>CP125979.1:19719875-20319875 GCA_030063025.1 Avena longiglumis | reverse complement strand
CCGCGTGCTGCGCCACGCCGCCCGCTGCTGGCGCGCTGCGGTGGTGCGCTGCGCCGCCGCCCGCTGGCCGCCGCTGACGCTGCGCTGCGCCGCGCCGCTGCCGCCATTGCCGCTGCCATCAGACGAGCAGCGTGATGCGCTTTCGCTGCTGCTAGCCGCGCTGCCGCCGCTGCGGGCTCGCCACGCCAGCTGGCTGCAGCCACGCACCGCAAGCGCCAAGGCTGCCGACGCCGCCGCCGCCCCGCCACCGGCCAGATGCCGCCCACCCCACCCGCCGCCTGTCGCAGAGCGGCTCGCTCACGCCGCCACACTCAAGAGCACACCTATGCTCTGTCCCCCCATTCTCGGGCAGGGACGGTGTGGGGTGGGCCGGCCCACGGGAGACCGTGCGTTTTGGGCCGTTTTTGGCCCATAAAAAAACAGTGGGGCGTGGGAACACGCGTTTGCGGGGCTGTTTGACCGTTTCTGCTATGTTTTCGGTCCGATTTTGTACAAACTTTTGTAATATGTTTTACCATAGTTATTAATTACCGCATGTTTTTAATACTTTGTATCTCATAGATAGCTTGTACCATTTTTTACATTAAATTTTGGAACGCCGTCATATTTGAATTATTGTATCGATTATCGCATTTATGCAACCGATTACCTGCTGTAATCTTACACACTTTGCATAAATTGCAGATGACCGGAATCGTCAGCCGCGAGTTCCTGGAGTTGACCCAGGATGGGCTTAACTACCTGACTTGGGCCTCGGACATTGAGATCGTCCTCGAGGGCCGATGCATCAAGGATGCGTTGATTGAGGGATCCCGACGGCCCCCAACAAAACCATCCCGGCGGATAACGCCAAAGCCCTGCACTTCCTCCGCCATCACATGTGTGAGACTCTCAATAACGAGTACATGGCAGAATGGAGTGCTTCTGCCCTCTGGACCGCCCTCAACAAGCGGTTCTCTAGGATGAAGTACACCATTCAGCCACAGGCGGAGGCAGATTGGATTCGTCTGAGGTTTGCGGACTTCAAGACGGTGGGAGAGTACAACTCCAGGTTGCACCGGATTTGTACCATTCTTCAGCTGTGTGGGACCAGTACCACCGATCAGCAGAAGATAGACAAAACCCTCTCCACATTCCATCCGGACAACATCCAGTCCTCGCGAAAGTTTCGCCAGGAAGGATTCACGGAATATGCAGCGCTTATTGATGCTCTCTAGGTGGCCGAGGCACAGGATAATGTTTTAAAAAAGAACTTCTCCGCGCAACCCTTCGCGGGGGGCCCAAGTCATGAGGCTAATGCCGGTGCCTACAAGGTGCGCAAGCCCATCCACAAGAAGAGAGGCAAGAAGGGCCCCAACTCCTCCAACCCAGCCAAGCAACGCAAGGCGGGCAAGGGGAGGAAGGCCCAGGATCGCTTCCGGTGGCTCCAAGACTCACTTCTCCAGCAGTGTGTTTGACCCCTAAACACGCCGTGGACGTTGCTCAAGGCAACAAGAAGGCGCCAAGCGCACCTTGTCCAGGTTGAGGCACCACCGGGCGTCCGAGCGCTTTCTTGGCAGTAACGCCCGTAGTGGCGCAGGACGTAGCACAAGTGGCAGCACCCTCGGCGGTTCCCACAAACGGCGCTGTGCCCATGGAGGTTGAGCACGTTGTGCCCTCCCCCCCGCCTCAGCTAGACATCTCCGCTGCCTCGATGATGATAGCCAACGAAGAGAAGCTCACTGACCTTGAGATATAGGCTGAGCTTGATGGTTTCTTTGCATAATCCACCTGAGCTCCTTTTTGTTGTGATGATTTCTTTTCCGCAAATAATCATATACAATTTTTCGATATGGTTGTAAGTTCTATGAGAGCATAACTTTTATTTGTTTTCGGCGATTGGATGACATTTATTTCATTCATTTATTCCATTATTTGGTTGTGTGATGTTCTGAAATGTTTATGTGTTTTACTTACTTGATGTAGCATCTTCCTCGCTCCATTATATTAATTAGGCACTATATTTTAGAACGCGTGTGGCGCCCAAATGGAGGAAACGTGCCTTGCTGATAGCGGCACCACAAATACCATCTTGAGAGAAACAAAGTATTTTGAGTCCATTACCAAAAACCCTGGTAACATAATGAAGATAGCCAGCTGCGGTCCGAATGTAGTTGGCTCCGGAAGAGCAACTATCATACTCCCAAACGGAACAACTCTGATCATTGAAGAGGCATTGTTGTATCCGGAGTCGACTCGTACTCTCTTAAGTTTTAGAGACATCCGTGCAAATGGTTTTCATGTCGAAACCGATGATGATGAGAATGGAAAGGAGTTCCTACTCATTACCAAGCGCGACGAAAATGGTAAACATGTTGTCGAAAGACTCTCTTTATTAGCTACTGGGTTGTACTACACTAAGATAGTAGCACCACCTATTTACACTACCCTTAAGACTGTCTTTAGAAGCTCCGAACTATTCTGCCTTTGGCATGATAGGTTAGGCCACCCCGGTCTTAGGACGATGAGAAATATAATTAACAACTCGAACGGTCATAATGTTAATGTGAAAAATTTCCCGAATCCCGATGATTTCGTGTGCTCCGCATGCGCTACGGGGAAATTGATCATTAGACCGCCCCCTAAAGGTGAAGGATGAACTCCCGCGTTCTGGAACGCATTCAAGGATATATGTGGTCCAATTCAGCCCCTCTCAGGGCCATTTTGGTACTTCATGGTGCTCATCGATGCTTCCTCTAAATGGTCCAATGTTTGCCTGCTGTCAACAAGGAACCATGCTTTTGCAAAGTTGATCTCCCAGATCATAAAAATAAGGAATAAATTCCCTGATTATCGTTTAAAGTCTATTCGAATGGACAATGCCGGAGAATTTACTTCAAAGGCATTCGATGATTATTGCATGGCAACTGAAATCAAACTTGAGCACTCTGTACCGCATGTTCACACTCAAAATGGACTTGCGGAGGCATTGATTAAAAGGATTAAATTTATTGCCAGACCACTCCTTCAGGGTTGTAGTTTACCAACTACATGTTGGGGACACGCGGTGTTACACACCGCTAATATCATCAACTTTCGACCATCGGCCTACAACATCCACTCTCCCATCCAACTTGCGCAAGGGTCGGCACCGAAAATTTCCCACCTACGTAGGTTCGGCTGCCAGGTATATGTACCTATACCACCACCCCAAATCAGAATGGGACCGCCCGTAAGTCGGGGATATCGTTGGTTATGAGATTGTGTCCACAATCAGTTCTTGGACCCTTTGACAGTGGTATCACACGGCCCGCTTTTGTCGATGCATTTTTGACGAGGATCTTTTTCGACTTTGGGGGGAGGTAATCAACCCCTGGATGACAAAAGTCGAGAAATCACGTGGAAAGCCACGGGGATCCACGCTCATGACCCGCGCACTGTTGAGACTAATAGAGAAGTCCAAAAGATACTAGATTTGCACTCCCTAGTGAATCAACTGCCCGATCATTTTAGTGATTTAAAGATTGTGACAAAGTCGCATGTGCATGCACGCAATGCACCAGAAAGGGTTGAAATACCAAAGAAAAATGATGGTATACCCGCTCCTGCTCCAAGGACTAAGAGGACGTGGATTCCGGTTTCTCAAATCCCAAGTACCCGGGGACGCCCGAAGAAAAAGGATAAGAGAGATTTATTACAGTCTGCCCTTGTTGAGGGGAGCCAGTTGAGACCTGGCACAAGTACGGATATTTCAGTGCACGAAATTCCGGACTTGAACTTTCCTATATCGGAAATACCCAGCGAAGTTGTGTGCGCACACATCGGAGCGGGAAAGCTAAAGGACCTAGCTCCTGGATTGGGAAATCCGGTGGAGCAAGAGGATGTGCCTGATGCACTCCATGACGAAATGACCATTAACTATGTTAATTCAGGCGAGTCATACAACCGAGCCATGGCAAATGTCGACGTTAATTTTGCCAAGAAAATTGCCTCAATCATAGATCTTGACCCTAAGCCTAACACGCTTGCTGATTGCAAGAAAAGGTCGGATTGGAAAGATTGGCAGAAGGTAATTCATGCTGAATTATCGTTAAACAAAAGAGAGGTATTTGGACCAGTTTGTCTAACTCCTCCCACATTCGCTCCGGCCATAAGTAGGTTTTTGTTTGAAAGAGAAACGAGAATAATGAAGTAGTAAGGTACAAAGCAAGGCTCGTTGCTCAAGGTTTCACTCAGCGACCAGTGTCGACTTTGAGGAAACTTACTCCCCAGTCATGGATGAAATTACCTTTAGATACTTGATCTCAATGGCAGTAAACATGGACTAAAAAATGAAACTAATGGATGTTGTCACCGCTTACCTATATGGTAACTTGGATTCGGACATATACATGAAAGTACTGTAGGTATCCTGTCCAACTGTGGTAGAGAAAACAGGAGTTTATACAGTGTTCAGCTTAAGAAGTCATTGTATGGACTAAAACAGTCAGGTAGGATGTGTTTGTTGGAGATATGCCCAAGAGGCAATAATAAAGTGGTTATTATCATATCTTCATACTTATGATAAATGTTTACATACCATGCTATAATTGTATTAACCGGAAACATTAATACTTGTGTGATTTGTAAACATAAAAGAGTCCCTAGTAAAGACTCTTGTTAAACTAGCTTGTTGGTTAATATATGATCATGGTATCCTGATCATGAACATAGAGATGTTATTAACAACAGGGTCATATCATTAGGAGAATGATGTGATGGACATACTCCTATAGATAAGCGTAGCATAAAGATCAAGTCATTTCAATAGTTCAATTGCTATATGCTTTCTGATACATAGTAACCTAATTCCTTCGACCATGAGATCATGCATATCACCTTTGCCGGATGGATGCTTTGATGACATCAAACACGACACCGTAACAGGGTGGCTATAAAGGTGGCATTGAGTGTTCGGAAAGTATTGGTTGAGACACATGGATCAAGAGTGGATTTGTCCATCCATATGACGGATAGATATACTCTGGGCCCTCTCGGTGAAATGTCATCCAATTAGCTTGCAAGCATGTGACTGGCTCACAAGGGATCACATAACACGGGAACGAGAAAAGAGTACTTATCGGTAACGAGGTTGAACTAGGTATGCAGAGATACCGACGATCAAAACCTCGGATAAGTAAACTATCGTGAGACAAAGGGAAATTGGTATCATATGTAAGTGGTTCATTCGATCGCAAAGTAATCATAGAAATATGTGGGAGCCATATGAATTTTCAGATTCCTCTATTGGTTATTGTTTGCAGAAGTGTCCCGATCATGTCCGCATAATTCACGAACCGTAGGGAGACACACTTAAGGATTCGATGTTGTTGAGTAGTTATGGAATGATGAGTAAGAGACCGAATGTTGTTCGGAGTCTCGGATGGGATCCGGGATATCACGAAGAGATCCGAAATGGTCCAGAGAATAAGATTCATATAAGGAAAGTCCCGTTTCGGAGTTGGGGAATGATTCCAGTGTTTTCATCGGGAATGTTCTAGAAGGTTCCGGAATGTCCGGCACTCCGGAGGGGAAGGGGTACATGAATGTGTCATTGACAAGTTGGAATGATTGCATCATGTACTAAGTGTCATCGCTGTTCCAAAATAAAGGATTAATCGAATCCTAGTTTGAAAAGTCAAATAGCTAAATTGAAAAGTCAAACGGCTAAATTTGGAAAGTGGAAAAGAGGAGGAGGAGGTGAACCGAGTTGGAGGAGTCCTCCCAAGCCGGACCAACCAAGCCGAGTTGGGGAGGGACTCCCTCCCCTTGCCACCGCCTCCACCTATATAAGGAGGGCAGGGATCCCTCCTAGCACACACAAGTTGCCTCCCTTTAAACCTAAACCCTAGCCACAGCCTAGGGATTTCTCCCAAGCCACCGAGTTAGAGCTTCTAATTGCCCTAGCCGCCGGTTTAGCCCCTTATAATTGGTGTGTCTAAACCCTAGATCACCAAGGCTCTCTCATAGTCCACCATACCGCTCGCCAGGCGAAGCCTGCGAGATCTCCCTCTACTTCCGTACCACGCCGTTGTGCCTAGGAATCGCGAGAGAGTGCTACAACCTCCATTGCCGCTGGAACAAGGGAGAGGAAGGTCTTCGTCGAAATTTAACGTGTGACCGATCAAGGAGCACCTTAACGCAGCCGGAAGGATCGCTCACGATCTTGAGATCGGCAAGTGTACGACTACATCACCCACGAGAATCTGCTCTCGTTAACCGCTTTGGAATCTTCGAGGGTGAGTTCCTCTATCGACTCGTTGCTACAATCTAGTAGATAGATCTTGGCTTGTTTGTTTGTATGCGATAGAAATTTTTTGTTTTCCATGCTACGAACCCCTACAGTGGTATCAGAGCCGTGTCTATATGTAGATCTGTTGCACGAGTAGAACACAATGGTCATTATGGGCGTTGATGCTTTTATTGTCGATTGCTTCTTGTGTACTTTGCATCTTGCGGTATGTTGGGATGAAGCGGCCCGGGCTAACCTTACATGACATCGTTCATGAGACTTGCTCCACGGTTGACATGCAACTTGTATTGCATAAGTGGCTTTGCGGGTGCCTATTTCTCCTAGCATAGTTAAGATCCAATTTACAACGGGTGATTAACAATACTAGTATCAATGTTGTGGTTCTTGTTCGTAAGTTAGAACGACACCTATTGAAAGCCCCAAAACCACGTAAAACATGCAAAGAAAGTAGAGGCGTCTAACTTTGTTTTACAGGGGTGTGCAGTGATGTGATATGGCCATGATTGTGATTATATTTGATGTATGCAATGTTCCTTATTGTAAGTTGGCAACCGGCAGGAGCCATATGGTTGTCTTTAATTTCTGTTAAGACCCGCGTGTCTATTCAAAGTAGTTGTAATAGTTGAAGCCGGTGGACGACAACCATGGAGAAGCGTCATTGACCTTGATGCAATGCCGGTGATGATGGAGATCATGTTCGTGCTAAAAGATGGAGATCGGAAGCACAAAGAAGAAAGGCCATATCATATCACATATTATGAATTGCATGTGATGTTAATCCTTTTATGCATCTTGTATTGCTTAGTTCACGACGGTAGCATTATAAGATGATCCCTCAAGCACACAATTTCAAGTATTAAAGTGTTCATCCTTAGTAAGCACCGTTGCTAAAGCTCGTTGTTTCGAAGCACCACGTGATGATCAGGTGTGTTAGATTACTGAGTGTATACAACGTAAGCAAGCATTTGCTTATGCGAAGCTAAGGTTGATCTTGACGAGCCTAGCATGTACAGACATGGTCTCGGAACACGGATCACCGAAAGGTAAAGCATGAGTCATATAGTAGATATGATGAACATGTTGATTGTTCGCCATTGAAGTTGCATCAACTCTCGTGATGATCGGTTTTGATGTGGTGGATTTGGTTCGTGTGATCACTAAAACAATGTGAGGGATATTGTTTTGAGTGGGAGTTCAACGGCAATATGATTAAAAGTTGAACATTATTTATCATAAATTAAATCAAAGTGAATTTGCATAGTTGTTGTAGTCATTGGCATCCATTTACCACCTTACGCTTAGTCATAATTGAGATGATAGAACTATATATAATTCTGGTTAGTTACTTTACGAACTGGTATCGTATTGTTTTGAAGTGTTAATCTAAAGTTTAAAAGTCCTACTGCAAACTTTCAGTAAGTTCCGGTTACTCCATGAAGTTTAATAATTAGTATTAAAACAAGAGTGACAATTCCAAGTGTTAGTGTATGAGTATCATGTTTGTCTCCATGATTCTTGATATTCAAAGGATTGTCTTAATATCAAGGTTATCTAGGATCTGAAAGAGTTGTTTCAGAAACCATGATGTGTGGAAGATATTGTGATATCTGAAACGAAGTTTTGGTTGCAACATGATAGAGTATAATATGGAAAAAGTCATGTTCTCATATTTGATGAGAATTTGCAAAAGGTTGGAGACACTAGTTGTCCTAATCCTCCAAAAGGTTTTGGAGAGCAACATTATACTCGCGATTCACCGTTACAAGCTAAAAGTAGCTTGATCATGGATAAATCCATGATGAGGGTGAATATTTGATGTAGGTAAAATATTTACTACACCAAGAGATTACTAAAGAAAGGAATTTGAAAGAACACCAAACACTTGATAATGGTGATCTACTTCAAAGTGCAAGTCCAAAGACATTGGTATTTAACTATACATGCTTTGGACTATGTGTCATATGTATGACTCCACTATTGATGTTGATAGATTCTTTCAAATGTAAAAGGAAATCTTGAAAGAGAATCTCATAAATATATGGCGTAAAAGAAAAGACTAGAATTGTTCAGCTTGAGTATATAGATGATATACGTGTTATGGCTATATTCTTTGCTTATTAAACAATGGTTCCTAAGTATTTGATACGAATTTGTTGGTATGAATCGTCATACGAAACAACACAATTCATGAACTACAATGGCCTAAGTAACTAGCAAAAGAATATGTGATGATGTTTATCGAGAACAAATAAAGGGTTATTGTGTTGCTCGTTAAACATCAAAGCTTGCCTTCAGGATTTGTTTTATCAGGTATTATGAGAACAAAAGGGTTGTTCAAATAATTTCCGTAATCCATAAAAGATGGATGATTCACAAATCTCGTTGGAGAAATCACATCCATAAAACTAGTGCTAAAAATGTCGAAAGACAAATTGATTGAAAGATCACTTAGAAAGTGACATCGCCGTTTAAATTATATTGGAAAGAAAACATGAAGAAAATCCATGTGGATGGAATTTTGGAGAATTTTGATTTTTGATCAAATGACGCTTATGAAACTTTCCTAGAGATAATTAAAACTTCGTTCATAGGCCAAAAAGGAACGAATGACTAGCTTATTGGAACTTATACATATTGTTGTATGAAGTCCATTATGTGTAGTCAAGAGCGATGGATTTCAACTTCATATGCTTTCTCCGAAAATTTGAGTGAATATATGAATATTTACTTAATAAGGATAAAGTATGAAACATTTGAAAAGTTCAAAGACTTTCAAGATGAAGTGCAAAATCATTGTAACAAGAATATGAATAGTTTATGATAAGATCATAAAGGAAGATATTTGAGTTACAAGTTTAGCATAATACCTAAGATTTAAGGAATCGTTCCGTGGATTTGCATTTCCTGAAACACCATAAGAGTATGGAGAGTTCGAGATATGTAATTAAACCTTGTTTGACATGGTAAGATCAAAGGTATAATTCATAAAACTGCCATTATATTTTAAAGATTAAAAGCTTTAGAGATTACCGTTTTTCCACTGAAAAGAGCTCCATCATAATCCGTTGAAATGACACCATATGTTATGGTTTGGGATAAAACCCAAGTAGTCCCTTCTTAAACATTGGTATGATGTGCATAAGAAAGATGTTTGCAACCAAAGTCGGATAAACCTGTCTTTGTATGTTATTTCGAATAACTATTCCTCCATAACACCGGAGACAAAAGTGTTTGTCGCTTAGAACGTCAAGTTTCTTTGAGAAGGAATTTTTCGTGAAAAGATAAGTGGGAGGACAATATAACTTTGATAAGGTTAAAAGAACCTTAGCTATATGTGCAAAGTTGCGCAGCACCTAAAAGTGTTCCAGAGGTAGCAACAATGCTCATGGCTCACGTACCTCAAAGGTTGTGGTCACGGAGATCCAAGTTCCTATTAAAACAAGTAGGTCGGATGAACAATCGAATACCAATATTTGAGAGTTAAATCATTATTTGACAATAATGATCTGACTACATGCAAAGAAGCGATGATGAGCCCTGACTCCGTCAAATGGCTTGAAGCCATAAAATCCGTGATAGTTCCATACACGAGAAATTAAGTTTTGAACTTAAAGGACCCTCGAGAAAGGTGTAAGACCTTACAGTTGTGTTTGGATCTATAAAGAAATAGACATGGATGTTTCACATCTATGAAATGGTCGACATGTTGGGAAAGAGTTCACAACAATGTTCAAGGGTTGACTATGACAAGATTTGATCTTTCATAGCGATATTTAGTCTGGACGGATTAATGTAGCAACCACGACATATATGGTAACTTGGATTCGGACATATACATGAAAGTACCAGAAGGTATCCCTGTCCCGAACCAGGGTAGAGAAAACAGGAGTTTATACAGTGTTCAGCTTAAGAAGTCATTGTATGGACTAAAACAGTCAGGTAGGATGTGTTTGTTGGAGATATGCCCAAGAGGCAATAATAAAGTGGTTATTATCATATCTTCATACTTATGATAAATGTTTACATACCATGCTATAATTGTATTAACCGGAAACATTAATACTTGTGTGATTTGTAAACATAAAAGAGTCCCTAGTAAAGCCTCTTGTTAAACTAGCTTGTTGGTTAATATATGATCATGGTTTCCTGATCATGAACATAGAGATGTTATTAACAACAGGGTCATATCATTAGGAGAATGATGTGATGGACATACTCCTATAGATAAGCGTATCATAAAGATCAAGTCATTTTAATAGTTCAATTGCTATATGCTTTCTGATACATAGTAACCTAATTCCTTCGACCATGAGATCATGCTTATCACCTTCACCGTAAGGATGCTTTGATGACATCAAACACCACACCGTAACAGGGTGGCTATAAAGGTGGCATTGAGTGTTCGGAAAGTATTGGTTGAGACACATGGATCAAGAGTGGGATTTGTCCATCCATATGACGGATAGATATACTCTGGGCCCTCTCGGTGAAATGTCATCCAATTAGCTTGCAAGCATGTGACTGGCTCACTAGGGATCACATAACACGGGAACGAGAAAAGAGTACTTATCGGTAACGAGGTTGAACTAGGTATGCAGAGATACCGACGATCAAAACCTCGGATAAGTAAACTATCGTGAGACAAAGGGAAATTGGTATCATATGTAAGTGGTTCATTCGATCAAAGTAATCGTAGAAATATGTGGAGCCATATGAATTTCCGATTCCTCTATTGGTTATTGTTCGAGAAGTGTCTCGATCATGTCCGCATAATTCACGAACCGTAGAGACACACTTAAGGATTCGATGTTGTTGAGTAGTTACGGAATGATGAGTAAGAGACCGAATGTTGTTCGAGTATCGGATGGGATCCGGATATCACGAGGAGATCCGAAATGGTCCGAGAATAAGATTCATATAAGGAAAGTCCGTTTGAGTTGGGGAATGATTCCGTGTTTTCATCGAATGTTCTAGAAGGTTCCTAATGTCCCAAGACTCCGGAGGAAGGGGTACATGAATGTGTCATTGACAAGTTGGAATGATTGCATCATGTACTAAGTGTCATCGCTGTTCCAAAATAAAGGATTAATCGAATCCTAGTTTGAAAAGTCAAATAGCTAAATTGAAAAGTCAAACGGCTAAATTTGGAAAGTGGAAAAGAGGAGGAGGTGAAACCGAGTTGGGAGGGAGTCCTCCTCCCAAGACGGGCACCACCAAGCCGAGTTGGGAGGACTCCACTCCTCCCCTGGCCGCCCCTCCACCTATATAAGGAGGCGGGCTCCTCCTAGCACACACAAGTTGCCTCTAAACCTAAACCCTAGCCGCAGCCTAGGGATTTATCCCAAGCCGCCGAGTTAGAGCTTCTAATTGCCCTAGCCGCCGGTTTAGCCCCTTCTAATTGGTGTGTCTAAACCCTAGATCACCAAGGCTCTCTCATAGTCCACCATACTCGCTCCGGCTTAAGGCCTGCGAGATCTCCCTCTACTTCCGGTACCACGCCAGTTGTCTTGGAATCGCGAGGAGTGCTACAACCTCCGCCGCCTCTTGGAACAAGGGAGAGGAAGGTCTTTGTCGAGTACCGAACGTGTGACCGATCGCGGAGCGCCGCTTTAACGCTTGGAAGGATCGTCTACGCGATCTTGAGATCGGCAAGTGTACGACTACATCACCCACGAGAATCTGCTCTCGTTAACTGCTTTGGAATTTTCGAGGGTGAGTTCCTCTATCGACTCGTTGCTACAATCTAGTGGATAGATCTTGGCTTGTTTGTTTGTATGCGATAGAAAAATGTTGTTTTCCATGCTACGAACCCCTACAGTGGTATAATCGTCTAAGCGATTTCCTTCATCAGAAGGGCTACGCGAGCAATGAAGATTGCCCATGTGTTTTTATACGGAGATCCCAGGATGGTTTCTGTATTATCTCGGTGTACGTGGACGATTTGAATATAATCGGTACACCTGACGATATTGAGGAAGCGAGTTCCTACCTGATGTCGGAATTCGAGATGAAAGACTTAGGCAAAACCAAGTTCGCCTCGATGCGCAACTTGAGCATTTCCGCCTGGGATTCTAGTTCACCGATCGGCCTACACCCGTAAGGTGTTGGAACGATTTGGGTTTGAAAAGGCATATCCTTCTAAGACCCGATGGTCGGAACATCTTTGCACAAGACAAGGACCCGTTCAGGCCTAAAGAAGAGGGGAGGAAATTGGGACCGAATTTCTACTTAAGTGCATGCGATTAGGCGCCTTATGTACCTCGCAAAATTGTACACGGCCGGATATTGCATTCGCCACAATTTGCTTGCAATGTATTCCTGAGCCTACCAAGAGGCATTGGAAAGGCGTTAAAGACATCTTTAGGTACATACAAGGGACAAAGGACCTTGGCTTGTTTTACCAAAAGAACCAAGACCTATCTGTTGTAGGCTATGCAGATGCTAGGTACCTTTCGGACCCGCATACATCCAAGTCGCAGACTGGATATGTTTTCCTTTGTGGTGGAACGGCAATTTCCTGGAAATCTTCTAAGCAAACTCTTGTGTCAACTTCGATGAACCACTCGGAAATCATAGCATTATATGAAGCATCACGAGAATGCGTATGCCTTCGACAAGTAGTCAGCCACATCCAGATGTCATGTGGACTGAACAGCGTACAAACCCCAACGATTATCTATGAAGATAATGTCGCTTGTGTTGCACAAGTCCAGACGGGTTATGTGAAGAGCAATCTCACAAAGCATATAAACCCCAAGTTCTTCTATGCACATGAACTGCAAAAGATGAACAAAGTGAAAGTCTTGCATACTAAGTCGTGTGAAAATCTCGCTGATTTGTTCACTAAATCATTGCCAGCATCTTCTTTCAAGAGATGTGTCTGTGGGATCGGCATGATGAGACTTAGGGAGATGCAAGGTTCAGGGGGAGAATGTTCATAAACTCATCGCTGAAATCTTGATCCCGATGATTGAGTGCTTGACTTTATAGTTAAGTGAATTGTACTCTTTTTCCCTTAGTGAGTTTTTATGAAGTTTCTTACATGGGGTTTTTAACGAGGCAATTCGTGCAACATAGCAACAAGTATACCGTGTGCATTTCTCCATATTTTTCCTACTGAGTTTTTCGGAGTTTTAAGCCATGGTTATATAGATAAGATACCCCAGGGGAGTGTTGGGAAACCGGGCCGGTAAAGGCCCACTCGGTGTGGCCTCTACCAGCTAGGGTTGGCCCATGTGGGTATCGTATCCCCCTTAGTCTATAAATAGAGAAACAATCATTGTACGTGAGCTTACCGAGAGAAAGTTTAATAAAGTTCCCCTTTGTTTCCTCTGTCATCTACTGGTGTAATCTGTGTGCCTTCTACTAGTCTTTTTCTCGGGTGTGGAACAGCCTCAGGACCGACCAGTCGGCAGGGGGTGTTCCAACAATATATTTTGGAGACGGACGTTATTTGGAACCGGCTGAACGAATATTAGAGACGGCTTTATGTTTACAATCGTTTTTGATTTTTTTTGGGAGGAAACCGTCTCTCCCTGCGGTCTCTAATACTCAGTTTTGTACTAGTGTGTCTACAATGCCTTGCTAAAACGCGTTGATTTGGCCGCTTCTCATGTAGCATACATTACTATAAATTTGGAAAGCGTACCAAGTCCAAATTTATGGTTCTAGCTAAAAATTGATACTCTAGTACAACAACAACCCTGTCGTTACTAAATAGGCGCGTCCTTCTATTTTATCTATCTGAGTAAAGTCCATCACAAACCTTGAACTTGTAGTGATTAGCTAAATTGAACTCTAAACTTTCAATCCCAGAAGTCAACACTCTAAACTTCTGAATCCCAGCCAATCTCAACCCTAGGTGTGTTTGGTGCACCGGGAAAACAATAATCCTAACCGGGGTTGCAGCCTACTGTCACTAACAACAGGGCCCACGTGTCATATTCGTCGTCTTCCCAAATCTCATGAATCGAATTGATCCCATTCTTGATTAGCGCAATGGGGCCCGAAACCCGCAAACCCGATGGATACCCGTCTTATATGGGGAGGGTTTGGTAAAAAGTTCGACCCGCCAAGTTTAATGGGGCGGGTATGGGGGTGGCAAACCCATACCCGCAGACCCGTAGACCCGCTCTAAGCCTTAATCATATCCCTAATAATCATATGACTAACCACACGTCCACGCGGGCCATGCACGCAGACAACACACATCACATGCACACGCTGGAATATGGAGTCTCAAGATGGACACGACGCACGCCCATTTCACCAAACTCATCCTACTATCCCATTGTTTTCTTTCCGCATGCGTCAGCGTTGCCCCCGTCTCATGCGCTGGTGGGTACCCGCCGGGGCCCCGAACCCGGCCGGGTCATGGGTATGGTAAGAAATGAGACCCGACAACTTAAATGGGGCGGGTATGGGGGACCGGACCCGGCCCCGAACCCGGCGGGTGCCATCCCTATTCTTGATGGTGGACTGATATTTGCTAGGTCCATCTCTCCCTTGCGCGCATTGTTTGACGCCGGAGATCATAGGGCGCTAGTGCTCTGTCCTCGTCAAGAGGACTAGAGGAGCACATCATCAGCTCGCATCGTTGTAGATCTCACTTCACCGGTTAATGTAAAAGGTGTTCAAATGCGTTCTATGTACTAGCAGAACATAAGCTACGATTCGAAACTAAAAACATACCAACAAAACTCATATTTGGTAAGCAGATTAGTGGCGCACTTAGGCTACTCACGATCTCACCATGTAGTATCTTGAACTCGTTATCTTTGAATAATATTCTTTGACAACTAATGGCTGCAAATCTAACTCGGCGTGTCTGGTGACTTTGCAATTCTCAGGCTACTAAATTTCATGAGCTTCTATGCCGCATTGTGCTGCATATTAAGAAATTCAATCGCTTGTGACCAGACCCGTGACCACCTTGGGCCGGCGTGATTCAACTGCGTAGGACCTCCAGGATTTGATCCTAGGACCTCCAGTTCTGATACCATATTGAATTGCATGCACTAGTCAACGCAACCAACAGTCTGAACCGATGAAAAGAGCTAGACAATATATTTTAACAAAATACATCAGGGGTAGCGCTGCGGGAGGGACTGCACCGACAGGAGGCGGCGCTGATGGAGGTCAGCCGCGACCATAGGGGAAGAGCGGAGAGTGGCGGACCACACTGGCTTGGGTTTCGCTGGGTTTGGATGCGGAGTCTTTTGCTTTGGCCACGGTCAGGGCAGCGGCAAGGGTGAGGGAAGGCGAGAGGCGGCACACAGTAGGCCCAGCGGCAACGAAGGTAGGAGACAGATAAGTCGTTGATGGAAAAAGGAACTGGGGTTGAAGATAAAACTGGCCGGTGGACCAGCTTGGTTAGTGAGAGAGTAGCAAATTATTTCATTTAGGAATTATTATTATTTTCATCAGCAATTATTGAAGGTCTTGGATAGACTGAGAATGATAAATTTGGTGTGCCAACTTTCGGGATTAAAAGTTCGAGGTTTATTTTAGCTAACCTCTACAAATTCAAGGTTAAAAATAAACTTTGCTCTATCTAGGTGCAGCAATCGGGGCACGCCATGCACATCGTGCAGGAGCAGGAAATAGGTCCCCTGTTGGGAGCGCAATGGGACATCGTGCAGCAGTTGCCCCCACAATAATATATGTCCTCATCGGCGCTGGTGCGGCATGCACTGGCGCAATTCTCGGGAGTGCATCGAAAATCAGGTGATGACACAAGAATAATTCCTTCCGTGCAATGATAATCTGCAAAAAAAATATCATTCAAATATTGATAAATACAATCAGCTGTCGTCACTAGTGGAAACGAAGTCTTTTGTTGATCCCGAAAATGGGCTCTACGAACCGGTGTTAAAGGGAGGGCCGTACCAGCGTGGCCTCTGCGGCATTAAAGGAGCCCCCTTTAACACCGGTTCGTGCCATGAACCGGTGTTAAAGGTCCCTGCACCGTGGCCAGATTCTTTAACACCGGTTCATGGCACGAACCGTGTTAAAGGGGGCTATATAAGACACCACCCACACACACACCCCACTCTTCCATTCTTTCACATTTTGGAGCCTAGCAAGAGGGTGTGAAGAGTGCTAGTTTTGTTTTTTCATATGCACTAGAGGTGTTCGTGAAATGCCCAGAGCTCAAAATAAGCTTTCTTGTTGCTCTTTCCGTCTCGGTCGAGGTCGGCAACTATAGTTTCATGTGTCATTGATGTACTTATATATAAATGGTCATCTCCCTATTATTTTTGATATATACTACATAGTAATGCAGATGAATCGGCAATGGATGTATGACCGCCGCATCCGAGTACATTACGGCCTCCAAAATTTCATCGTTGTGGCTAATGCAAACCGTGGTCACAATGGTTTTATGTGTTGTCCGTGTGTTCACCGTCGTAACAAGAAAGACTACTCAAATACCGTAACCATTCACGCCCACCGCTTCGATCTGGTTTCATGCCCAGCTATAATTGTTGGACCAAGCACGGAGAAAAAGGGGTTGTGATGGAAGACAACGAAGAAGAAGAGGATGATGAAAACTATCATAATATGTATCAATATGATGATAATGCAACGGAGGTAGATAATGAAGATCAAGAGGAGCAGATGGGCCCGTGATGACGATCTTGGTCGGGCCATTCTTGATGCAAAGGAAGAATGTGAAACTGAAAAGGAGAAGGAGAAGCTGGAGCAGATGTTAAAGGATCACAAAACATTGTTGTATCCAACTTGCGAAGATGGCCACAAAAAGCTAGGTGCCAATCGATTTGCTGCAATGGATGGCACAGAATGGTGTGATGACACAGCATTTTCAAAGTTGTTGGTAAAAATGAAGAATCTTCTTCCAAGAAATAATGAGTTGCCTGACAAGACATACCAAGCAAAGAAGGTTGTATCCGCCTCTAGGATTAGACGTGCAGAAGATACATGCCTGCATTAATGACTGCATCCTCTACCGCGGTGAGAAGTACGAGAATTTGGATGCATGCCCGGTATGCACTGCACTGCGGTATAAGATCAGACGAGACGATCCTGGCGATGTTGAGGGCGAGGCCCCTAGGAAGAAGGTTCCCGCCAAGGTTATGTGGTATGCTCGTTAAAACGTCTCTTCAGAAATAAAGAGCATGCCAAGTTGTTGCGATGGCACATGGAAGACCGTAAGAAAGACGCGATGTTGAGACACCCCGCTGATGGGTCACAGTGGAGAAAAGTCGAGCGAGAGTACCCGGACTTCTATGTGAAGGACATGTCCTCCAGACCAAAAAAAAGAAAAAATATGCAAACGAATACATCATAGTTTTTTCAGGGAAAAGAAACATCGTGGGAATCGAGGACAAGACAGACATGTCAGAAGATTATAATAAGTTTGATGAAATTCCGCCCTTCACAGTTAAAACTGACCCAAGCATTCCGTTAAGTAAAGAAGATGCTCCATGGTTACGTCTGAAGCGATCATAAGGAAGGGCATATGCCAAGAAGTTCATGCTCATATTATGTAACTCTAGTTCATGTTTTTAATATTAATACATGTCTTGAGTGTTAGTCATGTTTTGTGGATGGACCGGGACTATGAGAAGAAGTTGTCCCGATTCGTACTTACCATTAAGATCTGATCTCCAAACGCTAAGGTCACATATTAGGAGTGCCTCTATGACCAGTTTCTTGGAGATGCCGAGGACTAGGCTCCTCGGCATCTCCCAAACTGGCCGTAGTGGTGTCCCTGCTCTCAAAACCATCTTGCAGCTTTGTAACTTCTCTAACTAGATCAATACACCAGGAGCTAACTAATTTCACATATTAGGAGTGCCTCTATGACCAGTTTATCGGAGATGCCGAGGACTGGGCTCACGCATATCCTCGAATCGGCCGTAGTGGTGTCCCTGCCAAACCGGCCGGAGGACTGGACTCACAAGGATGCCTATTTATAGTACAAGCAGCTCGACATAGTGTTGACACTTACAAAATAATGTCGACACTCACCCTATTATTAGTCGGTTGGTGTCTCCAACCGGGACTAGTTCATCTTTAGTCCCGTTGGTGACACCATCCGACAAGGTACGCCGCACGACATAATGTCGACATGCACTCACCCTATTATTAGTGCTGATCGTGTTTTGTCCGTTGGTGTCTCCAACCGGGACTAGGTTCATCTTTAGTCCCGGTTGGTGTCTCCAACCGACTAAAGGTTCATCCCGCCATTTTTCCCGCCATTTTTCTTCCCGCCATTTTTCTTCCCGCCATTCTTCCCGCCATTTTTCTTCCCGCCATTTTTCTTCCCGCCGCTTCTTCCCTCCGGTCTTCCCGCTAGTTCACTATATATATATGTAGGGGTTGGCCTCCATTGTCATTGCACATCTCTAGACTCATATCGCAACCTCATCACTCTTTCCCATGGCTTCCACCGTAGCACTAACCCCTGGGAGGCGAGGCGCTTTGCCGAACCCCCGCCCGCCGGGCCATCGTTCCCGTCATTGGATGCCGAAGGCCGGAGGCGCGTGCAGTTCCTCCGTCCCTCTAGGTGTGGCGCCGGATGGCCATCACGAACCACTACTACTGAGCTCACGCCGGAGCAGCGGAGGAATCCCAGATGGCATCCCGACTATTTCCCTACTTGGGAAGCCTTCTTCGGGGATCGGCATGAGAGGGCGCTCGCCAGGCACGAGGAAGACGGCCCGCCTCCTCCGAAATTCAACGAGGCCGGCCGTCGGCTATGGTGGCGCGGTCGGACTCTCTAGAGCGTCATGGCCTATGACACCGCCACGACTCTAACCCCGTCTGCTACCCTCAAGTCCAGCCCACGCTTACCCTCAAGTCCAGCCCATGCATTTCTCCAGAGGTTCAATTACGACCCCGATTTACGACAATGATGACGGCATGAAAATGATTTACTACAAAGGGCGTAGTATTACAGTGTAGGGAGCATGACTAATCACTCCAACATTCGAAACAAGTTCGCCGATTGTTACTTAATCTGCCATGTATCTTAATTTTCAGTTCTTTTATGTATCTTAATTTTCGCCCAGTTCGGCCGATTGTTACTTAATCCATGTATCTTAATTTTCATTCTTTTATGTATCTTAATTTTCGCCCAATCGCTTTATGTAACTGTCTCAAAATGACCTATCTCATTCGGGTCAAATGATCAATGTTATGGCTAGAATCAAGGCATATATTATTCATATTTTTCTGAGTTGAAATGAAAAAGATATGAATTTTCTAAATTCATATCATATTTTTTGAATTAAAAAAGCCCCTTTAATGCATGAAATAAGTGTTTTAATTATTTTAAAAAATTTCATGTAAAGTAAATATAAAATTATTTACATGAATGGATAGATATTATTTTTCTGAAAATTATGATATATTATTCATGTTTTTTCTGAGTTGAAATGAAAAGATATGAATTTTCTAAATTCATATCATATTTTTGAATTAAAAAGCCCTTTAATGCATGAAATAAGTGTTTTAATTATTTTAAAAATTTCATGCAAAGTAAATATAAAATGATTTACATGAATGGATAGATATTATTTTTCTGAAAATTATGATATATTATTCATATTTTTCTGAGTTGAATGAAAAAGATATGAATTTTCTAAATTCATATCATATTTTTGAATTAAAAAGCCCTTTAATGCATGAAATAAGTGTTTTAATTATTTTAAAAATTTCATGTAAAGTAAATATAAAATGATTTACATGAATGGATAGATATTATTTTTCTGAAAATTATGATATATTATTCATATTTTTCTGAGTTGAATGAAAAGATATGAATTTTCTAAATTCATATCATATTTTTGAACTAAAAATCCCTTTAATGCATGAAATAAATGCCCCTTTAACACCGGTTCCGCAGGAACCGTATTAAAGGGGGCATTTATTTCGCTTCAATCACCCCTTTAACACCGGTTCGTGGTCGAACTGTTAAAGCGTGGCATTTATTTCTGCTCACAGACCACCCCCTTTAACACGGTTCCACCACGATGTGTTTAAGGGGGTAATAAATGCGACGAACCCCTTTAACACCGGTTCCAGCCACGAACCGGTGTTAAAGGGGGGGTGTTTATTTCACCTTCCCCTTCCCCTTCCTTTCTTCCCCCCACTGAGCCAGATCGATCGAGGTCCTCCGTCTCGCCGCCCGACCATTGCCCGCCGCCCGACCATTGCCGCCCGCCGCTTCGGAGCTCGAGGTCCGCCGCCCCCGACCCTCTCTTCCCGCATCCTTCCCCTCCCTCTATGTCTCCACACGACCGCGGCCCAAGCTCCGCCTCCCGGGGCGAGTGAGCTGCCTCGCCGCCTGGATCTCGCCATGCTGTGTCCTCCGCCGAGCCGTCGTGACCCTCTGCCGTGAACCCCGCTGATCTACCCTTCCTCCGACGCCTCGCTGCTCGAGCTCACCGGCGCCGCCACCGTTCCTCGCACGGGCCTCGACCTCCGCCACCGCCGCTGTGGCCCTCCGCAGCACCGCCTCCGTGACGTCGTCATACCCGTGGCGCCGCCTCTTCCCGCCGCGTTGCCGCCGGCTCCCTCACCTCCAGCACTGATGTGCGTCCTTCTGTGGCAGCACCGGCGTGGGCAGGCCGCCCGTGGAGCACGGCCTCGACCCAGCGGTCCCGTTCTTCTTCGGCTCTCCGCGTGTTCTCGATGCTCGTCGTCCACACCGTGGCCTTGACCCTGATGGCTCCGTGTTCAAGCTGAAGTCTTCGTCATGTCGTTTTGCTATCCAAGTATCAGGTTGCCATGGTCTCCATCGACAACATGCACTCTGTTGGTTCTTCTGCTGCTACATGTTGGAGTACATAACACGCTAGCATGTGCCCCTTCCGCCTTGTATGCTCGACTTGTAACTCTACAAAGATCTCCGACATGTGTACTTCCACTTGGTGCCGGAACTGTCCAAGATTCTCAGATACTGAATCGTAAGCGTCTGCTGCACTATAAACCGCCAAGATTTTCTATTTATATTTTCATTTCAAATTCTGTTTTGATTTTTTCAAAAATACCGTGGACTTTTATCAAATATGTAAAAATCTTGTGGTACCCTTTAGACAATTTGGGACCCATAACTTATTTCACCTTCCCTTTTCTGTTGCTCCAACATTGTCGTTGTATCTTGTGATTGCTATATTAATATAGCGGGCGCAAGCCTATTTCGAGGAGCCCCGACCATCTCGCTCTCTTCCCTGCAGGAGCTGCCGCCGCCGGAGCTCAGAGGCCACGCCTCAACGCCGACGCCGCTCGCCTCGACGAGCCCGCTAGCACCGCCGCCCGACGAGACCGCCAGATCCGTCCGACGAGCACCGCCGACGAGACCAACGTCACCCTACGGTGAGCGCCACGTGTTCCGCCACGTGTGTGATTGCCGACTCATCCCGATTAAAACTTGTTTGCTCGATAAATTGTACTACATGCATAGATTAAAACTTGTATACAAATTGGACCTCGACTCATTTGTGTATTTATTTGTGTATTTTGGTATGAATAATATGTATATTTGTGTATGAATCCAAGTCCACTTGAATGTTTACACTCTTACTCTAGATAATATTATTGTTTTAGAAACTATGGATCCACTTAGTAGAAACCTTGAAGAAGAAGAAATAATGGAGAACATTATTGATGAGGACACCTCACAATATCTCGAACTTGGAGGGACATGACGACAGCTCAAGTACTAGTCATGGAGAAGATGAAGACTCGTGAACGCAATTTAATGGTTACAAAGTCCGCGAGGTATATGCATTGATTAAGCCTCATGACTTCCACCAACAATCTTCTTCTACATGTATTAATTAACGCCTCTTTCTTCTTTTAGCCCTGGATCGACCCAAGCAACCATCTTCTTCTACGAAAAGAGCAAGCGAGGCGCGAGCTGCGGTTGAAAGATCGTGCAAAGTTCACGATCGAAGCAGTCCGTGTTGATGGCAGCCGATGGAGCCCAAGAAGGCCGCAGACAAATTTATACGTCAGTCGTGTTCTTGTTAGGGACCAAATCCCAATCATAATTGAAAATTGAATAAGCCAAAGAAGGGCGGTACGGCATTTTGTCGATGATGCATCCAAAGAAACGCTTTGAATTCGTTGTTGGTAAATTTCACCCTTCCGCCAGAGGAGGATGAAAACAACCGTTATAAAGAAAAAGGTCAAAGAGTGGACTCTAAAGAAGATGGCTGAGGCTTTCCGAATCGAAGACAAAATTGAACAAATTTGTCAAAGTCAGAGACTCCAAATTTCAAGACGATATTATGCGAAGATAAGACCTCACCGCCCGAATTTGAGACATATAAAAAGTGCTATAGCTAAAAGAGGTCGAAACCAATACACTTAATGCCCTCAAGAAGGAATATCACCAGAGGACGGGTCGTGGCTACATATCTCGAGGCCTAAGGGAGGAAGCTGAGAGGGCCTCACATGAGAGAGGGATTACACCCGATGATGGGTGGGACCTACGAAAAGACTTGGTTCTACGGAATCGGGCAAGGTTGGACCCGGTAAACAGATTGTGTATCTTCCCAACCATCCTTGCCAAACCCACACCGAACTCATCACGGCATACGAGGAAACATCCGCCAGACCTTCCATCCCGATGAGAGAATGACCAGCTCACACGCCGCCATCGGTAAAAAGAACACCGGACATGCACGAGGCACGGGGTATGACGTGGAAGGATGGGTTTGCCGACCGAGCGACTCACAGATGGTATGGCGAAAAGAAAAAGAGCGTCTGAGCGGATGACACAGATAGAACATGCACTTGCGCGCTGCAGACGCAAGTGAATGCACAACAGCCATCAAGCTACCGCCCATCTCAAAGGCATGAAGAGCCTGCATTGAAGCTGCCCGTGGCCCGCATCAGCTGAAAAGCAGTGGCTTCCACGGAGAACGTGCAGCCAACGCTTGAAATGACGGGTCCTCGATACCCGTTGATGAGATCACGGAGAGCGAACACGCCGAGCTGCATGTGAGATTAATGGGCTTATCCATTAAGGTGGTTGTCGGCTATGCCTTACCTCCGTAGCTGGTGGAACTTACCACCGCCGACCGATTCCGGATGGCTATGCTATTGTCGGGTGGATGAGGTTGTGAAGGAATATGAGGAAGCACACTGACCATGCTACGGTGAAGGGAAACTCAACTCAAATTTGCAGTGAAAACAACCATTCTTTGGAAGAAGGAACACATTGTGCTTCCAAATTGAGGTCACTGCACCCCATTGCCTCCGCAGCTCACAGCCTGAGCCGCTATCTCCTCAAGGCAGCCATCTCCGGCCGTCACCATCTCTCAAGGCAGCCATCTCCGCCCGTCGGCCATCTCTCACAGCAGCCATCTCGACCCGTCGGCCATCTCCTAAGCTTCAGCCATCTCAACAGAAGCGGAAGAGCACGCCACGAGGAGCATCGAGCACTGCCACAAAGAAATCCGCAGGAAACCGTGACGCCAAAGAGTTCAAAAACTACGCCCCGCAGCCTTCCGCCAAGCCATTGCCGGTTTTACCGTGGAATCGCAGCGACGAGGAGACCAATAGGATCTCGGGAGAACAGGTCAAGAAATTCTTTGCACCTAGACGGACGAGCCAAAGGAGAAAATAGATCCGGCGGTGGAGAAGTTTTACAAAATCTTTGAAACCTGAAACCCCACTTGTGCCGACTACGAGCACCAGATTTTGAAGGCGGATGCAAGGCGCCCAGGGAGATCGAAAGTAGCTGTGAGGCACCCCAAAACAGTTCCCATGCTCGGAGAGCAGGAAAACCAATCATGCGCCCGCCCAAATGTTTGACAAACGGACGCTCCTCCGTAGATGATTACGAGGCGAGCTACAAAGAAAGGCCAATGAGATGGGGATGACTTACATTGCATACTTGAACGTCATGGGAGACAACTTGCCCAAATGCGATGTCAACCCCATACAGCCATGGAAGTATGGGAAGAATCTAGTCAAGAAAGAGGAGCTCAAGAATCTACCAACAAAGATGCGAAAATTGCACAAGTGGTACCTTCATTTCGCAAGACGAGAAAGAAGAATGGATCACGCGCATATAAGAGATCAGATTTTCTTGTGCGGAGACGACGCGATCGACTTCAACATTCAAGACTTGCATTTTCTATTCAATCGGAAGGAACTCGACAAATCGCCATCACCTTTATTGTGTGTAAGTACTATTTCGTAATTTTATCTCATCTCATTCACTTCATTAATTGCATGTATATATATATGCTCACCATATATGTATATACTATTATGCAGGAAAAAGGTTATGGAATGCATGAAAGGAGGCCCTTTTGACATTGGGTTCATGACCCAAATAGAGTTCATGAAGAAGTGGTAAGAGACAAACCCGCAAATGTAAGATTACTTGCTAAAGTCTTTATCTTGAGACAACAAACCAAAAGGGAAATACTATTGCCTTACAACTTCTCGTGAGTACTGTTACCTCTCTCTTGTACACATTCTGCTTACTCGATGTTAAGTGTAATCGATGATGAGTTATGCGTCGTAGGTTCCACTTTATTCTGCTAGTCATTCAACCCGACTCAGAAAAGTCCTTGTCATGGACTCAAGTACGAAAAGAAAAAGAGCTATGGGCAGACTTAGAGAGATGCTCCAGAGGTAATTTCAATCATATTATCGCACTAGATCGGCAACTTTCGTGACAATAAGTAATTAATTACTCCTTTATCCATTTTCTTTGTCGACAGGGTTTGAAAATGTTCACGGGCAGTGGGTGAATGGTCGGAAGAACTAAAATTTGTAGACCAAAATGTAAGTAATACTAGCTAGCTTCCAATTCCATTATATCATGCTTTATTGATTATTATTTTGATTGAACTCTCTATTCTCGTAAAGTGCGCGCATCAGGGACACGGCAATAACTTATGTGGGTACTATGTTTGCGAATTCATTCGCAACACGATATGTGCGACAGGCCAAGCCGCACTAAAACAACTTAGAGTAAGTAAACAAAGTCCACAACATTATTTTATTACCATCAATTGTGTTGAGTTTTATTCTTATATATATTGACGGCCCATTCTTCATATATATTTAGATCGAACGGATGCGGGACCAACTCCTACCATTTGAACGCATACGAGCCATTCAAGAGGAATTGGCGGGGTTCATACTTGATGAGGTCGTCACGCCTGGCGAAGACCTCTTTCGATATCCACCAAAATGAACGATGACGATGTATGTGACGATGACGATGTATGTGCCGATGACGATGTTTGTGTATAATAATAGTTGCTTAATTATTCATGTACTCGTATGTACCGATGACGATTTATAAGTATACCGCTCCCGATCGATTTCCTCGCCCCCTCCGCAGTAAATACGCCTGCAGAGTAGGCGGCAGATGATTTCCGCCGCGCGAGTTCTCGCCGCGCAGAAAATTTCAAATCTGCCACAAGAATTTTAACACCGGTTCCAGATACGAACCGGTGTTAAAGGCTGAACTGAGCCCGCGTGCGCCACCCTTTAACACCGGTTCGTATAAGAACCGGTAAAGAAGGGGCCCCTCTAACATCGGTCTCAACGGTTTGGGGAACCGCTGTTAGAGGGCCCTCCCAACCGGAGTTAAAGGGGGGGCTCTGCACTAGTGCGTAATATTTGTAGGATGAACTGATGAAGCCCGTGGTACTATATATAGAAATAAAAGAGTAAGTACCTCTTTCTGCTCCAGCTGATGATGTTGATGATACCACAAGCAAGATGAGAGTCAGAAATATCAGGGTAGTCCTCATCTTAAGCTATTTCGTGTCGTTGATAGGAGATGGGGATGTTGGTTGTATGAGTTGTAGCTTGTGACAGAGAAGGAACAAAATGATATAGCCCTTTTTATAGAGAACTTGATATCGGGGCTCATCTATTACTATGTAGTAGTAATTATATACTATTCTCTAGATATTTCTTCATTAATTGTAGAAAATCTAAAAAAATATGAATCATTAATAAGGTGGATCCAAGTTATAGACTCTCACATGATACTAGTATAGTACTCCAAGTTAGACTCTCACAGGAGTACTGGTATAAAATGAGAGAATAAACTTTAATATAGGGTAATTATTATGCATTGTAATGAATTTGTTCACTACTTTAAATGGAAATCTTAGTAATGTATGAAGACAAAAAGAGCATATCTAAAACTGGTCATAGTGGGAGTATCATATTATTAGTATCATGCATATGATACTAGTGTATGATACAACCTCTATAATGCATAGTAGTAGTATCATGATATCATACTATTTATAGTTTTGTAGAATATCAATGAAAACGTATGTACAAGATTTATTTGTTATTGAATTTTATAGGTATACGCGCTATGATATTGTATCATAAGGTGTATCATGCATGCCAACTTCGCAAAAATCTGATGTGGCGTTATAATTAATAAAGAGAGGGGTGGTTAGAGTATCATAGGTAGATACCGTATCATAACACGTAAAACTAGAAATCATAATGGCAAGTAAATCTTGTACACACATTTTACATACTCCCTCCATCACGGTTTAGAGGGCGTTTTACAAAAACCATGCGTTTCCAAAACTCCTCTCCTCCTAGGCGCGTCAGACTTAATTACAGAATTAATGCCTTTCTTTTTCCTTCCCACTTCCTATTCCATGCAGTCAAGGAATTAATTCTTGCATGCAACTCCACCAACGCATGCATATAAACTACTCGTTTCCATTGAGTAATTACATTTAATAGGGCGCTGAATAATTAACGGGCGCAGGTTTTTGTCACAAATCTGGCCCCAATCAACGTCCACCTAGGTTCCAATAATCTCTCTAAAACGCCCTCCAAAACGTGTCAGGGGGAGTAGAGATTCTACAAATTAATAATTATACCACTATGATACTACTACATGATATAATGCACTAGAGACATAATATCATATAGTAGTATCATATGCATAATGCTAGTATTATGATACTTCAACTATGGCCAGCCTAAATCATACTATTAGCATCTCTCACTTCATTAATTACACTGCCACATCATTTTTTTGATAACTAGATTGCATGATATCATCTATGATACTTCCACTATGACTAGTCTAAAAATTCACTACCAAGATATCCAGCACCAAATACCGCATTCCTCTCAAAAAAGTTAAAAAGGGAGAAACTGACACTAGTACACAAGTGTATGCATATCCTTTTCTTTATTGTTCCTTTCTGACAACTGTGTATTCATTAGTGTTTAGGTGGGATTTTGTATAGATAAAAAGTGCGGGCGAACCAATCCATCCTAGAGAAGATAGGATCTACGGCCGTGGGAGTTTGGTTGAGGTCCCGTCTCCAACAATGTTGACCAAGGATCACCGAACCGGGAGAGCACTCCACCGTTCCTCGCGTGGCCGCCTGGCAACGACGTCTATGGGTTGGCGTCCTGGATTGAAGAGGCGGACGGCCGCTCGACATCGACATGACCGAGATGGTCGACGATGCGTCGGCCATGGTCTGGCCTGGTAGGGCAACACCAACGCCGAACGCGATGTTGAGCGCCTCCTGCTTCATCATCATGAGTACCCGCTTGGTGGCTCTGTTGACCAGCGCCTTGCTATTGGCTAGGGCCTGCACGGCGAGGATGTAGTTGTTCTCTTTCGTCGCTCCTCGTCGAGCTGGGCAACGAGCAAGCGATTTTCTGTGGCTTCTATCTAGCCTGCGCGCTTCTTGGACTCGACATTCCGCTCCTCCGGCGTCATATCCTTGGTCAGCTTCTTCGGCTTGTCTTGCTTCTTGGCAGCGTGACCAACAACAGGCAAAACAGCGGCCGTGACGGTGGGATCCATCGCTTCCGCTTCTGCTCCCACCAGCCGAATTTTGGGAGAGGGTTTTTGGTGAGAGAACAGGGTGGTTTGTGTGCCACTACCAGGAGAGACCGCCAAGGTGAAGGGGAGGATGCGAGAGGACGTGCACGCTATTCGGAGTGACGCAACCGTGACCCAAATTTGGTGCATGGATGGGTCGGTCCACACGAGTCGGTCCATCTGGGTCACTAGTTGGACCGTGCTGCAGATGTCCTTCTGTCCGTGCAGACCAGTTCAGACGCGGCATGACTATTTGGGTCGGCCCGCTGGAGATGCCCTCACACCTCCGGTCTCACCTAGAGGATAAGCAAGATAGATGAGGCGATGGGCCAGACCTCCACGGTCAACCCATCGAGGCGACCAAGCCCCCCGATCCCCGTCTTCCCAAGCCACGACATCTTCAAGCGTGTCGCGCTCATGGACGCGAGCATTTCTCCTCCATGGTGGCGCCGATCTGGGAAGTAGTTTTTCTTTATTTTTTCTTGGTTTATTTCTTGATCTGTGGGCTACATCGAGTGCCTATTTCGTTTATTCCTCCAAGATTCATATCCGAATCCGAAAGAATCTAGTTGTTTATGTGTGTTTCTTTGAATTTTTGTTGATACATAGAAGAAATCCATGCCTCATCATCATGAGTTCGCGTATGTGGGAGTCGTTCCACGGTTTCCCATTTAGATCAATTTCCCATTTATAAAGCGAATTAGACAGAGACATATATCATGGTTGGTAAGTTATGGTCTGATATCTTACGTGTATACCATACTAGCAAATAAAAGGATGCATGATCAAACCTCATATAAAGCTCAATTA
Organism: Avena longiglumis; assembly: GCA_030063025.1. Taxonomy (NCBI): domain Eukaryota; kingdom Viridiplantae; phylum Streptophyta; class Magnoliopsida; order Poales; family Poaceae; genus Avena; species Avena longiglumis. The sequence continues at coordinate 20,290,965 of CP125979.1, read as the reverse complement.
ATTATTTTTTATTATTTAACTTTGGGAAGCATATACAAGTTTATGAAAATCTCTAGCTATGAGTTTGTTATAACAATGTCAGCGTTATTCAATAAATAATGTCCTTCTACCTAATATAGCTATATTGAGTTCATCAATCGCAAACACATAACTTGCAGAGGCATGATTTCCGCTTAGTATCACAGATGGGTGTCACGCAGCAGTGCCCCTGACAAAGGTAATCCATATTGTTTCTAACGCGGCATGCATCATCACAATTTGTGGAATTGCACTCATCTTCATGTGTCCTGACATATATTCTCCTACATGCCTCTGGCATAGCAGCTGCAAAATGTCATTATAAATAGTAATAAATAATAACGCAACATCATAGTTGTTGGATGAGTTGTAAGCCCGTGGTACTGTGGGAACAAATGGGTACCTGATGAGGATGATAGCATTAGCAAGATGAGAGTGAGGACCATTAGGGTAGTCCTCATCTTAGCTAGCTGTGTCATTGGTACGAACATAGATGTTGACTGTATGATTTGTAGTATGTGAAGGAGAACAAATAAAATGGCAACCCTTTTATAGAGGATGTGATATCAATGCTCGTCTATAACTATAGTAACTACGTATTATCAAGAAATTTTCTACAATAATCATCGTTAGAAATCTAAGGAATTATGAACCATTGATAAGGTGGATTAAACTTATAATTGATTGAAAGATTGAAATTAGTGTACACTGTTAATACAATATCATTGTAAAAGCAGAGATCAAAACATTATTATTGGATATTTATTAGAAAATCTCATATTTGTTCGCTACTTCAAAGAAAATCTCAGTGTTGAACCACATGATAGATATTTATCCAAAGAACATATTGGCATAGCTAAAGATTCACTACCAAAGATATTTAGCATTAATGAAAAAAAGAAGCAAAAGACAGAAGCATATGCATATCCTTGTATTTATTGTACCTTTCTAGTAATGTTTGTATTTATTTTAGCAGTCTGATGTGATTTTGCGTACTACTTGCAATCCAGTCGATCCTAGAGATAGGACAATGAACAGCATGTTTTCATAAGAGCAATTAAAATTTTAAAGAAAAACTAGTATGTACTACCATAATATATTGTTTAGTTGTTGTTTTTAAGAAATGTTGCATTTAATGATTCTAGCTCATGCATGTGTTTAACTGGACTAGCCAATTTTTTGCCTATGTTCCCTTGTAAGGGTTGTATATTAGATAAGACCGGCCAGGTGGTATATAGTTAATATCATGCATTAAAAAAACTAATGAAAATGGTCATAGTGATATCATAGATACAAACCGTACCATAGTCAGTACAACCAGAAAAAACAATTATTACCAAATAGATCTTATACACAATTTTGTATTGATATTCTACAAATCAATAAATATGATAATACTATGACATGACACAGTGTATTATATGGATAATATCATATGCTAGTATTATATGCATGATGAGCTCAGATCACTATAGAGCTTCGTTGGGAAACCCCAAGAGAAAGGTATGATGAGCACAACAATAAGTTTTCCCTCAGTGATGAAACCAAGTTTATCGAACCGGTAGGAGGAAGGAAACAACTTAAAGGTGTTTCTAGCAACTTGGAATCCTGCACAACACAAACTCAAGATTTTGCCCCAACTTAAAATGAGGTTGTCAATCTCACTGGTTTGCTGAAAACAAAGGATTAAACATATGGTGTAAAAGGTAATGGTGGCTTGCAGAAAAGTAAATAGTAACAGTGGAAGATGTATCAATGATAAAGATTGGACCGGGGTCCATAGTTCACTAGAGGTGTTCTCCTTAAGATAGATAACATAACATGCTGGGTAAACAAATTACAGCGAGGCAATTGATAGGACAGAGCAAGGCATAACAATACAATACTAGATATTCATGATCCTAAGATATTTGATTGGGCAATACAACAATATACATAAACCGCCATCCAACTGCATCTATGACTAGTAATCCACTTTCAGGTTATCATTCGAACCCCCTCCAGTATTAAGTTGCAAGCAACAGATTACTGCTTTAAACAAAGTGCGCAAGGTAAACAATACAATTGTTCCATGAACAAAAGATTGTTGTTTTCTCCCTAGTAGCAATAGCACATCTACAATCTTAGAGATTTCTGTCACTTCCCCAGATTCAATAGAGTCATGAACCCAATAACGAGCATAACTACTCTCTCTTGGAGTCACTAGCATCTACTTGGCCAAGATAGCTACTAGAAATGGAGAGCATGCAAGATCTCAAACAACACAGACATGATAGAATCAATAAGATAGAATCATTAATCAATCTGACATAGTAATCTCAGTATCCATCGGATCCCGGCAAACACAACATGCATGATTACAAATAGATGATCTTGATCATGAACGGAGCTCACAAGATCTAAAACATGGTAGCACAAAGGAGGAGAAACAACCATCTAGCTACTGTATGGACCCATAGTCCAAAGTGGAACTACTCACGCATCATACTAGAGGCTGACATGGTGATGAAGAAGGCCTCCGAGATGATCTATCCCCTCCGGCAGGGTGCCGGGAAGAGCTTCAGACCCCCCCTGATCTAGGGATGATGGTGGCGGCGGCTAATTACTATTTCGTGGAAGATTGATCAGGTTCTTAGGGTTTAGGTATCGGGGGCTTATTATAGACGAAGTGGGAGGCCGAGGGGGTGCCCGAGGCGGCTGCACCCCCCTAGGCGCAGGCTAGGCCTGGCCGAGCGACCAGGGGGTGTGGGACCCTCGTGGCCCTCCTCCGTCTCGTCTTCTGGCTCCGTGTTCTCCTCGGTGAAATATTGACTTTGGCTTTTGTCCCGTCCAATTCCGAGAATATTCATTTTCTGGATTTTCTGGAACCAAAAACAATAGAAAACAGGAAACTGACACTGTAGCAACTTGTTAATAGGTTAGTCCCAGAAAACATATAAAAATACCTCAAAGTGTAGACAAAGCAAAGCAAAGTTCATACTAAACAAGCATGGAACATAAAAAAATATAGTTACGTTTATGACGTATAAAGCATCCCAAAGCTTAACTCCTGCTCGTCCTCGAGTAGGTAAGTGATAAAAAGAATAATTTTTGAGGTGACATGTACCATCAAAATCAAGATCAAACCATTTGCAAGCATTGAAAGCTGGGATCAAAGTACTCTAAACATGAGCATGAAAAATGAAGTTCTAACAATAAGACTTCGTAATTATGCTGCAACATGAAAGGATACAAACAAATATTCATAAATAACAATGCATTGAAAGAAGTTTGTTTGTTTCACATATAGAAAACATAGTATAGTGACATTCAGCTTGTCCCTCATGGAGTAGAAAACATAAATGCATAGGACACCTTCAAAGTTCATAAGAGTGACTAGATACAAGTAGTCCAAGAACAAGCAATATCAACAATATGAATCAATCAATAAGTTTTGGGACAATGCACATAGAACTAAGAATGTCAACTATTATCTCATAATTGGTGCCTATGGATAGAAGATGGGGACTCAATATAGTAGTGGAAGAAAGGCCCTTCATAAAGGGAAGCAGGGATTTCAAGTTTCATAAAGATCTTCCAAAAATTATGGTACTTGTTAGCTTTCAGCTCCCATTGCCCCTATCATAAGCATCTTGAAGTGATTAAGGTTAAAGTGAACAGACTATGGAGTATATGCTTGACAAAGTATAAGTTGGCAATCTCATGTCCCTTGAGTACGAGGGCCGCTCCTCATGCTACTCAACTTTAGTTACTTGCAAGTTCTTGGCATAGTAAGTACATGTGTATTATAGAGAACCGCCAATGGGGTACCCCTTGCACATGATACAGGAGCTATCCCATAATCAAAATGACAAGGCAAGAAGACAATGAGCATCTCACCAATCTTCTTATTTACCATGGGAATATGGTGCTTTTTTTCTCTCTTTCCTCTTATTCTCTTTTTTCTTTTGATGTATCTCGTATATCTTTTTTTATAAGAAGAATGCTTCATAGATTGCTCACTATGGTGATGCTGAAAATTTCCAACATGATTAGGCATGGCTTAGGCTAGCGGCCCAGGCGTTTCTCTAACACATATACATAACTCCATGAACTTACAATCTCCCCTTCTATTTCACACCGACGACATCCATAAACAAAAGAGCATGATATCAACTGGGTAGATATTTATAGGTGTTGAAAGCGTTCCCCGTGACAACACGGTTCTGCTAATCCCAACGTAAGTGCAAGCATATATAACATAGATGACACAATGGTTCAAGTTTATTAGGGGCAAGAAAAATAAAGTGTGCCATCAAGTTTGTGAGAGGTTTAATCACTAATTTTTCACATAACAAAATGACTTTTTAAATAGAAGGTAGATAAAAGAAGAATATACTTAGAATAGTATAACACACCATCCATAGGAATTTATAGTAGGCACTTTGGAATAACTTGGTTTCTTGGGAGTTGGATGCATGATTAGAGCTTACTCAATACAAGTGGAGGCTAGCAAAAGACTGGGAGAGACCAACTAAGAGAGCAATAATGGTCATAATCATGCAGAGCGACAAAACATTACTAATCAAAGCATAAAGTGGTATCACAAGTCAAAAACTAAATGATCATAGAGGCTAAGGCGACTGGTTCATAGTCATAACATGGTGTGAGCATGTGCCAAGTCAACCCAAACAAATCATCAAAGGAGAATACCACAATACTATGCGTTTGTATGCTAAAACAACGCATGATTCTTTCAATGCACACTAAGCAATCTCAATTGTTTGGAACAAGTCATGCTACAGCAATAATCACTAAGCATAAGTTCAAAACAACATCTAGCATGACATGATAAAGTCTAAGTCACAGTCAAAGCAAGCTCCTTTTTGTACAACTAAAGCAAGAACTTACTACTCCTCTCCAACACCAATCAACTTATTTGAAAACAACACAGGTAAAGAGGGGGTCCAACTACTTTATTCCAGCAAACTAAGAAAACAAAAACCAAAAACACAAACTAATACGCTCCAAGAACAACACAAATGTGCATGAAATAATAAAAATGAAGTGTCTAGAAAGAGACCTGATACGTCCAATTTGCATCACCATTCTATATCATAATTTGCCTCTATTCATTGATATATGTCTTATTATGAGGTGTTGCTTATATATTTTCCTCTGTTTTTGCATGTTGGATGATTCTTGGAGGATGAACTGCCGGAGTCAGGATTCAGATGGAAGAAGAGGTGTTTTGATGCAATTTCGCGAAGATCAGAAAAATACCAGAAAAAATTGGAAAATTATATTTTCCTAGAAGACGAAGGAAGCCAGAAGGGGAGGCGTAGCTGGGACACATGGGGCCCACACCCCCTATGCGTGGGGGGCCCTGGGTCGCGCCTAGGGCAGGTGTGGCACATCTGGTCGGCCTCCGACTCTGCCATCTCACCTATATCTTCATCACGGAACCCTAATACCAGGAGAGCGACCATAGATAGATTTCCGCCGCCTCTGCGGGGCGGAAAACACCGAGAGAGAAAGAGCTCTCCAGTAGACAGATTTCTTTCGGGGAAATTCCTTCCCGGAGAAGGGAGATCGTCGCCATCAACACCATCGTCAAACTAGACTTCATCGGGATCATCATCATCCACACCGTCATATCCACCAGCACCATCATCATTACTCCATCCCGCTGTAACAATCGTGTTGAATACTTGCTTAGTTCATTAGGGGAAACTTTCCCGGTGTTGATTACTATTGTAGTTTATGCTTGTGAGGGGAACCATTGGATTATTGTTTATGTTCATATTATTATCCATTATCATATCATCTCTGATCTTGATCCATATGATGTCTCGTGAGTAGTTCATTTAGTTCTTGAGGACATGGGAGAAGTCATGTTGTTAGTAGTGGATTTGTGTTGAGTTATTATTCAATGGTTTAGTATTTAAGTTGTGGTGCTATTTTTCTAGTGGTGTCATGTGAACGTCGACTACATGATACTTCACCATTTATGGACCTAGGGGAATGCTGTAAGGTTCCCAACCTTTAATAAGGTAGAGATCCCTATGTTTACAATGCTAGTCCCTGGATCAATAGCTAGCATCCGCAGTTAAGATGTAATATCAATAAACAAAGGTCATAATACAATTTTATAACCAGGAATAACATAATTTATTACATCTTACATAGCTCATTTGGCTATTACATTACATTGCAGCAGAATATCTATAAGCATGGGGTCCTTCATCTTCAAAGTGCCAGTGCATATGTTGGTTGTAGACTTGTAATCCTAATCATTAAAATTCACTAAAATCAAACAAACCGCAACATAACAAGTTACAACCACAAGGGTCAATACATTTGAATTGTATTGGCAAGTGATACTATGGTAGTATAGTAGAGTCTATCATCTATATGCATTTGGGTAAGTGGAGTTTAGGCTTGCTTTGCTCAAAATAGATTTTCCTTATCATTTGAAAACACTAAGTTTTTGTTTGACAAAAATCACCCAAGGAACCACCAATAGAAATTGGTGAACCTTAAACCCTTGTTCAACCACAAGTTTTTAACTTAGAAATTTGGATGATGAGATTATTGATAGCTTCCATGTCTTGATGCTCAAATTGTCCTTTACCAGGGACATGGCTAAGTACTTAGATTTTACACTCTACAGAGGTGGTGCACTTTCCCCACAAGACTTGGTTTCCCAAGACAAGATCTTTCAGAAGCCTTCCCTTAGACCAGAATGGACGCGTTCCAACCTATCATTCCCCTACCACCAACTGTCCATTTGGCTAAGTACTTGCAACCTATATGATCCAGGCAGAGCCCATATTGCCAAGTGGTTGCACTTGAAGCTTCTCAACATTTGACATCTCAAATCTCTTTGTTCCTGGGTGGCCATCCACAAGTGAGATACACAAGGTAAACCATATAAATGGGCCTTGTGAACCACTCAACACAAACCATTCCTTCCATTCCACCCAGGTGATTCATTCACTTAGTTGTTTTATTAAACAAAACACAAGTCCTCAGACTTAGAAATTTTTCCATAGCATGAATATATATTCCACCCTTGTTTTCTACTAGCTAAGCTAAGCATGATAGTAGTAGGAATCTTAACTTAGGAAATTCTACTAAGGTTTCATCTACTAGGATTTCCCATAGTATGGTTTGTACTTAGCAAAAATTCTATGCAAGTCTTACTTAGAAATACCACTAATGCATAGTGAAAATAATGGGACAAAAGTATGAAGCATCACTTGCCTTGTTGGTAGAGAGTATAAGTTCACTCCTTGATCTTTGCAATGTTCATACACTTCAAGTCACTACAATTCAATCAAGCAAACAACATTTCAATCTACCATTCAAGCAATTCATCACATAAAAATAGTAATAATAACAAAACAATGCATGCAAGCATGCTAAATATTGTTTTATTTATAAAAGTGGTTTCTAATGGTTCATAAACATTTTAAAACACCTAATGGTCATTTTACAAAGTGGCAAAACCATTTGTTAGAGGTTTTACTTCATAAACCATTTTTAGACTAAGTCATTATTTTATGTGGTGTAGAAATGCTTTTAATAAGACAAAATTCCATAGGTTTCACAAAATATGTTCTCAAACCATATAATCTTGTGTTTAGGGTCAGAGAGTTTATTTCCAAAACATTTCTCAAAGGTTTTCTTCCAAAATCATTTTTTAACAATTAAACCATGTTTTTATTTGACTAGAAATGGTTTAAATCCAAGATTTATTATTTTGCTTTACCAAATATATTTTTGAAACCACCATTTGATTCCTAAGGTCAGTAGGTTTAAAACAAACCATTTTCCAAAGATTTTAACCTCAAAATCAATTTTAGAACAATTTTTATATCCTAAACATGCATACACAAGTTTCTGTAAAAACAAACAATTTAACAGAAGCTTTTTACTAAACAAAGTGCATGGTTGGCTACGGCTTGTCTTGATGATTCCATTGATATAAAATTTGCAAAATTTGGACGTGTGTATCAAAAGTTATGCAATTTACAAAATCCAACAACTAATAGAAATGTTTCTGCCTTTTTAAAACAACACAGTGCCACGCGTCGAGTCCTTATTGGCCAATAACGTTTTGCGTGGATCACACGGTGTGGTGCGTTGGATCTAATGACAATTGTGCGGCACAGATCGCTCCATATCGTTTCACTTAAGTGGCTCTATTCTATCCACGCGATCTAGATCCAACGGTGTACATGGGTCTGACCATATCTGAGCGGCGGCGGTTGACGGCGTGGTCGAAGGTATGGAGCCGTGATTTAGGAAGCAAGGGTGATGGGGAGGCTTTACCAGTTCGCCTTGCTGATGCTCAACGTGGTCGCCACTTGTCGAGGGCGCTCACCACGGTGATTCGCCGTAGTCGCCGTGTCCGCGCCTCTCGTTAAATCGTCGGAGGCGAGTGTACGGTTCACGCTAAGGCACGAAAAAGGTGCAAGCTGCGCATGTAAGCAGTACGAGTGCATCCAGGAGACGGGGAGGCGCGGTCGAACTTTACCTGGGAACGTCGCTGGAGAAATGGCAGACGGTGGCGCTGTTCTGGAGAAGAGGTTGTCGAGGTTATGCTGCTCGCGCGGCTGAACGGGCAGAACTGGGAGATGAGCCAAAGGCTGGGGAGTAGGCTCATGTGGTCTAGGGGCAGAGGAGTAGATGGGCTCGCCGGATTTCGCCGGGAAGCTCGTCGGGGTCGGAGGGAGTTGAAGTCGAAATTTGGGCAGTCTAGTGGCTCCGGTCGAGTGAGGTCTGAGGGAAAAGAAGGAGGAGGGTGAGGTGAGTTAACGAGAGTAATCGCGGGTGTAATTGCTGCAACGTTAAGACGAATTTACTCGGCGCAATTTCGGGCAGAAACAACAAGGAGGGGAGGAACTGGTCTGCGGGGGTGAAGGAGACGATGACGTGGCTGTGGGGTAACGTCGTCAGTGAGAGAGAGAGAACGGGTGGGGTCCGTCTGTCAGCGTCGCTGCGGTTGAGAGTTTGAGTAGAAAACGCTTCACGCTGCGAGAGAGAGGGAGTGGGCTGCGGTTGGGCTTAGTTGGGCCAGTTAGGTTGGGCTGAGTCTTTCACTTTTTTTTTCTATTTTTTTTTCTTTTTCCTTTTCCTTTATTCTGTTTTGAATTCCTTTAATTAATTCAAGCACTCATTTGATTTCAAATCTTTGTCAAAATTTGTGTAGATTTAAATATTGATCAGTAGCACATTCTGATGTCAATTTTGGAATTTACTTTATTCCTTTTTGGGGTCTTTTTAATTAATAAAAAGGGCCCTTGTTTTAATTCAAAATAGGATGTAATAATGTCTTTAATTTCCATTTGACTTCTAAATTCTTCCAAAACCTTTCAGTAAGTTTTGTTTACTTAAAAGGGTGTCAAATAATTCATCTTGAATTATTTGGAAAGGTTTTTAATAAGATTTATTAATCATTTAAAATTTGGGTTTGTCTTTATTCCAATAGGATTTGGTTTAAGCCATTTTATTTTATTTTGGAAATTCTTTATCCTTTTTATTTTATTTGGATTTGGATTATAACTTATTCCACTTGCTTATGGATTTGGCCAAGATTTATCTGGTCTTTCAAATATTCTTTAATTAATACTTCTTTCTTTATCTTATACAATCCATATCTTTTTATTTAGAGATCCAAACTTAGTGATTACAATTTGTAAAATCTTATTTAATATTTGTTTATCTTTTAAATGTCTCTAGGATTATTTCCTCACCATTTGGTATGGACTTTTGGATAAGGGTTTTATTAGCTTTGGAAATTTAATTTCCTTATCTTATTATATTCATAAGATTTTATTTATGGCTCGAATTTAAGTGATTCCAATTTATAGGGCTTTATAATATTTCTATTTGTCATTCTTGATCTTTTGTAAATGTTTGTTGACAAGATTTTATATGGATCAAATCCATAGGCTTGGAGATAACTTGGAAATGATTTTATTCCATTAGATCATTTAGGATTTGGATTTGTTTTCCAAGTGTTTAAATTTCCAGTTACATTCATTGAGGAATGCATTTACCTTGATTTGGATTTTGTTGAATTCAAACTTTATTTAAAGTTTGTTCAAGATGGGATTTTAAGTTTCCATTTAGAAACAAAAGTTTCTTTTCACCCTGATTTTCAACAATAATTTTATTTTGTTTATTTATTTTTCACATTACAAGATTTGGAAAATCTTGGGATGTGACAAATGCATTGTGTATTTGGCTACTAATTGTGGGGTTGCCAGAGTGACAGAAACCTAGACCCCGTTAGGACACCTTTGCACAAGGGAGTGTAGGATCTTAGAGTTTAAGGCTATGGTTAGGTTTATATCTTAATTACTTTCCTGTAGTTGCGGATGCTTGCAGGGGGTTTAACCACAAGTATTTATTAGTCCAAGTAAGGTCGGTACATTAGCACAGGTTCACCCACATAACACTTACAAACACCAAAGAAGAGTACTCGGCTATTTGAAGCAAAAGCACTTGACAGAATTCCCATGTGTCCTCGAGAAAGTTTGGTCTTTATAAGTATTTCCACCGGCTTGTCCTTTGCTAAGAAAGGATTGGGCCACTTGCTGCGTTTGTTCGTTGTCTTTATTACTTACACTTTGTTTTGTTGCTTTATAAAAAACCCTAAAAATCCATTTGCTAAGTATTTACAGAGATTTCCTGCTCCATACCACTAGTCAACACCTTCTGCTCCTCGTTGGGATCGACACTCCTATTTATCGAAAGTACTGCGATACACCCCCTATACTTGCGGGTCATCAAGACTATTTTCTGGCGCCGTTGCCGGGGAGTGAAGCGCTATTGAAGAGTGGAAATGGGAAAGGAAACTTCTACTGTGAGTATTGCTTTTGTTTCTATTTGTTGCTTTGTTTCCAACATCGATAACCCACTTGGTTTTCTGTTTGGGAAAACTACTACCACTGTTAGCGTGGTAGATGAACCATCACCTGTTGAGATAGATCCTTTTAAGATACCTACAAGTATTATTGATCGTGTTATGGATAATTATTATTTAGGGGATGGAACTGTCCACCCTGGTGATCATTTGCTTTTTATCCATGAATTATGCGGGTTGTTTAAGTGTGCAGGTATCACAACTGAACAGGTAAAGAAGAAGTTACTCTCCATATCCTTGAAAGGGAGAGCTGAAGAATGGTATAAGCTGCTGAAGAATGGACAATCCATGGAATGGGAGGAAATTGCATCTCTCTTTTATTCTAAATTTTATCCTCCTAGTGAGATTCATAAGGATAGAAATCTGATATATAACTTTTGGCCTCATGATGGAGAGATTACAGCTCAAGCTTGGGGGAGAATGAAGTTACTAATGCTTAAATGTCCTATTCATGAACTCCCTAACAATATTGTTATCAATAACTTTTATGCTATACTTTATCTTCATGATAAAGATTTACTAGATGCTTCTTGTGCTGGATCATTCACACATATGAATGAAGAAGCTAAATGGGATCTCCTAGACCGTATTCATGAGAACACTGAAGCTTGGGATAATGACAAAGGAAGAAAGTTAGGTATAAACTGTGATTATGAATGCATTAAATCTTTTATGGGAATTGATGGCTTTCGTGATATTAGCAATGAGTATGGTCTTGATTACCAAAGTATTGCCAATTGTTTTAAGGCCTTTGCCTCCTACATAGAAATTCCCAAGAATAAGTGGAATAAGTACCGTGCACCTTATAAAGATGGTGTTAGTCATGTTCCTGTTAGAAGCACTGAAGTTTGTACTATTAATCATATTGTGCCTGAACCTTATGTTGATAAAATACCTTTCCTAGCTAAGGTAAAGGAGTATTCTATGATGATTAGTGCGAGTAACAAAAGTACAAAGAAAACTATGGAGCCTGATGAGCAAATAAATAATGAACATGTGGTAGCTAGTGTGAAAGACACGGTCACTAGAAATATAGAGGATGAGCACATAGCCTTCTGTGAAGACGCTTCTAACATTATCTCTCATCCTATTAAAGCTAGAAAAGGTAGTGTTCATGTGCTTTCTGTTAAAATTGGTGATCATTGCTACTATGGTTTATGTGATATTGGTGCTAGTTCTAGTGCTATTCCTTATGAGCTTTACAGGGAAATTATGCATGAGATTGGTCCTTGTGAACTTGAGTACATTGATGTGGTTATTCACCTTGCTAATAAGGAAACTATTTTCCCTAATGGCATTGTAAGAGACGTGGAAGTTCTTTGTGGTAAGATTAAATATCCTGCTGATTTTCTAGTGCTTAATTCAGCAGCTAGCAAAATTTGTCCTATCATTTTTGGTAGACCTTTCTTGAACACTTGTGGAGCTATTATAGATTGTAATAAAGATAAAGTTTTAACTAAGTTTGATGGAGATTCTTATGAGTTTCCCAAATTTTCTAAAGCTCCTTGTGAAAATAGCTTGCCTAATGAAGATTTCAGGATGGAACAACTTGCTTCTATTGATCCAGTTTATAACCTTGGACCTCGTTTTGATGACTGTAAGTATGCTCATCCTGATGATAAAGTTGTTGCCAGTAACAATTATATTGTCAACTTTATTCAAAGTGCTATTGAAAGTTATTATGAGAGAGGGAAACGTGGTTTTATGCATCTCAATAATGTTAAGTTTCCCTATTTTATGTTGAAAGCTTTGAAGTTGCATATGTTATGTCTTCCTATGATAGTGGTTTTTTGTTTTAACAATTTGTTTTATCATGATGCCCCCATGCATAGGAAGTGGGTTAGACTCAAATGTGTTGGTTATTTGCTTCTTGATGCTCTCTTTCACCTCAAATATGTATCTCCTATGTGAGCATCTTTGAAAGTTTCAAGCCTAACTTAAAGGCATTAAAGAAAAGTATTTGTTGGGAGATAACCCAAGTGTTTTCTCGAGTCTTGGAAGTTACTACTTCAGTAATAACCGCTCCTTATCCTCTTTGTTTTGGTTTTTGTGTCAAGTTCAACTACTTTTGTGAAGTAGAGGAGTTGTGAAAAGTGGTTTTCCTAGGATAGATTTTTGTGCTGCATTGTAAAAATTCGTGAGGGAGCTCAGTACTTCGGATGGAGCTGCATTTTTCTATGCTTGTTCTCCAAGTTGTTACCTAACTTTCATTAGTTTTGCACTTTTTTTATTTGAGCAAGTGAAGGTTTTCGAAAAAATCAATCTTTACCTGCTGGTCTGTTTTGACAGATTTCTGCCGTCGTTTGCATTTTCCTCTTACAAAAGCCTTTGTTTGGATGGGTTTTCAGTTGAAGTGTGTACCTAAAGGTTTATTTTATTACACTAATGTTGCCATTGAAGTTTTTGTATTGCCTTGTGAATAAAGAAATTTTCAAAAGAAGGAGGAAAGGAATCTGCAGAGTTCGTATTTGAATAGGTAAAAGTGGTGAAAACGAAGGTTCATGAAAATCCCATCTCTTTATATTTTTGATGTTTTTAATACATATGGAATATTACAAGACGGAACCGAGGAGGAAACGGAGGCCGGGGTGGACACACCCACCCCAGGCGTGGGCCCCAGCTGGTCGCACCTGAGGGGGGTGTGAGCCCCCCGAGCTCCGTCTCCACCTCGTGTTCATATCAGTACCTTCCTTATGCATTGAAACTTCATAATATATAAACCCCAGACCCCCCGAGGTTTGTGCATCGTGTTCTCGTCGTGTTTTCGTTTCGATCTGTTTCTGTCAGGAAAGCTTCTCAAAAGTTTAGAGCACCATGATTTCCGCCAACGACAAAGACAAGAAGCCCGAGGAAGATGATCCTCAAGACCCAAAGGAGGAGGAGATTTTGATTGGGGATGAAGAATACATGGAGGAGGACGAGCATCCGGTCACCCGCGCTACCGTCGTAAGCATTGGAGTGGTGGCAAGCCCTACCAAACTTAGGAGGATAGCACAGATGTCTACAGGAGGGAGAAATCCGCGTCATATCCTTGCTCCATGGTCACTTCCTCCACGTACCAAGAGACCTTTCCATACTCGTATACATGAGCATCAATACCAACAGGTGCCCAAAGGGAACTTGCCCTCGGTTTGGGATATGCCTCGTTCTAACCATGCAGGGAAGGAACACTCCAAGGAGGAAGAGTGGGGAAAGAATAACAAGAACTGTGATTCCCGGTCCGACATGATCATGAACCGCATTGAGAAAAACTCGGAGTTGATTTGTACTTTGATTTTTGAGTTTGAGGATTTGAAGAAACTTATTGAAGAGCTTACCAAGGGAACACTGCCACCACCAAAGGAGTAATTCATCATCGGGTTTGGCATCCCCTTGGCTTGTTCCAAGCTTGGGTGAGTGTCATGGTATCACCATCATCATCTTTTATCTTTTACCCTTTTAGTGGATTCATATCTTTGGTACAGAAGTTATCTTATAGGTTGGTTTGAATGTGGAAGTATCTCCCCTTTAGTTGATTATCTATGTATCCCTTGGTGTGAGTGCCTTTATGGAATATTAATGAGAAGTCTCATGTTTTACTTTTTTCACTTCTTATTTTAGTTTGCAATCGGTATTATATGATTGATCTTGTTGATCAGTATTAGCATCACTTTGGGAGCATCAAGTAAATCTAAATTGGTTTTGGAAAACCGAGCTCTAGTTAGTAGCAACACTTTTTGAGGTTTAAAGGAAAAGAAAAGGCTTACAGGTATTTTGTATCATCTATTTTCTTTCTTGATTAGCTCATAAGCTTAGTATTATTTATTTAAGATATTTTGTTCCTTCAAGGAAGATTGCATGTTTGGATTTTTCACTTGTAGGTTTGCTTGTTTCTTTCAACTCTTTTGCTTGCTACCCAGCCTTGCTAGCCAAAAACATGTTTTGAGAAGGCATACTTCTCATGTTTCCAATCCCTTTGAACCAAAACCTGTGCCATTTGTGTCCACCATATCTACCTATTAGCTTTTGCTATTCCAAGCAAATTCTCAAGATCCATCTATCTTCCGAATTAAAAAGTATTTTGTTATGTGAAAACTAGTTAGTAAAGCTCTCACGAACTTGATGGCATACCTTATTTTCTTGCCCCTAATAGACTTGAACCATTATGTCATCGAAGTTGTATATGCTTGCATCTATACGTTGGAATTAGCACAACCATGCTGTCATGGGGAACGGTTTCAACATTGCACTTGTTGAAGGGAATATGCCCTGAGAGGCAATAATAAAGTGTTTATTATGTGTATTCCAAGTATATGATAGATGCTTATTTTGCATGCTATAATTGTATTAATACGGAAACGTTAATAAATGTGTGTTTAATAAACAAACCGAAAGTTCCTAGTTATGCCTCTCTCATAAACTAGCTCATTGATTAACAAGATGATCACAGTTTCCTGGTCATAGACATTGGATGTTGTTAATAACGAGATCACAACATTAGTGTAATGATGTGATGAACATTCATCCAAAGTATAGCATTACGATCAAAGTCATTGAGTTTATATTGCTATAACAACTTACGAAGTGATCCTAATCCTTAGACCATGAGATCATGTCAATCACTAACACCGGAAGAGTTTCTTATTGACATCAAACGTCACATGAATCGGGTGATTATAAAGATGGCTTCAAAACTACTAAAGTGTTATGTTGAGACTCATGGATCAAGAGTGGAATTTGTTCATCCCGATGACGAATAGATATACTCTGGGCCCTCTCGGTGATATCACATTGGTTAGCTTGCAAGCAAGTGATTTGATCACTAGAATGTTATATCACGGGAACGAGAAAAGAGTGCATGTCGGTAATGAGATCAAACTAGGTATGGAGATACCGATGATCGAATCTCGGACATGTAATATATTGTGAAACAAAGGGATTAATATACTAGCGTAAAAGGTTCCGACGATCACAGGAAAGTCATCGTTGAATGTGTGAGTCGAGATGGATCTCGTGTCCGCTTCTGATTATTGATCGGAGAAGCGTCTCGATCATGTCTGCATTATTCGCGAACCATAGGGTGACACACTTAAGGGACACTGACATCCAATTGGATCAAAAGTTTCATGCCGGAAAGAATAATAAGCACGGGAATTTATTTCACTATATACCAAACAGTTTTCGTGAAATTGCAGAAAGTGTTTTTGCATGTGAAATAGAATTCTAGCAAGGGGTTATATGTGAATGTTTGTCATTAAAGTAATTTACAAAATTCTGAATAAATAAAAAGAGTTTTATTTAATGAGAGTTTGCATTAAATTTGGTGGAAATTTAATAGCAATTTTGAGTGGTATTTTGAGTGGAGGGAATTTAAAGGAATTTTGTGAGTGGAGTGTTCACCCACATGAATTAGGGGGGTGGGGGCAAGAGGTAAGCCCCCATGCGCCGGCCACCCCCTTGGGGTCCCCCCTCTCCTATAAAAGGTACCCCGCTCCCTCTCTCTCACTCACACCTCCTCGTGAAGGATCTCTCTCCCCCTCTAGAATTTATTTCCCATGGTCTCGAACTAGCGAGATGCATGTTCTCGGTGGCTATTCGGAAAGAAAGGGTTGTGCTTCCGCTACATCTCTAGAGCGAGGAGGCGGAGGTTGCTCGGTGTCTTGTACGTGTGTGCGAGCACGGATGCGCTGCTGCTTTGCGGCGCTAGGACTTCCTCTCGATCTTGAGATCGGCAAGAGATCGTCTACATCAACCACGAGTTCAACTCGTTAAGCTTTGTCGGTCTTCAAGGGTATGTTCTCTACGGATATACATCCGCCCGTTGTTTGTATCTAGTAGATAGATCTTGGTACTTAGTTCTCATCGTAGGAATTTTTTTGTTTTCTATGATGCGAACCCTTCACTTGTATTTCGTACACAGTTGATATCGTGCTCTTTTGTCTATGGATGTCACGGTGTGAAATAAAGGGAGCTTGTAAGTCCATGGAGTTATGTATTTTGTGTTAGAGAAACGCTCGGGCCGCTAGCCTAATCCATGCCTAATCATGGTGGAAACTTGCAACATCACCATAGTGAGCTATCTGTGAAGCATCCTCAATAAAAAGCTATGCACATAGTAAATAAAAAGATCGCTGAGATGCTCACTGTCTGCTTGCCTTGTCATTTTGGTTATGGGATAGCTCCTGTACCATGTGCAAGGGGTGCCTCGTTGGCGGTTCTCTATGATACGCATGTACTTACAATGACAAGAACTTACCGGTAACTGAAGTTGAGTAGCATGAGTTGTGGCCCTCATATTCAAGGGACATGAGATTGCCAACTTATATTTCGTCAAGCATATACTCCATCCTTGTTCACCTTAACCTTAATCATCTCAAGATGCCTATGATAGGGGCAATGAGGGCTCAAATCTAGTACGTACCATAATCTTTTGGAAGCTCTTTATGACTTGAAATCCCTGCTTCCCTCTATAAAGGGACCTTTCTCCTACTTCTAAGTTGAGTCAGTAAACCTACTTCCTCTCTATCTCCAGCAAGCATTTGAGTTGCTGTGTTTCAAGCATTCATATGGTGATTTATTCAATCATGTTCTTTATCTTCCTTGTTTGCACAAAACTCTTATCTATTGAGTATTACTTTGAAGCCTTTATTGTGAAAAACCTTTTTGAGCAAAGAGTGCTCCTGTTTTGAAGACTTATACAAAAAGATTTTTGTGAAACTATTTTCCAGGTGTTCCCTAACCAAGAATAAAGTTTGCCAATTCCAATTATGATCTATCTTTATGCATCTCTATTGTGACTCATGTACTTGTTGCAAGCTAAGTTATATAATGGTGAGTTGCTTTCTTCTATGAGTTGTGTAATGGTAAGTGTGATGCTTCTTGTCTGTATTATTTTATCGACACTTCACTCCATAAACCTGTGGACATGTTTACTGAGCTCAGTTTTCGCTTGGGGACAAGCGAAGTTCTAAGCTTGGGGGGAGTTGATACGTCCAATTTGCATCACCATTCTATATCATAATTTGCCTCTATTCATTGATATATGTCTTATTATGAGGTGTTTCTTATGTCTTTTTCTCTATTTTTGCATGTTGGATGATTCTTGGAGGATGAACTGCCGGAGTCAGGATTCTGATGGAAGAAGAGGTGTTTTGATGAAATTTCGCGAAGATCAGAAAAATACGATAAAAATATTGGAAAATTATATTTTCCCAGAAGACGAAGGAAGTTAGAATGGGAGGCGTAGCTGGGCCACACGGGCCCCACACCCCCTAGGTGCGGGCCCCCTAGGCCGCGCCTAGGGCAGGGGTGGCCCACCTGGTCGGCCTCCGACTCCGCCCTCTCTCCTATATCTTTCTCAGGGAACCCTTTAACCAGGGGAGCGACCATAGATAGATTTCCGCCGCCTATGCGGGGCAGAAAACACCGAGAGAGAAAGAGCTCTCCGACAGATAGATTTCTGCCGGGGAAATTCCTTCCCGGAGAGGGGAGATCGTCGCCATCAACACCATCGTCAAACTAGACTTCATCAGGATCATCATCATCCACACCATCATCTCCACCAGCACCATCATCATTACTCCATCCCGCTATAACAGTCGTGTTGAATACTTGCTTAGTTCATTAGGGGGAACTTTCCCGGTGTTGATTACTATTGTAGTTGATTCTTGTGAGTGGAACCATTGGATTATTGTTTATGTTCGGATTGTTATCCATTATCATATCATCGCTGATCTTGATCCATATGATGTCTCATGAGTAGTTCGTTTAGTTCTTGAGGACATGGGAGAAGTCGTGTTGTTAGTAGTGGATTTGTGTTGAGTTATTATTCAATGGTTTAGTATTTAAGTTGTGGTGTTATTCTTCTAGTGGTGTCATGTGAACGTCAACTACATGATACTTCAGCATTTATGGGCCTAGGGGAATGCATTGTGTATTTGGCTACTAATTGTGGGGTTGCCAGAGTGACAGAAACTTGAACCCCCGTTAGGACACCTTTGCACAAGGGAGTGTAGGATCTCAGAGTTTAAGGTCATGGTTAGGTTTATATCTTAATTAATTTCCTATATTTGCGTATGATTGCAGGGGGTTTAATCACAAGTATGTATTAGTCCAAGTAAGGTCGGTACATTAGCACAGGTTCACCCACACAACACTTACAAACACCAAAGAAGAGTACTCAGCTATTTGAAGCGAAAGCACTTGACAGAATTCCCATGTGTCCTCGAGAATGTTTGCTCTTTATAAGTATTTACACCGTCTTGTAATTTGCTAAGAAAGGACTGGGCCACTTGCTGCGTTTGTTTGTTGTATTTATTACTTGCACTTTGTTTCGTTGCTTTATCAGAAAACCCCTAAAAATCTGTTTGCTAAGTATTTACAGATATTTCCTGCTCCATAACACTAGTCAACACCTTATGCTCCTCGTTGGGATGGACACTCCTATTTATCGAAAGTACTGCGATACACCCCCTATACTTGTGGGTCATCAAGACCTGAGCTTTTCATTGATGAAGAAGGGGATACCTTGGGCATCCCTAAGATTCGACGCTTGTACCTCTTGAATATTTCTTGGGGTGACATGGGGTGGCATCCCCAAGCTTGAGCTTTTGTCCATTCTTCATCTCATTACATCATTCTTCCCTTACACCTGAAAATTTTCCTTCATACAAAACTTCACACAATCTTCATTAGCAACATTAGTGCATTCAAAAGATAATAGACCTTTGGGTTTTGTTTCAAAACAGAAAAAAATACAGTAAAGACGCAAGCTACTCAAGCAAATTCTTTTAAAAATCTCAATTTCCCAAAAAGAACTAAAAAAGAAATCGAT
The DNA here is from genome assembly GCA_030063025.1 of Avena longiglumis. Lineage (NCBI taxonomy): Eukaryota > Viridiplantae > Streptophyta > Magnoliopsida > Poales > Poaceae > Avena > Avena longiglumis. Next base: position 20,271,220 of record CP125979.1, on the reverse strand, counting down.
AAAAAGAAAATGCAAATAATGGAAGAAATCTGTAAAAATAGACTAGCAGGTGAAAACCAATTTTTTCGAAGACCTTCTGCTGCTCAAATCAAAACATGTTGAACAAACTAAAGTTATCTAACAACCTAGGGGATTTATTCAGAAAATTTCATCTCAATCTCATACAGAGATGTCTCATGAATGTTTACGGTGGAGCACAAAAATCTGTTTCGGGACAACAACTTCCCCAAATCTTACTTCCCTCTCATTAGAGGTTTTTCTTGGCACAAAAATCAAATAAAAAGGATAATGAGAGGTTATTACAAAAGTAATAACTTCCAAGACTCAACTAAAACTTTTGGATTATCTCCCAATAAGTACGTTTCTTTAACGCCTTTAAGTTAGGCACAAGAAGCAAGAAGCAAGTATTTTCAAATGAAGAAGCATTAACATCAAATTTTGCTTTCAAAGGAGGAGCAAAAGGTAACTTTTCTCTCCTCATAGGGAAGTGATCAATACCATTATTAAACGGAAATAGATATTCAATGGTGCCTTCTCTCATATCAATAATGGCACCAACAGTTATAAGAAAAGGTCTTCCCAAAGTAATAGGACAAGAAGCATTGTATTCAACATCCAAAACATAGAAATCAAAATGGACATAAGCATTGTTAACCATAATAAGAACATCATTAACATTTCCCATAAGTTTCTTATTAACATTATCATCAAGTGGGACATCTAAATAGCAATCTTCCAAAGGTGGCCAATCAAGCATTTCATAAATCTTTCTAGGCATAATAGAGACACCAGAACCAAGATCACATATAGCTTTGAGATAAAAGTCATTCACTTTCATATTAATGATGGGTTCCCAACTATCTTCTACTTTCCTAGGAATAGAAGCTTTGTGTTTCAATTTTTCTTTCTTAATTTTAATGAGAGCATCTGTAATATGTTTTGTGAAAGCCAAATTCATATCACTAGCATTAGGAATTCTAGCAAGCTTTTGTAGGAACATAATCACTTCAGGAATATTGCAACCATCAAGATCAAAATCAAACTTAGCATCATAGGTAGTAGACTTAGGCATTGTTGTAGGAGGAATAGGGACTTCTTGTGGTTTGGTAGCATCCATATTGGTGGTGGTAATAGTACAAATACTATTATTTCTAGCAATTTCAGCTTCTCTTTCCCACTTAGCATGTAGTTTAGCTAACAGTCTAACATTTTCATCAATAGTAACTTGTATGGCATGAGTAGCAGCAAAGGTACTTTCCAAGGTTTCAGGTTTAGCAGTCATCTTATTAATCAAATAGGATTGAGCTTTAGACAAAGATGAAATATTTTTCTCAACATTCAAAAGCTTTTCCTCCACAGTCTTGTTAAAAGTGGTTTGTTTGCTAATAAAGTCTTTAAGCATGACTTCAATTTCAAAGGGATCACTTCTAGTATTGTTGTAGGAATTTCCATAAGTATTACCATTATTGGGAGGATAAGGCCTATAATTATTCCTATAGGCATTGTTGTTGAAATTGTTGTTTCTAATGAAGTTCACATCAACTTGCTCTTCTTGAGCAACCAAAGAGGCTAAAGGAACATTGTTTGGATCTATATGAGCTTTTCCATTAACAAGCATAGCCATAATAACATCAATTTTATCACTCAAAGAGGAGGTTTCTTCAACAGAATTTACCTTCTTACCATGTGGAGCTCTCTCAGTGTGCCATTCAGAATAATTAACCATCATATTATCAAGGAGCTTTGTTGTGGCACCCAAAGTAATGGTCCTAAAGGTACCTCCAGCAGCATAATCCAATAGATTTCTTGAAGAGAAGTTTAACCCTGCATAAAAAGTCTGGATAATCATCCAAGCAGTCAGTCCATGAGTGGGATGATTCTTTACCAAAGATTTCATTCTTTCCCAAGATTGAGAAACATGTTCATTATCAAGTTGTTTAAATTTCATTATATCACTTCTCATAGATATAATCATAGAAGGAGGATAGTATTTTATAATAAAAGCATCTTTGCACTTAATCCAAGAATCAATACTATTTATAGGCAAGGATAGCAACCATTGTTTAGCTTTTCCTCTCAAGGAGAAAGGAAACAATTTGAGCTTAATAATATCTCCATCTACATCTTTATACTTTTGCATCTCACAAAGTTCAACAAAGCTATTAAGGTGGGCAGCAACAACATCAGAACTAACACCAGAAAATTGCTCTCTCATAACAAGATTCAACGAAGTAGGCTTCATTTCATAAAAGGTAGCATCAGGGGCAGGTGGAGCAATAGGTGTACTCAGTAAATCACTGTTGTCGGTGCTAGTGAAGTCACACAACCTGGTGTTCTCAGCAGAGTTCATTTTTGCAAAGGTGGAGCAAGCCAACAGCAGCATCAACTAGAGTAGGAACTATTTTTTATGTTTTTGATAAGAGAAAGCAAAACAAAGGAAACTATTTTTTTGTAATTTTTGATAAAGGAAGCAGGCAAAACAAAGAAAAAGAAACTAAGCAAAACAAAAAAAAGTAAAGAGAAAGGTTGTGAAGGACTCCCCTTGTGAAGTTGTCCTTACTCCCCGGCAACGGCGCCAGAAAACTCCTTGATGAGCTCAGATCACTTTAGAGCTTCGTTGGGAAACCCCAAGAGGAAGGTGTAACATCCCAAAAATATAAACCAATGATCATCAAACTGTAATCACTAAAATTAGGGTTAAAAAAACTTTGATTAATTAAAATCATATGAATGCATGTGTGAATAAGATGATTTGATAAATGCATGAATGTACTTGTGTGATTAACCTAAATAGCAAGAAATGGTTTAAAGAGGAAAATATCATCATATAAAACATTTCCATGCATAAACAAATCAAGAGAAAATAAAAAAACAAATCAAATAAAGCAAATGGTCATTTTTGCCAATCTTGCTCACTAGGTCACTTTGAGTGTTTCTAGTCCAAGATTTCAAACAGAAACTTTCCCAATTCTTTTCACCCCTTGATAGAACTAGTAAAAGTGAATCAAGGCCCACCTTTCAAACTTGCAGAAACATTTGGCAATCTCATTCAAATCACAATTCAAAATTGAATCTTTATCATATGTGAAGATCACAGATTTTCAGAACCCAACCAAACCAGTGCCCCTTGACATATCCAACTAACCAGACACTCCCTAGTATGTGCCTAGCAAACCCACCAAGTTTGAATCCAAAATTCAAATTTAAACTTCTTGCAGCCATTTCATCAAACACCTTGCTGGCATCAAACAAACAACAAACAGTATTTGTAGCAGTAAAATTGGCCAAGCTTGTTCCCTCTCTGGTTGCAACCAACCCTTAGTAGATCATCTAGCCCCTTTAACAATCTTTAGCACCACTGTGAGCAAGCCTAGCCATTAATGGCAAGCATGCCGAGCATCACATTGCCACCCCATTGTCGACAGCAAGCTACGGGTAACACTAAGCCTAGCAAGCATGTCTAGCAGGCACTCCACCGTCAACCGCCACTCCATGTCCCAGCCTCAAGCCCTGCCAGCCCCTGGACCACCCAAAACGCACGCGCCCAGTTCCTCTATGACCATGCCGAGAGCGTGCGGGCGCCCGCCACCAGACCGCGCGCCCTCGCTTGCGGGGATGATCACCAAGACCCCCAAAGACCGTCAGACATGCCGTTCGCCGCCCATGCCAGGCGACTTTAAAATCGCCGTCGGACCCGCTCAGAGCACCACGACGTTCCGATCGATCAGCACCGCCCCACGCCACAAGACCACGCCGTTGAGATTCGCCAGGGAGTACCACACCGCCCCCTACCATCTCCCATGCCAGTATCCCTCTGTGCCATCGACCACGACGAGCTCAGCCCGCGCCCATCGGTCCCCTTCAGCCACTATAAATAGAGGCCTCCACCGCTCGTTTTCTTCACACCATTTCACTCCCCTCTCCCTTAGAACCACCCCACCTCACTCCCGGATCAAGCGCAACGGTATCCGAATTTCCTTGAGCCCGCCATTTGGAGAAGAAGGAGTCGATTGAGCCGCCCAGAGAAGCCGGTACCAGGAGAACCGTCGTTGTCGACTTTGTCATTCGCCCCCATCATCGACCCTCGCCTGAGCCCCGGTGAGCCTCCCATGACCCCCACCTACCGCGTTAGGGTTCTGTCTCGCCGGCGCTGCTCGACGTGGACGATGAACTAGAGTCGTTAGATTAGAACTAGATCCCACGGTCCATGTTGCCCCATACCGCTTCGCCCCTCCCCATCTCACTGACGCGTGGGGACAACAACTTAACCAGCCCGCGTACGCGTTGTGTGTAGTGGGCCGGCCCGGTTAATCATCCCGCGCGACCCAACAATTCAAATTAAGCTTTATTCATTTAATTTCAAACACAGTAATGTACCTATATTCAAAAATCAGTCCAGCTCGATTCACTAAACAAAAATTCATGACACCAATTTTGTTAGAAAAGTACTGAAATGCTTAATCCAAGCCCATTGGATTCAAATCATTTGGATTTGTGGATCAACCATGGTAAACATAACAAGGGAGAAGCTTTTCTGCATTCAAACATATTTCAAAATTCAACCACAAAAGCTTTTGAATTGATTCCAACTCTCAAAAATCACATTTAACTATACCTTTCAGAATATATAAAAATATGTAGGTTTACCTGCAGAAATAATGTTCAAGCAATAAAAGAATGCCACATATGCAATTCTAGTCACTTTATTTAAATAAATAAAAAGGTTAAACCTTATTAAATTGTGACACCACTTTAAGTCACATTCCCATGTACTGAAATATGTGGTGATGACATGTGTCAACATGATCCCATGTTTGTGTTGGAGAATATTAAATCTTAAGTAATTTTTTAATGAGTAGAAATTACTTTTCTAAAAATAAAATAAATAATACAAGTGATTTAAGCCTTGTGATATTAGTGATGATGATAGATCACCTAGTATGAACCTTTGTGTGATGATTAGAAATAGTTAAGTATTGTTTGGTGATTGTGTATCTCATATTTATGTATAGACGCTAGTACCGACCAAGGATACGAGGAGGAAGGAGGATACTACGAGGAAGAAGCCGAGGAGAACTTCAACCACTGCTCTGCACAAGGCAAGCCTAATAATACTAGTTGAATTAGCAAGCCTAATACTACTAGTTGAATTAGCAAGCCTAATACTACTAGTTTAATTAGCAAGCCAATACTTGAAACCTTGCAAGCTAACCCTTGCAACTTATGCAAGCTAATACTTGCCTGTTACCATGCCAACTATATGCCTTAAGCATATGTGATCATACCCACCTGATAACCCAATCCTAGTTTTACTTGCAACCTTTATACTTTATTTTCTTTATCAAAGCTTTCTCTTAGAGTTTACATAGTGACTTGTAGATTCTAGAAAGATAACTAAAGGTAGCATAAAGAGCATAAAATTTGGCCTAAGTTAGATAATCTTGATGTCATCCTAAGGCATGAGATTGAACTTAGTAAATTCCCACTTGTCTACTACCTCTCATTAGTATTTACCATACTTGTAGATGCTAGTGCTAACTATAAAACTTGATCAACTTTAGTGGGAATACTTGGTGAAAATGGTTATGAAAACCTTAAAATGATGAGTCATTCTACTGAAATGTTTTGACATGTGTTTCCGAACAATAGATGATTTTGATGATGAAAATGTTGAGGCATGAGCCTTAGCCCTTTATAAAACTGATGGTTGTCTGGATGCGATACCATTCCAATTTTACCGTACAACCACAATACCCGAAAAATTGGGTAGGGCTTGACTAGAAATTTATATACTTTAGTATGGGTTCCCTCACGGCCAAGGTCTGAGCTGAGGCTACCTTGTGAAGATTTTCCACCTATGCAGTACCCAAGATGACAGTTGGTCATGGTTGGGAGGCCAAACTCACAGGAGAGGTGTCTATACTAGGGTGTGTAATTGAAAGGTTAGGATTGATTATCCGCATACTGAGTATGGTGAATTCAGGATTTGTTCCTGACGGATGTATCGAAGGTTGTGGTGAAAGTGTACAATCTCTACAGAGTGTCAAACTATTCGAATAGCCGCGTCCGCGGTTATGGAAAGTTGGAGTGGCCATACTATTCCCCCGTTAGAAGTTTCCAAAATGACTTGTGAAATGAATGATGACTTTGACTTGACCACAACAGAGTTGTGATATGAAATTCAAATTCCCACTTAGGTGTTATAACACTTTCAACTAGTTTTCTTTTCTTCTGAACTTAGTAGAGGTAAATCTGGATTTTTGCAAAACAAACTTAGAGCTTAGTATCCTACTACAAAACCCCCTTCACCTGTTAGTACTAGTTTGCGAGTACTTAAAGAGTACTCATGGCTTTGTCCCTGGCTATTCCCGTGGCCAGACTATGAAGAGGAGTACCAGGATGATGGACCGTAGGAAGGTTACGACAACTAGGATCATCTCCCATCGTCAGCATTGCCTGTGACCCCGAAGATGGAGCTTCGCCTACGCTATCGCTATCTTTACGTTATTCCGTTGTTTGAGTTGTATTAAGAACTGGATCATGAGATCCTTATTTGTGTAAGATCTTATGTATGGTTTGTACTATGCTATCCAAATATGTTATGTCTCGCAAAAATGGTAATCCTGGGATTGCGATGTATGGCATAACAAGCATCTGTGATTAAAAATCCGGGTGTTGACAAGTTAGTATCAGAGCCATCCTGACCATAGGAGACCCTAGTTAGAATGGACGTTTGAATCAAAAACTTAGTTTCAAAACCAAAGGAAGTGAGTATTTACAAAAACTTACTCTCATTCTTATCACTTGGATTCTTTCATGAAAATTCATGTTCCTCAAAAATTCTTGTGAACTTACATAACATTTGACACACTTGATCACTCTACTAACTTACTCATCCTATATTCTTATAGATAGACGTGAAGTACAATAAGTTTTATTAGTTGGGGAATGGAGGAGACCTCATCTTTGAGCGTGACTTGGATCAGCTGTCGGAGTTGCTGGAGCGTCCGCATCCCGAGTTCTTCGGAGCGCAGCTCAATGATCAGGAAGGACAAGATCTGCAGTGGCTAGTTGTTGCAAGTCTCCGAGGAAAGATTGAACCTCCCACTGCAGAGGGAATTAAGTTCACCTTAATAGAAAACAATTGGCTCGATGGACTGGCTAGGGCAATGCAGGAAGCTCGTGCCCGTCTGTGTGGGAAGAGTATCAATATGATCAAGGGTATCCGCTTTGAGTTCTACCCAAGGCATGATGTTATGGGATAGCCACTGGAGGCCCCATACCACCCTGAGCTGAAGACTCGGTTGGACCACCTCAGCTTCATGATGTATGACCGTCAGAAGGAGTTGGACAATGCCCGTTCCTACGCCAACCACAAGTACGCCATCGCCAAGAAGAAGGATCATACCATCGCCATGCTAGTAAAGGATCGCAAGTCTCGTCGCTGTCAACTCGACAAGAAGGAGCGCATCATTGCCCGTCTTCGCCACCGGATCACGGATTTGGAGGAGACCATCCACGAGAGAGACATGTAGTTAGGGAGAGGGAGAATGCAGGGGAAGACCTTCATGGAGATCCCTACTCCTATCTCAGCGATGATGATGACTTTCTGGAGGATCAGGCCATGGACTTCTTCACCGACGAGGATGACTTCGCCTTCATCGATGATGATGATGAGGAGGAGGATGATGATGAGGACACTGACGCTGAGGAGTAGTAGCACTTGAGCACTAGCGTTAGTGAGTTGTATTCGGTCCCACTGTATCGTAGTTTCTAGAATGGATCTTAAAACCATCTGTTTTCCTTGTTATGGTGTGTGTTTGTATCGTGTGTTATGAATGAATGAATGAAAAGAAAGTTGCTAGAAAAATCTGAATCAACACTTGAGAACTTTAAAAACTTTACAAAATTCCTGAACCTTAGAAATTTCCCTCTTTTCTCATGATCTATCTCAATTTTCAGATGCCTCGCGGAGGAAGTGGTTCATCCCCGGACCCGATGTTGCAGATCCTGCAAATGTTGGTTTCTAACCACGAAGATGAAAGAGCCGAACGTCAAGCCAACTTAGCCATCCTTCAACAAATAGCTCAGCTGGCCAATAACAATCAAGGACATGGAAATCAGGACAACCATGGATCTAAGCTCAGGAATTTACAGAACACTAATCCACCTGTTTTCACTAAGTCAGAAGAGCCCCTAGATGCATATGATTGGCTGCAAACCATGGAGAAAAATATGGAAGTCGCAAGAGTGGACGCTAACGAGAAAGTTCTGTTCACCACCCACTATCCGGCCGGAGATGCAAGAGCATGGTGGAACAGCGTTCGCTCAATGACCGGAGGTCAGATGATGACTTGTGATGAATTCAAGGTCAAGTTCAGCAGAACCCATGTGCCACCGGGTTTAATCAAGAGGATGAGGGATGAATTCAGAGAACTGAAGAAAGGAAGGATGACCGTAGTGGGATACCGTGAAAAATTCTTGTCACTAGCTAGGTATGCACCGAATGAGATCGACACTGAAGCTAAGAATAAAGAGAGATTCTTGAATGGTCTGAAAAATGAGATGCAGACGGTGTTAGTCAATATCCCCTTTGTAGATATTGAAGCCCTAGTCGACTCTGCCATTCAGATGGAAGGAAAGATCAATTGAGCCAATGAGAAACGCAAGTGCCGCATGATGCATCAACTAGGAACCCACCATACACCAAAGTATCGCCCCAACCCATCTCCAGGATTTGCCCCAAGAAACGATAGACCCCCTATGAACCGTCCGACCTATCCCAACCGTGGAAACCCAAGGCCCGGAGGAAACAACAACAACCCCGGCCACTAGCAATTTCAACCAGCCCCTCCCAAGTTCAACAACAACAATGTCGCCACCAACACCAACACTGCCCCAAGTACTGGAAGCAACGGTGTGCCTGTTGCAGCGAAGGACAAGTCGCAAGTGACTTGTTATGAATGTGGAACCAAGGGTCACTATTCCAATGAGTGCCCCAAGAAGATTACTGTAGCCCCCAATGCAAATGCCCCAGCTCAGCAGCAGTGTCATGTTCAGCCTGGAAGAAGGTTTGCCCCAGGGAATTCGCTCAACCGCAATGGCCGTCTCTTTCTCATGCATGCCGAAGAAGCCCAAGAAGCGCCAGATGTCATGCTAGGTATGTTTTCTGTTAACTCAGTACTTGCAAGAGTGTTGTTTGATTCTGGAGCATCGCACTCATTTGTCACTGAAGAATTTGCATGCACTAGTAAGATTCAACCAACCAAATTGAAGCATGTTATGATTGTTCAAATCCCTGGTTCAACCACCAAAGCTAGGCAAATTTACAAAGCCGTCCCTATCCGAATCCATGGCATAGATTGTTATGCTAATCTAATAGTACTCGGAACAAAAGGTTTGGAAGTAGTACTAGGAATGGATTGGATGTCCAAACATAAAGGATTAATTGACTGTGCCAAGAAAGCCATAACCATGACCAGTACAGCCGGAATATCAGTAGAGCATGTATCTGAAACCTTGCCTCGTCAATTCAAGTGCAACAAGGGTATAGCCCAGCCCACCATTGACCAAGTCCGGATAGTCTCCGAATACCCTGATGTATTTCCAGATGTTTTCCCCGGTATACCTCCAGATCGGGATATTGAGTTTATCATTGAACTAATACCTGGAACCAGACCCATAGCCCAGATACCATATAGTATGAACCTGTCTGAACTAGCGGAACTGAAGAAGCAACTGGATGCCATGCTGGAAATTGGATTGATTCAACCAAGTGTGTCACCTTGGAGATCACCTGTTTTGTTTATGGACAAGAAAGATGGAGGTAACCGTCTGTGTACGGATTATCGAAAGTTGAATGATGTCACCATCAAGAACAAGTAACCGTTGCCGAAGATCGAAGATTTGTTTGACTAGTTGACTGGTGGCAAAGTGTTTTCTAAGATTGATCTTAGAACTGGCTATCATCAACTCAAGATTCGCATAGAGGATATTCCAAAGACTGCCTTTACCACCCGATATGGATTATATGAGTATACTGTCATGTCTTTTGGATTAACCAATGACCCCTCTTATTTAATGAACCTCATGAATAAGATTTTTATGAACTTCCTGGATAAGTTTGTCGTTGTTTTCATCGATGACATTCTGATTTATTCCAAATCAGAAGAAGAACATGAGCTACACCTAAGGACCATTCTTGGAATCCTTAGAGAGCATCAGTTGTATGCCAAGTTTAGCAAATGTGAATTCTGGTTACAGGAGGTAGGATTCCTTGGACATATTGTATCAGCCGGAGGAATTGCCGTTGACCCTGCAAAGGTGAAGGATGTCGAAGATTGGCAAGCCCCAACCAGCCAAACCCAAGTTCATGCATTTCTCGGATTAGCGGGATACTACCTCAAGTTCGTAGAAGGATTATCGAGTATCGCCAGACCCATGACCCAATTGCTGAAGAAGGACAAGAAGTTTGAATGGACGGACAAATGTGAAGCGAGTTTTCAAGAACACAAGAGAAGATTGATTTCAGCCTCAATCTTGATCATGCCGGATATCACGAAGCCCTTTGATGTATTTTGTGAAGCATCCAAGATCGGTCTCGGATGTGTGCTAATGCAAGAAGGAAAAGTTATATCGTATCTATCTCGACAAATGAAGCAGCATGAACAGAATTATCCAACCCATGACCTTGAACTAGCAGCCATAGTTCTAGCCCTGAAGACCTGGAGGCAGTACCTGATGGGAAACTGTTGTGAGATTTATTCGGATCACAAGAGCCTGAAGTGTATATTCACTCAGAAGGAACTGAATATGAGGCAGAGAAGATGGATTGAGCTAATCAAGGATTATGATCTGGACATTCACTATCACCCCGGTAAAGCCAATGTGGTAGTAGATGCCCTTAGCAGATTGTCGTGTCTCTTGAACTCCATGATTCTAAAGGAGCAACCAAGTTTGCACAAAGAGATGGAAGATTTCAGAATGGAATTAGTGAGTGAAGGATTTTTGGCTAGCATAGAACTTCAACCCACTTTAATCAGTTAGATCAAAGAGGCGCAGAAAGGAAATGCCAGTATCGACGGAATCAAGCGCCGTATTGGTACAGGCAAAGTACCCGGATTCACCGAAGACGAATCTGTGGTACAAAGGACGCCTTTGTGTACTAGCAGATTCGAAATTGAAAGAAGTGATTTTGAAAGAGGCCCATGATACTCTTTATTCTATCCACCCCGGAGGAACGAAGATGTATCAGGATTTGAAGGAGCAATTTTGGTGGCATAAGATGAAGAGAGAAATTGGAAGCTATATCGCCAAGTGTGATATATGTCAGAGAGTCAAGGCGGAACATCAAAGACCCGCAGGACTGTTGCAACCACTACAGATTCCGGAATGGAAATGGGATTCAGTTGGAATGGACTTTATCACCGGGTTGCCTACTTCTAGTAGGGAAATGACTCTATCTGGGTCATAGTTAACAGATTGTCCAAAGTAGCCCATTTCTTACCAGTCAAGACCACATACCAGAGTTTCAAGCTAGCGGAGTTATACATCGCTAGAATCGTCAGTTTGCACGGAGTCCCCAAGAACATCGTATCGGATCGAGGAACCCAGTTTACCTCGAGATTCTGGAAGAAAGTCCAAGAAGGTTTAGGAACCCGACTGGATTTCAGCACCACGTATCATCCTCAGACCAATGGACAAACGGAACGAGTAAATCAAATACTCGAAGATATGTTGAGCATGTGTGCTAGAGTATGGATCTAAATGGGAAGACTGTCTGCCTTTCGCAGAATTTTCTTACAACAATAATTACCAAGCTAGTTTGCAAATGGCCCCATTTGAATTCATGTATGGAAGAAAGTGTCGCACCCCTTTGAATTGGTCGGAAGTAGGAGAGAGTCAGATTTTCGGACCCGCTATCCTACGAGAAGCAGAAGAGAAAGTTCACAAGATTCGTGAGCACCTGAAGACCGCCCAGTCAAGACAGAAGAGTTACGCCGACAAGAGATGTCGAGACCTCGCTTTCAATATCGGAGAGTTCGTGTACCTTAAAGTGTCGCCTTTGAAGGGAATGCAACGTTTCCAGCTGAAAGGCAAGTTAGCCCCTAGATATATCGGACCCTTCAAGATTTTGAATCGTCAAGGAGAAGTATCATATCAATTGGAACTGCCAGAGGAGATGGCAGTAGTGCACAATGTGTTCTATATATCGTTACTTTGCAAATGCCTTGAAGTCCCGGAGAAGACTGAAGTTTTCAAGAATATTGATCACCGGACCATAGAGATCAACGATGAACTGACCTATCCCGAAGTACCCATCCGTATTTTGGAAGAAGCTTTCAGAAACACCAGGACCCGAAGCATCAAGTTTCTCACAATTCAGTGGAGCAACCACACTGAAGAAGAAGCTACCTGGGAGCGCGAAGATCACATCAGGACGGAGTTTCTCGATCTTTTTAAATCCTAGGTAATCTTTTTTGTCCTTTTTCAAATCTTGGGACGAGATTTTGTTTAAGGGGGGAAGGTTTTTAACATCCCAAAAATATAAACCAATGATCATAAAACTCTAATCACTAAAATTAGGGTTAACAAAAACTTTGATTAATTAAAATCATATGAATGCATGTGTGAATAAGATGATTTAATAAATGCATGAATGTACTTGTGTGATTAACCTAAATAGCAAGAAATGGTTTAAAGAGGAAAATATCATCATATAAAACATTTCCATGCAGAAACAAACCAAGAGAAAATAAAAAAAACAAATCAAATAAAGCAAATGGTCATTTTTGCCAATCTTGCTCACTAGGTCACTTTTAGTGTTTCTAGTCCAAGATTTCAAACAGAAACTTTCCCAATTCTTTTCACCCCTTGATAGAACTAGTAAAAGTGAATCAAGGACCACCTTTCAAACTTGTGGAAACATTTGGCAACCTCATTCAAATCACAATTCAAAATTGAATCTTTATCATAAGTGAAGATCACACATTTTCAAAACCCAACCAAACCAGTGCCCCTTGACATATCCAACTAACCAGACACTCCCTAGTATGTGCCTAGTAAACCCACCAAGTTTGAATCCAAAATTCAAATTTAAACTTCTTGCGGCCATTTCATCAAATACCTTGCTGGCATCAAACAAACAAACAAAAAACACTATTTGTAGCAGTAAAATTGGCCAAGCTTGTTCCCTCTCTGGTTGCAACCAGCCCTTAGCAGATCATCTAGCCTCTTTAACAATCTTTAGCACCACAGTGAGCAAGCCTAGCCATTAATGGCAAGCATGTCGAGCATCACATTGCCACCCCATTGTCGATAGCAAGCTACGGGCAACACTAAGCCTAGTAAGCATGTATAGCAGGCACTCCACCGTCCACCGCAACTCCCTGTCCCAGCCTCGAGCACTGCTAGCCCCTGGACCACCCAGAACGCACGAGCCCAGTTCCTCTACGACCATGCCAAGAGCGCGCCAGAGCGCCCCGCTCGACCAGCACCCACAGACCGCGCGCCGCCCTCGCCGCTTGCAAGGATGATCACCAACACCCCAACACCCCGCCAGACATGCCCGTTCGCCGCCACACGGACCATGCGCTCTGTGCGACTTTAAAATCGCCGTTGGACCCGCTCAGAGCACCGCGACGTTCCGACCGATTAGCACTGTCCCACGCCGCAAGACCACGCCGTTGAGCTTTGCCAGGGAGCACCACACCGCCCCCTACCGTCTCCCATGCCAGTAGACCTCTGTGTCGTCGACCACGACGAGCTCAGCCCGCGCCCGTCGGTCCCCTTTAGCCACTATAAATAAAGGCCTCCACCGCTCGTTTTCTTCACACCATTTCACTACCCTATCCCTCAGAACCACCCCACCTCACTCCTGGACCAAGGCGAGCAGCGCATCGCCGGAATTTAGCCGAAGCCCGTCGCTGATGGAGAAGAAGGGAGCCATCGGTTGGAGCCTCCCCAGGATAAGCTGATGGTACCAGGAGAACCGCCGTCGTCGACTTCGTCATTCGCCCCCGTCGTCGACCCTCGCCTGAGCTCCGGTGAGCCTTCCACGACCCCCACCTGCCGCGTTAGGGTTCTGTCTCGCCGGCGCTGCTCGACGTGGACGATGAACCAGAGCCGTTAGATTAGACCTAGATCCCATGGTCCATGTTGCCCCGTACCGCTTCGCCCCTCCCCGTCTCACTGACGCATGGGGACAGCCACTTAACCATCCCGCGTATGCGCTGTGTGTAGTGGGCCGGCCCGGTTAACCATCCCGCGCGATCCAACAATTCAAATTAAGATTTATTCATTTAATTTCAAACACAGTAATGTACCTATATTCAAAAATCAACCCAGCTCGATTCACTGAACCAAAATGCATGAAACCAATTTTGTTAGAAAAGTACTGAAATGCTTAATCCAAGCCCGTTGGATTCAAATCATTTGGATTTGTGGATCAACCATGGTAAAAATAACAAGACAGAAGCTTTTCTGCATTCAAACATTTTTCAAAATTCAACCACAAAAGCTTTTGAGTTGATTCCAACTATCAAAAATCACATTTAACTATACCTTTCAGAATATATAAATATATATAGGTTTACTGGCAGAAATAATGTTTAAGCAATAAAAGAATGCCACATAGGCAATTCTAGTCACTTTATTTAAATAAATAAAAAGGTTAAACCTTATTAAATTGTGACACCACTTTAAATCACATTCCCATGTACTGAAATATGTGGTGATGACATGTGTCAACATGATCCCATGTTTGAGTTGAAGAATATTAAATCTTAAGTAATTTTTCAATGAGTAGAAATTACTTTTCTAAAAATAAAATAAATAAGACAAGTGCTTTAAGCCTTATGATAATAGTGATGATGATCGATCACCTAGTATGAAACTTTGTGTGATGATTAGAAATAGTTAAGTATTGTTTGGTGATTGTGTATCTCGTATTTATGTATAGACGCTAGTACCGACCAAGGATACGAGGAGGAAGGAGGATACTACGAGGAAGAAGCCGAGGAGAACTTCAACCACTGCTCTACACAAGGCAATCCTAATACTACTAGTTGAATTAGCAAGCCTAATACTACTAGTTGAATTAGGAAGCCTAATACTACTAGTTGAATTAGCATGCCAATACTTGAAACCTTGCAAGCTAACCCTTGCAACTTATGCAAGCTAATACTTGCTTGTTACCATGCCAACTATATGCCTTAAGCATATGTGATCATACCCACCTGATAACCCAATCCTAGTTTTACTTGCAAGATTTATACTTTATTTTCTTTATCAAAGCTTTCTCTTAGAGTTTACATAGTGACTTGTAGATTCTATAAAGATACCTAAAGGTAGCATAAAGAGCATAAAATTGGGCCTAAGTTAGATAATATTGATGTCATCATAAGGCATGAGATTGAACTTAGTAAATCCCCACTTGTCTACTACCCCTCATTAGTATTTACCACACTTGTAGATGCTAGTGCTAACTATAAAACTTGATCAACTTTAGTGGGAATACTTGGTGAAAATGGTTATGAAAACCTTAAAATGATGAGTCATTCTACTGAAATGTTTTGACATGTGTTTCCGAACACTAGATGATTTTGATGATGAAAATGTTGAGGCATGAGCCTTAGCCCTTTATAAAACTGATGGTTGTCTGGATGCGATACCATTCCAATTTTACCGTACAACCACAATACCCGAAAAATTGGGTAGGGCTTGACTGGAAATTTATATACTTTAGTATGGGTTCCCTCACGGCCAAGGTCTGAGCTGAGGCTACCTTGTGAAGATTGTCCACTTGTGCAGTACCCAAGATGGCAGCTGGTCATGGTTGGGAGGCCAAACTCACAGGAGAGGTGCCTATACTAGGGCGTGTAATTGAAAGGTTAGTATTGATTATCCACATACTGAGTATGGTGAATTCAGGATTTTTTCCTGACGGATGTATCGAAGGTTGTGGTGAAAGTGTACAATCTCTACAGAGTGTCGAACTATTCGAATAGCCGCGTCCGCAGTTATGGACAGTTGGAGTGGCCATACTGTTCTCCCGTCAGAAGTTTCCAAAATGACTTGTGAAATGAATGATGACTTTGACTTGACCACAACAGAGTTGTGATATGAAATTCAAATTCCCACTTAGGTGTTATAAAACTTTCAACTAGTTTTCTTTGCTTCTGAACTTAGTAGAGGTAAATCTGGCTTTTTGCAAAACAACCTTAAAGCTTAGTATCCTACAACAAAACCCCTTCACTTGTTAGTACTAGTTTGCGAGTACTTAAAGAGTACTCATGGCTTTGTCCCTGGCTATTCCCATGGCCAGACTATGAAGAGGAGTACCAGGATGATGGACCGTAGGAAGATTACGACAACTAGGATCATCTCTCATCGTCAGCATTGCCTGTGACCCCAAAGATGGAGCTTCGCCTACGCTATCGCTATCTTTACGTTATTCCGTTGTTTGAGTTGTATTAAGAACTGGATCATGAGATCCTTATTGTGTAAGACCTTATGTATGGTTTATACTGGATGATGTACTATGATATCCAAATCTGTTATGTCTCGCAAAAATGGTAATCCTAGGATTGCGATGTATGGCATAGCAGGCATCTGTGATTAAAAATCCGGGTGTTGACAAAAGGTATGATGAGCACAATAATAATTTTTCCCTCAGTGATGAAACCAAGATTATCGAACCAGTAGGAGGAAGGAAACAACTCAAAGGTGTTGCTAGAAACTTGGAATCCTACACAACAAAAACTCAAGACTTTGCCCCCAATTTATAATGAGGTTGTCAATCTCACTGGTTTGCTGAAAATAAAGGATTAAACGTATGGTGTGAAAGGTAATGGTAGCCTGCAGAAAAGTAAACAGTAGGAAGATGTATCAATGGTAAAGATTGGACCGGGGTCCACAGTTCACTAGAGGTGTTCTCCTTAAGATAGATAACATAACATGCTGGGTAAACAAATTACAGCGAGGCAATAAATAGGACAGAGCAAGGCCTAAAAATGTAATACTAGACATTCATGATCCTATGAGATTTGATTGGGCAATACAACAATATACATAGACCGCCATCCAACTGCATCTATGACTAGTAATCCACCTTCAGGTTATCATCCGAACCCCCTCCAGTATTAAGTTGCAAGCAATATATTACTGCTTTAAGCTAAGTGTGTAAGGTAAACAATACAATTGTTTTATGAACAAAAGATTGTTGTTTTCTCCCTAGTAGCAACAACACATCTACAACCTTAGAGATTTCTGTCACTTCCCCAGATTCAATAGAGGCATGAACCTACTATCGAGCATAAATACTCCCTCTTAGAGTCACTAGCAT
The DNA here is from genome assembly GCA_030063025.1 of Avena longiglumis. Taxonomy (NCBI): domain Eukaryota; kingdom Viridiplantae; phylum Streptophyta; class Magnoliopsida; order Poales; family Poaceae; genus Avena; species Avena longiglumis. Next base: position 20,253,876 of record CP125979.1, on the reverse strand, counting down.
AGCTACTAGAAACGGAGAGCATGCAAGATCTCAAACAACACAGACATGATAGAATCAATAAGATAGAATCATTAATCAATTTGACATAGTAATCTCAGTATCCATCGGATCCCCGCAAACACAATATGCATGATTACAAATAGATGATCTTGATCATGAACGGAGCTCACAAGATCTAAAACATGGTAGCACAAGGGAGAAAAAACAACCATCTAGCTACTGTATGGACCCATAGTCCAAGGTGGAACTACTCACGCATCATACTAGAGGCTGACATGGTGATGAAGAAGGCCTCTAGGATGATCTCTCCCCTCCGGCAGGGTGCCGAGAAGAGCTTCAGATCCCCTCGATCTAGGTACGATGGTGGCGGCGACTACGGACTGTTTCGTGGAAGATTGATCGGGTCCTAAGGGTTTAGGTATCAGGGGATTCTTATAGGAGAAGGGGCCGAGGGGCCCGAGGCTACAGACACCTGGCGAGGGCCAGCTGCACTGTGGGTCCAGGTGTGGTCCCATGGCCTCCTCCGTCTGCCTTCAACCGTGTTCTCATCGGTGAAATATTGACTTTGGCTTTTGTCCCGTCCAATTCCGATAATATTCATTTTCTGGCTTTTTTGGAATCAAAGACAACAAAAAACAGACAACTGGCACTGTAACAACTTGTTAATAGGTTAGTCCTAGAAAACATATAAAAATACCTCAAAGTGTAGACAAAGCAAAGCAAAGTTGATACTAAACAAGCATAGAATATAAAAAATTATAGATACTTTACGACGTATCAATGCATGATATTGGTACTTGATACTACCCACTATGACCAACTTAAGATAAGCCCTTTCACAATGCATAATTTCTTAGCACAAGAGTTATCCTGTTTTTCCTAGTTTTTTCGGTTTTCTTTTATATTTATGTTCATGTTTATTTTTTATTTTTCGGTATTTTGGGGTTTTTATTTTTAAAATAATCTTAATGTTTCTAAAATTTGATCATTTTTTATATCCAAAATTTAAAAAAATTTGAACATTTTTCAAATTTGAGCACATTTCAAATTTGAATAGTTTTAAATTTTAAACAATTAATAAATTAAAAAGAAAACCAAATTTTTAACATTTAAAATCTAAAGATTTTTTTAAAACTAAATATTCTTTTAAAAATCTAAAAGTTTCAAAATAAATAAAAATAAAAATGGAAAAAAAATAAAAAATGCACTATATGAGCTGCTTACCTGGGCGGCCCAATAGGAGTTGGTTTGTGGGCGTTAACCCCTACCCCCGCAACGGGTGAAGTGTAGGAGAAACCGGCAAATCCTATATGACACATGTTTCCTTTGTTAGGAATGCAACACATACCCCACTCATCGCTATAGTTTGTAGTTGTTTACGGCTTTTAGAACCTTATAGTTTGTTTTTTCTGGTTTTTTCTCAGTTTTTTGGATTCCTTTTCTTTTCTCTTTTTTTGTTGAGGTGTGCTACAATGTCATCCTCTCCTAAATGTAGAAAATTGAGAACACAAGGAGTGCTAGGATTGATTAATACCATTTGGGTTTGGAGGGGCATGAAGGGTATTAGCCAATCCTAGGCGTTCTTATGTTTTTAGTTTTTTATAAGTTTGGGAGGAGAAAAAGGATCCCAGAGCAAAACTCCTTTCTGTCTTCTTCTTCATTTTTTATTTATTTTTGTTTCTTCTTTTACAACAATTTTCTATTCTGAATACTTTCATATTTGAATATTTTTAAATTTGATTCTTCAAATATGTACATATTTAAATTTAATTATTTTCAAATCTGAACGTTTTATAAAATATTTTTAAACAAAGATCTGACCGATTTTTAAAACTGAATTTTTTCAAGAAAAATTAAAATAGGAAAAGAAAGAAAAACAGCAAGAAGCGAAGCTGTTTACCTGGGTCGGACTTACAGGGGAGCCACGCGGGCGACGACGCCGAGCCCCCTCCCAAGCCACGCGAACCTGTCCCTGCGCGTGCAGGGCTCTGGTGGTCCAGCCCATTCAAGTGCGCAAGCCCATAGGAAGGCCACTTCGCCAACCTCCCGTACCTGAGACAGAGCGGAAGTGAGCCGGCGAGCCGCCATCCAAACCGCGGCGACGGGGTCGCCGACGCGGCGCTTTCCGCATTCGACCCCGCCCCTTGCCTTTCCTGCTCCATCTCCAGCACGCCGCCGCAACGAGATGTCGGGAGAGAGGTACGCTGCTTACTTCCTCCCTGCTTCCTCCGAGGCTCCTCCAACCCCAACGAGATGTCAGGACTCGAGAGTAGGACGTATGCTGCCTGAAAATCTACAGTAGATAGAGATCAGGGCTTCCAGCGGAGCTCCATTCGTGGCTTTCCGGTCACTGCTTGCTCTGGGTGCAAGGGGGATCGTCACTAATGGCTCCGCAGATCAGATAGTATAATAGTTTTGGAAGAATTTGTTTCCAACCCGGCAATACATGTATTCAGTATTCCCAGATCGACTATGAATAGTCTAGACACATCGAAAATTTGAGCAATACATACATGTTATGCTCCCTTTTGATCCCTCGTATACAGTTATCCATGGTGTGACATTTAGTTGCATTATTTGCTGAGAGCATACACATAAATTAGTGGTCATTTCTCATTGTGCACCCAAAAATGCGTGGTCAGTGCTCTCCTTACATCAAGAAATTATACCTCCTCCAACTGCCGCTTACTAGCATTTTTCCCCCTGTAAGTGCACTATCTTGGGTTAATACCCAAATGGAGACTCTGACCCTTTTTTGTCCAGTGAATCCTCTGCTCCATGACCACATATGTAAAGTCAGTCTGAAATGATTAACAAAGTGGAATTACCTGTAGATAGTTATGTATGAATCAGCACACGTACATCAATCTTCTCAGCTTAAATAAGACAATCATGACATAATGTCATAATCCCACCCACTTATCCTAAATGTGTAATTGTATGATGTATGCATTGCATGCCTGACCTGGAACCTAAAGGTAAACCATGTAACTCATGCAACAGCCTTGCGTGAGAGAAAAAGAACAAGATGTTAACCAAGGACAACCTGCCAGGAAATATCAGCATGGGTTCGAACCACGGATGCACATGCTCCCCTGAAACATAGATGTGCATACCCGGCAAGTCATCCTTGGCTACATTCTGCTCTCTATCTCGTCTCACATATGGCCATTAACAGCCTAATCGATGCAACAGCCTTGCGTGAGAGAAAAAGAACAAGATGTTAGCCAAGGACAACCTGCCAGGAAATATCAGCATGGATTCAAACCAGGGATACATATGCTCCCCTGAAACATACATGCAGATACCAGGCAAGTCATCCTTGGCTACATTCCGCTCTCTATCTCGTCTCACGTATGGCCATTGACACCATAACTCATAACTGTTATTGTCTTCTGATTGACAACAACCACTTAACTAAACTTCTTTCGGACACACACTGCTAGAGGAATGATGTGTGTCCTTATTCATGCTTGGCCTTCTGCCTGCTATGTTGGATGCTCAGTTATCTGAATGTGTCTTATATGTCTGCTTGATCCTTCTGTCTTCCTATATATAGACTTCCAAAAGAATAACCTCAAGATATGATCTGCCCTTTGTTATGGAACTTTGTTAAAGGCGTGATTGCATGATTCTTTTGGATGGAGGTGTTAGGTTTGATATGGGTAGATATTCTGTCCACTTTCTTTCAGAACAATGTGGTTTTACTGAAATCATGCACTGTGTGGTAGTATTGCCAAGTAATTTCGCTATTTGAGCGGTGGATAAATTAATCACATCAGCATTGCTTGTCAAGCATTTAGTTTCTTTATATGGTATGCTTGGATGCATGATAAAATTAGGAAATTCAGAAGCGGTGGAATCTTCATAAGTCCTAGAACTTGCTAATATTTTCTAAATTTTAAAGAAACACCTAAGCTAGCACAGTAACATGATAATATATTGATTAAATAGTCACAGAAGGTTAGAAAAGTTTACAAATCCCAAGCGATGAAATTTTGATGATTTAAAGAATATGCAGCGTGTTTATCTGTACATATACAACCCATTATGTTTTCTTGGAATCGCATAAGAGAGAAAAACGCCAAGCCACACAATAAGAACTGTCATGCATATAGTATAGCTTTAACAAAGTCAAATATTCTCATCCCAAATCAGATTTACCTTTATGTAACAAACCTGAAAGAGTGAGTACAGGATTAGGTTTGATTGGTGCCACTTTCCTTTCAGCGTGAGTCGTATCCTGATTGATCAATAGTATTGCATGCTGATGCCTATGTTCCTGCCAGGCTGTCATGAACTTAGGATCCATAAGTTGTTTCATTTGTCGCCAACTGATTGGGTGAGGGGCAATCAGAGACTGAGTTTATTTATTTATTTTTCCTTTTTTCAATCTCTTTCTGAGAGAACATTTCCTTCATCCCGGGATTCATCATTCATGATGTGGTGGGGATGTCATTCCAGACTGCCTCCCACTTGCTTTAAAAGCTGTACCCGTCATTGGTTTTAATTAGATTGGGCCAATTTGCACATGTGTGATTTCTTGAGAATACAATTTATGAGTTTTCTTTGTCTTAGTTTGGACAGGAGATTGCAAAAAGTTAGATTTACAGCATTACATTTGTCGAGGAACGGCAGATACGATTCTCGCAGGCTGGCCTAGTGCCTTTTAGATGGTAGGGGACCAAGAATAAAATTATGTGGCCCAATCACACAGATGGAAATATAGCATGTTTGAGGAATGCCATACTTTTGTTCAAAATAAATAAAGAATAATGGCATTATACGTTTTGGGTGGGGGAAAAGGTGCTGCAAGTGGTGCCCCTTGGACTCTCCAGAGGCAAATTCACTTTCTGAAGATTTTTATTCGGTCAACCCTTTCCATCTTATTCTTTCCACGTATTGTTCCGTATCTCCATGTTTCTAGGGTGCGTATGATTTTATTTGGACCAGAATAAGAATCGAAGCGAAAGATCTGCGAGGGAACAATTTCTGTATATAGAAAGGTTGCTTTTTACATTATGTGGTAGCTGTGTGTGTGGAATCACTGTTCCCTTTATGCTTTCTACATGTCCCAAAACTTTTATAAAATGTAAGTAGTAATAATAACTAAAAGCCTGCATTTTTGGTAGTCTGTGCACAAAGGAACAAATGCGATCCTTGAAATTCCTCTGTTTTCTCTTTAACATAATCATCTCACTGAGCTGACTGAATCCTAAGCAAGACACCATATTCCAGAGATCTTTCTACAAAATAGTGGGTGGGTGGGGGATGAACCATTCCTCATTGTCTGTTACTTAAAATGGTGGCTATTTGAATCATTACAGGGATATTTGATTTACATTCCACTCTGCTTTTCACAGTTTTAAACAAACAGAAGCTTTCTTTCAGCTGGAAGCTGGGTATGAAAGGGATGAGGTACATCATTTCGTATGTTGCGCCAGAACTGATGGTATTGGTATTTTACGCTGGTGCAGTACATCAGAACTATATCAAACAACCCTAGTAACTCATGCATAGCCAAGCTTTCTGTACAAGCATGAATGAAGGCAATACGTGACAGAAGTTACAGAACTGCTGGACAGAGGACACCTCGATTGGTTGCAGATGAACGGCGGTGCATATATTCCCCACCCACCAGTAGACGAAGCACATGACAGTTTCACTCCCTTCAGAGTTTCCACTTTAAGATCCGGTGCCCTTCAGTGTTTAGTACAATTGCGACGTGTGCTATTACTTTGCCCAGAAGTGCTGATTGGGTGTGATTTTTAAGGCCACAGGTCAGCCGAACAGCTGGTCACCTCGCCGGACATCCGGTTATCCAGGCTCTCTAGACTCGCAGTGCTTTGCACCGTCGAAGTCTGAACATGTCGAGCTGGGGTTAGACCTCTGAAGCGCGCACTGTCGCCTGGGAAATCCAACCCTGTGGCTGTGAGCACGTCCAAAGCTTGGCACATCTTCCTGGAGTTCAGAAATGGTGCCAGCCGTTGCCCTAGGCCGCAGGACACTGCGGTCCTCCCTACCATATCTTCTGCCATTTTTACCTGTGGAGCCAATTTTCAGAGATTGGTGAGGCTGGTGATTGTTCCGGGTAGCAATTTCTGTCAGAGGAGAAGTGTTGTTACCTTGATTCTTAAGGTCTCTACATCTGATTTGAGGATCCTGTTGTCTGTCACCGCGGTAGTGAACTGCTGGTTGGCCTCCGTAAGTTGCTTGAAGAGGGCTGCACTTTCGCTTTTAAGCTGTTCGACCTGCTCAGAATGGCACATGTCAAAACTTGCATCATGGCATCTGCTAGCCCTTAATGAGCTAAGTGTACTGGGCACCAGATATTTGTCAAAATTCTGGAGTTGATCTACTTCTAACTATGGCAACATCTTTTGGACGATTGTGCAGTAGAACACTGCACTGTCGTATACTCTAGTGCCATACTGCCGTAGCAGGGGAACAAGACTACAAAGAGGCAATTTTCGCTTGACAAAATTGCAGGAAGTGCATCAAGCTGTGTACCTGCAACTCGAGGTCGGTTAATTGAGCATGCTTCCTCCTCCTCGATCTCCGAGCTGACTCCCTGTTGGACACCATCCTGAAATTTACGGAGGAAATTCATTCAGTCAGTCATGGTAAAGCAGAAACGGTAAGCTCTTTGTTCAGAGTTCATCAGAATTTACAGAAGAACTAGATACACGCTGGCCTGATCTCGGGGGTATACCTTCTTATTCGCCTTGTATCTGAGGATTTTCCGCTTCGCTTGCATCGACCTCCCTCTACGTCGATGAGTGACTCGCTGTCAGAGTCTGACTCGCTTTCGAGAGCCTGGTTCCCTGAGATTGTTCCCCTCGGGCTGGCTGCGATCAAAACAATGCAGCAGTGAGACAGACTGGCTTAATTTTTTTTAGAAAATGATGAGATAGAGGACTTCTGGTGTGTCTGATTTGGGTATCGATCTCTTTCTCAAGTCTAAATCAGTGTAGTTCTATGTTGCCATGTTGGACTGGTGACCCACTTGGAAAGTAGGAAACTCTTGGCAATTCTGGAACAGAGAAAAACATCCACGCAGTGACACAGAGGTGAATAGGTGAGGTTTCCTATTGCTCAAAATTTTCCATTGTGGCTCACTTGTCCATTTGTTCTGTTGCTTACAGTTAACCAATGCTAAGTATGCTCACATAAACCACAATATTGCATAGAGATGATAATTTTCCGACTTTGTTACAGGTTGAAGGCGTATATGTCGCGAGTCATACCAGAGACAGCTGCCGCTTGTAACTTGGTTGCCGTCGAGTCGGCGTGGTGGTGTGGCGTGCCGAGGCCGTCGGACCACCACGAGTGGCCGGCGTTGCCCCCTTCCAGCCCCAGGGCGTTCTGCTGGAGCACGGGAGGAAGCTCAGTTAAACGCACGAACACATAGCAGACAGCTGAGCTAAGAAGCAAAGCTTGCACTGTGGCAGTCGAAGCTCACCGAGTCGCCGAAGCAGAGGCCCGGCAGGCCGCTGCCGGGGGAGAGCACGCCGCCTTGCCCAGGCTCGCCAGGCCTGACCCGCTCGGCCTCGGCGAGGTGCTGCCGTAGGAAGGCCTCCAGCTGCAGCTCCGACGCGCACTTCTTCATCGTCGCCGGCTGTTTGTTAGTGTGTCAGGGTGTTGTTAGTCTTTCTCGGTTAGGCCTCCTCCGGTGAGGGGGGCGCCATCATCGCCGGCGACAGGTTTTATACTAGGCAAGATCTGTGGGGGACGTGGAAAGCTGGGTGGGGTAGGGCGATAATCGCTTGGGTTGGGTGGATGGACAGTGACGCGGGCTGACTCGGATCCTAGTAAGGCAAGCGTACAATGCGGTGCGTGCGTGCGTGGCCGCGTCCGTCGCAAGACTACTTAATAATAATTCCACAAATCAGATTACCTCTGGATATGGGATACTACTAGATTATGTTATCTGATGCCCGTTTCCTCACTCCGTCTTAGGTTATGTCTCTTGTCCTGAGTTGGATGTATGAAAATCTTTGTTGGTTCAATCGGCTTTGCGTGTTTCGTCGTCATGGAAAAAAGATCTTATTTGTGTCATGAAAGATCTGTCCTGACTTCTGAGCTGTCCTATTGTGTTTTAGGAGATATACTAAAGTTTATCGACGAACACACGAAGTCATTCCAGAACTGATTAATATCAGTAAAACTATTATAAAGAATTATATGTGTGTTTTATGTGGAACGGAAGCTTCTCTCTTCTCCTGGGTGGAACTAATTTATTACATGTGTGTTTTCCTTCGATATTGGTTGAAGCGGACATTCCTGTTAGTTTATTTCTGGTTATTGAAAACAGACATCGTTAGGTCTTCGTGACTCCTGGGAATTTACATTTTTTGTTTGTTTTAGGATTCTTTTGTTTTTAGGCACCTTGGTGCCTAGACTATGCTATGTTATTCTTTGATAGTGCAATCCGTCTTTTGTCGAAGGCGTTTAGAAAACAAATAAAGATGAGAGCATCCAACACTGCACAAAAAAACAAGAATGACCACCACAGCAATCACCTTGCAAACTGAATTTTCTCGTCGCTTTCAAATACCGCAATCGAAAACCTTCCCTTAGAGACAAAAACAAAGAAAATATCCATCCAACATTAGCAGGATCTTGTCACAAGCTTGTTAGAGCTCAAACTTGGCTCTATCACTAGCAAAGTGTGGACGATGAAACCCACCCAACCATTCTACGTACTAAGAAAAACAAGGTCCATCATCATCCTCGACCAGATCTGTTGTAACTACACGTATTGCCAACTCTTCATGTGCACACTTCCCGGCTCCATCAACAGACGAAACATCTTCACCCTGAGAAAACACTCGAAGAATTCAAATTGTTGTTGCAATCGCCCTTACTGACGAGGTTTAATCTCGTCAATGCCCATTGTTATGGACTTGGGTTTTGGAGAAGATGGAGATGCTGGAGATCGTGGCACGGTTAACAGACAAGCAACCAGGGGACTCGAGATTTACCCAGGTTCAGGCCCCCGGAGGGAAAACCCTACTCCTGCTTGTCTGCTCTTTGATTACGGCGAACCAAAGGTTACTGTGGTGCGCAGATTCGATCTGGCGTGGATGCGTGAAAGTATGAGTCGAGTTGTTGCCCTAGGGCGTGCCCTCCGGCCTTTATATAGACTTAGGCAGTCCCGGGCATAGTCCTAGTCGGTTACAAGTTCTAGGGTTTTACCCCTTTGAATTTCCTATCTCCTCTAGTCTTGTTCTCCAAGGATCCGAAGGCGTCATGGGCCTTGGCCACCCGAAAATCTTCATGGGCTAGCGTATGTCTGCCGTGGGCCTTCCTTGGGCTGGACTAGGTATGCTGAAGTTACGTACCCGTAGGGTATAACCATGTCAGTAGCCCCAGTGATCAGTCGAATCGTAGATTCGGCTGAGGACTCTTCCATCCTTCGGGAGCAGCTATATGTTAATAATATATGTGTACAGGGATTGTTGATGCGTGTGCCTGACTCACCCGACGGATCAGGGCCAGTTAACTGTCTTAGGACGAAACAACACGATCTTCTTCAGGTTCGGGTCCCTTAACCCGAGCCTGGAACATATGCTGGCGTAATTCAACTCAGGCCGCGGAGGACTTATAGGAGTGGAATTCCAGTGACTTTAATTGGTGTACCCAACGCGTCCGTCGGGATTTTTCATCGTACCTATTGGTACGGATTCATACTAGCAGAGCGCAGTCAGGTGCGTTGCCAGGCCATCAGATGATATCTGTAGGTCTTATCTTTGCGTCGCAGACGCAGCATACGAACATTTATCACCTCGGAGGTGTTTCGGGTGGCCAAGGAGATTGTTGCTCACTTAGCGTTTGTTGGGACAGAGTTGCCAAAAAAGTTTTTGCATGCGGATCCGGAAGATCGCAGTCGAAGATTTCATAGGATGCGTGTGGCATCCCGCAAAACCACTACTAGAAAATCGCGTTGAATTTGTGCATTGCATCGTCATCATCACATGTTGTTTGTCAAAAACTATTTCGCAAAGCCCGTTTTGTTTTCTAAAACGCCCCGTCTTTTATTCAAACGCCAAAACCGGGTCCCCGGAATATTTTGGTTTGCCGAGATCGGTTTGCAAAAACTTTGTGTGAAATAAATAAAATATTTAATTTATTTAGCGGGGCAGTCGAACGGGCCGATTGACCCGAACGACCGTAAAAACTAAATCGGTCCACCTATCTACCCCATCTAATCCCTAAACCTACCACTAGTCTACCCAACCCAACCTCCACCTCACCGACCACTCACACCGCCACATCATCTCACCCCCCTAACCAACCAGATCTTGACACTTGGCCCTCACTCCACACTTGATCCTCACCCCGGCCCCTCGGCCACCCCCCTGCGTTCACACGCCACAACCCACCTGACCAACACACGCCTACGCCACGCTGACGGACCCACCCTGCGCGCCTCCCAGGCCCCACCTGTCGGCCTCCTCTCCTCCCCTTTCTTCCTCGCCCAGCCCTCCTTCTCACCCTCCTGCCTTGCTTCTGCTGCCTCCGTCGCCGCCTCCCTCTCTGCGTCCACACCTCGCCGCTCCGTCGCCTGCCGAGCCGCCCGGCTCAAGCCGCCGCATCACCGCCGCTGCGTGCTCGCCGCCCGAAGCGCCTCCACCGCCTCCACGTCCGCCCGCCGTGGCCTACCTGTGGACGCCATCTCCCCGCCGGAGCTCCGCCGACCGCCTCACGCGACCTCGGCCCTCCAGCGCTACGACCCGCCGTCTCCTCTCTCCTTGTGCGACCGCCCGCCGCCAGCGCCTCCTCGCTGCCCGGCGTCCTCGCCGCCCGCCTCCCCGTCCCGTCGCCGGCCAGCCCTCCAGCCCTCGTCGCCGTGCTCGCCTGCTCCACCTCGGCCATGCTGCCAGCCCGGTAGCCGCCAACCGCCGCGCGAGCCGTGCCGCCAGACGCTCCCGCCCTCGTCCTCGGCCGCGTCCGTGGTTCCCCCGTCGAGCCCCTCCACCAAGCAGCCATCCCCCAGGCGGTCCAGCGTCCGTTCCCTCAGTGCCCTCCTGCAGTCTCGCGGCCTCCGTTCCAACCAATGTTTAAACCTTGTCTACCTCGGCCGTGGTGTGCGATCCCGATTTGGGCCAGATCTTGAGTCTGAGGCCAACTGAGTTCGACATCTCTAAAAGGCGGACAAACCACGACTCAAGTATCTGACGCTAAGTTGAGATCGACAACGACGCAGAATCGAACCCGAGCCGATCCGTGCATCGGCGCGCTCCAAGATCCCCCTGGAGTTGATGACCAAGGCGGCAAGATCGCCACGGATGCGACAAGTTCTCCATCACGAGCATGAAGAGCGCCTCACGAACCGAACCCTCGGAACCGCCAAGTTCGTCGAGACCCTAGACGCAAGATCTCCTCCATGGGACGACAAGTACTCCGACATGGACCCGATTGGAGCGTACCCGAAGACGGTTGTAGCGACAAGATCTACTTCACGGACATCGAGTGCCAAGATCGCCACGAGAACCGAAGAACACATGGCTACAATTACTCCCTCGATAACGCCAAGTGTTTAACCCTGGACACCGAGCTCGCCGAGAACCCCGATGCGACAAGTGCTTCGTCCCGAACGCCAAGACCGACAACGCGACCCGAAGCCGGATGCGCCAAGACCTACCCGATGCGAAACGGCCGGACCACTGGACCTGTCAACCCCGAACCGGAACCCCAAGATCGCGAACCCTTGATGTGAACCCCTTCCGAAACCCTATTTTATGACATAATAACAACTTGTCGATAATAATTGTTCATGCATGCATCTTATCATGTGGTTTGGGGGCCTTATGCCGATTCACCTAATAATTAAATATGGGGCCCATATGCGGGCAAATCTAGTCTCATATCGGCCTCATTTAAACTTGTGTGAACCCGTATCTTATCTTGCTTTGTTAAAACAACATTTAAAATGTGGGGTTTCTAAACAAGCTGGAACCACCTAATTAAGCTGTCGGGACCCGGTTAAGCTTAATTTGACCTAATTGCATCGCACTCTTGCCATGCCATACATCATGCATGCATCATGCCGATCTTATCTTTGTGTATTGAATATTGCATCCGGTGTTTCTTCTAGTGATTTGGTTCTTCGCGGATAAGGCCGTTGAGTTGATGTGAGCTTCGCCCCGATCTCCGGTTGTACCCTTCGACATGTTTTCAGGCGAGCATCTCCCCCTTTCTACCTATCTTACTTTGCTAGTATTTACTTCCCTCCTGTTGATCTTTGCTATCTGTGTTGCGATGCTTTAGATTTCGTACCCGTGATATTCCTTGCAGCCATATATAGCCTTGGACACATCCTATTACCTGTTGTTTGGTAGATAGTTGGACCCGCGTGTCGTAGTCGCTTGCTCGAGTGTTTTGCTTGTCGTCAAGTACCACAATTGTTGGAGGAATTGCCGCATGTTGACAATGAAGATGATCATGGTTTACTTATTGTTCACTTTAATTCCTGTTTAACAACCAAAATTGAATTAAGCAGAGGCATCGGTGGGTGATAGGTAAGATTTGGTTTTCCGACCGCCCACTTGTGTCCCGTAGGACCCGAGTTCTTGACACCTGTTCCGATATCGAGCGCGCTAACCACAGGTGGGGAGATATGGGCCCCATTGATAATTACGATTTCAAAGTATTGTCTTTGGGGCCACAAGTAGTTTGGGGCTTTATTACTATCACTGTACTTATGCCATGCTTTCTTGCTTTATTTACGATTGTGCGAGTGCACCTTTGTCTTTATTTTGGGCGGAATGTTTTCGCGGTGTCGGCGATCCCGATTGGGGACTGCTGTCGTTCACGACCATTATGCAAACCACGAGTCCGTCTCGGAGACGGCCGACCGTTGCGGGTGTACTTAGTGGGGTGGCCCCCGTGCTTGCTTTGGAGTGCAGGAACGTCGTGACCTAGGCCCCCGACATCTGGATGGGTGTATGTTAAGCGATCGGCAAAAGGGAAGTGCTGTGGATACTTTGGTGCACCCTGCGGTTTAATCTTTTAGAAGCCGTGTCGCGGTTATGGGCGACTTGGACGATTAATCGATCATAGACAACTATAACTAAAGTTTACTGTTTTAAAATGACTTGTTTCCGATATGATTAGTAATCAGCTTCACTACAACAGAATGGCTAAGTAAAAGTATCAACGATTGCTGGGTTTTGGGGTTACCTCATGATAATTGCATCTGACTAGTAAGTGTTGCCACTATAACGGAATGATTAACTAAAACTGCCCACTGCTTACTTTATCAGGACGATTACCTAAACCTGACTAGTAAAGTGCCACAACTATAACTGAATAATTAAAACTGCCAACTGTGTGAGTTCCTCGGTTGACTTCCTCGTTTGGACTCGAGGGGGAAACGCCAGGACGGGTTTGTTTGAGCCTAGTACCAGGTCGGATCCGAATAGGTCTTTCTCACCCCTCTCCGATAGACGCCTTTTGTATCGAGTCTCTATAGGTTGTTTAGTGCATGCCGCGCTCGATCCACCATACCTATGTGGCGAGGACCGCTGAATTCTAGCCTCGCCGTGTCTTGGCCTCGATCTTGGCGCTCCTTCTTTTCCTTTGCCCTTTGTCGGCACCTTACATTTAAGCGGGTTTTGAGATCGGCGCCGTTAGCGGGGTTACCCTTCCGGCTTGGCACAGGGGGTTATGGGCGCCATTGGTTATTCTTGGGCTCTTAGCCCCATTTGCATCTTGTCCGTAGTCGGACGCTCGATCATTTTCAAGGTGATTTGGATCTTTGTACGTATATTTGTATTCTTGACTCTTTGAGTCATTGTTGTATATATATCTATTACATGGGTCCCATCGAGGACTGTTGTGTAATGTTATTACTTTGTTTTCCACCCGCGAAAGTGCTGGTGGCACCTTGAATCGATTCTATGCGGGTTTGGCGAATTCCGCTAAAACTTGCATAGGGCCGATTTCGAGGTGTTCTGAGTGGTATCGAGCTCGGCTATTGCGATACCCCTAAGTCGACTGTGGGATAACCTAGCTAACGGAAGTAGAGTGTCAAGACTATTTTTGAAAATCGGTTGGATAGTTCTGATTAGGTCTGATTTTACTCCTTACCCCTCTGCTGTTCTCCTCTTACCTCGACGTGTTTTGAATCTGCTCTCTCATCTTTTCTTCGAGTCCAGGATTTCTCGTGGTTGGGTTCCGTCGTACCTTCAGGGTTTCGCTTCCTCCTTTGATAACGGTGTTCTGCCATCCGGTGTTCCAGCTGCCCGATGAATCCGTCTACGGTGTTATCATTCCTTGTTCTTTGTTTGCGCCTTCCGGTGTTTTCCGACGCGACGACATCCTCTACGCCAGATCCGATGCAGAGTCCGCATCACTTTGATTCCGAACCTCGCTTGTCGAGATCTTGATCTGGTCGAGGGTTGGTTGCATAATCTGTCTATTCGTATGCGAGTAATGGTTTGAGTGCGGGATGGTCGCGACCATACCACTACTCTTATCATTTGCTCGGTATATTGAATAGTGGATCGATGCAATCTTACTCCTTCCATTGAAGTTAGAGGTGGCCTTACCTTTAACCGTCCTTTGTTATCCGGAGTGTTCTCTTGAGCGTGGACAACGACCTCTTGTTAGTGGTGTCGCGAAGATCTACGAAGCGAGAAGGCAGAACGCCGACCTTCCTTCCGGTACCATGAGGCGGATCTCGGCGAGATCCTTGTTAGTGGTGTCGGTGTGGCATCCGCAAAACCACTACTAGAAAATCGCGTTGAATTTGTGCATTGCATCGTCATCATCACATGTTGTTTGTCAAAACTATTTCATAAAGCCGTTTTGTTTTCTAAAGCGCCCGTCTTTTATTCAAAGCCAAAACCGGGTCCGGAATATTTTGGTTTGCGAGATCGGTTTGCAAAAACTTTGTGTGAAATAAATAAAATATTTAATTTATTTAGCGGGCAGTCGAGCCGATTGACCCGACGACCGCCAGAAAACTAAATCGGTCCACCTATCTACCCCATCTAATCCCTAAACCTACCAGCTAGTCTACCCAACCCAACCCTCCACCTCACCCGACCACTCACTGCGCCACATCATCTCACCCTC
Source organism: Avena longiglumis (assembly GCA_030063025.1). Lineage (NCBI taxonomy): Eukaryota > Viridiplantae > Streptophyta > Magnoliopsida > Poales > Poaceae > Avena > Avena longiglumis. Next base: position 20,238,792 of record CP125979.1, on the reverse strand, counting down.
CTAACCACAGATCTTGACACTTGGCCCCTCACTCCACACTTGTCCTCACCTCCCCTCTCGGCCACTCCACCCTCTGTTCACGCCACAACCCACGGACCCAACACCACTTTTCACGCCACGCTGACGGACCCCGCCCCAGGCGCGCCTCCCCCGCGCGGGCCCCACCCTGTCGGCCTCCTCTCCCTCCCCTTTCTTCCTCCCGCGGGCTCCCTTCTCACCTCCTGCGCCCCCCTTCTCTGCCTCCGCGTCACCGCCTCCCTCCCTCTGCGTCCCACCTCGCCCTCAGCCCGTCGCCTGCCAGGGCTCGCCGCCGGCTCAAGCCGCCCGCATCAACCGCCGCCTGCGTGCTCGCCGCCCAGCCGCGCCTCCGCCCTCCCGTCCCGCCCGCCAAGGCGCCGCTACCTCGCCTGACGCCATCTCCACGCCGCCTCGGCCCCTCGGCGCCTCACGCCCTCCGCCTCCCCTCCACGCTTCGCCACCGCCCGCCTCATGGCCCGCGCTCCGCCCTCCCTCCCGTCCCGCCGCCGCCCTCCCCTCCCCTCCGCCTCGCGTGCTCCTTGGCTCTCCCACCTCCGGCCATGCTGCGCCCGGTAGCTCCCGCGCCCGCCGCCGCCAGAGGCCTCCCGCGCCGCTCCGTCCTCCCGGCACCGTCCGTGGTTCCCCCGCACGTCGAGCCCCTCCACCAAGCAGCCATCCCCAGCGGTCCGGCGTCCGTTCCTCGATGCCCTCCTGCGGTCTCGGCCTCTGTTCCAACCAATGTTTAAACCTTGTCTACCTCGCCGTGGTGTGCCGATCCCCAGATTTGGTCCAGATCTTGAGTCTGAGGCCAACTGAGTTCGACATCTCTAAAGGCGGACAAGACACGACTCAAGTATACCGACGCTAAGTTGAGATCGACAACGGCGCCGTAACCCGAACAAGGCCGATCCCGTGCCAGCGCTCCAAGATCCCCTCACGGAGTTGATGACCAGGCGGCAAGATCGCCACGGATGCGACAAGTTCTCCATCACGAGCATGAAGACCGCCTCACGACGAACCCTCGGAACGCCAAGTTCGTCGAGACCCTAGGCAAGATCTCCTCCATGGGACGACAAGTACTCCGACATGGACCCGATTGGGCGTGCCGAAGGCGGTTGTCGCGACAAGTTCTACTTCACGGACGCCAGTGCCAAGATCGCCACGAGAACCCGAAGAACACATGGCGACAAGTACTCCTCGATAACGCCAAGTGTTTAACCACGACACCGAGCTGCCGAGAACCCCGATCGACAAGTGCTTCGTCCGACGCCAAGACCGACGCGACCGAAGCCCGGATGCGCCAAGACCTACCCGATGCAGGAACGGCCGGACCACGGACCTGTCGAACCCGAACCCCGGAACCCCAAGATCGCCGAACCCTTGATGTGTGAACCCCTTCCCGAAACCCTATTTTATGACATAATAACAACTTGTCGCATAATAATTGTTCATGCATGTATCTTATCATGTGGTTTGGGGGCCTTATGCCGATTCACCTAATAATTAAATATGGGGCCCATATGCGGGCAAATCTAGTCTCATATCGGCCTCATTTAAACTTGTGTAGCGAACCCGTATCTTATCTTGCTTTGTTAAAACAACATTTAAATGTGGGGTTTCTAAACAACTGGAACCACCTAATTAACTGTCGGGACCCGGTTAAGCAATTTGACCTAATTGCATCGCTGCTTGCCATACCATACATCATGCATGCATCATGCCGATCTTATCTTGTATTGAATATTGCATCCGGTGTTTCTTCTAGTGATTTGGTTCTTAGCGGATAAGGCCGTTGAGTTGATGTGAGCTTCGCCCCGATCTCGGTTGTACCCTTGACATGTTTTCGTGAGCATCTCCCCTTTCTACCTATCTTACTTTGCTAGTATTTACTTCCTCCTGTTGATCTTTGCTATACGTGTTGCGATGCTTTAGATTTCGTGCGTGATATTCCTTGCAGCCATATATAGCCTTGGACACATCCTATTACATTGTTTGGTAGATAGTTGGACCAGCGTGTCGTGATCGCTTGCTCGAGTGTTTTGCTTGTCGTCAAGTACCACAATTGTTGGAGGAATTGCCGCATGTTGACAATGAAGATGATCATGGTTTACTTATTGTTCACTTTAATTCTGTTTAACAACTAAAATTGAATTAAGCGGAGGCATCGGTGGGTGATAGGTAAGATTTGGTTTCCGATCCCACTTGTGTCCCGTGGGACCGAGTTCTTGACACTGTTCGAGATCGAGCGCTAACCACGGTGGGAGATATGGGCCCCATTGATAATTACTCGATTTCAAAGTATTGTCTTGGGGCCACAAGTAGTTTGGGGCTTTATTACTATCTGTACTTATGCCATGCTTCTTGCTTTATTTTACGATTGTGCGAGTCTTGCTTTGTCTTTTTAGGCGGAATGTTTTCGCGGTGTCGGCATCCCGATTGGGGACCTGCTCGTTCACAGCCATTGTCGCAAACCACGAGTCCGTCTCGGAGACCGGCCGACTTCGTTGGGTGTACTTAGTGGGTGGCCCCGATTGCTTTGGTGCAGGGCGTCGTGACCTAGGCCCATGACATACCGATGGGTGTATGTTAACCGATCGGCAAAAGGGTCGAAGTGCTGTGGATACTTTGGTGCACCCTGCGGTTTAATCTTTTCGGAAGCCGTGTCGCGGTTATGGGCGACTTGGAGCACGATGTCGATCATAGACAACTATAACTAAAGTTTCTTGTTTTAAAATGACTTGTTTCGATATGATTAGTAATCGCCTTCACTACAGAATGGCTAAGTAAAAGTATCAACGATTCTTTGGGTTTTGGGGTTACCTCATGATAATTGCATCGACTAGTAAGTGTTGCCACTATACGGAATGATTAACTAAAGCGCCCGCTTACTTTATCGGGACGATTACCTAAACACGACTAGTAAAGTGCCACAACTATAATCAATAATTAAAGCGCCAGCGTGTGAGTTCCTCGGTTGACTTCCTCGTTTGGACTCGAGAAAGCGCCAGACGGGTTTGTTTGAGCCTAGTACCGGTCGGATCCGAATAGGTCTTTCTCACCCCTCTCGATACGCCTTTTGTATCGAGTCTCTATAGGTTGTTTAGTGCATGCCGCGCTGCGCTCGATCCACCATACCTATGGCGAGGACCTGAATTCTAGCCTCGCCGTGTCTTGGCCTCGATCTTGGCGCTCCTTCTTTTCCTTTGCCCTTTGTCGGCACCCCTTTTGTTTAAGCGGTTTTGAGATCGGCCGTTAGCGGGGTTACCCTTCCGGCTTGGCTCAGGCAGGTTATGGACGCCATTGGTTATTCTTGTGGCTCTTAGCCCCATTTGCATCTTGTCCGTAGTCGGACGCTCGATCATTTTCAAGGTGATTTGGATCTTTGTACCGTATATTTGTATTCTTGACTCTTTGAGTCATTGTATATATATATCATTACGTGGGTCCCATCGAGGACCTGTGTAATGTTATTACTTTGTTTTCCACCCGCCGAAAGTGCTGGTGGCACCTTGAATCGATTCTATGCGGGTTTGGCGAATTCGCTAAAACTTGCATAGGGCGATTCGAGGTGTTCTGAGTGGTATCGAGCTCAGCGGTTGCGATACCCCAAGTCCACTGTAGGATAACCTAGCTAACGGCAAGTAGAGTGTCAAGACTATTTTGAAAATCGGTTGGATAGTTACGATTAGGTCTGATTTTACTCCTTACCCTCTGCTGTTCTCCTCTTACCTCGGCGTGTTTTGAATCGCTCTCTCATCTTTTCTTGAGTCCGTGTTTCGTGGTTGGGTTCCGTCGTACCTTGAGGTTTCGCTTCCTCCTTTGATAATTGTTACGCCATCCGTGTTCATTGCCCGATGAATCCGTCTACGGTGTTATCATTCCTTGTTCTTTGTTTGCGCCTTCCGGTGTTTTCCGACGCGACGACATCCTCTACGCCAGATCCGATGCAGAGTCCGCATCACTTTGATTCCGAACCTCGCTTGTCGAGATCTTCAGTCTGAATTCGAGGGTTGGTTGCATAATCTGTCTATTCGTGTACAGAGTAATGGTTTGAGTGCGGGATGGAGTCGCGACCATACCACTACTCTTATCATTTGCTCGGTATATTGAATAGTGGATCGATGCAATCTTACTCCTTCCGCTGAAGTTAGAGGTGGCCTTACCTTTAACTTCGTCCTTTGGTTATCCGGAGTGTTCTCTTGACGAACGTGGACAACGACCTCTTGTTAGTGGTGTCGCGAAGATCTACACGAAGCGAGAAGACGCAGAACGCCGACCTTCCTTCCGGTACCATGAGGCGGATCTCGAGGGCGAGATCCCTTGTTAGTGGTGTCGAATTGTGGCATCCCGCAAAACCACTACTAGAAAATCGCGTTGAATTTGTGCATTGCATCGTCATCATCACATGTTGTTTGTCAAAAACTATTTCGCAAAGCCCGTTTTGTTTTCTAAAACGCCCCGTCTTTTATTCAAACGCCAAAACCGGGTCCCCGGAATATTTTGGTTTGCCGAGATCGGTTTGCAAAAACTTTGTGTGAAATAAATAAAATATTTAATTTATTTAGCGGGGCGTCGAGCGGGCGATTGACGACCGCCCAGAAAACTAAATCGGTCCACCTATCTACCCCATCTAATCCCTAAACCTACCACTAGTCTACCCAACCCAACCCTCCACCTCACCACCCGACCACTCACACGTCGCCACATCATCTCACCCTCCCCTAACCAACAGATCTTGACACTTGGCCCCTCACTCCACACTTGATCCTCTTTGGCCCTCTCGGCCACCCCCCTGCGTTCACACGCCACAACCCACCTGCACCTGCACTTACACGCACGCCGGACCCACCTGGCGCGCCTCCCCCATGGGCCCCACCCTGGCCTCTCCCTCTCCTCCCCTTTCTTCCTCGCCCAGCGCCCGCTCCCTTCACCCTCCCGCTTCTCTGCCTCACGTCCACCGCCTCCCTCCTCCTGCGTCCACACGCCCCGCCCTCAGCGCCCGTCGCCGCCCGGGCTCAGCCCGCCGCCGTCAACGCCGCTGCGTGCTTCGCCGCCCCTGCGCCTCCACCGCCTCCACGTCGCCTTGCGCGCCATTGCGTGGCCTACCTCGCCATGACGCCATCTCCGCCATGCCAGCTCATGCGCCTCAGCAGCCTCGGCCCCTCCGGCGCTGCGCCCCCACGCCTCTCCTTGCGACCGCCCGCCCGCCAGCTCTCCTCATGCCGCCCTCAGTCCTCATGCGCCCTCCCGCCCGTCCCGTCGCGCCAGCGCCTCCGCCCTCAGTCGCCGTGCTCCGCTGGCTCCGCCACCTCGGCCATGCTCGCCGGTAGCGCGCCAACCGCGCCGCCCGCGAGCCGTGCCGCCAGACGCTCCGCCCTGCGTCCTCCCGGCACGTCAGGCGGTTCCCACTGCCGAGCCCCTCCACCAGCAGCCATCCCCAGGCGGTCCAGTCCGTTCCTCGGTGCCCTCCTGCGGTCTCGCGGCCTCTCCAACCAATGTTTAAACCTTGTCTACCTCGGCCGTGGTGTGCCGATCCCAGTATTTGGGCCAGATCTTCGAGTCTACGAGGCCAACCTGAGTTCGACATCTCTAAAAGGGCGGACAAGACACGACTCAAGTATACCGACGCTAAGTTGAGATCGACAACGACGCTCGTAACCGGAACCCGAAGGCCGATCCCGTACCCGGCGCCGCTCCAAGATCCCCCTCACGGAGTTGATGACCCGAAGGCCGGCAAGATCGCCACGGATGCGACAAGTTCTCCATCACGGAGCATGAAGACCGCCTCACGAACCGAACCCTCGGAACCGCCAAGTTCGTCGAGACCCTAGACGCAAGATCTCATCCATGGGACGACAAGTACTCCGACATGGACCCGATTGGGCGTGCCGAAGACGGTTGTCGCGACAAGTTCTACTTCACGGACATCGAGTGCCAAGATCGCCACAGAGAACCCGAAGAACACATGGCGACAAGTACTCCCTCGATAACGCCAAGTGTTTAACCCTGGACACCGAGCTCGCCGAGAACCCCGATGCGACAAGTGCTTCGTCGACGCCAAGACCGACAACGCGACGAAGCCGGATGCGCCAAGACCTACCCGATGCAGAACGGCCCCGGACCCTGGACCCTGTCGAACCCCGAACCCCGGAACCCCAAGATCGCCGAACCCTTGATGTGTGAACCCCTTCCCGAAACCCTATTTTATGACATAATAACAACTTGTCGCATAATAATTGTTCATGCATGCATCTTATCATGTGGTTTGGGGGCCTTATGCCGATTCACCTAATAATTAAATATGGGGCCCATATGCGGGCAAATCTAGTCTCATATCGGCCTCATTTAAACTTGTGTAGCGAACCCGTATCTTATCTTGCTTTGTTAAAACAACATTTAAAATGTGGGGTTTCTAAACAACTGGAACCACCTAATTAACTGTCGGGACCCCGGTTCCGCTTAATTTGACCTAATTGCATCGCACCTTGCCATGCCATACATCATGCATGCATCATGCCGATCTTATGCTGTGTATTGAATATTGCATCCGGTGTTTCTTCTAGTGATTTGGTTCTTCGCGGATAAGGCCGTTGAGTTGATGTGAGCTTCGCCCCGATCTCCGGTTGTACCCTTCGACATGTTTTCAGGCGAGCATCTCCCCCTTTCTACCTATCTTACTTTGCTAGTATTTACTTCCCTCCTGTTGATCTTTGCTATCGTGTTGCGATGCTTTAGATTTCGTACCGTGATATTCCTTGCAGCCATATAGCCTTGGACACATCCTATTACCGTTGTTTGGTAGATAGTTGGACCCGGCGTGTCGTGATCGCTTGCTCGAGTGTTTTGCTTGTCGTCAAGTACCACAATTGTTGGAGGAATTGCATGTTGACAATGAAGATGATCATGGTTTACTTATTGTTCACTTTAATTCCTGTTTAACAACCAAAATTGAATTAAGCGAGGCATCGGTGGGTGATAGGTAAGATTTGGTTTTCCGAGCCCACTTGTGTCCGTGGGACCCAGTTCTTGACACTGTTAGATATCGAGCGCTAACCACGGTGGGGAGATATGGGCCCCATTGATAATTACGATTTCAAAGTATTGTACTGGGGGCCACAAGTAGTTTGGGGCTTTATTACTATCCTGTACTTATGCCATGCTTTACTGCTTTATTTTACGATTGTGCGAGGTACTGCTTGTCGCTTTATTTTAAGCGGAATGTTTTTCGCGGTGTCGGCGATCCCGATTGGGGACTGGCGTCGTTCACAGCCATTGTCAAACCCCGAGTCCGTCTCGGAGACCGGCCGACTTCGTTGCGGGTGTACTTAGTGGGGTGGCCCCGGCTTGCTTTGGATGCAGGAACGTCGTGACCTAGGCCCGTAAATACCGATGGGTGTATGTTAACCGATCCGCAAAAGGGTCAAGTGCTGTGGATACTTTGGTGCACCCTGCAGGTTTAATCTTTTCGAAGCCGTGTCATGTTATGGACGACTTGGAGCACGATGTCGATCATAGACAACTATAACTAAAGTTCTTGTTTTAAAATGACTTGTTTCGATATGATTAGTAATCGCCTTCACTACAATGTAATGGCTAAGTAAAAGTATCAACGATTGCTGGGTTTTGGGGTTACCTCATGATAATTGCATCGACTAGTAAGTGTTGCCACTATACGGAATGATTAACTAAAGCGCCTTGCTTACTTTATCGGCGATTACCTAAACGACTAGTAAAGTGCCACAACTATAATCGAATAATTAAAGCGCCAACCTGTGAGTTCCTCGGTTGACTTCCTCGTTTGGACTCGAGGGGGAAACGCCAGGACGGGTTTGTTTGAGCCTAGTACCAGGTCGGATCCGAATAGGTCTTTCTCACCCCTCTCCGATAGACGCCTTTTGTATCGAGTCTCTATAGGTTGTTTAGTGCATGCCGCCGCTGCCGCTCAGTCCACCATACCTATGTAGGCGAGGACCGCTGAATTCTAGCCTCGCCGTGTACTGGCCTCAGTACTGACGCTCCTTCTTTTTCCTTTGCCCTTTGTCGGCACCCCTTCTGTTTAAGCAGGTTTTGAGATCGACGCCGTTAGCAGGGTTACCCTTCCGGCTTGGCCTGGGCAGGGTTATGGACGCCATTGGTTATTCTTCAGGGCTCTTAGCCCCATTTGCATCTTGTCCGTAGTCGGACGCTCGATCATTTTCAAGGTGATTTGGATCTTTGTACCGTATATTTGTATTCTTGACTCTTTGAGTCGCTGTTGTATATATATCTGTTCTGTGGGTCCCATCGAGGACTGTTGTGTAATGTTATTACTTTGTTTTCCACCCGCACGAAAGTGCCTGGTGGGCACCTTTGAATCGATTCTATGCGGGTTTGGCGAATTCCGCTAAAACTTGCATAGGGCCGATTCTGAGGGTGTTACAATGCGCGACCAGCGCTCCCTATGGAAGTAGCCCCCAAGTGTCTGTTGGAGTCGTAGACTCGAACGGAGACTTTTAGTTCAAGCATTGTTTCAATCATTAGGTCCGCAGGACTCGAAAATTTTCGGATGCTTAAATCCATCCTCCCTATGGGAGTAGCCCCCGAGTCCGTAGTGGAGTCGTAGACTCGACGTAGGACTCAGAGAAGTAATTTTGTCCTTATTTGTCTGTCGGGTGCGCGGCCAGCGCTCCTGATAGGAGTAGCCCCCGAGTATTTAGTCGAATCGTAGATTCGAGTGAGTACTCTAGCTGTGGAGCCGAAGTGGTGCTAGTATAGTTGTTGATGACGTCAGTGCTTATGATCGATGACCTCAAGCGTCTGCTACGCCAGAGATGACTTGACTGGACGAAGCGTGGGTCCCACTTGCTGACTTTGAATTGACCGGTCACGCGGGACGTGGAGATGATTACGGCGCCTCCTCGATTTCCGCGCGTAGTGGACGGCGTGGTAACGACGGTTCGTTGTGGTGTTGGCACGTGTACGGCCAGATCTACCGTTGGCGTTAGGTCTTCTCGATGGACGGCCAGCGTGCGTCGTCTTCTCTGTTATAATCCTGGGTGAAATCTTGGTTTGTTTTTCACCGCACCAGTTCATCTGTTCACTGCCTCCTTGGTTTTTATGACTATGTCGTCGACATAGACTTGGACGTTGCGACCGATCTGGTCCTTGAGGCAGGCCTGCATGCATCGCTGGTACGTGGCACCCGCGTTCTTTAGCCCGAAGGGCATTGTGTAGCGAATACTCGAACGGTGTGATGAACGCCGTTTTCTCTTGATCTTCGACCTTGAGTCGATCGTTATAGCCCCTGAGTAGGCGTCGAGGAAGAGCTTCTCACAACCTGCAATGAATCGATGATCCGTTAATCCGAGGAAGAGGAAGTGGTCCTTTGGGCGTTGTTTATTTAGTGACGTGAAGTCCACGCACATCCGCATATGTCCGTGTCCTTCTTCGGGACCATCACCGTATTGCCAGCCACTCGCTTTTGATTTCCCGGATGAAGTCTGCTGCGAGTAATCTGTTGATCTCCTTGCCGATAGCTTCGCTCGTGGCTCAGGTCTTGGATATACCGCTTGGCGGCTTGGTGCAGGAAGACATTGAGTGCGTGCTCGGCGAATTCACAGGAACTCTGGCATGTCCGCAGGACACCAGGAGAAGATTTCCAGCGCTCACGGAGGGATTCGACGGCGCCTTCCTATCTTGATCGAGGTCGTTGGCGATCAGCGCCTTGGGCGTCTGTCGGATGGACCTGCACTTTCTTGGTGTTGATGGTGGAGTCGAAGGACATGTCGGTGCGTTACGCCTTGTGACTGGGTAGCCCATTGTCGTCACCTCGCGAGCCTTACGAGCTCGTCTTGCATGCCGAAGGACTGGAGATTTTGTTGAAATCCACCGCATTGGTCCGATCGGGTGAAGCTTCCGTGACTGTGATGACGCCCTTGGTCCTGCATCTTGAGTAGTAGGTATGCGTGGTGTGGGACGGGAACCTTCTGCGAATGCTACACGTCCCTGTGATGGCATGGTATTGCGACGCCATCCACCACTTCAATTCTAGGCGCTCGAAAGTTGTCCGCTTCAAGATGACGCCGAGCCTTATTTTGCCCGGGAAGATGCCCTTCCCAGGACAATGCCGTGAACGATGTAGGGGTTCGTAGCATGGAAAACAAAATTTTCTATCGCATACAAACAAACAAGCCAAGATCTATCTACTAGATTGTAGCAACGAGTCGTTTGGAATAACTTACCCTCGAAGATTCCAAAGCGGTTAACGAGCAGATTCTCGTGGGTGATAGTCGTACACTTCCGATCTCAAGATCGCGTGAGCGATCCTTCCGCGCCACGTTAAGCGCTCCCGATCGTTCACACGTTGGTTTTCGATGAAGACCTTCCTCTCCCTTGTTCCAGGCAGCGGAGGTTGTAGCACTCTCCTCGCACTCTGGCGGCGTGGTACCTAAGTAGAGGGAAATCCCATGAGCTTCGCCTTAAGCCGGTGCAGTATGGTGGAGCTTATGAGAGGCTATTAGTGGTCTAGTAATTAGACACACCAATTAGAAGGCTCTAAACCAATTAGAAGGCTCTAAACCAGCTAAAGCAATTAGAAGCTCTAAACCAAAACGGCTCTAAGGGAGGTAGAAGATAGGAACTTGTGTCTCTAGGAGGAGCCCTGCCCTCCTTTTATGGGAGGGGTCATGGCGCCAGGGGGAGGGAGTCCCTCCCAACTCGGCTTGGGCTGGGCGCCCGGCTGGAGGAGTCCAACTCCTCCTCAGTTGGTTCCAACTCCTCTTGCTTGTTTCCCAGTTTCTTTTTTGGCGGTTTGACTTTCAAACGGACATTTGACTTTTCTGTTTTAGGATTCAATTTAATCCTTTATTTGGGACAGCAAGAACACTTAGTACATGATGCAATCATTCAATGAGCAATGACACATTCATGTACCCTTCCCCAGTCTTGGACAATCCGAACCTTCTAGAACATTCCCGATGAAAACAGGAATCATTCCCGAACTCCGAAACGGACTTTCCTTATATGAATCTTATTCTGGACCATTCCGGATCACCTCGTGATATCCGGATCCCATCCGAGACTCGAACAACATTCGGTCTCTTTCTCATAATACCATAACTACTCAAAACAACGTCGAATCCTTAAGTGTGTCTCCCTACGGTTCGTGACTTATGAGGAAAAGATAGAGACAATTCTCCGAACAATAACCAATAGAGGAAATATGGCTCCCACATATTTCTACGATTACTTTGCGATCGAATGAACCACTTACATACGATACCAATTTCCCTTTGTCTCACGATATGTTACTTATCCGAGGTTATGATCGTCGGTATCTCTGCATACCTAGTTCAACCTCGTTTACTGATAAGTACTCTTTTCTCGTTCCCGTGATATGTGATCCCTTGTGACCAAGTCACATGCTTGCAAGCTAATTGGATGACATTCCACCGAGAGGGCCCAGAGTATATCTATCCGTCATATGGATGGACAAATCCCACTCTTGATCCATGTGTTTCAACCAATACTTTCTGAACACTCAATGCCACCTTTATAGCCACCCAGTTACGGTATGGTGTTTGATGTCATCAAAGCATCCATCCGGTAAAGGTGATATGCATGATCTCATGGTCGAAGGAATTAGGTAACTATGTATCAGAAAGCATATAGCAATTGAACTATTGAAATGACTTGATCTTTATGCTACGCTTATCTATAGGAGTATGTCCATCACATCATTCTCCTAATGATATGACCCTGTTGTTAATAACATCTCTATGTTCATGATCAGGAAACCATGATCATATATTAACCAACAAGCTAGTTTAACAAGAGGCTTTACTAGGGACTCTTATTTTAGTTTACAAATCACACAAGTATTAATGTTTCCTGTTAATACAATTATAGCATGGTATGTAAACATTTATCATAAGTGTGAAGATATGATAATAACCACTTTATTATTGCCTCTTGGGCATATCTCCAACAGTCTCCCACTTGCACCAGAGTCAATAATCTAGTTTCAAACCTTTGTGTATATAACACCTATGGCTTTCCGTGTTGTATGTACACGATTAGTGGTCAATCGATCTCCCCTGATCCGTCCTGTGTCCGTGTAATTGCATGTCTTTGCGTCTCTACGCATCACTCATTCTCTAATGAGATGGCTTTGTATAAATTCTCGGTGTGACCTTTAGCTCTTTGGGGTTAAAACATGTTGATAATAATTGTCGCACAATATATCTTCATAGTATTATCCACCGTGAACTACACCTAGTTTGATAACAAACTACTTGACACAAATGCCCTCTTTGCTGCTAAAATAGCGCTTATATACTTGGCCTTTTGTTGTAGTATCTGTCACAATGTCTTAACTTTGGAACTCATCCAAATCCATTATGGAACTCACCTTCCATTATATTGTGCCACCCTTAGTTTAGATTGAGATAAACTTAATTTGTACTTTGTGACAAAACTAGTATCAATGTAGTACTTTTACAATGAACTAACCATCTATTTGTCACTTCTACAAATATTATACTCTTAGTTCTTCCAAAAGATCATAAGAATATCCTTACTATTGTCCAATGATCATCTTTAATCATTCGGTATATGCTCACAACATTTAGAGCATAGGACATATCTGGATTTGTACATATCACAAGATGATATAAATACTCTTTGTGATTTTATACATCAAGTATCAATCTATACTTGATTATTTGTTTCACTTTACCAAATGTCAATACACTTGAATATATCATCAACATTGAATTTATTCAATCCTTTATGCGACAAGAACCTCTCTTGTAGTTTCTATATTGAACTCATTCAATATCTTGTCTATGTATACAGCACAACCATATTAGCGTCTATTGATGCCAAATATTTAGGTTTTGCCTAAGTCTTTCATCGGGATGAAATTCTTAATATGTGTTAATAAAAGATACATTATTTCCAATCAACAATATGTCTTCCACATAATGTATTAGAAACATGTCTTAGCGCTCCCACTTAATTTCTTGCAAATGCAAGCATCTTCATTGTCTCTAATGAACTTTTAAACTCCTTTAACAGTTTCATCATAGTGAAGATTCCAACTCCGCGATGCTCACTTTAACCATTGAAGTTTGCATATGCTTTTAGCATCCTTTGAATCAACAAAACCCTATGGACCGTGTTATGCACATGTCCTAGGTAACGATTCTATTAGAAGAACTTGTTTTGTTTATTCAACTACCATATAACAAATTATATGTAGTGGTTGCTACATTAATCCGTCTAGACTAAATATCACTATGACAGATCAAATCTTGTCATAGTCAACCTTTGAACATTGTTGTGAACTCTTTCCCAACATGTCGACTATTTCATAGATGTGAAACATCCATGTCTATTTCTTTATAGATCCGAGACACAACTATAAGGTCTTACACCTTTCTCGAGGGTCCTTCAAGTTCAAAACTTGATTTTCTCGTATGGAACTATCACGATTTTATGGCTTCAAGCCATTTTACTGAGTCGGGGCCCATCATCGCTTCTTTGCATGTAGTCGGTTCATTATTCTCAAAATGATTCAACCCTCAAATCTTGGTATTTGATTGTTTACCCGACCTACTTGTTTCAATAGGAACTTAGATCTCGTGATCACAACCTTTGAGGCACGTGAGCCATGAGCATTGTTGCCTCGGAACACTTTTTCGGCTTGCAACTCTGCACATATAGCTAAGGTTCTTTCAACCTTATCAAAGTTCTATTGTCCTCCCACTTAACTTTTCACGAAAATTCCTTCTTAAAGAAACTTGACGTTCTAAGCGACAAACACTTTTGTCTCCGGTGTTTATGGAGAAATACTTAACAAATCTGATTCATCCGACTTTGGTTGCAAACATCTTTCTTATGTATAACATACCAATGTTTAAGAAAGGACTACTTGGGTTTTATCCCAAACCATAACCTTATATGGTGTCATTTCAGCGGATTATGATGAAGCTCTTTTCAGTGGAAAAACGGTAATCTCTAAAGCTTTTAATCTTTAAAATACAATGGCAATTTTATGAATTACACCTTTGATCTCACCATGTCAAACAAGGTTTAATTACATATCTCGAATGCTCCATACTCTTATGGTGTTTCGGGAAATGCAAATCCATGGAACGATTCCTTAAATCTTAGGTATTATGCTAAACTCTGTAACCCAAATATCTTCCTTTATGATCTTTATCATAAACTGTTTATATTCTTGTTACAATGATTTTGTACTTCATCTTGAAAGTCTTTTGAACTCTTCAAATATTTCACACTTCATCCTTATTAAGTAAATATTCATATATTCACTCAAATTTTCGGAGAAAGCATATGAAGTTGAAATCCATCGCTTTTGACTACACATGATGGTCTTTGTACAACAATATGTACAATTACAATAAGCTAGTCATTCGTTCCTTTTGGCCTATGAACGAAGTTTTAATTATCTCTAGGAAAGTTTCACAAGCGTCATGTGATCAAAAATCAAAAGACTCCAAAATTCCATCCACATGGAGTTTCTTCATGTGTTCTTTCCAATATAATTTAAACGACGATGTCACTTCCTAAGTGACCTTTCAATCAATTTGTCTTTCGACATTTTTAGCACTAGTTTTATGGACGTGATTTCTCCAACGAGATTTTGTGAATCATCCATCTTTTATGGATTACGGCAATTATTTGAACAACCCTTTTGTACTCATAATACCTTATAAAACAAATCTTGAAGGCAAGCTTTGATGTTTAACGAGCAACACAATAACCCTTTATTTGTTCTCGATGAACATCATCACATATTCTTCTGCTAGTTACTTAGGCCATTGTAGTTCATGAATTCTGTTGTTTCGTATGACGATTCATACCAACAAATTCAGTATTAAATACTTAAGAACCACATTGTTTAATAAGCAAAGAATATAGCCATAACATGTATATCATCTATATACTTAAACTGAACAATTCTAGTCTTTTCCTTCGCCATATATTTATGAGATTCTCTTTCAGTATTTCCTATTCTGTTTGAAAGAATCTATCAACATCAACAGTGGAGTCATACATATGACATATAGTCCAAAGCGTGTATAGTTAAATACCAATGTCTTTGGACTTGCACTTTGAAGTAGATCACCATCATCAAATGTTTGGTGTTCTTTCAAATTCCTTTTAGTAATCTCTTGGTGTAGTAAACATTTTATCTACATCAAATATTCACCCTTAACATGGAATCGTCCATGATCAAGCTACTTTTAGCTTATAACGATGAATTATGAGTATAATGTTGCTATCCAAAACCTTTTGGAGGATCAGGACAACGAGTGTCTCCAACCTTTGCAAATTCTCATCAAATATGAAAACATGACTTTTGCCATATTATACTCTATCATGTTGCAACTAAAACTTTGTTTCAGATATCACAATATCTTCCACACATCATGGTTTCAAATAACTCTTTCAGATCCTAGATAACCTTGATATTAAGAGAATTCTTTGAATATCAAGAATCATGGAGACAAACATGATACTCATATACTAACTCTTGGAATTGTCACTCTTGATTTAATACCAATTATTAAACTTCATGGAGTAACCGAACTTCTTTGAAAGTTTGCAATAGGACTTTTAAACTTTATATTAACACTTCAAAACAATACGATACCAGTCAGAAAGTAAATTAACCGTAATTATATAGTTCTATCATCTCAATTATAACTAAGCGTGCGGTGGTAAACGGATGCCAATGACTACAACAACTATGCAAATTCACTTTGATTTAGTTTATGATAAATTGAGTTCTAATTAATAATCAAATTAATCTAGGTGAACTCCCACTCAAAACAATATCCCTCACATTGTTTTAGTGATCACACGAACCAAATCCACCACATCAAAACCGATCATCACGAGAGTTGATGTAGCTTCAATGGCTAACAATCAACATGTTCATCATATCTACTATATGACTCATGCTCTACCTTTCGGTAATCCGTGTTCCCGAGGCCATGTCTCGACATGCTAGGCTCGTCAAGATCAAACCTTAGTTTCCGCATGAGCAAATCTGGCTTGCTCACGTTGTATACACTTGCGTAATCTAACACCCGATCATCACGTGGTGCTTCAAACAACAAGCTTTAGCAACGGTGCTAACTAAGGGTGAACACTTTAAGACTTGAAATTCATGTGCATGAGGGATCATCTTATAATGCTACCGCTGCTACTAAGCAATACAAGATGCATAAAGGATTAACATCACATGCAATTCATAATATGTGATATGATATGGCCTTTCTTCTTTGTGCTTCCGATCTCCATCTTCCAAAGACGAACATGATCTCCATCATCACCGGCATTGCATCAAGGTCAATGACGCCTCCATGGTTGTCGCCCACGGATTCAACTATTACAACTACCTTGAATAGACACGCCGGTCTTAACATAAATTAAAGACAACCATATGGCTCTCCCGGTTGCCAACTTACAATAAGGAACATTGCATACATCATATATAATCACAATCATGGCCATATCACATCACAAGACACCCGCAAAACAAAGTTAGACGCCTCTACTTTCTTTGCATATTTTACGTGGTTTGGGGCTTTCAATAAGTGTCGTTCTAACTTACGAACAAGAATCACAACATTGATACTAGTATTGTCAATCACCCTGTAAATTGGATCTTAACTATGCTAGGAGAAACAGCACCATAAAGCCACTTATGCAATACAAGTTGCATGTCAAGCGTGGAGCACGCCTCATGAACGATGTCATGTAAGGTTAGCCCGGCCGCTTCATCCCAACATACCGCAAGATACAAAGTACACAAGCAATCGACAATAAAGCATCAACGCCCACAATGACCATTGTGTTCTACTCAGGCAACAGATCTACATATAGACACGGCTCGATACCCTTGTAGGGGTTCGAGCATGGAAAACAAAAATTTTCTATCGCATACAAACAAACAAGCCAAGATCTATCTACTAGATTGTAGCAACGAGTCGCTTGGAATAACTTACCCTCGAAGATTCCAAAGCGTTAACGAGAGCAGATTCGTGGGTGATGTAGTCGACACTTCCGATCTCAAGATCGCGTGAGACGATCCTTCCGCGCCACGTTCCCAAGAGCGCCTCCCAATCGGTCACACGTTCGGTACTGACGAAGACCTTCCTCTCCCTTGTTCCAAAGAGTGAGAGATGTAGCACTCTCTCGCGATTCCGAAGACAACCAAGGTGGTACCTAAGTAGAGGGAAATCCCAGGCTTCGCTTGCCAAGCGAGTATGGTGGAGCTTATGAGAGAGGCTATTAGTGGTCTAGTAATTAGACACACCAATTAGAAGGCTCTAAACCAATTAGAAGGCTCTAAACCGGGCTAAAGCAATTAGAAGCTCTAAACCAAAACGGCTCTAAACCGGAGGTAGAAGATAGGAACTTGTGTGTCTCTAGGAGGAGCCCCGCCTCGTTTATGGGAGGGGGTCATGGCGCCAGGGAGGGAGGAGTCCTCCCAACTCGGCCTTGGCTGGGCGCCGGCTGGAGGAGTCCAACTCCTCCTGTGTTAGTTCCAACTCCTCTTGCTTGTTTCCCATAGTTTGTTTTGGCGCTTGACTTTCAAACTGGACATTTGACTTTTCTGCTTTAGGATTCAATTTAATCCTTTATTTGGGACAGCAAGAACACTTAGTACATGATGCAATCATTCAATGAGCAATGACACATTCATGTACCCTTCCCCGAGTGCCGGACAATCCGAACCTTCTAGAACATTCTCGATGAAAACACCTAATCATTCCCGAACTCAAACGGACTTTCCTTATATGAATCTTATTCTCCTGACCATTCCGAATCACCGTGATATCCCGGATCCCATCCGAGACTCAACAACATTCGGTCTCTTTCTCATAATACCATAACTACTCAAACAACGTCAATCCTTAAGTGTGTCTCCACGGTTCGTGAATTATGCGGACATGATCGAGACACTTCTCCAACAATAACCAATAGAGGAATCTGGAAATTCATATGGCTCCTACATATTTCTACGATTACTTTGCGATCGAATGAACCACTTACATACGATACCAATTTCCTTTTTCTCACGATATGTTACTTATCCGAGGTTATGATCGCTCGGTATCTCCGCATACCTAGTTCAACCTCGCATCGATAAGTACTCTTTTCGCTCGTGATATGTGATCCCTGTGACCAAGTCACATGCTTGCAAGCTAATTGGATGACATTCCACCGAGAGGGCCCATAGTATATCTATCCGTCATATGGATGGACAAATCCCACTCTTGATCCATGTGTTTCAACCAATACTTTCGAACACTCAATGCCACCTTTATAGCCACCCGATTCACGGTGTGGTGTTTGATGTCATCAAAGCATCCATCCGTAAAGGTGATATGCATGATCTCATGGTCGAAGGAATTAGGTAACTATGTATCGTAAAGCATATAGCAATTGAACTATTGAAATGACTTGATCTTTATGCTACGCTTATCTATAGGAGTATGTCCATCACATCATTCTCCTAATGATATGACCGTTGTTAATAACATCTCTATGTTCATGATCGTGAAACCATGATCATATATTAACCAACAAGCTAGTTTAACAAGAGGCTTTACTAGGGACTCTTATTTTAGTTTACAAATCACACAAGTATTAATGTTTCGTTAATACAATTATAGCATGGTATGTAAACATTTATCATAAGTGTGAAGATATGATAATAACCACTTTATTATTGCCTCTTGGTCATATCTCCAACGAGCGTTGTGTCGATTGTTCCGTGCATTGCGGGATCCGTGATAGTCGCTAGAGTGCTATGAACATTAGGTTGATGCCGCCGCCGTCCATGAAGACGCGACTCATCTCGAAGCCTCCGACCTGCGCCTCCAGCACTGTGGCAAGATGACCGGGCGAGGGATCCGCAAGGGTGATCCGCCATGAGTGAATGTGATGCAGACTCATCCGCCGAGGTACTCGAGGATTGCAGTGAGTTGCACGCCAAGTTGATTTGTCGGTGATTTTCTTCACCTGCTTGTTGGGCCCTTCGATCATGTTTAGTGCTCCTTTGGTGGGGATATGGGACCCGGTGTTGTTTTGATGTGGTGCGATTGGTTGGTTTTGGCCTCCAATAGGCAGCGGTGGAGGAGCTCCGTGCTATTTCACTGCAGTGCTTTCAACGCAGAATTGGAGCTTGTTGCCTCATCGCATCATGCCTTCGCTGAAGTTTCGGAACTCGGCAGTCCTTGAGCATGTGGTGGCTTTCTTTTGCCATCCCGTTTGTCGATGTAGAAGTGGATGGTGCATGGACCCAAAAGTTTGTCGAATCGAGGTCGTTGTCGCGTCGCCGCCAAGCACGATCGTTGGTCGTCCGTTGTCGCGAAGTTTCCGCTATGTATCCTCCGCTGCGGGCCGTTGTCGCGGCGTCGGCGTAGCCGCGACCATGTCGGGTCCGTCGCGGTCCTCGTAGACGCGATCTCCTCTTCTTTGCGTCGTCTTCGGCCGTAGTCGTCATCTTCATCTCGACATGGTCGCTGGATGCAATCTTCACCGTCATTCAATCAGCTATTGCGATTTCCATGAGGTGGTCGAGTGTCTTGGGCTTTACACCCAAGTTCCTCCTTGAAGTCTTGGCGCTGACGCCCCTCAAGGCGTCGATGGCCCTCTTCGGAGATGTGTGTGGAGTTTTGGTCGAGACCAGTAGTATGTACGAGCGAATAGATTCACCGTTCTTTGAGTGCAGGCTCGCAATTCTTCGATTGAGGCGGCCTCTTGTCGTGCCTTTGAAGTTTTGATGAAGTATGGCGAGCTCCTCCCAGCTTGGATGGATCCCGATGATAGGTGCTGTTGCACTGGCCAGCTCGTTAGTCGCAACTGAAGGCATTGCATGGCGGTTTCTTTGTTGCCTCCATGAAGCTTGATGATGACAGATGGTCACCGAGCCAGATTTTGGATCTTGCGCGTTGAACTTCGGAGTATCCGGAAGGAAGTTTGAAGTTGCGTGGCATCGTGTTCGCCGGTCAGATCGCCAAGCATCGGGCTCAGAAGTTCTCCTTCGCCTTCATCCATCTCGATTCGAGCAGCGCGCTGGCGCGTGCTTTGTCGATCTTGCCGTGTAAGCTTGTCTCGGCGTCGTAGTCGCGTTTGTGGCGGTTGAGCTCTTCTTCCTTCGAGGAAGATCGTGCTCTTCCTCTTCGGATGAGGGTGGGGCTCCGCTACCGGGCCGAGTTTCTTCTTCGGCCCGCAGAGCGTCTTCGTGGAGCGCAGCCCGATTAGTCCTAGTCCGGTGAGTGCGGACTTATGCATGGCCCTTTTCGGGTCCCTCCGAGGTGGGTGAGCCGGAGATACGCAGGGCTGCCATGATCGCAGCTTGTGGCGCCATCGGGATGATGTTGCTGCTGCCCATATCCATGAACGATGTATGGAGAGTTCGGTCACGCCACCCGCCTCCTTGGGGTCCATGTTTTCCACCCGAGAGCGGTGCTTGTTTCCCGATTGCTTGTGCTAGAGCCGGTTCCATGGCGAGCGCACTGTCACAAGACCGGACTCGAGGCTGCTTGCGTTTGTCGAGCGTCTTCTGCATCTCGACTTGTTTCTTGTGCTCCTCGATGAGGAGGTAGTGGTATGCCCTCAGCAGATCACGTGGGGAGTCCAGAGGTAGGACTATTTCGCCCGCGACAGCGCGGCGTGCTTCGACCCATCCTTCTTTGCTAAGTTGGATGAGGTGGCCGCCGTTTTCCCCGTTATCGCCGTTTCTGTCCTGCGGGTTGTGATGTAGCCCGACCTACGGTCGTTGCCACATCTTGGTCTCCAACTTACACCAAGTCGTCATGGACTCCAAAGGTGAATCTGTTCCTCTATGCGAGCCCCCTTCCTTCCCTATTGAATGTCATGCTACTTCATACTCCGTCACATATGCATGATAGGTTCACATTGACAAGTACGGAGGCAGGAGGAAGTCTGAACATCAAGCCCGACAAGACGGAGGCTTGGAAGAGGAGGAAGAAGACAGATCGCCAAATGCTCGTCGCCAGATTACCTACTGGACGGCAGATTACCGCCGCAAGACTATCACCGCTTGCCAAAGAATAGACGACACCAAGAAGCCAAATGCTCTCATCAAGGCGGTACTGCCCCGGATCCGGATTACCGGCCACCAAGACTATCACTGCTACCGCCACCAACAGACGGCTCCAGCTGAAGCTCCAGGACCGCAAGCGGTACTACCGGTCCCAGAGCGGTACTACCGGACCAAGTGGTACTACCGGTCCCAAGTCTGGTACTACCGCTCCTGGCAGTGCATGCGCGCACTAGTTGGGCCACAACCTATGTATCCCCCTTTACTTACCAAACCCTAGTTTATTCCCAAACTACCCTTGTTTAGTGGTTGGCCTATAAATAGAGCCCCCACCCCTCATGTATCCCTTAGGCATAGATGATAGACTAAAGACAACCCCCAATGTGGAATCTCTAGTTTTGCCTCATCCCCTTTACCAAGGGGACCGACTATCGTCACCAACCTCGATTGGACTTTGCATCACGCATCCATCATTGAACAAGGCCTTGGGTTCTCGGTTTCTCGCCCCCAAGTCGTCAAGACCCTCCTCAAGGTGTTCTTCCCTCTCCGATGTGGATTTGAGGGAGCACGTTGATCGATCTTTCCTTGCGAGGATTCTATCGGACCGGTGGCCGCCGTTCGGGAGTAATTGGCCTTGTATCATGTGAGTTTTGCGTGTGTTCATCGTGTTCTTCGCGAGGTGTGTGTTCGCTTCCGCTACCTTCTCCCTTTCCCCTCGCTTTCCCATCAATTTGACCACGAGATCTGTGAAGATCGGGCACCCAAGAGGTTAACCCCTCCATCATCTGGTATCAGCAGCTTTTGGTTGCCACGGATTTCTCATCGATTTGGTCTTTTCCCCATAAATTCGAAAATTCCACCAAAAATAGTCCCAATTCGTGTTTTGGATCGATCTGTGATTTGAGTGCGTTTTGGTAGGTTTTGATCCGTGGATTACTTGCTAAACTTGTTGATCTACCTTCCTTTGCGTTCCCATAGCCTAATTCCTTGATTTCCCCCGTCGATTTGGTGTTTTTCTTGAAGATTTTCCCAAATCGCCCCTTCTAAACTCAAATCGCGTCGATCTGGTTTTTCTGTCCGAGCGGTACTACCGCTCCAAATCTACTGATTCACCAGCGGTACCAAAATCCGGTACTACCGCCCAAGACAGAAAGAAAACAGCAAGTTCCAGATTTCAGCCTCTCACTGTTTTGAGCATAACTTTTGCATACGAACTCGGATTTTGGTGTTCTTTAGCTCGTTTAGAAGAGGAGAAGGAGATTTACATCATCATCCATGTGGTTCATGCTATCTACTACATCCAAATTCCGTGAGCAAGGCGGAATCCAACAATAAAGGGTGAAGATCGTCGACGAAAGGTATAAACATTCCGCGACTTTTCCCCACTTGCATTCCTTTGTGAACCCCACTATCTTTGCGAGCAACAAACACCTATTGAGACTAGTTCCTCTTATGATTGCTTGGGCTATGCACATTTGACACCTTGTAGATTCCGAGCAAACATTGTGAGCGTTATCTCATATAGTTATCTTGTATAGTTGTTGGCACAAGGAAGAGGCAAGTGAAAAGAAAAAGAAAAGAGAAAAAAAATATAGAAAAAGAAAGAAAAAAAAAGAAAAAAAAGAGATATACATGTGCCTTATATAATAGGAAGCGCAAGTTCGATGAACATCATATAGGTGGTACTTATTGTGCATATCTTGTAGCCCACCAATTTTGTGCAATCGAACTAGCGTCTCTCCTTGTACTTGTGTGACACGAGCTTATAGTCTTCGCTAGGTAATCATTTGGTTCTTAGCTCACTTTCTCCGTCGCACAAGTCCCATTTATCCCACCGTGTGTGTTTTCTTGTACATATTTCCTATCTTGTGGATTAACTTGTTTGCTTTGTGATCATTGTGGTTCTTTACTTGCCATTACAACATCTTGATTTCGGATTTGTTCTTGACATGCCACTTTCCATACCTATCCACCATAGGCCTTGTGTGTGTGTTTTTTTTTTGTTGGTAGTTGGTTTTGGTGTTCCGCGTGAACTTCACTTTGCTTGGTTTATTGCTCTCAAGTGTGGCCACTTGCACGATACGATCTTCCAAGGTAAAGTAAGGTTTGACGTTGTATCCCTAACGCCCACTACCACTTCCATATACACCACTTGGTCTTGTGCATCATGTCTAGGGACTCCGGAACCGAGGATGATATCTATGAAGAATCCATGATGAGCCACCATGACTACGACTCCACAAGTATAGAGGACATGACGGAGCACAACACCGACAATGGCTCCGCACGCTTTGAGGACCCGGAGCACTACACCTACGACGACTCCACATGCATGGAAGACATGGAGCTCTACGTCGACAATGGCTCCTCATGCATGGAGCCTATGGAGCACTACACCGACAATGGCTCCACATGCTTGGGTGATATGGAGTACTACACCAACAACTACTCCCCAAGCATGGACGACTTCGAGTGCGACATCGATGACGCCTCGCCAAGCATGGAGGACACGGAGAACTTCATCGACTTTGATGGCTCCTCCATGAGCCATGAAGAATTCCTCCACCGTGTGGAGATGGAAGCCTACTACGCCAAGCAAGAGGAGGCGCATCATCAAGATTCCATGACCTTCAAGGCCAAGCGTGCCACACCAAAGGGCACCACCTACTTCGATGATCCACCTCCAAGGCGACATGTGCCACCACCTAGATGGCGTCAAGCGCCACCATCTCCAAGGCACCAAGCTCCATCACCTCCAAGGCGTCAAGCTCCACCATCTCCAAGGCGCCAAGCTTCATCACCACCATGGCGCCAAGCTCCAACTCCTATCCAAACAAGAGTGGCGTCCAAACATCATGTGCATCAAGAGGCGCCAAGAAACAAGACGCTTCATCGACAAACATCCTCTCATGAGCATCGCCACCATAAAGAGGATACAAGACATCGTCAAAGGCATCTTCGCCATAAAGACGAAGAATTCATGATGAGCACCAACCATAATGCTCAATCAAGCTCAAGAAGGCACCACAAGCACAAGAAGAGTGCCAAGGCAAATGATCACCGTCGCGAGCGTCATGTGGATGACCAAGTGCTTCACCAACATCAACCATCGGCAATGCACGCCAATGACCTCCGTCGACACCATAATAGGGCACCTTCAACTACTCGTGCCACCACCACAATGGCACCAAGAGCAAGCCTTCCTCCACGCCATTAAGCTTCCACGCCTACGCTTGACTTCTACGACCTCGCGAACGAGGAAAATGTAGACGCCTACTTCGCCAAGTTGGATAGCATGAGCCTACCTCCACCACTACTACGAGATGGCCACAAGACGGTCGAGCATGGGATTTTCCCTTCGACCATGGAGGCGAGCAATGATGCCCATCTTATGGCATCCAACTTTGAAGGCGACAAGGTCAAGAAGGGTGAGCATGGGATTTTCCCTTCACCAAAAGAGGCGCATGGAGTTGAGGAAACCGAGCCTACCCCCATATGCTTGAGTGATGTTGTGGTACCAATCCCATGTGAGTATGAGAGCCACTTAGCCCACTTGAGTGAGAACAAGAGTGAGATGAGTGACTCCACCTTATGTGAGATTGAGTGCTTCCACTTGGAGGGCATGAGCGATACTCCTAGTGAGTTGAGAGTGGTAGTTGATAGGTCAAGTGAGACCATTTCGATTTCTAACAACTTACCCTCTACCTCTAGTGTGTTCTCTTGTGTTGTGCTAGGTTCCATGGAGGAAGACGCCCGAAGCAATGAAGCAATGATGCCTCAATTGGAGAAGATGTACATGGTGCACGAAGATGATGCTACGCCATGGCTACATCAAGAAAACGAAGTCGTCCACAAGGAGGCCACTACTTCCACAACACCCACTTCATATGAGAGGTATGAACAAGGTAACAATAAGGGTGTTGATGATGCCATGATCCCACTAGTGGACATGATGAATTGTGAGGATATGCATGCTATGGATGATACTTGTGACATTACATATGCTTCATCCACTTTCCCATGTGATGATTTGCCTTTGCATAATATTGATCATGTGGAATTGTTTGATTGCGATATCATTGCCATAAACATGCCATGCTATGCATCTTGTGTGTATCCTCCAATTGCTTTGGACTTGCCTTGTCATGCTAGTCATTCAAATTCTCCGTTGCTGCGATAAGATGAATGCTTGCTATTTCACTTGTTTTGCTTGCAACAATATTGATCATATGCGTTATAATGAGATGGCCCCCATAGCTTTCTCAATTTTTGGAGATTTTGATGATTGCCATGATAAGCATGTTCCCCACTTGCATACTCACCATGCATATATTTCATACTTGATTGAAATTAATGGTGATGTGCACAAGAAGAGATACGTCATGATGGATGATGTGTATCTCTACCATGCACACACATTCTTCCTTTTGTGTATGATGTGTGTAGGTACCCGCATTATCATGTCAACCTCGGTTGAGCACGAGTTGACAAAAAGAGCTCTTGAGAGCATCCCACAAGTGAGTTCAAGATCGAACCCAGCTCTGATACCTTTTGCATGCTTTGCATCTTGCATGTTGGCAAATTGCTCTTTACTATGGTTTGATTGCAAGCATGTTGATGGTATTATCTCCCCTTGTGACATTCATGTTTCTTTGCTTTTAGATAATGATGCTTTGTGTGTTGCAACAAAAATGTTGAACAATTTACCTTCTCGATGTTTTGTGTGCAACCACAATTCCTTTAAGAACATGTATTGTCATGAGAGCTTCCAAGAATCTCGTCTTGTTGTTGCAACAAACATAAGGACCACTTGCTCTTTCATTTGGTTTGTTTGCAAACATAATACTTTTGTTTTGGATATGCTTCCTTTCGTGTTTTTGCCAAATTCTCCAAGCTTTGCATCAAAGATGTTGATAAAATTTCTATTCGATTGCTTTGAGTGCCACAATAAGATGTTATATGGAGTTTTTGAGTTCCCACATTTGGATGATGTTCAAACGATTTCCATGCACATTGAACTTGCATATGCATCCCGTTTGCTATACTTGAGTTGTGCTAATCGTGTTGTGAACAAGAATGGACATGCCTCATTTGACATGCTCCTCTATCACGCACGAAAATATGTTGCTTGGTCTTTGTTGTGTGAAGGTACAAATGTGTTGACAAGAAGAACCGAAGAGAGTTACCTATGGCTACCCTTCATTGAGCTATCTCTACAAGCTAAGGTGACTTCCTTCTACTTGAGGACTCATGCAATAACCTTCATGAATTGGCTCCGCTTTGAGTGTTGCTTTGCTTTTGTTGTGAGATTTGTAGGCTTCAAGGAAGGTGAAGGAACATTGAAGTGTTGTCAAGTCAATCTTCCCGAGGACGACTATATGGTGAACCCCAGGATCAAGAAGGTCTCGACTTCTACTTGGTGATGAGCATGTAGAGTCGAGGGGCGACTCTTTGAAGGGGAGCTGATGTAGCCCGACCTATGGTCGTTGCCACATCTTGGTCTCCAACTTACACCAAGTCGTCATGGACTCCAAAGGTGAATCCGTTCCTCTATGCGAGCCCCCTTCCTTCCCTATTGAATGTCATGCTACTTCATACTCCATCACATATGCATGATAGGTTCACATTGACAAGTACGGAGGCAAGGGAGGAAGCCCGGAACATCAAGCCCGACAAGACGGAGGCTTGGAAGAGGAGGCGGAAGACAGATCGCCAAATGCTCTCGTCGCTAGTACTGGGACACAGCGGCCGGTACTACCGGCCAAGACTACTCTCTGCTACCGCCAGACAATAGGCGACACCAAATAAGCCAAATGCTCTCTATCACGGCGGTACTACCGCCCGGATCCCGTACTACCTGCCACCGCCACCGCCACCAGACGGCTCCAAATGAAGCTCCAGATCAAGCGGTACTACGGTCCCAGGCGGTACTACGGACAAGCGGTACTACGGTCCCAAGTCGTACTACCGCTCCTGGTGCGTCACAGCACTAGTTGGGCCACAACCCATGTATCCCCTTTACTTACCAAACCCTAGTTTTATTCCCAAACTACCCTTGTTTAGTGGTTGGCCTATAAATAGAGCCCCTCATGTATCCCTTAGGCATAGATGATAGACTAAAGACAACCCCCATTGTGGAATCTCTAGTTTTGCCTCATCCCCTTTACCAAGGGGACCGACTATCGTCACCAACCTCGATTGGACTTTGCATCACGCATCCATCGTTGAACAAGGCCTTGGGTTCTCGGTTTCTCGCCCCAAGTCGTCAAGACCCTCCTCAAGGTGTTCTTCCCTCTCCGATGTGGATTTGAGGGAGCACATTGACCGATCTTTCCTTGCGAGGATTCTATCGGACCGGTGGCCGCCGTTCGGGAGTAATTGGCCTTGTATCGTGTGAGTTTTGCGTGTGTTCATCGTGTTCTTCGCGAGGTGTGTGTTCGCTTCCGCTACCTTCTCCCTTTCCCCTCGCTTTCCCATCGATTTGACCACGAGATCCGTGAAGATCGGGCACCCAAGAGGTTAACCCCTCCATCAGGTTGGGGTTGGGCGGCGGGTTAGGCGTTTCCTCGTCGGTTTGGATGACTGCGGCACACAGATAGCGCCTGCAGATTGGTTGGCTGCTGCCGCAGCTTTCGGATCCGGAACCGTAGGTCCCTTCATCCGAAGGTGGATCGCCTGAATCGAGTTGCGGGCCGCTTTAGAACTCATCTGTTGATGGTGACGTGCGTAGCACGGGGTGTGGATCCCACGAATCGGGCCTGATTGACGGCACGGGCACCCGCTCAGGGAGGCGGAGGGTGCCGGTTTGTCCCACCTGGAAGCAGAAACTTCCGAACAAGATTTTGAGTCCGTCGCCTACGGGCTCGAAATCCTTCAAGGTATCCGGCGAGTGGACGGTGAATTCGAAAGCGCCGAAGAGGAGGTGACTCTCCGTCGCCGCAGAGTTGTAGATCGATCGGGTCGGAACCGTCACGCATCACCGCCAATTTAATTCCCACAGACGGCGCCAATTGGCGAGGTTTAATCTCGTCAATGCCCATTGTTATGGACTTGGGTTTTGGAGAAGATGGGGATCTTTGGAGATCGTGCACGGTTAACGGACAAGCAACCAGGACACGACATTTACCTGTGTTCAAAGCCCTGAGAAACCCTACTCCGCTTGTATCCGCTCTTTGATTACGGCGGAACCGAAGGTTACAGGGTGCGCAGATTCGATCTGGCGTGGATGCGTGTGCGAAAGTATGAGTCAAGTTGCCCTAGGACGTGCCCTCCTGGCCTTTATATAGACTTAGGCAGGTCCCGGGCATAGTCCTAGTCGGTTACAAGTTCTAGGGTTTTACCCCTTTGAATTTCCTATCTCCTCTAGTCTTGTTCTCCAAGAATCCGAAGGCGTCATGGGCCTTGGCCACCCGAAAATCTTCATGGGCCAGCGTATGTCTGCCGTGGGCCTTCTTTGGGCTGGACTAGGTATGCTGAAGTTACGTACCCGTAGGGTATAACCATGTCACTTACGACCACAGCACTAGACATAACCGAGCTCCTCACATGCCACCAAGTGGATACGAATGTCCAAATCCGCGGGATCGCGCCCTCAGAAGCTTGCATCGTCATCATATTGATCACCATCTAGGGCATGGAAGAGGCTAAATGGACACATTCCTTCTCCAGGATGCCACCGACCTCAGTATCACCTCTAAGACATGTGAAAAAAAGATACACATAAGAGAAATAGGCAAGTTAATTCCCCTCTACCCTCCACACGCCTTGAATGGCGACCGAACATTGAGATGAATGCTTTTTTGTGTGTGTGTGTGTTTATGGGGGCGGGGGTGGGGGGGCTCGGAACATGATTGTAAACTAGTCATGCAATGAATCGTGAGGGAGTAACTTTTTCCACTGCATTTGCACAAAAGCCCCAAATTAAGTTTATCATGCTACTACTCCTATAGCCGTGGTTGTGAAAAAATAACTAGTCCAAAGTCATTGTCAACAACCATAGAATGTAAACATGAGATTTTGTACGTTCTCAAATGAGTACTCCCTCCGTTTCAAAATATAAGATATTTTAGTTTTGTGAATTAGATGTATCTAAACTACTTTTAGTATGTAGGTTTACTCATGTTTAAAATGAATCTAGATACTAAAAGAAGTCTAAATACATTTTCTTCATAAACCTAAAACATCTTATATTTTGAAACGGATGGAGTAGATCTGTTCCGACGACCAGCGTGTTTTTAGTTGAAACTTTTATTGGTATCTAATACTCCCTCCGTTTTAAAATAT
Organism: Avena longiglumis; assembly: GCA_030063025.1. Classification (NCBI taxonomy): domain Eukaryota; kingdom Viridiplantae; phylum Streptophyta; class Magnoliopsida; order Poales; family Poaceae; genus Avena; species Avena longiglumis. The sequence goes on along the minus strand of CP125979.1, from coordinate 20,209,400 downwards.
AAGACGTTTTAGGTTTTTTGAAGAAAGTGTATTTAGACTTTTTTTAGTGTGTAGATTCACTCCAAACATGAGTAAATCTACATACTAAAAAAATCTAGATATATTTCTTTCACAAATTTAAAACATGTTATATTTTAAAACGGAGGGAGTACCTATAAATAACTAGCACTCTCTCTAAAAAATTACACTAAATAATCAGTGACACTTATTATGAATGCGGGAAGTATATTTTTTAGTGTGGATTGAGCAAGAACCACTCCAAAATTAATTTAGCACGACGCCAGCCACACATATCAATCTTTCGTTGTTGGTGACAGACAATGCAATCAGATTATTACACGACCCGGCCGCCACCACAGCGTACAGTCTTTTTTATCTCGTCTACACATGTGGCTGCCGACTCCCCCACCATCTCGCCGCTAGATCGATCGGCACTAGAAGTAAAGGCAAAGCGTGTCGGCATGGACAAGAAAACAAGATTATCACATGCACGATGGGCGTGGCGACGTGGACCCGAGACCCGAGATACTCGAGCGAGAGTGAGTGGCCACGAGCACCCCCCGGCCGCGCGCGGACCCCGACGGACGAAAGCGAGGCGCGCCGAGTCATCACGGGCCGATGTGGATCGCTCGTGGTCGTGGACGAGATCTTTTGCTGGGCTCTCCGTGGTGCCGCCGTCGCGCCGGATGGGGCCTGCGGGGGGATCTGAAGGGTGAGTGGGCCGTGACGCGGCGCCGGTTTGACCTGACCCGGCTGCTTTTTATCCTGCTGCGTGTGCTTGGTGTGTGTGTGTGTGTGTCGCTCGCGAGGGGCGCGTGCTGGTAGGTGTCAGCTCGGCGTGCGTGGAGCTGCGTCGGACGGGACAGCGGCTGGGCGCGCGTGCGTGGATTCTCCTTCCCTTCGGGTGCTACAAACATCGAACAGTATTTTTACTAGTATACTAGGAAACATGCTAATGCGTTGCAACAGGGAGCAAATTATGTACTGCCGAGGCACATGAAATGAAGTATGTTCATCTACATAACATGGAGCAAATTATGTACCGACGAGACACATGTTTTTGTTGCCACATATGTGACCAACCAGCTCCAGCACATCCATGAACTTTGTCACTGCATGTCTGTTGCTTCATCCAGGCCACCTGGTATAACTACTGAGATACATGATAATAAAGCAACTATCTAGCATGAGAATTTGTAGGAACATAGAGTATCAATGTTTATCTTATCGGTGTAATAGCCTCTTGCTTCTTTTTGCCGTCTAAAAATCAAGCTCGTGTACTCGAGCAAGCCAACTTTACTATTAAAAAATAGTACATATCCGCTTCCCCGTTTCCATGCCAAGTGGTAATTTTAGAATGGTGATAAAAGTCAAATGTGACAACACTTTGTTCGTATTCATTTTGGAGAATGTGATCTAGTAGTATTCATTTTTGAGAATGCAATATAGTACATATCAGGCATCAACTATTTCCTTTTCCATGACCCTCGGCATGAAACATGATTTAAATCTTCCCTAATGAAAATAATGAACTCATCAGAACATTATTGCAATTGCCATAGTCTTTAGCCATCATGTCAGTTCAAACTGAAAACAATGTCTAAGGAGAAAGCCACCATGTTCCTATCACTAAAATGTTATATTTTTTATATCTTCTAGGATAGAGGATTTGAAAACCAAGTTCTTATTCATGGCAGAGCTACCATTGGCCCTCTTTACGCACTCGGTCAGCCTAGTGTAGCACAGAAGCAGCTTTCAAAATCTCCATTCACATAAAAAGTTGCTGCATGTAATGAAATCATAGTGCGTTAGCCCGACTGCAACCTTCAATTGTTCGGCGAAATCCTTCACCAAAAGGTCCATGTCGCCGGCTACCCATGTCTGAACTTGAAGAAGCGTCTTCCACAATTAAAATTTAGACAGAGAAGAGATGTCATTTTAAAGGAAGGAAGAGAAAAGTACGATGATGTTACAGAATTCTACTTAGATATACGCAAGCTGACAAACTTGATCAAATCACCGAAATGCTCCAGAAGCAATTCCTCATGCAAATATATGTATGCATCAAAGTAGCCTTCTCAAAGAGAACTTCCAAATTAACAGTTTAGGAATGTGGTAACAATTTTTTAGCAGTTCAATAAATCACAAACTATAGTTCTCTCCATGTTTATTTTGTTAGTAAGATCTAAACAGTTCAACAATATGAATACCAATCTATTGTGAGTAGTGTCCATCAACCTTTGATTGTCCTAGATGCCTATTTTAACTCTAGCCCAAGAATTTTCACTAATACAATCTTTAGGCCAAGGAGGGCACCGTCTCCCTCAAACTTCCACCACCTCCACATCAAGGTAGCAGGTTTGCTATTCTTGGTGAACTGCACAAAAAATTTAGATGATAGCATCCCTAATAATTCTCTTAATTAAATTCAACCCGCTTGTAGATGGTGCAGACTTTGCAAGTATTCAGAGGAAAATTTTACTATCTGAAGTTTTTTGGGAGCAGAAACAATGAATCAGGTTCAAAAACTTTTGTATCACTAATGAGTAAAGTGAGACATACACGTTAGATGCAACCATACTATAAGAACTTGAAAGTATATGTGAAAAATTCCACAACAAACATGGCATGGGAAAGCATATATTTAGGAAATTTTGTTCCAATATCATGTAAAGTTTCATGTGATAAACTTATGAACATCAGGTGTGTAGACTTGTGAAATCTGGTCATTTAGGCCGACCCAAGCTGGTGAATTTTTCATTCCTACGACATAGACTCCAAGAGAGCATCCAAGGTCCAGCGATATACAATTATTTCACTATGCAACCCAAAACCGAAACACGATGATGACCATGTCTAAAATTCAAATAAGAAGGTGTGTCTGTGTGTTTCCACCTGTGATGTGTAATAACTTCACAAGATCACATATCTCCAGACAATCTGAAATTTTGTTATAAAATAAACATAAAAACTGACTTGATTATACATTGATTTATGAACGGTCATGCATATCAAAGGAGATGAATAAAATGAACCTTGCATTATTTATCCGAATTAAATTTATCCTTTGATGAAAACACCATAACCTTATATTTCCTTAAATGAGAAGGAGGAAAAACAAACTTGGTGTGCATCTTCCTAATTCCACTGGAGTGACATGATACCCAGCACGTGACCCATCATTAAAAACTACATAAACATTAGAAACAAGTATCAGAATATTGGAGAAAACACCCGCATGATTAATCAATATTGCCTGGTCGCGAGGCTGACGTAGCATCCAACATGGGTGCTTTAGATCCAATCTTTAGGAACTCCTGCACCTCTTAAAAAACAGGGAGCATAGACAAAGGTTTAGCACAGGTATAGAGAACAATACTGTAGAACTAACAACTCCAAGTAAATATATCTTAGTTAAATATGCTTTATGTAATCTCAACCAAATTGAAGGGCAGCAACAACCTACTTCATTCCTTCTAGGAATTTGTAATATTCTACAAACATAGATTCAGTTATAGTTTACAAAAGCATGTGGTTCAGTCAGTAATACCATGATAGCACCTACAGTAGAACAGAGGAGATAAAATCTGAAGTGAATGATCACAAGAATCAGATCAGGTCTATAGGTTATACTTGCAACTACAAGAGAGCTTATAGGTTATACTCCCTCTGTTCCACAATATAAGCCTTTTTAGTAAGCTATTTTAGTTTGCTAAAAAAGCTTATATTGTGGAAAGGAGGTAGTAGCTACCAAAGATATCTTCTCTAGTGCCATCTTCTAGAAAAGAGAGGACCATCATGATGAATCTCCTCAACTACTTGTCTGCCACCTTCCAGAGTTACACGACGAACTTGTGATATCTGCAAGAAGTGTTATGAAGATCCACATCATCATACTATGAATTTACATTAGTTATAGTTAATTTATGAGCCACACAATTTACTGATGTAGTTGCAAGTGGGTTATGGTCAAACTTAGAAAATAATTCACTCATGGATAAATTGCATTACACGAATGTTGTATGGTGTTGTTTTAACTGTTTGCAAACCAATGGAGATACTCATTAGAAATAAATTAAAATCTACCATTTACTCATGAACAACTATGTTCATGGTAAATTTAGTAGTCTGAACACTTATAGAGCCAAATCAAAATTACAATTCAAACAAGTGCTAAACTATGCAAGCATACTAAAAAATGGGAGCTTATTCCCATGAAATTTTGCACAACTATTACTGCTGGTGTAAATGATATGAGCAGGACCGACAGTGATGGTGATGCCCCTCAATATGCTTGTTCAGTTTTATAGTAACTATACTGGTAAATATGTATCAGCTCCGGCAGCCATTCCTTGTTCAGTTCTATAGTTCTATAGTAACTAAACTGCCGTATAAAGCCGCCAAGACAATAACCAGAATCAGGCCCAAACAATCCAATAAATAAATCAAAACCTTAGAAGGAACTCATGGTTCAGTGAAGAATCACCTGGAGGAGGCGGGCATGGAGGGCGTCCTCGCGGGCATCTGACAACTCGGTCCGTATCTTGTAGAGCGCCTCCAGGCGCACATGGTCCGAGGCGAACTTCCGCACCAGTATGATACATTACCTCTGGTCACACAATATATCAATCAATTTTATCAGCTAGCGTGCTAGACTCAAATCCACAAGTACCAAGATGACTTGCAAGTTTCTTTCCACGTGGCTTCTGCAAATCTTCTGTCGTATTGAACTCAGGAGTTGTCCACATGACAGCCGGATGCTTTTTAAAAAATGAACCATAGCAAAAGTAACCTCTGGCTAAAAAGGGAAAAGAGTACATGGTGAGCAGAAGAAGAGCAAGGGAACAATTAGAAAGGCTCTCAAGAATATGGTACATCTGCACAAAGCAAAAACATCTAGACCGGTTAGTTAACATCGCGTATGATGTGTAGTTTTAAGCATAAGAGCAGTATCGCCTCTACCCATTCATTTGCTGCAATGATCGAAATCCATCAAAAATACAAATGTAAGGAATAATTTACATGTCCTTGATTCATTACTTTCTGGTCAGGCACGGGGATACCCCCTCAGTCATTGGCACAAATTACAAATACACAAAGACCTGCAATTAAAATGGTTGATGAAAAATTTATGACGCGTATGGTTTCAGGTCTCTCGTAGATTAAAGGCATGCAACAAGGAAGGACACCTATCTGAGCTATCCTGACCTCCAGCTACATACTTGAAATTTCATCATTGAATTTCTCCACATCCTATGCACAAACCCAATACGATGATGTGTTCTGTGCTCTTTTAGTTCCAGCTTCAGTACATTCCCATTTTCCTTCAGTAAATGTTATATGCACTGGGTAGGTATCAATTATCGTGATAAACAAAAAAAGATTGATAGCACTTGGAGTCATTGTGCTAGTATGCTGAACATTTTATTGCTCTGCTCAAGCATAATTTTGCAAGAGAAATGGAGCAAAAATTCCATATATGAAGTAATAAATAAGCCTAGAGAAAGAGGGACGATTACCTGAATCTCCGGAATCGCTTCACAATGGTGGCGCTGGCGCGCCCATCGCATATCCCTGCAAGTAAGAGCCAGACAGACAGCGTTTCATGCCTGGACCCTAACCCTCCCACGAAAATCAAAGAGAAAAATAAAATGGAGAACCGGAGACCTCTAAATCCAAGGTAGCAGTTGAGACGAGAAGTACCCATGGTGCAGAAGTATTCCTCAACCTGCGGCATCAATGCCTCGACCTGGTCACAAGCTGCCACTCGGCGCTCCTGCCCTCCTTGAAGGAGCCCACTCGCGAGGCAGCCCCTGAGCTGCCATCAACCTGCTCACGGAATCTAATCGGAAACTGCAAGGGGAACGGGGATGCGCTGGCGTCAGATTCCTCATCGTATATAGAGGCAACAGTGGATATTGAAAATGAAGAGCAAATCCACCCCAGCGGTGCGCTACGGGACGACGGTCCAAGACGGTGAGGCCCCCGATGTAGGCGTGGGGCGGTGAAGACTCGTGTAGTACGTGAGAGATCTGGCCGTGATGGGCGAGATTCTCGGAGAGAGGAGCGGGCGTTTTTTCGTGCGTGAAAAGAGCAGGTTGACAAAGCGAAACGCTCGTTTGACCTAGCGATCACTATTGTGAGAGGACGACGAAGCGACGAAGAAATTGACGTATCGGTGAAGACGGAACTCAATATTCTTTTTAGGTGGTAGTAGAGATTATTTTCTAAATTTTACGAGTAAACCGTACCGGCGGTCTTAAATCTTCCGACGAAATGTTAAGTAGGTCCCAGTTCTTCAAAATTGAACATTGAGGTCCTAATTGTTTCTAAGTGATTTATCGCATGTCCTAAACTCGTCTGACCCTGGTTGACCAGCGCCACGTCGGCAAGGTGCTGCCACTAGGACAAACCGCTGGAGATGAATATTTGCACATAGCTCCGTCTTCTTTCCACACCTCACTGGCTAACCCCGTCTTCTTCCAAAATATACAACTATTTTTCACTCCTCAACTACTTCTCAGTTGGGAGTATGTTCTCCTTCTTCCTATTCACCAACTTCTTTCTTTTTAAACCAAGTGTTGCAGTGGTTGATCTTGGAGGGGGTATGTCACCTCTGCAACTAGCAATAAACTGGCTTTCTGGAAGAGGACCTGGCAATGGAGTCTGAGACTGCTGAGTGGCTGCAGCCTGCAAAACATATAAAAAGAAGTAGAATGAAGGATATGAAATGTACAATCATTTTTCCTTTACAATCAGTTGTTATTTTACTCACTTGTTCTTGTAGGATCTGCAGGACACTGGACGATGAAATATCATAACTCATAGAAGATGCAACAATAGTAGAAGATGAACTCATTCCCATTTCTGCAACTACCTTTTTCTGAAAAAATGTATAATAATGTACAACAAATGTGAGAGCAATGAATTGTATAATAATGTACAGCAAGTGTGAGAGCAATGAAATCAACCTTGGTGTTCTTTTTCACTAGCATTTTCTTACTTGTTTGTAGTGCTGGTTCATCATCAGGAAGTATAATCTGAATTGGCTCTAGTTGTTTAGGATCCGTGCAAATTGGTTGTTTAGGATCCGTATCTTTGGTTGTTGAGGAACTCGTACATTTGCTGCAGCTGGACCTCTACCCAACTTTGGACACTTTCTTTTATTGTGGTCAGTTTCATTGCACACACTGCAGTGACTTACTGTTCCATGCCTGCTCATCCTAGTTCCATCATCCTCCTCTAGTGGGTTTTTCTTTCTTTTCTTACTTGGCCTTCTAACTTGCTTGTCAAATTTGGGTGGCCTTATTGGAGGCCCATTCATTTTTTTCCACACTCTAGGATCACTACATGGCATTATCACATTAGCATAAGCAGTTTTAAATGCCTCTATGTTGTAGCACTTGTGTACCACTGACTCTGGCTTGATTCTTCCATGCCTAAGTACTGCGCAAGCATGTCTGCATGGAATTCCTGTGAGTTGCCAGGACCTACAAGAGCACTCCATTTTCATTAAGTGAACTTCATATTCTCCATTCAATCCTTTCACCTGGAACAGGTATTCTGCAGCAGGTGCAGCTTGGTATCTGTTGGAAAAGTCAATATTCTTATCCAACTTTTTCCCAATTTTTGTGCAAATATCACCATACATCTCATCAGTTTATTTCCTCTTGGAATAGTATATAATCATGAGCTGGTCTTTGATCTTCTTCAGTGTTGTAACAATAGGTAATTCTCTAGCATCAAGTATGTACTTGTTGAAAACTTCACAGATATTGTTCAACAGTAGGTCACATTTTGGAAGATCCTCAAAAAATGCTTTGCACCATTGTCTTGGGTCAATTGCATCCAGATAGTCAAATGCCCCCTGGTCCATAGCCTTCATCTCATCCATGTATTTCTGCCAGTCTGTCTCACGTGTTGCTCTTGCAATTTGCCACAACTTATTCTTGAAAATCTCAATTCTCCGGCCATTCTTTGCAAAATTCTGATGCAGATGCCTTACACAAAAATTGTGTTGTGCATCAGGCCATAATGCATTGACAACATTTATCAATCCCTACATACACAGACAAGTAATAAATATGCAAGCATAGACAAGTAATAAATATGCAAGCATAGACAAGTAATAAATATGTACCTTCTGCCTATCACTCATAAAAGTCCATGGCCTTGTGTTCTCTATGCCTAAATCCTCCTTCAGTGTGCTCAAAAACCACTTCCATGTGTTTGTATATTCAACTTCAACTATATCAATGGTAATAGGAAATAGGCAGTAGTTTGGATCAACACCATCTGCTGTAAGCATCACTCCACCAAATATGTTCTTGATGTGGCACCCATAAATGCCTATGATGGGCCTACAGGCTGCCAAGAAACCTCTTTTGCATGCATCCAATGCCATATAGCAATTCTCAAACAGTCCATCCTTTGCATTTACAAACATGGTGCTTCCAGGGTTTGATCTTCTTATCTCAGCTGCAAAATTCCACAATAGATTATATTGTTCCAACTCATCTCCATGTATCTTCTTCAGTGCAATCCTTCTAGACCTTTCTAACTTGCTTCTACTTCGACTCATGTTGAAATCTTGTTCAATAAGCCTAGAATAATTCTTCAGTGACATCTTATCATCAGCTCTGAATGTTTCCAAGTACTTTGTAGCTAGATATTTGGATGTGAATTGTTTCAGTACAAACTCTCTCATATTGGTGTTTTCCAACATATTTCTTCACAACCCATGAACTTGTTCTCCTACTATCAGGTGCAGCATATAGGTACCAAGGAAAATTAGCAACACAACATGCCCTGACCCTCTGCTTGTCATTCTTCACATAATGTACACCAACTCTTTGCTGCACAATATACTCATGTAATGCTCCTCTAAGCTCACCAACTGTTAGGAACACCATGCCAATGTGAAAATCTATTCCTTTCATGTTCTCTGGCCTCCACCTTTTCATCTTGACTTTCTTCTTCATTTTCTTCCTTCCTTGCTTGTCAACTACTTCCACTTCTTCTGCTGAATCAGCTTCCTCAACATCTGAATCTTGTAGCTCTTTCATATCAACATCTGTATCATAGTCACTGTCCTCCTCCCATTTGGATTTGCTCCTTCTTTTTTCCTCGTGCTTGTCATCTATCCATTCTTCATACAAATCATCATCATCAGCTGCCAACTCATTATCAGAGTCTACCCAGTCTGCATCCCAATCACTGTCATCACTATCACTATCTGTGAAAATCTTTGCTTCTTCTTCCACATCTAGCTGCCTCCTACTTCTTCTAAGCTCATGCCCAATATTCTGCTCCTGCCTAGGTGGAACACTAGTTTTTCTCCTACCAGCTGCTGCTTTACCCATCCTATTTCCAGGGCTCAACACTGGAGGCAAATCAGGATAACCACAGATCACAACATCATCCAATGTGGCATTGTCAAACTGCAAATCCTTGTGGTCCACATACAACTAAAAATGCTGAAACTTTGGGACAACAGCAATCATGCTCAAGGTGTCAGTATCAGTGTCCACAATTCATAGTCATGTGTCTAAGTTCATTCCAGACAACAGCCAGTAAAACACATATTTATCTGGTTCAGAGTAACCTAGATGCTGCATAAAATTACTGAGCCATAGAGGCGACCATGTGTCTGCTTCACATCCATCAAATCGAGCTACTTTTCCATCCACGTAGCTCTTCGACATCCCAAATCCGCAAAAAAAACCAGCATAGTTGATTTCTACGGTGAACTGATCCTCGAATACTCCTAAATAACATGCAAATCATCAAGAACTACTCGCATTTCGGACTACTTCTCCACCACTGCCAACACCGATAGAAATGGAGATCTAGGGTTAGGTCATCTTACCGTAGCGCGTGGGAGGATCGCTGGGTCGCCGCAACTTTGGCCCCTTCCTCATAGGCTCCATCCTCGCGAGCGTCGTCGCCTATCGACTGCCGTCGTTTAGCACCGGAGTAAAAATGTCACCGCCGCTAGCTCGCCTTCCATGTTGCGGGAGAGAGGTGGAAAGAGGAAGAGACGGGTTAGCCAGTGAGGCGTGGGAAGAAGACGGGGCTATGTGCAAATATTCACCTCCAGCGGTTAATCCTAGTGGAAGCACCTTGCCGACGTGGTGCTGGTCAACCAGGGTCAGACGAGTTTAGAACCTGCGATGAATCACTTAGAAACAATTAGGACCTCGTAACACCCTCAGAATCGGACCTATGCAAGTTTTAGCGATTCCCGCCAAACCCGCATAGAAACGATTCAAAGGTGCCCACCAGGCACTTGCATGCGGGTGGAAAACGAAGTAATACCATTACACAATAGTCCACGATGGAACCCAGAGAACAGATATATACAACACTGACTCAAAGAGTCAAGAATACAGATATACAATACAAAGATCCAAATCACCTTGGAAACGATACAACGTCCGACTACGGACAAGATGCAAATGGGGCTAAGAGCCCTGAAGTATAACCAATGGCGTCCATAACCCTGCCCAGGCCAAGCCGGAAGGGTAACCCTGCTAACGACGTCGATCTCAAAACCTGCTTAAACAAAAGGGGTGCCGACAAAGGGCAAAGGAAAAAATGAGCGGTCAGTACTGAGGCCAGTACACAGCGAGACTAGAATTCGGCGGTCCTCGCCTACATAGGTATAGTGGACTGAAGCGATAGCGCAGCATGCACTAAACAACCTATAGAGACTCAATGCAACTGACGGCTATCAGATAGGGATAAGAAATACCTATCCGGATCCAACCTGAAACTATCACCAAGCATAACCATCCTGGTATTTCCCCCTCGAGACCAAACGAGGAAGTCAACCGAGGAACTCACATAGTTGGCAGTTTTATTCATTCCGTTATAGTTGCAGCAATTACTAGTCATATATAGATAGCATGAGTCATCCTGATAAAATAAGTAGTGGGCCGTTTTATTTAACCATTCCGTTGTAGTTGTAGTACTTACTAGTCGGATACATATAGCATGAGGCATCCCCAAACCCAGCAGTTGTTGATACTTTTATTTAGCCATTCCATTGTATTTGCAATACTTACTAGTCAGATACAATGGTAACAGAAGACAACCTAAACCAGCAGTTGTTGGCACTTTTATTTAGTCATTCCGTTATAGTGAAGCTGATTACTAGTCATTATAAAGTCAAATTTATAGCACGACTTTAGTTATAGTTGTCTATGATCGAGATACTGTGCTCCAAGTCGTCCATAACCGCGGACACGGCTTTCAGAAAGTTTTACCCTGCAGGGGGCACAAATAGCAACACATGCACGATCAACCTCGAGAAAAACCAAATAAAAACCCAACGAGGCATCACGAAAGAGCAATTGCAAGATTCATATAAATTTCAGGGGGCCACCCCACCAAGCTACCCGCGACGAAGTTGGTCGGCTCCGGAACGGACCCAGAGGTTTGCGTCAATGGCTGTAAACGACTGGGAACCCGAAAGTGTGACTGGGCTTGTCGATACCGCGAAAACACTCCGCTTACCTAAACAGTACAGGCGCTCCACGCGCAATTGTAAATAAAGCAGTAAAGCATGGCATAAGTACAGAATAGTAATAAAGCCCAAACTACTTTGTGGCCCCAAGAAATAAATATGACTCAAGCTCTGGCTAGGGGATTCATGGTCCCACATGCGGATAGTGCGAATATTCAAAGAACAGGTATCAAGTACTCGGGGTCCTACGGGACACAAGTGGACGGTTAAAAACCAAATAACATCTAGTGCCCACCTGTGCCTCTGCATTATTTACCTACTTCAATTTTAGTTATTAAACGGTAATTAAAGTTGTAATCATCTCCAACATAAAGCATAAGGCATTTCTCCAGCAACTGTGGTACTTGACAACACGCAAACAACACTTGAGCAAGCGACTACGACACGCAAGTCCAACTATCTACCAAACAACAGGTAATAGGATATGTCCAAGGCAATATAAGGCTGCAAAGGATACCACGGGTACGAAAACTAGAGCATCGCAACACAGATAGCAATAGATCAACATGAGGAAATAAAAACTAGAAATGTAAAATAGGTAGAAAGGGGGAGAATGCTCGCCTGAAAACATTATCGAAGGTTCATCCGAAGATCGGGTCGACACTCGCATCAACTCATCGGCCTAATCCGTGAAGAAGCAAAGCACTAGAAGAAACACCGGATACACTATTTAATACTACGGCAGAAGATCGGGCATGATGCATGTATGATGTATGACATGGAAAATATGCGATGCAATTAAGAAATATTAAGAGGAACCGGGGTCCCGACAATTATTTAATAGGTTCAAGTTGTTTAGATACCCCGCAATTTAAATGTTGTCTTAACAAGGCAAAATATAACACCGGTTCGCTACACAAATTTAAATGGAGCAATATTAGACTAGATTCACCCCGCATATGGCCTCCATATTTAATTACGAGGTGAATCGGCATAATGCCCCCATACCATAACATATGTATGCGACATGAACAATTTATATGCAACAAGTCATAATGTCATATATTACAAAATATAGGGTGTCGGATAGGGGTCACACATTGACGGATTGAAGATCTTGGGGTCGGAGGGGTTCGGGTTCGGTCTCGGCCGGATCGGTCTTCGAATCAGGGGTCTTCGGATCGGGATTCAGATCCGTGTGGGCGATCTTGGCGTGCCGGTCTTGGGGTCCATGAGTTGGTTCGCACGCACGAGATCCCGAGGCAGACGTAGCAGGGTCACCAAAGATCTTGAGAGAAACTCAGGAACGAGCAACCTTCTGTTGGCTTGAGCCAGCCCAACACTTCACCCGACAACGAACAAACAACAAGGCCTCACACAGAGGTAGGCAGGGACATAAGGAGGCCTCCTGGGCGGTCGGGCGTGTGCAGGGGAACACAATCGGAGCAAGTGTAGCGGGCGGTTGGCGACAAGGAGCTCCGAGGCTACGCGGATGCCCAGGCTCGCGGACGCACGCATCAACAGAGGCACGCGCACATGCAAAAGACGAGGCAGACGGGAACAAAGACGACCGACGTAGAGGCGGCTCGGGCTGGCCGCGGTCGGACACAGGCGAGGACGAGCGAGGCCGGCGTGGCGAAGGACGGTGGAGAAGTAGGGGTCGACGACGGCGGAAACCTCGCGGGCCAGAGGAAGGCGGCCGGCGGCGAGGAGGGAACCGGATGCGAGTCAACGCAGGGCTTGAGGTGAGAGATGGCGACGACAGCGCTGGCCAGAGAGGGAATGGTGCGCTGGGCAGCGGTGGTCGATCTGAGGGCGGAGCTTCAGCGACGCAGCGGCGCGTGGATGAGATGGCGGAGGCGGGTCGGAGGCAGGAAGCCCCGGGGAGGAGGCGAAGGAGGCTCGGCCTGAGCTGGCGAGGCGTCGCTGGGAAGGAGAAGCGGCCGGACGCGGACGAGGGAGGCCAGCGAGGAGAGGATCCGGAGACGGCCAGTGCTACGGAGGAAGGATTCTAGGCGACGGCTGTTGTCGATCTATAGGGAGGTGGTCAACGCGGGATGAGCGAGGAGCGGGGCGAGGAGAGACGTGCGGGAGTGGGGGTGGGCTCGTTCGCTGCGGGTGGGGCCAGGTGAGGGGCACCAGGGGTGTGGCGTGCGCGTGTTGTGTGTTTGTGTGCTGGGTACCAGGTGGGTGGGGTTGTCCGGCGGCGGGGTGGATACAGGGGTGGTGGTGGCGGGGTGAGGGAGTAGGGAGGGATTAGGTAGGGTTAGGGTTAGGCTAGGTTTTGGTCTAGTGTTTCTTTTGGGCCGGGTAGTAGGTAGTCTGTCCCGGCTGGGCCTCTGGCCTAACCGGATGGACTGCCTCCCCGGACAAAATAGGTTTTAATAATTTTATTTTATAAACCTTTATAAATTATTTTTAGGTAAATAAAAGATCTGGATCGATCTAGGTTTTTGGTTTGAACAAAGAGGGAAATATCTAGTATCTAGAAAACAAAATAGGCTTTTAGAAAATATTTTAGACAAACGGACGCATGCTTATGTCATGATGATGCACAAGTATTATTTAACACACAATTTTCTAGTAGTGAATTTTACCGGGGTGCTACAATTCGACACCACTAATAATGGATCTCGCCCTCAAGATCCGCCTCATGGTACGGGGAAAAAGGCCGACGGTCTGAATCTTCTCACTTTGTGTTGATCCTCGCGACACCACTAACGAGGGTTCCTTCTTCATCTTGAAATTGGCGACACCACCAACAAGGATCGGGGCTCACGTCCATCGAGAGAACACTATGGAGAAACAAAGGACGAAGGTAGAGGTATCAAAAGATAAGGCGACCTCTAACTTCGGCGAACGGAGTAGGATTGCTTGATCCACCGATTCAATGTACAAAAGCGAATGATAAGGGTAGTCGGATGGTGATCAGTCCATCGCGCACCCAAAGCATTACTCTGCACATGAATAGGAGAATTATGCAACCAACTCTTGGAATTCAGACTGAAGATCTCGACAAGCAAGGTTCGGAAACAAAGGAGGGATGGAGATTCTCATAAGATCTGATGTAGATGACTTCGTTGTATCGGAAAACACCGGAGGATAGAAAGAAAAAATAGTGAATTTTCGGTCGATTGAAAGGTACAACAGATGAAAGATCCATCAGATAGCATGAATGTCAGATGTCGAAGCACCGTTACAAGAGGATGGAAGTGAAACCCTGAAGGTACGACAGAAACCCAACCACGAGAAATCCTGGACTCGAAGAAAAGATAAGAGAGCAGATTCAAAACACGTCGAGATAAGACGAGAATAGCAGAGGGGTAAGAAGTAAAAGCAGACCTAATCAGATCTATCCAACCGATTCTTTTTCAAAATAGTTTTGACACTCTACGACGTCAGTTAGCTAGGTTATCCTACAGGCTGGACCAATGGGGTATCGTAACTGCTGAGCTCTGATACCACTATGTAACACCCTCAGAATCAGACCTATGCAAGTTTTAGCGATTCCCGCCAAACCCGCATAGAAACGATTCAAAGGTGCCCACCAGGCACTTGCGTGCGGGTGGAAAACGAAGTAATACCATTACACAAT
The DNA here is from genome assembly GCA_030063025.1 of Avena longiglumis. NCBI lineage: Eukaryota > Viridiplantae > Streptophyta > Magnoliopsida > Poales > Poaceae > Avena > Avena longiglumis. The sequence continues at coordinate 20,194,338 of CP125979.1, read as the reverse complement.
AGTCCACGATGGAACCCAGAGAACAGATATATACAACACTGACTCAAAGAGTCAAGAATACATATATACAATACAAAGATCCAAATCACCTTGGAAACGATACAACGTCCGACTACGGACAAGATGCAAATGGGGCTAAGAGCCCTGAAGTATAACCAATGGCGTCCATAACCTGCCAGGCCAAGGAAGGGTAACCCTAACGACGCCGATCTCAAAACCTGCTTAAACAAAGGGTGCCGACAAAGGGCAAAGGAAAAAAAGCGGTCGATCGAGGCCAAGACACCGCGAGACTAGAATTCGGCGGTCCTCGCCTACATAGGTATAGTGGACTGAAGAGACAGCGCAACATGCACTAAACAACCTATAGAGACTCAATGCAACTGGCGGCTATCAGATAGGGATAAGAAATACCTATCCGGATCCAACCTGAAACTATCATCAAGCATAACCATCCTGATATTTCCCCCTCGAGACCAAACGAGGAAGTCAACCGAGGAACTCACACAGTTGGCAGTTTTATTCATTCCGTTATAGTTGCAGCAATTACTAGTCATATATAGATAGCATGAGTCATCCTGATATAATAAGTAGTGGGCCGTCTTATTTAACCATTCCGTTGTCGTTGTAGTTATAGTACTTACTAGTCAGATACATATAGCATGAGGCATCCCAAAACCCAGCAGTTGTTGATACTTTTATTTAGCCATTCCATTGTATTTGCAATACTTACTAGTCAGATACAATGGTAACAGAAGACAACCCAAACCAGCAGTTGTTGGCACTTTTATTTAGTCATTCCGTTATAGTGAAGCTGATTACTAGTCATTATAAAGTCAAATTTATAGCACTACTTTAGTTATAGTTGTCTATGATCGAGATACTGTGCTCCAAGTCGTCCATAACCACGGACATGGATTTCAGAAAGTTTTACCCTGCAGGGGCACAAATAGCAACACACGCACGATCAACCTCGAGAAAAACCAAATAAAAACCCAACGAGGCATCACGACAGAGCAATTGCAAGATTCATATAAATTTCAGGGGTCCACCCCACCAAGCTACCATGACGAAGTTGGTCGGCTCGGACGGACCCGGAGGTTTGCGTCAATGGCTATAAACGATCGGGAACCCGAAAGTGTGGGCTTGTCGATACCGCGAAAACACTCCGCTTACCTAAATGATACAGGGCTCCATGCGTCGTAAATAAAGCAGAAAGCATGGCATAAGTACAGGATAGTAATAAAGCCCCAAACTACTTTGTGGCCCCAAGAAATAAATATGACTCAAGCTCTCTAGGGATTCATGGTCTCACATGCGGATAGTGCGAATATTCAAAGAACAGTATCAAGTACTGGGTCCTACGGGACACAAGTGGATGGTTAAAAACCAAATAACATCTATTGCCCACCTGTGCCTCTGCATTATTTACCTACTTCAATTTTAGTTATTAAACGGTAATTAAAGTTATAATCATCTCCAACATAAAGCATAAGGCATTTCTCCAGCAACAATGGTACTTGACAACACGTAAACTACACTTGAGCAAACGACTATGACACGCAAGTCCAACTATCTACCAAACAACAGGTAATAGGATATGTCCAAGGCAATATAAGGCTGCAAAGGATACCACGGGTACGAAAACTAGAGCATCGCAACACAGATAGCAATAGATCAACATGAGGAAATAAAGACTAGAAATGTAAAATAGGTAGAAAGGGGGAGAATGCTCGCCTGAAAATATTATCGAAGGTTCATCCGAAGATCGGGTCGACACTCGCATCAACTCATCGGCCTAATCCGTGAAGAAGCAAAGCACTAGAAGAAACACCAGATGCACTATATAATACTACGACAGAAGATCGGGCACGATGCATGTATGATGTATGACATGGCAAAGATGCGATGCAATTAAGCAATATTAAGAGGAACCGGGGTCCCGATAATTATTTAATAGGTTCAAGTTGTTTAGATACTCCGCAATTTAAATGTTGTCTTAACAAGGCAAAATATAACACCGGTTCGCTACACAAATTTAAATGGAGCAATATTAGACTAGATTCGCCCGCATATGGCCTCCATATTTAATTACAAGGTGAATCAGCATAATGCCCCATACCATAACATATGTATGCGACATGAACAATTTATACGCAACAAGTCATAATGTCATATATTATAAAATATAGGGTGTCAGATAGGGGTCACACATTGACGGATTGAAGATATTGGGGTCGGAGGGGTTCGGGTTCGGTCTCGGCCGGATCGGTCTTCGAATCAGGGGTCTTCGGATCGGGCTTCAGATCCGTGTGGGCGATCTTGGCGTGCCGGTCTTGGGGTCCATGAGTTGGTTCGCACGCACGAGATCCCGAGGCAGACGTAGCAGGGTCACCGAAGATCTTGAGAGAAACTCGGGAACGAGCAACCTTCTATTGGCTTGAGCCAGCCCAACACTTCACACGACAACGAACAAACAACAAGGCCTCACACAGAGGTAGGCAGGGACATAAGGAGGCCTCCTGGGCGGTCGGGCGTGTGCAGGGGAACACAATCGGAGCAAGGGTAGCGGGCGGTTGGCGACAAGGAGCTCCGAGGCTACGCGGATGCCAGCTCATGGGCCTGCGATCAGCCAGAGGGCACGCGTGCAAAAGACGAGGCAGACGGGAACAAAGACGACCGGCGTATAGGCGGCTCAGGCTGGCCGATCAGCGACGACGCAGCGAGGCTTGGCGGCGAAGGACGGTGGCGAAGGAGGGGTCGACGACGGCGGAAACCTCGCGGGCCAGAGGAAGGGGGCCGATGGCGAGGAGGGAACCGGAGGCGAGTCAACGCAGGGCTTGAGGTGAGAGATGGTGACGGCGGCGCTGGCCAGAGAGGGAAGGGTGCGCTGGACGACGGTGGGGGTCGATGCAGAGGCGGCGGGAGCTTCGCGCGACGCAGGCGGCGCGCTGGCGCGGGATGGCGGAGGGCGGAGGGCCAGAGAGGCAGGGAAGCCCCGGGGAGGAGGCGAAGGAGGCTCGGCCTGGCCAGAGGACGGCGGCGTGCGCTCGCGGGAAGGAGAAGCGGCCGGACGCGGACGAGGGAGGCCAGCGAGGAGAGGAGCCGGAGACGGCCGGTGCTACGGAGGAAGGATTCTAGGCGACGGTTGTCGATCTGCATGGAGGTGGTCAACGCGGGATGAGCGAGGAGCGGGGCGAGGAGAGACGTGCGGGAGTGGGGGTGGGCTCGTTCACGCTGGTGGGGCAGGGAGGGGCACTGTGGGTGTGGGCGTCATGTTGTGTGTTTGTGTGCTGGGTACCAGGTGGGTGGGGTTGTCCGGCGGCGGGGTGGATACAAGGGTGGTGGCGGCGGGGTGAGGGAGTAGGGATGGATAGGTAGGGTTAGGGTTAGGCTAGGTTTTGGTCTAGTGTTTCTTTTGGGCCGGGTAGTAGGTAGTCTGGCCCGGCCGGGCCTGTGGCCTAACCGGTTGGACTGCCTCCCCAGACAAAATAGGTTTTAATAATTTTATTTTATAAACCTTTATAAATAATTTTTAGGTAAATAAAAGATCTGGATCGATCTAGGTTTTTGGTTTGAACAAAGAGGGAAATATCTAGTATCTAGAAAACAAAATAGACTTTTAGAAAATATTTTAGACAAACGGATGCATGCTGATGTCATGATGATGCACAAGTATTATTTAACACACAATTTTCTAGTAGTGAATTTTACCGGGATGCTACAGACCTCAATGATAAATTTTTAAGAACTGGTACCTACTTGACATTTCGTCGAAAGATTTAGGACCGCTGGTGCGGTTTACTCAAATTTTATAGATCTATTAAAAATTAAGAGGAAACGAAAAATAATAAAATTTATAAATAGATCATAAGCGACCATCACTAGCTCTGAGGAAAGTTTGTCGTAGTAGAGCCTGCTGTAACAGTCAGACGAAAAAATCGTCGAGCTTATGTCACGAAGGACCGAGCAGCAACAATCGTCATAGATGAAAACCATAGATCGGAAGAGACCGACTTAAAATCACACGAAAACCGACCAGATCCCGGGAGATATACCGGATATACAAAGACTCCACGTGCTCTCCGTCGGCGCTAGATACACCATCAGAACGAGGATGGAGCGGAGAGAACCTTATTCCGACTTTAGAAAAAAAATACATTAAAACACGGGTTAAACAAAGAACAGAAAATCTCCCTCCAGCGAGAGGCAATACTCCTTCACACCTCCAAGGCCACTGAAGTCGGAGCGAAACGACAGCTTTACCGATGAGCGAGACGAAAACCTAGATGTGATTTGGTTTTTTCGATAAGGGGCGCTTTATTACTTAAAAATGTCCAAGTATTACACCCAGCCTCTATATAGCTAAGATGCACACAACCATCAGAGTCCACCGATCTAAACAAAGAATAATAGAAAATGAGGATTACATATCAAAATGCGAAATTATAAAACGCCTATGATGCCGAAGGAAGGCATATTCGTAGATTATAATGTTATCCATGTGAGATAAAAAAATCTCGTGGCATATCCTCCAACAGCGTACACATCTCCATAAAAAGGGCTTGATAATCCGCACGATGCAGTGCCGACAAAGACCGTAGGGGTACATCTATAAATAACCCACATGAGAGAATAATTTTTATCATTAAAAACTTTATTATTTCTACATAGCTATAGTGACCACATAACGGCAGTCGCTCCAACCCGAAGAAGTAACCTATACTTGTGATCTATACCATGTAACCAATTCCCAAATTTGTTGACAATACTACGTGGTGGATACAAGCAGAACTGCTTGAGTAACTGACCATATAGACCCAGCGAGATTGCATTGGAAAAACAAGTGTTTGATTATCTCGTTATGATGACAAAACATACAGATGGGATTCCAATGCCAGTTCCACTTATACGATTATCTTTAGGATAACCCTCGACGGAGATATCAAGCAAAGATTTTGATTTTTAGAGGTATGTTTGTCTTTTAGATCATCATATTATCTAAAACTGGTATGACTGGCTGGACTAAAGCATTTTATAAAAAAACTAACAAAGAAAGCACCATTTTCACTTAAGTTCCAATAAAATTCATCATGCCCAGCTGACAGTTGAACATTTGCTAACCGATGTAGCAACATGATCCAAGAGTCAAGTCTGGTACCAATCAAATCTCTTCTAAAAGTCACATTGAGAGGGAACGATTCCAATATGCTGCCAGTCAATTCCTCACGGACAATGGAATACAATGCATGATATTGTTCGCAGAGTGTAGTAGTACCAAGCCACTTATCCTCCCAAAACTGTATCTAAGAACCTTCCTTAGTAGAAAATGTACCGAAGTGAAAGAAATGTTTCTTTGTTGCCATCAGGCCAACCCAAAAGTGAGAGTCACCAGTTTTTTAAACCATTCGGGACAATGCTTTTGAACCAACCTATTTTATTTTTAGTAGAGTTTGCCAAATACCCTCTTCAGTTAATAACTTGAAGAGTCATTTTTACTAAGTAGGGGCATATTCTTGATCTCCAGATCATGAATACCTAGCCCCATGTTCTTTGGGTCGACACGACACACTCCATTTAGCTTTGTATTTCTTCTTCTCACTATCTCCTTGCCAGAAAAATCTTGATCAGAAATAATTCAACCTTTGCAAGACTCTTTTTGGAAGTTGAAAGAATGGTATCATGTATAGTATCATATTTCTTAGCACTGAATTAATGAGTACCAATCTTCTCCCTATAGATAGTAATTTACCTTTCTAGCCATGAGCGGGCACACGATGTATACAATGGGTATTCAAAGTCATGAAAGAAATCGATGGCCGCATTGACCTCGCTGTGTCGCTGGACCGAGCCAAGAGCTAAGCAGATCTACTGCTGCTTTTGAGCTAGAAAGTTCACTGCAGATGCTATGTGCTAGGAAGACGACTAGTTTTTCTAGGCTAGGTGAACTGAATACTATGTGATTTTTCTTGGCCCAAAATAATGGGTATTCAGATGAATACCCATGAACACACTTGTGCCCACCTATGTTTTCAGCTACTCAATCTCAACTCCGGTTTTTGCTTAGCGATTTTTCATTTTGCATTTGTAAGCCTCTGATTATGAACCGGATTACCCAAATATTGAATCGAAAATACGCCCGGACTACAACCGAAGAGCTCAGCATAAACTACATAAGCCTATGCATTTGTAGGTTTTGGTTGTCGCCCTCGATCGCCTTCCTTGGCCTTTCACGATGGCATATACTACAACATTCAAAATCAAATCATGTTATATCTATCATGTCTATCTAGGTATATCAGCGATATCAAATACGAAAGTATATTCTATTAACAGCTCAATGAAGGATGCTTATTAAACTAATTGTTTTAGATTCATCTTAGAGAAACTCTAAGAGGTCTTTTGGTATCCATCATTTGGACCTAGAATCTTGGAATTCATTTGCAATTACATCTCTATGCTGTTGGTTGGCATGGAATTGGGTTGTCATTTTATTTGGCAAATTCATCCAAATATCCCTATGTGTAAACTGAATTCCTATCTTAGACCTGTTATTTCCAAATTCCGGTGACAGCCAAACATATGGATGTTTTTGGAATCATAATATAAATGAAATGAATCCATAAATTTATTTCATTTCTACTAAATGAAATGAATCTTGGATACCAAACGACCTCAACAGATATCATAAATATCGTAACATAGACAAAACTATAAAACTTTATGGTCCCCCACCTCCAATAGACTGAATAGATGCTGCATAATGGTCCAACCCATAAATTTGTTTGCAGGAAACCACAGAAGCTGGCTGTTGATCCCTATATCTGCATTTCTATGGTCGAGTTAAAATTGGAGACACACAAACTTCACCATATATAATACACTAGATTTAATCGTGCTATCCTCTAAACGGAGCTTCCAAATTCTTCTAATCGTGCTACTATTGAGGCACGAAATGACAGGGTAGAAATAAAACTACGAATTAAAAATTGAAAATAGAAAATTAAAAAGAACTGAATAGAACTAGCGATAACAGTACAACCTCACGTTCTTAGAAAGTTCATAAAATTGTGAAAATAATTAGAATTCATAGAAATGACATACTCCACTTGGATTTGTCAAAATTTAGATAAATCTATACTAAATAGTGTCTAAATTCATCTAAATCTGGACAATTTGCATCAATTAATATGGATCAGAGGAAATATATATAACGCTCTAGATTTAAAGCACAAAGAAAATGACAAAATCAGTGTCGATAATGGTAATGGGCCGAACTGTGCACCGTATTGCCGTATACGTTCTCATGGGCTCCGAGCATCACTCCCTTCAATCCGAAGGTCAACAGTTTAGTCCACTCAAGTAGATTTGGAGGCTTGTAGCAAGTTGAGCAGAAAAGAGATTCTATCGTGCATGCTAGGTAGCGTGCACAATTTTATTCCGATTTACTTTGTGTCAACATGTTTAGCTTTTATGAAATATGATGAAACATGATGATATAACAATGCACTAATCTCAAAGCATAAAATCACAGAAAATCAATGGATGGCACATGCATGGTACCTAACATGCACGGTAGAAAAATCACTCTTGCAAGTTGAGAGCATATCCAAGAGGGAAACAGCAACCGGCGGCGGCTTCGAAGAAACAGTCGCTGTCTCTGGCCTCCACCTTCTTTCTAGATCGGTTTTCCCTCTTTCGGTCGGCCTTGCTGGCGTTAGGAGGGTGGGAAATTCGATTTATGAGTGAATTTTCTAGTAACAATACCGATTTTACCAGATTAGGATTAGGGTTTTGCTCATCATCTTTGCCTCAATGGAGATGGTATTATATTATATCTATAATAAGCGATCTTCAGTCATTCGTTCGACAACAAGATCTTTTTCCCAATGTCAATGTGGTGTTGGAAGATTAAATTTCTCTATGTATGGGTCTTCAGATCTTGCTTCGTCAGATCTATATTGGATTTTTTCTCATGGTTGCAGCGAGGTTTATCCTTGCAATATTTATCCTGGCGGCTACGTCCTCGATAATGATGATTCCTACTATCGGCTCATCAGCGATGTCCATCAGTCTGTTCGGTTATTATTCTCTAAAATATTGTTTTTGGTACTCTTGCCGATGTTGGTTGATTACTTCAATGGTTGTGCAGCCTTGGTATTGCAGTGCAAATTAAAATTATGGAATCACAACGTTGGTATTTATATATCTCTGGTTTGGTTTCTATGTCAGTTTAGTTCGGCTGTTTTTAGAAAAGTACAAGATTGTGTCATAAAAAAGAAAAAATATAAAGAGCTCGATATTTGCTAGTTTTAGACTTTATTTTATAACCATTCGAGTCAGCTCATGTATCTCTACAATATACTACTGTATTTATTTTTATTAATATAACTAGCAAAACTCCTGCGCGTTGTGGAGGTAAAAGTTAGTCTTTGTTGTGTTGGTGAGTTTTTTTTAAACCAGAAAGCATTGGGTTGATGATTTCAACTTCCTTGTAGGCCGGCTCCAATGGTTGCCTGGCGTCCTGCCAGTCTGCCATACACCGGACGACAACCTTTTTGCAAGCACTGGATCGCCTATTAAACCGGAACTAGGAGCCCTGCCGGTTGTTTAAGCGCACTAGACCGGACACGCAAGCAAGTCGGAAAAAACCGTCTGAACCGTGGTTGAACCGGCGGTTTTATGACTAAAACCGAACACCGGTCTGTCTGCTCACTTTAAAAATTTATTAGTGCATGGTTGCCTCGCGTCCTGCCAGTCTGCCACACACCGAATGACGATCTTTTTGCAAGCACCGGATCGCCAGTTAAACCGGAACGAGGAGCCCTGCCGGTTGTTTAAGCGCACTAGATCGGACACGCAAGCGAGCCTGAAAAAACCGTATGAACCGTGGTTGAACCAGCGGTTTTATGACTAAAACCGGACACCGGTCTGTCTGGCTCAACCGTACGCTCACTTTAACCGGAACCAGGAGCCCTGCCAGTTGTTTAAGCGCACTAGACCGGACACGCAAGCGAGCCTGAAAAACCGTCTGAACCATGGTTGAACCAGCGTTTTTATGACTAAAACCGGACACCGGTCTGTCTGGCTCAACCGTACGCTCACTTTAACCGGAACCAGGAGCCATGTCGGTTGTTTATGTTGGAACACCCCCTGCCGACTGGCCGGTCCCGGGGCTGTTCCACGCCGGAAGAGAAGACTATGAGAAAGCACACACAGTATAAAGTAGATGAAACAGGGAACTTTTATTGATAACTCTCTCGGTAACTCACGTACAAAGGTTGTTCCTCTATTTATAGGCTAAAGGGGGGATACGATACCCACATGGGCCAACCCTAGCCTGGTAGAGGCCACACCGAGTGGGCCTCTACCGGCCCGGTTTCCCAATACTCCCCCTGGGTATCTAATCCGTATAACCATGGCTTAAAACTTCGAAAAACCCAGTGGAAAAAATATGGAGAAATGCACACGGTATACTTCTTGCTATGTTACACGAATTGCCTCATTAAAAACCTCATATGAGAAACTTCATAAAAACTCACTAAGGGAAAAGAGTATAATTCACTTAACTATAAAGTTAAGTACTCAATCATCGGGATCAAGATTTCAGCGATGAGTTTGTGAAGATTCTCCCCCTGAACCTTGCATCTCCCTAAGTCTCATCATGCCGATCCCTCGGACACATCTCTCGAAAGAAGACGCTGGCAATGATTTAGTGAACAAATCAGCGAGATTTTCACACGACTTAGTATGCAAGACTTTTACTTCGTTCATCTTTTGCAACTCTTGTGCATAGAAGAACTTGGGGTTTATATGCTTTGTGAGATTGCTCTTCACGTAACCCGTCTGGACTTGTGCAACACAAGCGGCATTATCTTCATAGATAATTGTTGGGGTTTGTACGGTGTTCACCCACATGACATCTGGATGTGATCGACTACGGTCGAAGCCATACACATTCTCGTGATGCTTCATATAATGCTATGATTTCCGAGTGGTTCGTCGAAGTCGACACAAGAGTTTGCTTAGACGATTTCCAGGAAATAGTTGTTCCACCACAAAGGAAAACATATCCAGTCTGCGACTTGGATGTATGTGGGTCCGAAAGGTACCCAGCATCTGCATAGCCTACAACAGATAGGTCTTGGTTCTTTTGGTAAAACAAGCCAAGGTCCTTTGTCCCTTGTATGTACCTAAAGATGTCTTTAACACCTTTCCAATGCCTCTTGGTAGGCTCAGAACTGTACCTTGCAAGCAAATTGACGGCGAATGCAATATCCGGCCGTGTACAATTTGCGAGATACATAAGTGCACCAACTGCACTTAAGTAGGGGAATTCCGGTCCCAGAATTTCCTCCCCCTCTTCTTTAGGCCTGAACGGGTCCTTGTCTTGCTGCAAAGATGTTCCGACCATCGGGGTCTTAGAAGGATATGCATTTTCAAACCCAAATCGTTCCAACACCTTCTGGGTGTAGGCCGATCCCAGCAGGGGAATGCTCAAGTTGCAGACCGAGGCAGAACTTGGTTTTGCCTAAGTCTTTCATCTCGAATTCCGACATCAGGTAGGAACTCGCTTCCTCAATATCGTCAGGTGTACCGATTATATTCAAATCGTCCACGTACACCGAGATAATCTGAAACCATCCCGGATCTCCGTATAAAAACACATGGGCAATCTTCATTGCTCGTAGCCCTTCTCATGAAGGAAATCGCTTAAACGATTATACCACATCCTACCGACTGTTTTAGTCCATACAATGACTTCTTAAGTGAACACCGATAAGCTCCTGTTTGCTCTATCCTGGTTCGGGACAGGATACCTTCCGTACTTTCATGTATATGTCCGAATCCAAGTTACCATATAGGTAAGCGGTGACAACATCCATTAGTTTCATTTTTAAGTCCATGTTTACTGCCATTGAGATCAAGTATCTAAAGGTAATTCCATCCATGACCGGGGAGTAAGTTTCCTCAAAGTCGACACCTGGTCACGAGTGAAACCTTGAGCAACGAGCCTTGCTTTGTACCTTACTACTTCATTATTCTCGCTTTCTCTTCAACAAAACCCATTTATGGCCAGGGCGAATGTGGGGAGTTAGATAAACAGGTCCAAATACCTCTCTTTTGTTTAACGATAATAATTCAGCAAGAATTGGTATCGCCAATCTTTCCAATCCGACCTTTTCTTGCAATCAGCGAGCGTGTTAGGCTCGGGTCAAGATCTATGATTGAGGCAATTTTCTTGGCAAAATTAACGCCGACATTTGCCATGGCTCGGTTGTATGACTCGCCCAATTAACATAGTTAATGGCCATTTCTTCATGAAGTCCATCAGGCATCCTCTTGCTCCGGATTTCCCAATCCGAGCTAGGTCCTTTAGCTTTCCGCTCCGATGTGCGCACACAACTTCACTGGGTATTTCCGATATAGGAAAGTTCAAGTCCGAATTTCGTGCCTTTGAAATATCCGTGCTGCGTGCAGTCTCAACTGCTCCCTTCAACAGGGGTAGTCTGTAATAAATCTCTCTTATCCTTTTCTTGAGCGTCCCCGGTACTTGGGATTTGAGAACGGAATCCGCGTCCTCTTAGGCCTTGGAGGCGAGGCGGGTATACCATCATTTTCTTTGGTATTTCAACTCTTTCCGGTGCATTGCGTGCATGCACATGCGACTTTGTCACAGTCTTTAAATCACTAAAATGACCGGGCAGTTGATTCGCTAGGGAGTGCAAATCTAGTATCTTTTAGACTTCTCTATTAGTCTCAACGGTCTGGTCATGAGCGTGGATCCCGTGGCTTTCCGTGATTTCTCGACTTTTGTCATCCGGAGTTGATTACCTCCCCAAAGTCGGGAAAAGATCCTCGTAAAAATGCGATCAAAAGCGGGCGTGTGATCACCGTCAAGGGGTCCAAGAACGATTATGGACACGATCTCATAACGATATCCCGACTTACGGAGCGGTCCCATAGCTGATCAGGGGTGGTGGTATAGGTACATATACGGCAAGAACCTCGTGGGTGGGAAATTTTCGGTGCCGACCCTTGCGCAAGTTGGATGGGCGAGTGGATGTTGTAGGCCGATGGTCGAAAGTTGATGAGATTAGCGGCGTGTAACACCGCGTGCCCCCAACATGTAGTTGGTAAATTACAACCCTGAAGGAGTGGTCTGGCAATGAATTTAATCCTTTTAATCAATGCCTCCACAAGTCCATTTTGAGTGTGGACATGCGGTACGGAGTGCTCAAGTTTGATTCTAGTTGCCATGCAATAATCATCGAATGCCTTTGAAGTAAATTCTCCGGCATGGTCCATTCGAATAGACTTTAAACGATAATCGAGGAATTTATTCCTTATTTGTATGATCTGGGAGATCAACTTTGCAAAAGCATGGTTCCTTGTTGACAAGCAAACATTGGACCATTTAGAGGAAGCATCGATGAGCACCATGAAGTACCAAAGCGGCCCCGAGAGGGCTGAATTGGACCATATATCCTTGAATGCGTTCCAAGAACGGGAGTTCATCCTTCACCTTTAGGGGACGGTTTAATGATCAATTTCCCGTAGCGCATGCGAGCACTGCGAAATCATCGGGATTCGGAAATTTTTCACATTAACATTATGACCGCTCGAGTTGTTAATTATATTTCTCATCATCCTAAGACCGGGGTGGCCTAACCTATCATGCCAAAGCGAGAATAGTTCGAGCTTCTAAAGATGTCTTAAGGGTAGTGTAAATAGGTGGTGCTACTATCTTAGTGTAGTATAGCCCAGTAGCTAATGAAGGGAGTCTTTCGACAACATGTTTACCATTTTCGCCGCGCTTGGTAATGAGTAGGAACTCCTTTCCATTCTCATCATCATCGGTTTCGACATGGAAACCATTTGCGGATGTCTCTAAAACTTAAGAAATGCAGTCGACTCCGGATACAACAATGCTTCTTCAATGATCAGAGTTGTTCCATTTGGGAGTATGATAGTTGCTCTTCCGGAGCCAACTACATTCGGACCGCAGCCGGCGATCGTCATTATGTTACCAGGGTTTTTGGTAATTGACTCAAAATACTTTGTTTCTCTCAAGATGGTATTGGTGGTGCCGCTATCAGCAAGGCACGTTTCCTCCATTTGGGCGCCACACGCATTCTAAAATATAGTGCCTAATTAATATAATGGAGCGAGGAAGATGCTACATCAAGTAAGTAAAACACATAAGCATTTCAGAACATCACATAATCAAATAATGGAATAAATGAATAAATATCATCCAATCGCCAGAAAACAAATAAATGTTATGCTCTCATAGAGCTTACAACCATATCGAGTAATTGTATCTGATTATTGCAGAAAAGGAATCATCACAACAAAAGGAGCTCAGGTGGATTCTGCGAGGAAATCACCAAGCTCAGCCAGTATCTCGAGGTCAGTGGGCGGCTCTTTGTTGGTCATCATCATGGACAGGGCCTAGGCGGCGGCGGGGGCAACGTGCTCAACCTCCATGGGCACAGCGGCGTCCGTGGGGACCGCCGAGGTGCCGCCACTTGTGCTCGTCTGCGCCACTATGTGTGCGTTACGCACAGCGCCGCTCGGCGCCCGGTGGTGCCTCAACTGGACAAGATCGCCTCGCGCGCGCCTTCTTGTTGGCCTTTGATGCGTCCACGACGTGTTTAGGGGCCAAACACGCTGAGAAGTGAGTCTTGGAGCCACAATGAGCGATCCTGGGCCTCGCCTCCCCCTTGCCCGCCGTTCGTTGCTTGGCCGGGTTGGAGGAGTTTGGGCCCTTCTTGCCCTTCTTGCCTCTCTTCTTGTGGATGGGCTTGCGCACCTTGTAGGCACCAGCATTGGCCTCATGACTTGGGCCCCTTGCGAAGGGTTGCGCGGAGAAGTTCTTTTTCAGAACATTATCCTGCGCCTCGGCCACCTGGAGAGCATCAATAAGCGCTGCATATTCCGTGAATCCTTCCTGGCGAAAGTTTCGCGAGGATTGGATGTTGTCCGGATGGAATGTGGAGAGGGTTTTGTCTATCTTCTGCCAATCGGTGGTACTGGTCCCACACAGCTGAAGAATAGTACAAATCCGGTGCAACCTGGAGTTGTACTCTCCCACCGTCTTGAAGTCCGCAAACCTCAGACGTATCCAATCGCCTCACTTTGTGGTGAATGGTACTTCAGCCTAGAGAACCGCTTGTTGAGGCGGTCCAAAGGCGTATACTCCGCTCGCCATGTACTCATTCTTGAGAGTCTCACATGTGATGGCGGAGGAAGTGCGGGGCTTTGGCGTTATCCGGGATGGTTTCTTGGGGCCGTCGGGGTCCCGCAATCAACGCATCCTTGATGCATCGGCCCTCAGGACGATCTCAATGTCCGAGGCCCAAGTCGGTAGTTAAGCCCATCCAGGTCAACTCCGGAACTTGCGGTGACGATTCGGCCATCGCAATTTATGCAAAGTGTGTAAGATTACAAGGGTAATGGGTTGCATAAATGCGATAATCGATACAATAATTCAAATATGACGTTGCAAAATTCAATTTAAAAGCGGTGCAAGCTATCTATGAGATACAAAGTATTAAAACATGCGTAATTAATAACGTAGTAAAACATATTACAAAAGCTTGTGCTAAATCGGACTGAAACAGAGCCAAAACGGTCCCACAGCCCATAACGCGTGTTCCATGCCTAGAAAGCCCAAACGCCCAAAACGCGTGGTCTCCGTGGGCGGTCCACCCCACACCGTCCTCGCCGAGAACGGGGAACAGACGGAAGTGCTCTCGAGTGGGCGACGACGGCAGGCCTCTCCGGCGACGGAGTGCGCTATGATGGCGCGGCGCGCGGGCGGCTGAGGCCGTTTGGGAGTCTTGTGGCGGCGAACCAGCGGCGGAGGCCAGCGGGCGGCGGCACGCATCGCGAACGCAGCAGCTGCACGGCGGGGCAGTACGCTGACGCAGCCAGTGAGAGGCGTCAGCGGGCGCGAAAGCACGCGCTTGCGCGGCAAGCAGCGGGTTGCCGCGAGCGGCTGGCGCGCCTCGAGCGGCGGCAGCAGCCAAGACGCAGCGACACGACACACGGCGGCTGCACACGGTGATTGGGCTCTGATGCGACAGTGCGGCAGTTGCACGCAGCCGGCACGCTAGCCTTGCACGCGACCGGCACGCCAGCCTTGCACACACACGCCATCAGCAGGCTTGCGTACAACACACATGCAGCAGTACTCTAGCAGGAGCATGGGCAGCAGTACGCATGCAGGAGCATGGGCCAACCCAGCGGCACGCATGCAGCACGCTGCCAGCAGCAGCGCGTTGCGCGGCGGCCAGGCAGGCGGCGGCGGGCGCGGCGGGTCGCGGAAGCGTCGGCCGGCGCGGCGGCGCACTCCGGCGGCGGCCAACAGGGCCATCCCGTCGTGCGTGGCGCGTGCGCGGTGCGAGCAGCCACCCGGGCTGCTCCATAGCTATGACCTCTCCATTTGCAAGGCACGTACGTACCCGGTTACAAAAAAAAATACGTGCAAAAACTTAAGATCTGATTTGAAAACGGTCGAGATCAGCCCGATCTGCTAAGAAAAAAATTCAGATCTGCACAGCAGGTGCACGCATCGACGGTACAGTCAACAAATTTCTAATCTGGGAGTGATTAGATCGACATTGGTCGGTGACAGCAGGTCAGCTCGACTCCCGGAAAGAATAATCCGCACCTTAGATGGGATCTGATCTAAAATCTAAACACAAATCTCGAAAGGAAAACGCGAGACGAATCCATTTTTGCAATCAGATTCGTGTTACCTTCAACGAAAGCCTGCGTGATGCAGACTCGACGGTGGCTCGACTAAGAGACACGTGCTGATAACGTGTTGGAACACCCCCTGCCGACTGGCCGGTCCCGGGGCTGTTCCACGCCGGAAGAGAAGACTATGAGAAAGCACACACAGTATAAAGTAGATGAAACAGAGAACTTTTATTGATAACTCTCTCGGTAACTCACGTACAAAGGTTATTCCTCTATTTATAGGCTAAAGGGGGATACGATACCCATACGTGCAGTAGAGCCACCGAGTGGGCCTCTACCGGCCCGGTTTCCCAATAGTTTAAGAGCACTAGACAGGACACGCAAGCGAGCCTGAAAAACCCATGGTTGAATCAGCGGTTTTATGACTAAAACCGGATACCGGTCTGTCAACCGTAAGCTTACTTTAAAAATTTATTGAACCAACGGTTTTATGACTAAAACTGGACACCGGTCTGTCTGGCTCAACCGTATGCTCACTTTAACCGGAACAGGAGCCCTGCCGGTTGTCTAAACCATGGTTCTGGCTCACCCGTATGCTCACTTTAACCGGAACCAGGAGCCCTGCCGGTTGTCTAAACCATGGTTCTGGCTCACCCGTATGCTCACTTTAAAAATTTATTAGTGCATGCAGGACTTGAACCTTGCACCCCGCGCTTGCCTGACCGTGTTGTGCACAAAGCTGCGAGCTGATGACCATCTCTTCCAGACGTGTTTGCTGTTGATAAAAGAGAAACATATTTTGTACTTACTCTGCACGCTAGCAGCACTAATAGTTACACGAAATATCAATTCGTGTGAGAGACAGACATCTTCCACACGAGTTTGCTGTTGATAAGAGAGACAGACATATTTTATAGTCAACCTTTTGTTGTGATACTGTGAGAACTTGTAAAAAGAAATTATTTTCTCAAAGTATCAATTCATGCGAGACACACCATATGTTAGAACTTAGAATTTGGAAATGGTTTGAAATTGGCATTTGAGCCAAATTATAACTCATTATGTGAATTATTGTTTTTGCAAATTCCAAGTCTAGACACAATCAATATCTTTGCATATGTATTTATCTATTTATTACAGTATTTATTAATAAATATATACATATATATACCATTTTATATCTTTAAAAAACAGACAGTGAACCCCAGTGAACCGGCGGTCCGACCGTAAAAACCTGAACCAACAGTCTCACCGGTTCGATCACCGGTCCGGGTTTTTAAACTATGCTTGGGAGCTGGCACCCAAGTCAGCGAGGAGCTCATCCAGGGTGTTGCCCCGGCGCAAGAAGGAGAAATAAGACGCCTAAATTGTCGAGGAAAACCGAGTAGGGCACAAATTCAAATGCGTCTTATGGATCAGTTGATCGATCTTTGGTATTGTCGATTCTTCAATAGCAATGTATTATCTGTTGATGGCTATTTTTTTAGGATTGAGCTTCAGCAATGAGCAGATTGCACACATTGGTCTAGTCTAAACAGAGCATTAGGATTAGCAGTATAGCATCAAAACTAGTGCAATCCCCTGCTAAATATCCTTGAGGGGGGCCGAGCCATGAGGGCCTAGCCACCCCTTGACCCTCCCTGGATGTGCCTCTCCTGTTATGTCTATCTAGGTATATGTAATAAAATATTAATATCAGCAATATCAAATACTTTCTCTGTCTTAAAATAGATGTCTTAGATTTTTTATAAAAAACCCGAGACATCTATTTTGAGACAGAAGGAGTACAAGAGTATATTGAAAGTGTAAGATGGTTAACCTAGAGGGGGTGAATAGGTTTCTACAAAATTCTTTATAATCTTTTGCAAGTTTTAGGCTTTGCGGGATATAAGTGAGCCTAAATGCAAACTAGGTGAGGCAACCTAGAAGATGTACAAGGTACTTCAAGCTCGAAGGCTATCACAAGGTAAACAACACAAGTAAGAGGTCGGTTAAGGAATAACCGAAGCACTCAGAGACAAAGATGTATTCCCGTGTTCACCACCTTTGGGAAGGGGGCTACGTCACGTTGGAGAGGTGCGGGGTTCCACGAAGGATTCCTCACGCGCCACAAAGGCCCACCTTCTTCTCCGAGCCTATCCCACAAAGGAATAGCTCACTTACTTGTGGTAGACTTTAAGGTAGTCTCCAAACCCTCACAAACTTTCCACGGAGCAAATCACAAGCCGAATGCCTCTGGGCGACCTTAGCCGCCTAGGGTTTCCCACAAACCCAAGAGTAACAAGCTAACTCGATGAACTCAAGGGGGAATGAACTTTGGCTTGGTGGAAACGTAGATCGGGACCTCCTCTTTATTTCTACTAAAGGGATTTGGATTTGGTTGGGTAGAATGGGAGACCCTCAAGATTTTGTGTTTCGACAATGGAGGAGAGAGAGAGAGCTTCAAGAAATGAAATGTTAGCTCAAATGCCTAGCCTCACAGTGGAGAAGAAAGGGGTATATATAGTGTGAGGGGAAAAAGAGCCGTTTGGAGGTTACTGCGATAGAACCGGCGATAAGTCCGGTCGAGTTGCTGCCGAATTTCCGACAGCTCGATCGGCCGGACCATCGAAATTTCAAGGCGATCGAATTCTCGCGAACAACCGAAAAGTTGTTCTAAATATATCGGTGTGCACCGAATTTCCGGTGGCGAAATTCAGACAAAGACTGGCGCCATTTGCCGATTTCGCAGTAACTTCTTTAGACTCATTTCCAAGGCAGATTTCTCTCTTTCTTCGAACGGGTGTGTGTGGGTGAATGATGAGAGGCTTATACGGTGTAGAACATCCCCAAAGAGCACATCGAGATCACCCCTCTTAATAGTGCGGTGTTTCATAATTGACTCAAGAGTAAATAAGAGAGAATAATAAACAATGACACCGGCTCTCCATAGAAAAAACGAATGGGGGGGTCACCCATCACCTATCACCAACAACCTGCGGATTCTCACCTGTACAGAGCTAATAGAAACATTAGTCCATCCTCTAGCTCCAATGTCATAATTAATCAAAATATTAGATAAGGGCTATTTTCCCTTTCAATCTCCCTCTTTTTGGTTAACGATGACAAACCGAGCTAGAGTCAAAGAAAGGATATTATGATACGATTAGATCTAGCACATAATAGAAGCACATAGTGATAGGAAATTCAAGTACAATAAGAGAACGCAAGGTTGTCCAAACACAGACACAAATGGTTCGAAAGAGCAAATAAAATCACAAGCCCATGAGAGACAAACGAGCAAAGAGGGGCTTGTGCAAGAGGCAAATCATGAAAGAAGTGACTCTATTCTTTCTCCCCCTTTGGCATCGAGACCAAAAAGGAAGAAACGAGCGGAGAGACCGATCTAGCCACCGAAGTTGTCCTCATCGTCATCATCATATGCCTCTTCCTCCTCTTCTTCTTCATCGTCACCCTCCTCTTCGTCCCTCACCATCATCATCATCATCCCACATGGTGGTAGCAGTACGAGATGAGCTGGAAGTATCAAACCCGGGGAACATAGATGGATCAAAACCCCGAAACATGTCCTCATCCAGCGGGGGCTTCTCAAAGTTGACATAGGGGACAGGAGCTAGAGCATTGCCCAAATCGGGCACTAGTCGACCACGCTCTGCCAAGAAAGCATTGTGCTGCCTCCTGTTCTCCTGACTGAGCTCCAAACTGCGGTGGGCAACATCATAGGAGGAGCGACACAAATCCCATAAGCTATTGAAGAAACGGGCAAGACCGTCAATGCGAGGGAGAGCACGGGGAAGGTCCCTACGAGAGCGCGAGCCACTAGCAGACAGAGGATCATGAGCATGCTTGGTCCGGCGCTCAGATGGCAACATATGGGGGAGCTCCACATGAGAGCCCCGACAAGGTAAGGTGAAATCCTCCATATCTTCACGCAGACCCTTGGGGAGATCAGCTGTAGGAACGGTGGCATCAATCAGGCGCTGAACATACTGTCAGAAATTGGGAGTCATGCGCTTCTCAATGTACCGCTGAATCTCATTGTAGATGAAGTCACACACATTGATCTTCTGGAGACGGCGAGGCTCACAATAGTACATCAGATTCTTGTGGTGACCGCGGACATCAACAACATCACCAGCCTTGCTCACAAGATTGTAGCGGAAGAACCGAGCAAGCACCATGTAGTAGTAGTACATCCCGAACAAGCTGGGAGGCTGATGGCTGGGATCACTGGGATAGCAGAAGAGGAGCTGTTTGTCACTGAATGCCTTTTCAGAATGAATGCAGAAGCCAGAGACACTGTCAGGAGGGTAATACATGGCATGGCAGAAAGCTTCAAAAGAAGCCGAGTATGGCTTGGTGCCGGTCATCCAAGTGACAGTACGAGCATCATCAGTGTGAAAGTAAGATGTGCAGAAGAACTGGCGAATGATATCGGGCATGAGCTTGACCTTGATGGTAGCAATAGCAAAGACATCCATCTGCTTCAGGGCCACATCCACATGCTCGAAATCGGAGGAGAGGTAATGAGCATAGTGGTCCTCATTGAGATACTTGGGAGGAACAAAGAAACTCCGTCGCATACGAGTTGGCTCGTTGTAAAAGTCATCCCAGAAGCACCTCTGAGTGTCAGTCCAGAACATCTTGTCAGCCCCTTGGTAAGTGCGGTTGGTAAAGCGGCACGGATTCTGCCTCCTCAAGTCCCGCCATTGATACACAGTGATATCAGAGAGTATTGTAGTTGGGAGGAACTTCTTCTTCAGTAGGACCGAGATTGGACTTGACATTCGAAGCGGACCTTCTAGCCGAGGCTTTCTTCTTCTGGCCACTGGGAGATCCAGAACCCCCTGTGAGAGTAGCTTTCTCTAGCTGACACTGAGTGAGGCGAGGAGGAGGAGCAGGAGGTCGTTGAATAGTGAGCTTCCTCTTTTTGCTGATGTTGGGCTCAAAGTCGCTGTGTTTAGACTCTGCACAAGAAGCACACAAGAACGGAAGGCAAAGAATAACAAATGAGTTTATATGCCATAGAGGAGCTCACAAGAACACATAAGGACGGTTGGGCAAGCGCATGGACAGAGAAACAGGCGAAAGGAAAAAAAAGTCGGCGCCAGGTCCGGCAGAACCGGCCCTGTCGCCGGAATTATCGGCGACGGGTCCGGCGGATCGAAGGCTCGACCAGAAATTCCGGCGAGCAGGTCGGTCGACCAGAACTGAGACCGAAAATTCTGGCGGCGGAGTCGGCGCGACCGGGCCTGGGACCGAAAATTTTGGGCAAGCGACCGTGAAACTAGCCATGACTTAGTACTTGCACAAATGACATTACGAGGGGAAAAAATTGGGTCAAACTAGGGTGATGCGAGCCGAGTTACTCTATTAGGGGGGTAGAGAGAACTAAGGGAGCATAAGACATGAAGGCTAGGGTTTAACCATAAACAACAAACAAAAACACGGGAAAGGAGAGGGGAAAGAGCAAAGATACCATGGGATGGCGAAGACGAAGCCATGCCCCTCCCTTGCCAAGGATAGGCACGAAGAAAGCACCACACAAGAAAGTGGGGAAGCACTCCCCAATCTCCCAATGCGTGCAAGGAGAGAGCAAAACCTTTGGTGAAAAGGCTTGTAGAGGCCCGATCTACAACTTGGTGGAGTAGGGAGGGTTTTGGGTGGAGGGAAGGGCCTATGGGGGGGTGGGGAAGCTTGAGGCGGCGTCCATGGAGGAGGGAGGGGCGTGGGGAAGAAAGAAAGGAAGAGGAAGGAACTTCCCCACGCGTGGGCTTTAAATACCCACTCCCACAAAAAATCGGCAATAAGTCCGGTCCGACCGGTTCCTACGCCGGAAAGTCCGGTGAGAGAGTCGTGAATGACCAGTGACTGAAATACCTGGCGACGACCAAATTTTCGGCCAACCGAAAACATGTCTTTGTAAGGGTTTTGGTTGGCTGCGGAAATTTCAGCGACCCAATTCGTCCCCAGCCGTGACCGAAATTTTGCCGAAAAACTTCAGAAAGCTGCGAAAGAGTGTGTTTAATGATTTGGAGAGGAAAAATTGTGAGGGATCATATGAGAATATACACAAGATTCAAAAGAAGACCAGAAAGAGCACTGTCCACAAGGCAAGGTCATAAAAACAAATAAAAAATGAAGAGCGACCATGGACAAAGGATTTAGCTTGAAGAAACAATGTATCCAATACACAAAACCGACCATTTGGCGGAGGATTTCTCCCCCTATGTTTAAGCACACATGTCATGGCGCCTCAAAGATAGATGCTTGGACCCATATCATGACACGAGATCAATTTATGTTGCACACATAGGTAAGCATCAAACCAAGATATGGTAAAATGACCATCCCTACATGTGTTGCACAACTAAGCTACATAGCATGTTAAGAGCAAGAATATAGTGCAAGAAGCAAATCAATCCAAGTTTTGGGGATCTAGGATACCGAGTTCTCACCTCAACATGACAAACCGGGCTTCATCCAAAGGCTTCGTGAAGATATCGGCCAATTGGAACATCTTACCCACATGAGTGAGGTTGATATCACCATTTGTGACATGGTCACGCAGGAAGTGGTGGCGAATATCAATATGTTTGGTGCGGCAATGTTGGAAGGGGTTGTTGGCGATCTTTATTGTGCTTTCATTGTCACATAGAAGAGGCACCGTACCAAGAGACACACCATAGTCTTTCAAGGTTTGCCTCATCCATAACAATTGAGCACAACAAGATGCCGCGGATATGTATTCGGCTTAAGCGGTGGATAGGGTGAAGGGTTTCGCAGCATAGTAAATCAAAAAATTCTACGGATGCGAACAAGAAATACAAGATCTAATCTAGGAGATGTAATCAACGAGAGAGATTGATGAGATATTCATACCCTTGAAGAAATCGCACGGTGGAAACGTTCAATAGAACGTGGTTGACATAGTCGTACTCGCCGTCTCCTCCTCGCGATCCGATCCGATCCTACGCCGCAAGTGGCGGCGCCTCCGAGAGATGCACACTTACTGTGCATCGACGTCTCCTCCTTTCCTTGGTCCAGCAAGAATGGTGGAGAGATAGATTGGATCTGCAGCACGACGGCGTGGTGCTTATGGTGGAGAGTTTCTGCGGCAGGGCTTCGCCTACTCGCAGTCGGGAGAGAGAGAGATGTGGAGGGGCAGCAGTAGGATGGTGGCTAGGTTTGGAGTGGGGGGAAGACTGCGCCCCTTCCCTCCTTATATAGGGGGCTGGCCGGCCCTCTTGACCCCTCCTCCAAGCCCTAGGGCGGCGGCCCAAGGGGTGGAGTGGGGGGCAAGTCACCCCCCCTCTTCTAGAAGGCTCCCTTAGGGTTTCCCCTAGGGCTGGCCGGCTAGGCCTTAGGTTCCTTGTGCCCCTGGCCCAAAGTGGCCAGGGCACTTACCCTTAGGCCCACGCAGGCCTCCGACAAGTGGTCCCATGTTGGTACCACTCCGGAACCTTCTAGAACCTTCCGGTACAATACCGATAAACTCCGAAACGATTCCGAAATCCAAAAACTACTTTCCTTTATATGAATCTTATTCTCCGGACCATTCCGGAACCTCTCGTGATGTCCTGGGTCTCATCCGAGACTCCGGACAAAAACTCATAAACCAATTATCCATTATATCCTAGCGTCGATGCACGTTAAGTGTGTGACCCTACGGGTTCGAGAATATGCAGACATGATCTTCTATCAATAATCAACAAGGATCTGAAACCCATATTGACTCACATATTCATCGACGATCAAATCGGATGAACCACGATGCGAGATTCAATTAATCCCATATATGTATTCCCTTCATCACGATATTTTACTTGCAGATTCGATCGTTGGTATCGGCATACCTAGTTCGATCTCGTTCACAAAGTACTTTACTCGTTCCGTAATCCGATATCACTTTGTGATTAACTCCTTAACCACGTGCTTGCAAGAGGTGTTGATATCGATTACGAGTGGCCCGGTATATCTCTCCGGCGGGAGGACAAATTCCATCTCGATACATACAACCCAACAAGTACTTTCCGATCACCTGAGAGACACCTTTATGATCACCCTCACATAGGATGACGTTTGATGACCTCAAAGCTTTCTTCCAATACCAGGGACTTGTATTATCTCATGGTCTAAGGAATACAATACTTGACATAGGAAAAAGCTTCACAAAGATGAACACGATGACACGATCTAATTGCTCTGCTTAATTTGGGTATGTCCATCATATCATTCTCCTAATGACATGATCTCATTATTAATCGACAACTCATGTCTATGGTTAGGAAACCTTAACCATCATTAATCAATGAGCTAGTCCATAGAGGCGTACTAGGGACACGGTGTTGTTCATAAACCACACAAGTATCAAAGTTTCCGCTTAATACAATTCTAGCTTGGAATATAAACTTTATCATGAACAAGAATTATAATAATAACATCTTTATTATTGCCTCTAGGGCATAATTCCAACAGTCTCCCACTTGCACTAGAGTCAATAATCTAGTTTACATCTGGCAACAATCTAACACCCATGGCATTAAGGTGTTGATCATGTTTTGCTCGTGGAAGAGGTTTAGTCAACGGATCTACGACATTCAGATCTGTATGTACTTTGCTAATCTTCAGATCTCCATCTGCTATATAATCTCGAATTATATGGAAATGGCGGTTGATGTGCTTGGTCTTTGGATGATATCTTGGTTCCTTAGCCAGTGCTATGGCGCCAGTGTTGTCGCACAATATCTCTAGTGGGTCCAAGGCACTTGGAGCCACACCAAGCTCAGTGATGAAGTTCCTGATCCAAACTCCTTCACTTGACGCTTCTGAAGCAGCCATGTATTCCGCTTCTGTTGTAGATCCAGTGATCACGCTTTGCTTGCAGCTTCTCCAGCTCACGGCTCCACCATTCAAAATATAAAAGTATCCTGTCTGAGATTTGGAATCATCCGGGTCGGTGTCGAAACTAGCATCGACGTAACCTTTTACGACGAGCTGCTCATCACCTCCATAGACCAAGAACATTTCTTTAGTCCTATTTAAATACTTTAGGATGTTCTTTACGGCTGTCCAGTGTTCCACTCCTGGATCACTTTAGTATCTGCTCGTCAAACTAAGAGCATTGGACACATCCGGTCTAGTACATAGCATGGCATACATGATAGAACCTATGGCCGAGGCATATGGTACTTTGCTCATAGTATCTCTATCTTTTACCGTAGCTGGACACTGAGCCTTGCTCAATATCTTACCTGACAACATGGGCAATGAACCTTTCTTTGCTTTATCCATTCTGAACCTTTTCAGAACTTTGTCTAGATATGTACTTTGGCTTAAAGCTATTAGGCGTCTTTGTCTATCTCTATAGATTTTGATGCCTAATATATAAGCAGCTTCTCCTAGGTCTTTCATTGAAAAACATTTATTCAAATAACTCTTCACATCGTTAAGCATACCAAAGTCATTTCCAATAATCAATATGTCATCCACATATAGTACTAAAAATGTCACTGATCTCCCACTCACTTTCTTGTAGATACAAGCTTCGTAGCGATTTGGAACAAATCCAAAACTCTTGATCACTTGATCAAAACGAAGGTTCCAACTCCGAGATGCTTGCTTCAGTCCATAAATGGAATGCTGAAGTTTGCACACCTTATTAGCATCCTTAGGATCGACAAAACCTTCGGGCTGCATCATATACAACTCTTCATCAATGTTTCCATTGAGGAACGCAGTCTTGACATCCATCTGCCATATTTCATAATCATGAAATGCAGCAATTGCTAATAAAATCCGAATGGGCATAAACATCGCTACGGGAGAGAAAGTCTCATCGTAGTCAACACCTTGAACTTGCTGAAACCCTTTTGCGACAAGCCGAGCTTTATAGACAGTAACATTACCATCCGCGTTCGTTTTCTTCTTGAAAATCCATTTGCACTCAACGGACTTACGGTCGCTAGGAGGGTCCACCAAAGTCCATACTTGGTTTTCGCTCATGGATCCCAATTCGGATTTCATGGTCTCTAGCCATTTCTCAGAGTCTGGGCTCATCATTGCTTCCTCATAGTTCGCAGGTTCACTGTTGTCTAACAACACGACGGTTAAGACAGGGTTGTCGTACCATTCAGGAGTGGCACGTGACCTTGTCGACTGCGAGTTCAAGAGTAGCATTGTTGAAGTTTCATGATCCTCGTCAGCTTCCTCTCTTGTTGGTGCAGGCGACCTTTGGAACAATTTCAGTCTGCGCTACTCTCCAACTCGAGAGAAGGTTCAATAACCTCGTCTAGCTCTACCTTCCTCCCACTCACTTCTTTCGAGAGAAACTCCTTCTCAAGAAAGGATTCGTTCTTTGCAACAAACACTTTGCCTTCGTATTTGTGGTAGAAGGTATACCCAATCATTTCCTTAGGGTATCCTATGAAGACGCATTTCTCCGCTTTGGGTTCGAGCTTGTCCGGCATCAACTTCTTGACGTAAGCTTCGCATCCCCAAACTTTAAGAAACGACAACTTAGGTTTAGCACCAAACCATAGTTCATACGGTGTCGTCTCAACGGATTTAGATGGTGCCCTATTTAAAGTGAATGCAGCGGTTTCTAATGCATAACCCCAAAATGATAACGCAAATCAAGAAGAGACATCATTGATCGGACCATATCTAATAGGGTTCGATTAAGCTCGAGACACACCATTGCGCTGTGGTGTTCCGGGTGGAGTGAGTTGCGAAACGATTCCGCTTGCTTTAAGATGCATGAGAAAATCATAACTCAAATATACACCTCCACGATCGGATCGTAGAAATTTAATTTTCCTGTTACGATGGTTTTCCACTTCGTTCTGAAATTCCTTGAACTTTTCAAACGTTTCAGATTTATGTTTCATTAAATAGATATACCCATATCTACTTAAGTCATCAGTAAAAGTGAGAAAATAGCGATATCCACTATGCGTCGAAACACTCATTGGTCCGCATACATCGGTATGTATGATTTCCAATAAGTCTGTTGCTCGCTCCATTATTCCGGAGAACGGGGTTTTGATCATATTGCCCATGAGGCACGGCTCGCATGTTTCAAATGATTCAAAATCAAGAGACTCCAAAAGTCCATCAGAATGGAGTTTCTTCATGCGTTTTACACCAATATGACCTAGACGGCAGTGCCACAAATAAGTTGGATTATCACTCTCTACTTTGCATCTCTTAGCCTCAAGGTTATGGATGTGCGTTTCATTGCTTTCGAGATTCAGAAGAAATAAACCATTCACAACAGGTGCATGACCATAAAAAATGTTATTCATATGAATAGAACAACCATTATTCTTTGATTTAAATGAATAACCGGCTTGCAATAAACACGATCCAGATATAATGTTCATGCTCAACGCAGGCACATAATAACACTTATTAAGGTTTAAAACTAATCCCGAAGGTAAAACTAAGGAGAGCGTGCCGATGACCATCACATCAACTTTTGATCCATTTCCAACGCGTATCGTCACCTCATCCCTTGCTAGCCGCCGTTTATTCCGTAGCTCCTGTTTTGAGTTACAAATATTAGCAACTGAACCAGTATCATATACTCAAGCACTACAACGAGCGCTAGTAAGGTAAACATCAATAACATGTATATCAAATATACCTTTAATGGTGCCAGCCTTCTTGTCCGCTAAGTACTTGGACGATTAAACTTCCAAATGACCCTTGTCCTTGCAATAGAAGCACTCGGTCGGCTTAGGTCCGACTTGAGCTTCCTCTCGAGGGCAACGCGCTTGTCACGCTTTCTTGAAGGACTTATTTGCACCCTTACCTTTCTTAAAGCTAGGGGTCTTATTGACCATCAACACATGATTATCTTTTTTGATGTCCACCTCCGCAGCTTTCAGCTTAGCGAAGATCTCAGTGATCGTATCAGTGGAACCAATCTGATTATGAGTAACTACAAAACCTTTGTAGCTAGGAGGGAGTGATTGCAGAACTCTGTCAATCTTGAGCTCTTCTAGAATCTTGCAGTCCAGTTGCTCAAGACGTTGAGTGTATCCCGACATCTTAATTGCGTGCTCACTAACGGAACTCCCTTCCTCCATATTGCAGTTAAAGAACTTCTCAGAGATCTCATATCTCTCAGAACGGTCCTGAGTCTGAAACATGGTTTTTAGTTCCTCAAGTATCTCATAGGGCCCGGCGAACTCCTCAAAACGATTTTGAAGTTCCGGTTCCATAGCAAAAAACATGGTACTCTTAATCACTCCATAATCATCTTTGTGTGACTGATAAACAGCTTTTTCCTCAGCCGACGCATCAATAGCAGGGGCATCACCTAGCGCTTTCTCAAGTACATAGTCTTTTTGTCCGCCAGCGAGAATGAATCTCAGATTGCGGAACCAGTTGGTTAAGTTAGACCCATCGTTCTTAAGCTTTTCTTTCTCAACAAAAATGTTGAAGTTGAAGTTGGACTTAGCCATTTGATCTACAAAAATTGCAAATACAATTTAGACTATGTTCATGATAACTAGTTCAACTTAATCAAATTACTAGATGAACTCCCACTAAATTCAACATCCCTCAAGTTGTTTAGTGAACACGATCCAAATTCACCACACCTAATCCGATCTTCATGAGAAGAGATGTGGTTTCAATGATGGACAACAAAGTGTCGATCATATCATTCTTATGACTCATGTTTAACCTTTCGGTTCGTGTGTTCCGAGGCCATGTCTGTACATGCTAGGCTCGTCAAGTCAAACCCAAGTATTTCCGCGTGTGCAAAACTGGCTTGCACCCATTGTATGTGAACGTAGAGTTTATAGCACCCGATCATCACGAGGTGCTTGAAAACGACGAACTTTCGCAACGGTGCATACATGGGGAGAACACAATTTTATCTTGATCTTTAAGTGAGGGATCATATTATAATGCTACCATCGCGATCTAAGAATAATAAGATACATAAAAGGATAAACATCACATGCATATAATTTTATGTGACATGGTATAGCCAATCTCCGCGCAATGATCTCCATCTTGTGCGTGCCAGCATGATCTCCATCACTCCACCATGATTGCCTCCACCACGAATAGCAACTACAACTATTGCTAACTACTTAGCGATAAAGTAAAGCTATTACATGGCGTATAAGAAGTTGACACGCAGGTCATACACAATTATAAAGACAACCATATGGCTCCTGCCGGTTGTGAACTCATCGACATGCAAGTCGTGAAATATTACAAAACATGATCATTGCATACATCTCAATTTATACACATCGTGTCTTGGGCCATACCATATCACAAAACACTCCCTGCAAAAACAAGTTAGACGCATCTACTTTGTTGTTGCATGTTTTACGTGGCTTATGGGAGTAACAAGCTAAGAACGATTCTTACCTACGGAAAGCCACAATGGTGATATTATGGTTGCTAACATCCGTTATAAATCCCATGACTACTATAGTGAGAGAAACTGGCATCCACCAGCCGCATGTGTGGAACAAGCCACACGTCAAGTGCGGAGCCGGTCTCGTGAACGAGGTCGCGTAAAGTTTGCCTGGACCGCTTTGATCTCACTATGCCGCGCCATAAGAAATACACAACAAGAGGCTTGCAATAGAAAACATCAACGCCCGCAACAAGCATGTTGCGTTCTACTCGTGAAACACATCTACGCATAGATCTAGCTCTGATACCACTGAAGGGTTTCGCAACATAGTAAATCAAAAAAATTCTACGGATGCGAACAAGAAAGCCAAGATCTAATCTAGTAGATGTAATCAACAAGAGAGATTGATGAGATCTTAATACCCTTGAAGAAATCGCACAGCGGAAACATTCAATGCGAGCGTGGTTGGCGTGGTACTCGGCCGCCTCCTCGCGATCCGATCCGATCTCGCCGCAAGTGGCGGCTCCCGAAGATGCACGCATGCGGTGCAGCGACGTATCCTCCTTTCCTTGGTCCAGAAAGAATGGTGGAGAGATAGATTGGATCTGCAGCACGACGGCGTGGTGCTTATGGTGGAGAGTTTCTGCGGCAGGGCTTCGCCTCAGCGCAGTCGGGAGAGAGAGATGTGGAGGGGCAGCAGTAGGACGGTGGCTAGGGTTGGAGTGGGGGGAGGCTACGCCCCTGCCCTCCTTATATAGGGGGCTGGCTGCCCCCCTTGACCCCTCCTCCAAGCCGTAGGGCGGCGGCCCAAGGGGTGGAGTGGGGGGCAAGTCATCCCCCCTCTTCTAGAAGGCTCCCTTAGGGTTTCCCCTAGGGCTGGATGGCTAGGCCTTAGGGGCCTTGTGACCCTCGCCCAAAGTTGCCAGGGCACTTCCCCTTAGGCCCACGCAGGCCTCCGACAAGTGGGCCCATGTTGGTCCCACTCCGGAACCTTCTAGAACCTTCCGGTACAATACCGATAAACTCCGAAACGATTCCGAAATCCAAAAACTGCTTTCCTTTATATGAATCTTATTCTCCGGACCATTCCGGAACCTCTCATGATGTCCTGGATCTCATCCGAGACTCCGAACAAAAACTCATAAACCAATTATCCATTCTATCCTAGCGTCGATGCACGTTAAGTGTGTGACCCTACGGGTTCGAGAATATGCAGACATGATCTTCTATCAATAATAAACAGCGGGATCTGGAAACCCATATTGACTCCCACATATTCATCGATGATCAAATCGGATAAACCACGATGCCAGGATTCAATTAATCCCATATATGTATTCCCTTTGTCACGCGATATTTTACTTGCCCGAGATTCGATCGTTGGTATCGGCATACCTAGTTCAATCTCGTTCACAGCAAGAACTTTACTCGTTCCGTAATCCGATATCACTTTGTGATTAACTCCTTAACCACGTGCTTGCAAGCGGTGTTGATATCGATTACCGAGCGGGCCCAAAGTATATATCTCCGACTCGGGAGGGACAAATTCCATCTCGATACATACAACCCAACAAGTACTTTCCGATCACCTGAGAGACACCTTTATGATCACCCTCACATAGGATGACGTTTGATGACCTCAAAGCTTTCTTCCAATACCAGGGACTTGTATTATCTCATGGTCTAAGGAATACAATACTTGACATAGGAAAAAGCTTCGCCAAGATGAACACGATGACACGATCTAATTGCTCTGCTTAATTTGGGTATGTCCATCATATCATTCTCCTAATGACATGATCTCATTATTAATCGACAAATCATGTCTATGGTTAGGAAACCTTAACCATCATTAATAAATGAGCTAGTCCATAGAGGCGTACTAGGGACACGGTGTTGTTCATAAACCACACAAGTATCAAAGTTTCCGCTTAATACAATTCTAGCATGGAATATAAACTTTATCATGAACAAGAATTATAATAATAACATATTTATTATTGCCTCTAGGGCATAATTCCAACATAGGGCTGTGGAGTTTTGTTTCTTGGAAGACCAACTCACCAAAGACCTGCAATGAATTGGCAAGCCCCGGAGGTTGATTTCTGGTCAACCTTATCACCTGCCCAATCGGCATCCGAATAGCCAACAAGATCAAAGGTTGACCCCTTTGGATACCAAAGCCCGAGAGTAGGAGTGAGAACAAGGTACCTAAAAATCCGTTTGACCGCCATCAAGTGGCACTCCTTGGGAGCGGATTGAAAATGAGCACACATTCCAACACTTAACATGATATCCGGCCTAGAAGCACAAAGGTAGAGAAAGGAACCAATCATATAACGATATACCTTTTGATCCACATCCTTCTCACATACTCCAAGGCCAAGTTGACCATTTAGTGGCATGGGTGTCTTCATGGGATTGGCCTTTGCCATCTCGAACTTATTCAGCATATCCTTAATGTACTTCTCTTGAGAGATGAAAGTGCCATGAGGAAGTTTCTTTATGATGAAGCCTAGAAAGAACTTCAACTCCCCCATCATGGACATCCTAAATTTAATAGTCGTCAACTCGGCGAAAGCTTTGTTATGAGATTCGTTAGTTCCAAAAAAGATAATATCATCAACATATATTTGAACAATAAATAAGCCACCCCCTTTAACCCGTTTGGTGAAAAGGGTGGAATCGACCTTACCCACGCTAAACCCATCCATGAGTAGAAAATCCCTAAGGTGCTCATACCAAGCACAAGGAGCTTGCTTTAGTCCGTATAGAGCCTTATGGAGTAGATACACATGGTTGGGATAGCGTGTGTTTTCGAAACCCGGGGGTTGAGCTACATATGCAACCTCTTTCAAGGGACCATTAAGAAATTCACTTTTCACATCCATTTGATATAGCTTGAAGTTATGGAAAGATGCATAAGCAAGCAAGAGACGAATAGCTTCAAGACGAGCAACGAGCACAAAGGTGTCCTCATAGTCAACACCTTCTATTTGGGCATACCCTTGCGCCACTAACCTTGCTTTGTTTCTTGTGAAGACCCCGTTCTCATCTTGCTTGTTTTTGAACACCCACTTGGTCCCAATGACATTGATGCGATGATCTTTAGGCCTCTCCACTAGAGACCATACTTCATTGCGGGTGAAACACTTGAGTTCTTCTTGCATGGCAATGACCCAATCAGGATCCTCCAAAGCCTCATGAACCTTAAGGGGCTCAAAGTTGGACACAAAAGCATGATGCCCACAAAAGGTTATGAGGTTCTTCTTCCTGGCACGGGTCTCGATCCCTCTTGATATGCTTCCAAGGATATTGTTGACTTGAAGACTACTTGCAATGGAGGCAGCCTTAATCTTCCGAATTGTTCCTTCATGATCAACAAATTCATCTTTTGAGGGACCTTGATCATTGACACCATCTTGAGCTTGGCCTTGAGATGGAGATTGATCTTCTACTTGGTCTTGCTCGAAGGTTTGAGGGCTTGGTTCTTGTTCTTCGGTTTGCAAGGCATCATGAGAGAGATGTTGATCTTGTGATGCATTTGATGGCTCAACTTGGGTAGATCTCGGCTCTTCTTGAGTTGAGCTTGAT
Source organism: Avena longiglumis (assembly GCA_030063025.1). NCBI lineage: Eukaryota > Viridiplantae > Streptophyta > Magnoliopsida > Poales > Poaceae > Avena > Avena longiglumis. Next base: position 20,161,649 of record CP125979.1, on the reverse strand, counting down.
TCTCCCCCATCATCTTGTTGAACATGAATGTGAGACTCGGTAGGCAAGATGTGCCAATACCCATCAACTTGATTACTTGAGAAGAATCACCATCTCATACATCACGAGAAGAAACTTGCCCCTCATGGGGACCATTATTCTCCAAAAACTCCACGTCACAAGATATTTCAACACTACCATTAGTATTGTTGTAGTATCTATAGGCATGAGAGTTTTTCGCATAACCAACAAAAATACCCTCTATAGTTCTAGATTCGAATTTACCGAGCTTTTCCTTTTTGTTCTTGACGAGACACTTGCATCCAAAGACACGGAAGTAGTTGACATTGGGCTTCTTACTTGTGAGAATCTCATATGGAGTCATGTCAAAGGGAGCACGGAGGTAGAGCCGGTGCGTTTAGTGGACCGCGGTAGCAATAGCTTCTCCCCAAAAATTGTGAGGGGACTTGAATTCACTCAACATTGATCTTGCCATCTCAATGATTGTCCAGTTCTTCCTTTCAACAACACCATTTTGTTGAGGGGTATAAGGAGCTGAGAATTCATGCTTGATCCCCTCATCTTCAACAAATTCTTGTATGGTGTAGTTCTTAAAATCAGTGTCATTGTCGGTTCTAATAGTCTTGATCTCCACTCCATGAGTGCGTTGAGCTTCCTTGGCGAAGATCATGAATTCCTTGAAAGTCTCATCCTTCGTCTTGAGAAGAAAGACCCAAGTATACCTTGAGTAATCATCAACAATGACAAGACCATATCTTCTTCCACCAAGAGAGTCATATGTCGAAGGCCCGAAGAGATCTAGATGGAGCAGTTCCAAGGGTCTTGACGTGGCCACCTTGGTAACGGAAGGATGATGTTTTCCAATTTTCTTCCCTGAAATGCAAGCACTACACACACGATCTTTCTCAAAGGAGATATCGGTAAGTCCAAGAATATGTTCACCTTTTAGGAGGAGATTGAGATTTCTCATGTTGACATGGCCTAGGCGACGATGCCAAAGCCATCCCTTGTCAGCCTTGGCCATTAGACATGTAGGAAGAGATTGGCTCTCTTTCAAGAGGTCGACCACATAAAGGTCGTCTTCCACGTGTCCAATGAGAACCAAGCTGAGATCATCACCCCTAAAGACCTTCACAAAAGTTCTAGAGAAATAGGAGTCATAGCCGGCATCCACGAGATGTTTAATAGAAAGCAAGTTGTAACCAAGGTTTTCAACATGTAGGACGGTCTCAAAAGTCAAAACCTTGGAAATTACCAACTTACCATAACCAAGAACCTTTCCTTTTGAGTTATCTCCAAAAGTGATGTTTGACGTTGAGTTGACATCGTGAATGAATTAGTCAAGCCCACTCCTACCTCCGGTCATGTGATTGGTGCATCCACTATCAAACACCCATTTTGATCCACCGGAGGCATAACCCTACAAAATCAATTCTTTGGTTTAGGAACCCATTGAGTAATGGGTCCCCTAGCATTAGCAACAAGATCCTTAGGTACCCAAATTGAGTACCACCTATAAGCATAGCCATTTAGAGGGCCAACATATTTGGCATATACATTTCCTTGAGTGCCCTTACATAGCACATAGGAAGGATTAGACTTTCCCGCATACTTGTGATTGGGATTGCCCCTCATGGCTCCCCCATTCACCACATTCCTTTTGACCCGGTCAACCACCTTGTCACCTTCCTTCACAAAGGTTATCTTCTTCGGTGGAATGGCATTGCTCGTGTTGTTCTTTGGATTAAAACCGACACCTTCCTTGGAAACTCTCGTCTTTTGACGGGATAAAATCTCATCTAGGATCTTTCCCTTGGAGGTAGGTGCACGCCGCTCTTTCTCAAGTTGCTCTTTCAACTTCTTATTTTCCTCAATGAGGTGAGCCTGATCAAAGGTAGAGTTAGAGGTACAAGAATCATTTTCAACTATAATTGGATCCTTCAATGTACCAAGAGCTTTCTCATAAGACACCCGAAGTTGATCATGGTTCTCTCCAAGTTTTATGAGATCACGCTTGACAAGCAAACTAGCCTTCTCAAGGTGCTCAAGGTCCTTGGTAAGAGAAGCATGAGCAACTTCAAGCTCTTTCTTTGAGGCATCAAGCTCTTGGGACAATGAGTTAGCCCTATCAATAGTGTCCATGTCTTTTGCTTTATCAATTTCAAAGATTTCAATTCGTAGTTTAAGAAAAGAATTGGTATTCTTTTCCTCACAAAACTCTTGCTCAAGAAGATTGAATCTTCGTTTCTCATCATCAATATGAGATTCCAAGCTATCAATGGCCTCATCGTGTGAGCTAACAAGTTCCATGAATTGCATGACTCTAGCACGAGCAATGGGAGGAAGAGACTTCATGATAGCATACATTTCTTTGATATATTCTTTACCAAATTCATCATTGTCACTATCACTATCATGGTCACTCTCAAGATCATCCAAGACACTAGATAGGGATGGAGGAGATACAATTACCTTGGAGCTTCTTGCCATAAGACAAGAACCGGTGATCTTGGGAATAGGAGAACTCTCGATGTAGTCCTTGGAGTAGTCGTAGGTGAGAGGTGAATCGGGTTCGACATATGCTAAACCGGTCACACCCACCACTTTCTCCTTATCCCCACACTCCATGTCGGACTCGTCCTTGGAGCTCCTTTCCATGAGGCAAGTGGCAGTGACCTTGGGGTTAGGAGAGTCGTCGATGTAGTCCTTGGTGTAGTCATAGGTGAAGAGAGACCCGGGTTTGGCAAAGGCCAAACTGGCCACTCCAACCACCTTCTCTTCATCCTCTTCCTCATTGTCGGATATGTATTCTTGGCCTAGGAAGCCCTTAACATCACGCCTATTGTTCCTCTTGTATCTTTCGTTGATGGGGTTGGGCTTCAATCTTGGTTTGGCACCTTCTTCATACTTAGGCTTGTCAAGCATCTTATCACAAGGACACTTTTCGGCAAAATGGGTTGCCTCATCACAATTGTAGCACGTCCTCTTCTTCTCACTTGATCCCATTGAGCTTCTCCTTCTTCGGAACTTCATGTTCTTGGTGAAGAGAGCAAGTTGAGAGAGCATATCATCAACTCCATCAACATCGTTATCTTCATCACTAGCAACAACTTCTTGCACTTTCTTGGCCTTTAAAGCTAGAGAGTAGGAAGACCCGATAGAAAGGTTGATCTCCTTGATCTTTTGCCCTTCATCCGCCAAGTTATCCGTGGCAACTAGATAAGAGACTAGATCATCATGAGTGAATTGATTAGCTCTTCAAGTCAAGCTTCTTGTCGGTGACCGCGATCATGGAGACAATCTTGGACTTGATAAGTTCATCATTCAAATTGAATCCATCATCATACTTCTCACACCCTAGGCCACCAATCTTCACGCGGAGGGCAACGAGTCTCTTGTATGCTTCAGCGATAGTCTCACCATCATGGTTCATGAACATGTTCATATCAGACTTGGCAACTTCATACTTGGATTTTTGGATAAGAGAGGTTCCCTCTTGGAGAATGACAATCCTATCCCAAAGATCCTTTGCGGTGGGGATGTCTCTAACTTGATCATGGAGAGTGCGGTGAATGGCACTCCTTATCTTATCACAAGCCGTTGCATTTAGTCGGCGGTCGTAGTACTCTCCCGGGGTGAGGTTGTTGGGATCATGAGGGTGGAAACCGGTGCATACAATCTCCCAAATCTCAACGCTGCAGCTGCGAAGATGATATTCCATATAAGCTTTCCAATGAGAGAAATGAGTTCCATCATAATGAGGTGCAGGACCTGAACCATTAATATGAGGCATGATGTTCTTTTGCTTAGGATAAACATAAGGGAATTGATTAGGGGGCGTGGAAGTTTTTGACGAGCCGCCCTCATGAGCGGACTCGGCATCCTTATCCTTCTCGATGTCCATTGGTCTCCCTTGAGGTACTACCAATGGATTACCAAGAAAAGCCCCATCGCCAATGGACTTAAGTTGTCCTTCTAGGTAACTCATTCAAACAAGGAGATCGGAATCCGCCTTGGCCTTTTCAAGGGCACCCTTGGCTAAGATTTCACGAAGCTCCTTGACCGAATAAGTTTTTTCCTCCTCATCGGAGAAAACCATCTTTTCTCTTAGGCGGTAAAGCCCTTAAAAGAGCCCTTGGCTCGTCTGAATTGAAAGTGTAAGATGGTTAACCTAGAGGGGGTGAATAGGTTTCTACAAAATTCTTTATAATCTTTTGCAAGTTTTAGGCTTTGAGGAATATAAGTGAGCCTAAATGCAAACTAGGTGAGGCAACCTAGAAGATGTACAAGGTACTTCAAGCTCGAAGGCTATCACAAGGTAAACAACACAAGTAAGAGGTCGGTTAAGGAATAACCGAAGCACGCGGAGACGAAGATGTATTCCCGTGTTCACCACCTTTGGGAAGGGGGCTACGTCATGTTGGAGAGGTGCGGGGTTCCACGAAGGATTCCTCACGCGCCACAAAGGCTCACCTTCTTCTCTGAGCCTATCCCACAAAGGAATAGCTCACTTACTTGTGGTAGACTTTAAGGTAGTCTCCAAACCCTCACAAACTTTCCACGGAGCAAATCAAGTCGAATGCCTCAAGGCGACCCTAGCTGCCTAGGGTTTCCCACAAACCCAAGAGTAACAAGCTAACTCGATGAACTCAAGGGGGAATGAACTTTGGCTTGGTGGAAACGTAGATCGGGACCTCCTCTTTCTTTCTACCAAAGGGATTTGGATTTGGTTGGGTAGAATGGGAGATCCTCAAGCTTTTGTGTTTCAACAATGGAGGAGAGAGAGAGAGAGAGCTTCAAGAAATGAAATGTTAGCTCAAATGCCTAGCCTCACAGTGGAGAAGAAAGGGGTATATATAGTGTGAGGGGAAAAAGAGCCGTTTGGAGGTTACTGCGACAGAACCGGCAATAAGTCCGGTCGGACCGAGTTGCTCGCCAGAATTTCCAGCGACAACTCCGATCGACCGGACCCCACGCCGGAATTTTCGGTGGTGACCGAAATTCCTGGCGAACAACCGAAAAGCTGTTATGTAAGCCATATCGGTGTGCACGGGGAATTTCCGGTGGCGACCGGAAATTCCGGTGACAGCACCGGCGCCGCCGACGCTTTTGCCGATTTCGCAGTAACTTCTTTAGACTCATTTTCAAGGCAGATTTCTCTCTTTATTCGAACGGGTGTGTGTGGGTGAATGATGAGAGGCTTATACGGTGTAGAACATCCCCAAAGAGCACATCGAGATCACCCCTCTAAATAGTGCGGTGTTTCCTAATTGACTCAAGAGTAAATAAGAGAGAATAATAAACAATGACACCGGCTCTCCATAGAGAAACGAATGAGGGGGTCACCCATCACCTATCACCAACAACCTGCGGATTCTCACCTGTAGAGAGCTAATAGAAACATTAGTCCATCCTCTAGCTCCGATGTCATAGTTAATCAAAATATTAGATAAGGGCTATTTGCCCTTTCATATATTCTATTAATAGCTCAACGGAGGATGCTTATTAAACTAATAAGTTTAGATTCACCTTAGAGCAACTCTACCGGATACCGTAACATAGCCAAAATCGTAAAACTCCGTGGTCCCCCCTCCCCCAAAAAATAGACCAAATAGATCTTGCATATAATGGTCCGACTTGTAAATTTATTTGTAAGAAACCATAAAAGGTGGCTCTTGAACCTTATATTTGCTTGAGTTTTACATTAAACCGCAAAAGGTGGCTCTTGAACCTTATATTTGCTTGAGTTTTACATTAAACCGTAAAATTGGCCACATATACAACACTCTAGATTTAATAGTGCTATCGTCTAAATGGAGCTTGGAAATTATTCTAATCGTGCTACTATTGAGGCACGAAATGACAAGGCGAAAATGAAACTACGAATTGAAAAATGTAAAATAGAAAATTAAAAAGAACTGAATAGAACTACTTCCTTCGACTCGTATTACTTGAATTGTATTTGTCTAGATTCTGATATATCTAGCATTAAAACATATGTAAATACAGTCGAATTTAGAAAAATCCAAGTCAACTAATATGGGTCGGAGAGGGAGTAGCAATGACAGTATAGCATAACAGTACAGCCTCACATTCGTTCACAAAATTCTGAAAAGAACTAGATTCATAGAAACGACACATATACAACACTCTAGTAGATTTAAAACACAAAAACATAAGGAAAATGATACCGATCCCTTGGGGGATCGTAACCTCCCATCCCCCGGGTACGAGTCAACGCACGACTCATGTACGCAGCGTGGTGGCCCCGCACGCTATTCATCTTCTTCGTTAGAGCGGGGTAGTTCAGCGCCGTCGCTCCACCGTCCCATGTCCCATGTCCCATGTCCCACCGGCCGCCGCGGCTGCTGCCCTGCTTCCAGCCGTCGGTTCCCCGTGTCGCCGCCAGTCTCCACCGCTTCCCTGCGTCGCCTCTGCCGATGAAGATCAGCCTCCTTGGATCCCTCATCCCACCACCGTCCCTTGTGTTCCCATCTACGCATGCGCCGGTGATGGTGAGGCCGTGAGCAGGTGCTGCCGACGTGAGCCCCTCGTCCCATGGTTGTGGCCAGTGGCGCCACGCCATAGTCCGCCCCGCCATCGTTGTCGCTACCTATGACGTCGAGGGTTGCTACATGAGGTTTGTCAGGCTGCTACGTGCGGCCCACGGCGATGCTACAAGTGGCGTGGGGTTTTGCTACAAATGCTTTGTTGTTTGCTATGAGATCTCCGACGAGATCTCTGACGAGGTATCTTACGAGATTGGATTTGCTACAATATGACATTTTTTTCTACATACATTTTGCACTCTTGCTACAATAGCATAAAATTTTTGCTACACGGTCTCCGGCGGAAGTCTCCGGTGAGATCTCCGGCGAGGCCGGGTTTGCTACATTAGCACAACTTTTTTGCTACACGGTCGCCGGCGATGTCTCCGGCGAACTCTCTGACGAGGTCTAGTCTATTTTTCTATTTTCTGGGTTAAACCGCTTTTGTAGCAAAAACGGGACTATTTGTAGCAAAAATGAGTATGTCTATAGCAAAAGCGGGATTTTGACCCAAAAAAGAGGACACGTGGTTGGTTGAGGCTCCAGGGATAAAAACACAAATCTCCGAGGGACGTCGTAGTACCCAAAACATAATCGCAGAATCTATCTCCAGATCGACATGAGTTTAGCGTACGGCCAGGTCGGTCTGACAGAAAAAATTTGAAATGTTTTCTAGCTCAAACCGTTTATCTAAATTAGATTTTGTTTTTACCGTTAGACTAGTCATAACGAGATCTTCGAAACAAGATCCCATGTTGATATGTTTCGATGACTTTTTTTTGAGGATGTAACTTTTTGCTAGATGTAACTCTCTCTGCTAAATGTGATGTAACTTTTTTTGCTGGATGATGTAACTTTTTCTGTTAATTCAGATGTAACTTTTTGCTGGATGATATAACTTTTTTGCTGGATGTAACTTTCTGATAACTTGGATATAATTTTTTTATAAATTGGATGTAACTTTGATTGGATGTAACTTTCACAAATTTACATCCTCTAAAAAATAGTCGAAACATATCGACATGGGATCTAGTTTTGAAGATCTCATCGAGACAAGCCCAACGGTAAAAACAGATCTTGAATCGGATAAAAGGTTTGAGCTAGAAAACATTTCAATTTTTTGGATTTCCTAATTATATACATAGGATAAAGTGCATGCACTAAGTCTGAGTAGTGTATTTTTTTAGAATAAAGACAAAACTTATTTTTTTTTTTATTTTAAAATAAAAATATTAGTGAGCTGTCTGACCTCTGGCGTCTAAAAAAGAAAAAAAATCCATGTGGAGCTGGATGTAGTCGCGTCCAAACATAATGACAAAATCAGTGTTGATAATATTAATGGGCCGAATTGTGCATCGCATTGCCGTATACGTTCTCATGGGCTTCGAGCATCACAAGAGGCTAGTGGGAAATTTCCTTTCATCAGAAGTTCAGAAGGTCAACTGTTTAGTCCACTCCGCCCACATCGCCACCAAGTTGCCTGCCATGCCGCCCTTCCTGCGGTACCTCGTACCGCTGTTCCTCGCCGCGGCCGCTGCCACCACCCCGACCGCCGCGTTCGTGCTCGAGGAGGCTACCATCGAGTCCATCCACCGCGCCTTCGCCAGCGGGGAGCTCACCTCACGCGGCCTCGTCGAGCTCTACCTGCGCCGCATCGCGTCCCTCGACCCGGCCCTCCACGCCGTCGTCGAGCTGGACGCCGACGGCGCGCTCGCCGACGCCGACCGTGCCGACGCCGAACGCCTCCTCGGAAACGCCGCGCTCCCGCCGCTCCACGGCATTCCCGTGCTGATCAAGGACAACATCGCCGCGGCCGGCGGCTTAAACGCGACTGCCGGGTCGCTCGCGCTGGTCGGATCCCGCCCCGCGCGCGACGCAGGCGTGGTCGAGCGCCTCCGAAGCGCTGGCGCAGTGATCCTTGGCACCGCCAGCCTCAGCGAGTGGTGTAACTTCCGTGCCCCCGGCGTGCCCGCCGGCTGGAGCCCCCGCGGCGGCCAGGGCCTGGTCAGTAGATCCGCCCCTCTTGCCTCCTCCCTACTATTCTGTTTGCTTCTCCGTGCTTTGGAAGCAAGAATTACAAGTGGATTTATCGGAGCAAAGGTGAATCGCAACTCTGAATTACTCTAATCGCCATGCTGGTGTAGAATCCATATGTACCGTCAGCGACGACGTGTTCCTCCAGCAGTGGCTCCGCCATTGCGGCCGCCGCAAACATGGTGGCGGTGACGATTGGGACCGAGACTGATGGGTCCATCATGTGCCCGTCCAGCTTCAACTCCGTCGTTGGGATTAAGCCGTCTGTCGGCCTCACAAGCCGTGCCGGCGTCATCATCATTTCTCCAAGGATGGACACAGTTGGGTAAAATCGACGCTGACCGAATGTTTACTGCCTGAATTTTAACCTTAACAAACACTGCAGTGTGCACTGCTTAACTGAATTACTTTGACATCCACTTTTTTGGGGTAACTCAGCTATTTTATAGTTGTAATGTGCCCATGTTTATGTTTGCTCGAATTAGTTTCACATCCACTTTTTGGGGGTAATTCAGCTACTGTATAGTTGTAATGTGACCATGTCTATGTTTGCTCGCTTCACTTCTATGATATGGTGATGCCAATTTTGATTATTTCTTAGTGATGTGATTTACTTGATGCAGGCCAATCTGTAGGACTGTTTCAGATGCAGTAGATGTGCTGGAAGCAATCGTTGGTTATGATCCGCGAGATGCAGAGGCAACTCGCATGGCATCTCAGTATATCCCGGAAGGCGGTTATGGGCAATTCTTGAACGTAGATGGTCTAAGAGGAAAGAGGATTGGGATTCTCAGGAAGGATTTCTTCCGGTTCCCCCAAGGATCTATCCAAGAAAAGGTGTTTGGGGAGCACTTTGACACTATGAGGTGATTCGCCATTCTTCTTGTCTGACGACAATATCTGTTATTTTTAGGCATCAGTCATTTCGATTTTGCTTCATTTTCAGATGGATCAACGGTTATGTTAACTCAGACAACTAATGAGTGGTGCTTTTGATTTGGATGGCTTTAATCTGTACAAGTATCAGATCTTGTCCTGTGATACAGTAAATCGCACGAAATGTATGTATAGTTTCAAGCTTTCTCATGGTTATGACCCTAGCTGAGACAATATCGTAGGCATAGAGAAAGATGATTGATCCCAATGTCACCACCTAAGCTGGTCTGACACGCTTTATTACTCTTACGTCTTCGCTAAGTACAAGTTACAACACTTTTTCAGACACTCCATACACTCTGAATGCTACTCCACACCACAGAAACATTATACTCCCATAGTATGTGCCCTCTAAGATGACAAGAGTTACAAGTTAGGGTACAGATGACAGATGCCACTGCAGTGTTTGAAATTTTGAAAATGCCACTGGTTACAAGGAAGACATGGGCCTAGATCACAAATGTCGATAGACATCCATTAGCATTTTTCATGCAAAGTAGTACTGACAATATGAACATTGAAAAGGGTGATTGAATGAAAGAAGGAATGCATCATGACGTGTTATCTACTTATTGCTTCGTGTGGATGTTTTTGTTTCTGGATATACATTAGCTTTTCTTAACTTGTGCATTCTGTTAAAAAACTGAAGGAGATTGGGGGCCATCTTGGTGGATAATCTTGAGATACCAAGCATGAAAGTCATCAACGATGCAGTACAAAGTGGCGAACGTGCTCTTATGCTCGCCGAGTTCAAGCTGTCCCTCAACTCTTACTTGTCTGAACTGGCCATCACACCTGCTCGATCATTATCAGACATAATTGAATTCAACAACAAGTATCCTGTCGAGGTAATTACTTCATGTTGACCTCATTTCCTAGTTTTTTTCCTTGAACTAGAGTAAGAGATACTCCTGAAATTTGTTACAGGAAAGAATGGCTGAATTTGGCCAGAGTTACCTTGTGCAGTCTGAAGCAACAAATGGCATTGGTCCGACTGAGGAGCGTGCCATTACCAAACTGAACAAACTGTGCAAGGAGGGCCTTGAGAAGATTGTGCAAGACAACCGACTGGATGCAATTGTCGCTCCTGGCGCGTCTGCTCATAGCCTGCTCGCAATCGGTGGCTACCCGGCGGTAACTGTCCCAGCTGGATATACGTCGGATGGCGTTCCTTTTGCAATCTGCTTTGGAGGGCTGAAAGGATCTGAGCGAAGCTTATTGAGATTTCTTATTCCTTGAGCAGGCAACGAAAGTCAGGAGACCTCCACCTGTATTGCAGCGTTGTGCCATTTGATTGTAGTTGTGTGTTTTACCAGTTTGTATCATTTTCAGGATTAAAAGAGGAAAATCTTTGTGAGAAATCTATACAATGGTTTTAGCATTTTGAGATGTCATCACCATTAATTTCCCATCTTTTATTGATTTAGACGTTATTCAACGCTGGGCTGTTCCTGTGGAAAGGGAGGGGACAAGAAAACCTTGTAGTTCTTGCCCCATATACATTGAATCAGCCGTTGAGCTAATCAACAACCATTTTTCTAAGGTTTGGCTTTTCATCTTCTACCAGTCAAGTAAATGATAAGGTGGTACACCAACCTAAAGATCAGGAAAGTACTGCAGAAGAATCAAATGGTGAAGCTTCAAAGGAAAGCAATGGTTCATCCGGAGGTAGGTTTTGAAGACACCAATCCCAGTCTATCAGGTGGCGATGGACTAAATGACCTGCATTTTCTGATTCAGGTGCGGAGAAACTAGTGAAGCTAGTTTGTGAGAATCATGAATTATTGACCTCGAGAGATGAAGAAGTCAAAGATATGAAGGACAAGGTTCTGCGCAGCTATGCAGAAATGGAAAATGTCATTGCACGGACAAAGCATGAATAGGTAAGTAGTTGTTAAATTTGATTTCTGGTTTGGATTTTAATGGCATAAATGATGTTTATAAGCATTTTGACCAATTATGTTGAATTTGCTCTTTGTAGCATCTTAATCGTGTATGCACAACTTCTCTAAGAGTTTGTTAGGACCGTTTCAGATGCAATAAATGTGTTAGAACTTTTCTAAGTGTCCTCGTCATTCTCTGTAGGAACTTTTCTACCAAGTACTCCCTCCCTCCCAAATTATAAGGCGTCTAAGGATTAGTCAAAAGTCAACGTTTTCTAAGTTTGACCAAGATTATACACAAAAATATAAACATTTATAATACTGAATCAATATCAATAGATTCACCATAAAGTATATTTTCTTAATGTGTCCATTCAATATTGTAGATATAGATATTTTTTCCTAAATATTTGGTCAAAGGTAGTAAGATATTTTTTCCATAAACTATAATAAGCCCGAGGCAAAGTATAATAACGCAGGAACAGATACATAACCATGCCTTATTTCTGACCAGGACGAGCATTCCACTAAGATACATCAGACCGGCAAATAATCAAGTCGAAACCCTAAACCCTAAACTACTGTATTCCAAGAAGACAGAATAGAGCCGACAAACATCACAGGAGTTCCACAAATCTTCACACCACATAACAGAGCTAGACGACCTGTTAAAACTTAAAACAAGTTAGTTTTTTAATTTAGTAGCCTAAACACCAATTGGAGAAACATAGATGTACTGGAAACTATATAGTTTATGCTCACTACTGTGAAGGGGCTTCTGCTAAGACGGTGATCCCTGTACCAAAGCTTTCTGAGGTATGCTGCGCCCATTCATGAATCTTGTGCACAGGTATGTTGGAGTTCAAGTGGAAAGAGGAGATTATGTCCTTAGGTTCTATAGTTATATGCTCAAGCACAACAGAGTTTTCCAGGATGCAGCATGCCAGTGCAACTTGAGCCCGGTAGCACCTGAACCCACTCATATACACCGTCTTCAGGTGATCGTAGCAGTGCATATGACAACCACCCTCCCCTGTCGCCTCACCATTGTTCCAACAGTGGCCAGGATTCTTAGTGTAGCCCATCTGTCATGCACGCCATAGATCAGCTCGTAGTGACAATCAGAGTGCACATTGCACAAACAAAAAAAAAATCTAAAAGTATATGTCCAGATCAACAAAACAATACTCACATCAAGATGCAGTCTCTCCAGTTGGGGTGCAAAGTCTAAACAGCGGGCCAATTGAACAATTCCATTATGGGAGTTCGAATCATCATAGAAGATAAATATTTTACACGTGAGATGCCTCAAATGCATAAACATGCCGTGTGGTCTTGTTGTCATCAGCGTATGCACCTGAAACATGACCAAGGCAGTTACTTACACCTGGTTTGAAGAAATAGATGATGTGGTAACCACACCATAAGATAAATTGCCATAGTAATTACCTGGTCATCATTATGTTTCCATAAAGAGGCTTTCACAGTTAGTATCTTCACAGCCAGAATAGCGGGAAATTCAGTGAGTGCAGGGACAAGTGTATTTTCTCCTTCATTAACACATATTGACGCCTTCTCCAGTTTTGAGCAACCATGCAGTACTATAGGTATCACTGGCCCTGTGTACTCAAAATTAGCCAGACCAGCACCATGGCAGTTAACCGTCCGCACTTCCTCTCCGGTAATTTGTAAAGTTTGAAGCCTATCAAGTTGGTGTGGTATTCTTAAATTAGCTACACCGAAGCAGGAATGGATCTGAAGCTCGTTCAGAAACGGACATTTCAATAGCAAGTCAGAAAGATCTCCAAATATCTCGACAAATCTCAGGACCAGCCTTGTGAGGTTTGTAAAGCCACGTATTTTGGGGTTTGGCTTTATATATACATCCGTGAGACGCATGGACTGGACATAAGAGCTTCCCTGAGCGTCTAAAGAGTCGAGAGGGAAGTGGTAAGCATATTCGTACAACTCGGCAGAATCTATTAGGTCAATATCAATTACTTTTGCGTTTGATGCAACGGCAAAGCGAATCCACCTGTCAAGATGCCCGAAGTCCTCTGGCCACATGCGAAATCTGATACCAAACTTATTGAGCCCCGTTCCACGGTGCTGTTGAATAATATGATCCACGATCTCCACAAAGTCATATTTTCTTAGTCTGACACTGTCTCGATCAGCGTCCGCTTCTCCAGTGCCATCAAAGCATAGATTAGGATGTAATGTCCAGCGTGTCCTCCAGTTCTTTGAAACAATACCTGTGCGCACCGCGTCTTTCAGTGGAAGCCGTGATACTACACGAGTTTTAATTTCCTGGGGCAAGAAAGGACTATAATAAGGTTGGTGATTTTGGTGAGAAAAGAAGCGTTGAATGTTGATATTACAACTACCTGAGAGTCAAGATAATCACTTAATAAGGACAAGATTAAAGTGCATATCATACCAAAGGCATGTATACAAGAAAAACAAAAGTTGAAGATAATATAATCCCATAGAAAGTAGAGCCTGGAGATTATTTTCCTTCAACCTGAGCTAACATGCAACACCCAAGTATAAAAGATCTGAAACTAAAAGACGATCTGAGCTTCACCAGATTTAAGGCAACAATTTCCACCAAAAAAACAGGTAACAAGATGAAAGTAGTACTAGCTGCTACTAAAGAAGAAACTAAATTATATTTTGAAAATAGCTGGTGATAAGGAATGTGATCTGATTTGGGCTAGCACTGAATCTTTTGTTGTTCATCTTTACGATCTTGTTTCTAACAGTCTTGCAGGTATATATACATATATCATGTGGTGCCGTCAAGAAAGTGGCTAATTGACGACGGAACGGTCCGACAGTTGGTCAATTTTCTTAAGCTAACAACTAAGGCAAGAATCCTACTGTACTATATGCTGAACCTTTAAGTTGAGAAGAACTGGATCCTAGACTACTTTGACAATTCTTAGCAACTAACACACACACGACGATGTGCTTAACTGAAACAGATGCAGAAATTAAGTGAAAGTGCTGCAGCTACATGATGATTATGAACAGTCGAACGGTAGGTAACATATGGAAGGGGTGTTACCTCCGGGAGGTTTTCTATCTGGAAGATGGAGGTCATCCTGAGTGCGAAGATGGTGCTCTGACCTTCTGAAAGCTTGCTCACCGCCGTCCTAAAGGGATTCCTTGGTGGATTGATGCAGCAAATAGAGAGAGAGAGAGGATAGGGAATGGGGGAGGAGGTTAGTACCACTTCTTCCTTATTTGCTGATCTAGAGGAGTAGCATTGTGTTCTCCGTGCCGGTCGGCCGGCCATTGCTGCCGTGCGGTTTCACCCCGCTAACTTCCAATGGAAACACACCAAACAGGTTCTCTTTTCTTTAATGTGCCAGGTCCAGTCAGTGCAAACCAAGTCTGTACAACTAGAAGTAACAACGCAGCCAGTCATTGGGGGCAACTCAAACAAACCATGGAGGAAGCCACATAGGCGACGGTCCAATCCATGGCCACGACAGAAGACGTCTGATGGGACATTCCCATGGGCGTCCTGGTCGAGATCCGGCAGCGGCTCTCGGCGTCGGCTCTTGCACGACGTCATAGACCACTATCGACGGCCGCTCCATGGAGGTAATTTGAATGAACTGAAGTAATCCAAATATGTGTGGAATGTATGTATTATGTTTTTGGAATAACAAATCGTTGCTGTTTCATTTATATAAAATAAACTCCATAGTTATATAATGTCACACTAAAATAGGACAATTTTTCATAGTTATCTTACGGCCACTAAGATAGTGACAGCTAGAAAGCGGTATCGTTAGAAATTTCTTTCTGTCAGAGTCATGGTTATCTAAGAAGAATTGTCGATCGGTCGATAGAACATAAATTTGTAGTGAATCAGTCGCAACAAACCACTAGAGGCTCCAGAACAAACCGGTAGAGACATGAAAACATCCAATAGGCTTGTTCTAGTTCTAGAGAGGCTCATATCCAGCGAACTTTCTAACTCACTCGCTCGACATAGTAACAACCAGGGATGCGTTGGTCTGTACAGGTGTCTTGTGTCTAGACATAGCAATTTGTTGTATTCCTACTTTGTGAGAATGTAAATTTATAAAGTAATCTTGTAATTAACAATGTGATCTCGACAGGGGTGGGCAGAAAAACCGATAATCGAAAACCGAATCCGAAAAGATTGAAACCGAAACTGAATAGACCGAGACTGAAAGGACCGATCAAAAAATTGAGTAGCAAATTTTGTAGACCGAATTTAGTTCGGTTAATTCGGTCATTATTTCTTGGTAACCGAATGGACCGAACTGACCAAACTTTAGGTTAGTGGCCTAGTTCCCATAACTATAGATTTATCTTCCTCGACTAAGCCAAATTTAGTATTATTAAATGTTAGTTTCTGCCAATTAATATGACTATATGAAGTGTATTTTATATTTAAATTACAACTAAAATAGTACCAAATATTATCCAACTTTTGTATTTGATAATATCTATCACACAATTCGGTTATGACCGAAACCGAACCTGAATTATCGGGTAACCGAATTTGTCGGTTAGTAAAAATAACAAGTAAATTTCGGTTTTTATTTTTTGAAGACCGATTTCAAAATAGACCAATATGCAAAGACCAAATTTTCGGTCATGACCGAACGCCCACCCCTACTCGACACATGTTGGAGAACCACTGGTTTGTAAAATACATGTATAAAGTGGACCTATACATAGATGTGAAACTTATGACAACCTGGGCACACTCTGATGTAGAAACATAGATCTGGATAGTAAGGTAATTAGAGAATATTTCTCAAACAACTTCAGAAAACATGGAAACACGTCTAGTTATATGAAAATGCAAATTTGGACCTTCCATCTTTTGACGGGAAAAATTGTCCCATGTGAAGATGTAACATGATTATTTGTGTTATGAAAAAATACATTATGAATTTTGAAGAGTACTTACTTAAATTATTGTTAAGGTGGATGTAATTTAATTAAACCTAATTTAGATTATTAATTTTGACCTAAAGTGTGTAACCAAAAAAGGCCAAATTTTGGAATATATTCTTCTTACCAAACAAAAACCATTTTATTTGGGAACAATGTTTGTATTCTTTTAGTAAACCTTGAAAATTTTATCTTCTTTCAAAAATTTCAAACAAGAACAAGGAATTCAATCACATATTCTATTAAATTAACATTTTAAAATTTGATTTTTTTTTTTGGTATTACAATGATATAAAGTTTAATAGAAATTTGAGATATTGTCCACGTATGTGCCTGTGTGCTATGCTAGTTCTCGCAACAACGAACCACATTTGCATACTAAGGGCACGTACAGTGCAGACTCTTAGGAGAGACGCTAGGGATCAAATCCTGGCCGTTTCGTGCAGTTTTGGTAGCGGCGACGGAAACTTAAGCGCTGGGCGCTTAGGCTTAGCTGGTAAATTTGCCTTGGAAGCGTCCGACGCTAGCTGCACATGGTAACCACCTGTTTAAGCGTCTCAAATAAGAGGCCTGCAATATACGTGCCCTAACTGCAACAAAGTCAATATGTGTGTGCACGATCGACAGAGGGAGAAAAAGAAGATAAATCAAACGGCCTTATTCTCGGATGAACAATCCCTACAGTACAATGACGACGACATCCCACGATTAAGTAACCCCCTCCATTTTCCTCAACAAACTCTAACATGCTTACACGCACGCACCCAAGCCGTCACACACACGTAATACTTTTACAGATCCTGACATCATATCATACATTGATGGATGTACCCATTATCCATCGAGCAAACAAGCCAACCAACGACCCACCTCCACAAGAATTCAAGTATTGGTCGCTAATTGGTCTCACGTCGAGTGCGGCTGGTCGCCGGCACCGCCGTCGCTGAGGTAGGAGGAGGCGGTGCTGCTGTCGTCGGCGGGGTCCCGCTCCCGGACCTCCTCGATGCGGGCGAGCGCCTCCTTGATGTCCCAGCGCGCGGCGACGTCGGCGTCGCAGCAGGCGAGCCCGACCTTGAGCAGCTTCACCATCTCGCCCTCGCTGCTCCGGGTGGCTCCCATGTCCCTGTCGAACACCTCCCCGGTCCACTCCTCCCGCACCACCGAGTTCACCCATCCGGCCAGGTCGCTCGTGCCCTCCCGCCCCTGCCGCAGGTAGTTTTCCGGGAACTTCCCCGTGAGCAGCTCCAGCACCAGGATCCCTAGCGTCCAAACGTCGCTCTTCTTGCTCGCTTTCCCGCCTTTCCCCGTCATGCATTCTGGCGACTTGTACGCCACCATCACCTGCAACGCGTGATGCGACGTCACCACGGGCACCAGCGCGTAGTCGCTCAGCACGGGCTCCATGGCGTCGTCGAGGAGCACGTTGGAGGATTTGAGGTGGCCGTGTGGCACGGTGAGCATGGGCAGCTCGTCGTAGAGGTAAGCCAGCCCGCGCGCCACGCCCTTGATGATCTTGAGCCTCGCCGGCCACTCCAGCTTCGGCAGGCCCGACCTGGCGCCGCCGTGGAGGAATTGCGCCAGGCTGCCGCCGGACATGTACTCCGTGATGAACATCTTCTCGTCCTTCTTGTACAGGTAGGCGACGATGGGGAGGAGGTTTGGGTGGGCGAGGCGGCCCATGCGGCGCATGTGCTCGTTGAAGTCCTGTCGTCCGGCGCCGTTCATCTCCTTGAACCGCTTCACCACCATCGACGTCCCGTCCAGCAGCGTCGCCTTGTACGACGCGCCGAAGTTGCCGCTGCCGAGCACCTCCGCGGACGCCCGGAGCAGGTCCTCTAGCTCGAACCGCATCCCGCCCTCCTTGAGGAACAACAGCCCGTCGCGCCGCCCGCCGCGCTTCGCTGGCACCGCCGTCACGGAGCCCGTCAGATCTACGTCACGCTGCAGGGTCACACGATCGTGTTAGTGTCAATCAATCAATAATACTTCAAAAATTCTACTTAACCAATCTCGTCCACCTCTTTGATCTTGATGGACGGCTCGGCGGTGGCCTGCAACTTGGCCGCGGTCATGGCGCCCTCGCTGCCGTCGAGACCGTCACGTCCCTGCTCGTCTTTGCGTCGGGCAACAAGTGCCATGATTATGCCAATGATGGCGAGGAGACCGCCGATAACCACCACCGCGATGGCGATGATCATGAGAATCTTTAGGCCTCCTGATGAATCCGATGACGGTGATGAGGCGCCTATAGGCGGGCATGCGATGGTGTTCAGCGGCGGGCCGCAGATACCTTCATTACCTGAAGATTTTCAGATTGCAGGTGTTCGTTAGGATCAGATGGTGCATTGCATATGAATTTGCGGCAAGAGCAGATCAATGAGGGTTTGAATAGATTATGAACATGACTTACACGGATCATTTTGTTGTATTTCTCATGCTACACGGATTCAATTTTGTATAAATAATGCAGTGAGAATTTCGGAATGAGTGTGGACTAGTAGTTGGTTACTTTTATCTTAGTCTGCTTATACCACGCGGGCATGGGTCATTTGACTTGAATTTTGTTAGGCTATGTTTGGTTAATACACCTCTAGAGTGGATTGGAGGGGATTAGAAAAGATTTCGACTTAGATGGGATTTAAACCATATCAATCCGTGCCAAACCCTATTAATCCCAAGGAAACCGAACGAGGCCTTAGGACCTAGTATTCGGTTAATTCACCCCATGGGTGGATTGGAGTGGAATGAATGTGATTTGCTTGGATTTTGAGTTAGATGAGATTTAATCCCTCTCAATCCATGTCAATCCACCTCAATACATTGTAAACAGAATAAGCCCTTAAGGGGTTGCTCACCAAGATGTAGACCAAAACAAAAAAACTTCTACCAAGAATTAATGTAACTACCCAATTCTATTTCGCAAAGCAAAGCAATTTGGCGCGCATGTTCACATCAATGACCTGGACACGTAATATGCTTATTGGGGATGTGAGGTGTGAGGTAAGCATGACGTAAAAAAGACGGCGAGCGTCGGGCGCCATAGTGACCCTTTCTGTTTTTTATGCATAATCGATGCTCCGACACTTAGGAATAGGCGCCCATTTTGTTCTAGTCTAGCCAACTTTTGCATTTCGTTGAACTTGATGTTTTTTCTGCGTTCTTTGTAGAACTTGTTCTAAAACTTTACAATAAATATGCTTGTTTGCAACAATCAGTCGATGCAGAGGAGAGGCGTTCCCCTTTTGAACAAAATTGCCGGGCGGTTTGGATCTTCTATTCTTCTTGTAGGGTCCCTAACTTGTATTGTATTCCCTCTTCCTCTCCAAATCCCTCTATTTACCATGAACACACCCTGCGGCCCTATGCCAACACTCTCCAAATCCCTCACTAATTGAGCTCACATCATGGTCGATTACTCCACTATGGCCCTATGCCAACATTGTCCCGTTTGAGTTCGGGTGTAGGTTCGTTGTCATTTTCGTTTTTTTTTGTCTTGGATGTATACCTACATATACCGTGTCCCCATCCTAGGGATGCGTTTGGATGCGTTTTTCTCATGGCTTCCATTTCTAATCAGGCGTCACTCTTATCCTAGGGGGCTTCGGTGAACCTCAACCACGAACCCTTGGGCCCTAACCCTTCTGTTCACTCCATCAACGCACACACACACATCTTATGGCGCAAAGCATGATCCTCTAACGGAGGAACTCTATAAGTTATGGAAGTTGGGATAGCACATTGCTTGGAGTATGAAGAAAAAAATGGTGTGGTGACATATTCTTTGCATTAAGAGTAGAGAGTAAAAATAAATAGATTACATACACTTCTAATTCCTTCATATGACTTATATATGTTGAATTGGGTGATCTTGACGAATCGAAAAGATATGGTGAACGACATAAATGGATGTAACTAAAGAAAAAAGGGCAGGTTTTTTGAGACACTACTTGGGAAACGGGTCAAAATTAGGGTTTTCCGCCTTATAGGGAAGCAACGACCAAAGCAATGGTCAACTATGCAAAAGTGACAATGTCGTTTTGAAATCCTAATTTCAAAAAACTCAAGAGAACAGACTTATTTTTTCCACAATATTTTAATATCATAGAAGATTTGGGAAAACCATATATCAGATAGCTTTCGACGGGAATATACCGAGGGATGAACTACCTTCTTTCTATCTCCCTCCTCTCTTAATAGTTTGGTTTCCCATGCCTATTGTATCGTGCAGCTAAAAAAATTATACTCCCTTCATTCCAAAATATAAGACGTATAAGGATTAGTCAAAAGCAACATTTTCTAAGTTTCACCAAGATTATATAGAAAACTATGAACATTTACAATACTGAATCAATATCAATAGATTCTTCATAAAAATATTTTCTAAATGTGTCCATTTAATATTGAAGATTTAGATATTTTTTCCTTAATATTTGGTCAAAGTGTTAAGATTTAATTTTTGACTAATCCTTAGACGCCTTATATTTTGGGACGGAGGGAGTATGTTACCACATCACCATATATTCCACAATTTGGCCTTTTTCAGTCACAAATCTCAATAATGAGCCGGTTTACTGAAAACTTAAGAATTATTAGGCTACTTATAGTGGGAGTATCATATTACTAGTATCATACATATGATAGTAGCGTATGATACAACCCATATAATGCTTAGTATCATCTTGTTGTATCATAGTCTCATGGTATTTAATTATTTATAGAATCTCAATGCAATTTGATGTAGAAGATGTATTTGACATTAAATTTTCTTCTTACATGTACTATGATACCGTATCATATTAGTATGATAGTATCATTAGCACCTCTTTTTTTATTAATTGTTGTGCCACATTATCATTTTGCCAAGTGGCAGACATGATACATATTATAATACTACCACTAGGACCAGCCTTAGGTTACTACTATGCATTAACAATTCTGCTTTTAAAGACACGTGCAATTTTACAACATGTCAGTCAAACTACACGTACATAACGCAACAATTAAATGCAAAGATTAAGCCACTCCGTTACATAAAAAATCTTACTACGTACTTAATTAATTGACTGTATCGGTTCCTCCTAGAGTAGCTCACCTCAGTAATATCAACGGGGAGTTCAAAGTTCAAACAAAATCTAATTAACTAGTAGAAGTAGTCAGCAACGAGATACGGGGAGCATATAGAGAATCAACAGGCAAAATAAAACAATAACTAACATTCATGCACGATCAAAGCAGGAGCTGCCATATGCAGCTAAGCAAAAGCAAAAGATGGTACTTTTATAGAAACGTAGCCAGGGTGCGTGCGCACGTCGTGCGAGATGAATGAAGGAAACTGATCACTCACCTTGGAACGCGGCGGTGCCGAACCTCTGGAGCTGTTGTGGGACGGGGCCGGAGAGGTTGTTGTTGGAGACGTCGACGAGCTGGAGTCCCGTCTGCTTCAGGTCCGGCACGGGCCCCTCGAACCTGTTCTTGGAGATCTGCAGCACGAGGAGCTTGGGCGAGGTGAGGGAGCCCGGGATGCGCCCCGTGAAGTCGTTGTCGGTGAGGAAGAGCTTCATGAGCCCCCTCATGGCCGCGAATGCGCCGTCGGGGATGTCGCCGGAGAAGCGGTTGCGGGAGAGGTAGAGCAGCTTGAGCATCCCGAGCGCGGAGAGGCCCGCGGGGAAGGGGCCCGTGAGGTTGTTGTTGGCGAAGCTGAGGGCGCGGAGGCCCGGGAGCGCGCCGAGCGGCGCCATGTCGGGCGCGGGGCCCTGGAGGCCGAGGTACTCGAGGCGGAGGACGAGCACCTTGTTCGTGACCGGGTGGCACCGCACGGCGTACCATACCGGGTCGCCGCAGGGGCCGGAGCCCGGGGAGGTGACCCACTGGTCCAGCGGCGCCGGCGGGCTGTTGCCCGTGGGCCCTCGCAGGGTCTCGCGGAAGGTGATCAGCGCCTCGGTCTCGGAGGGCCCGGCCGCCACCACGGACGCCGCCGCGACGAGGGCGAGGGCGAGCGCCGCGGCCAGGAGGAGCGGCCTGGCGGCGCCGTCGCCGGCCATGGCGAGCGCGACGCGCGCGCGAGCGGAGGGGAATGAGAGGCGTGCGCGCGGCGCCGGCGCGCGGCTAAAGAAAGGAAAGGCGGGAGGTGGAGTTGGCGCGGAGGAGAACGACGACGACGGAGGTGGCGGGGAGAGCTAAGAATAGGCGTCGGGCGGGCGGTGCGTGCTGTGTTTTGGACATATGTGCATGCCTCGGCTTAGGTTGCGACGACGCGCGCTGAGAGAGACCTACCGCAGCCTACCTGTTTCCTCCTTCTTGCCCTTGTCTGGTTTGTAAATTATCCGACCCATCGATCGATCGCCGGTACCACCTGAAGAGGCAGATGCTGGAACCAGTCAGTGGGTTGAACCAAATGATTACCCATGTTTATGTTTGAAATGGAGTCTATAAGTTTCATAATTTTTGTCGTCGTTTTAGTTCAATAGACCTTGGGTTTTCACCCTCAAAATCGTGGCTGGGTACTCGTGAAGCACTCCTAAGAATGCAGTCCACCGGTGCTGCCACTCTCGCTTGCCAAGGCTGCTGCCGCAAGTCGCCAAACACCCGACACATACCGCATTGTCTTCATTGCAACCAGTACCCTCTCCGCCATTACCAAGCTCCGATCGCAGTCACCATGACTTACTCCACCTCTGCCAGTTTTATGGAAATCTGTATCAAGACATGTCCCATGGCGTCGACGGGAGGGCGAAGCTTCGCGCCTCGCCCAGATAATAAGGGCGCCCACGTCCGCATCGATTTCACTCAAGATATCCACTAACGATGTGCGCCCAACCGCGGAAATCTCTGAGAGAAAGACCAGAACTCGTCGGTGACCAGATCGATAACTTCATGGTGCTCAAAGAATAGCAGGATCTGACCACCTTTATTCCACTGTGCCATCATCTCTAGCAAGCCAGACACGATCGGTGGCAGCCCTCGCTGCCCGAAGAATTCGTCCAGCAGAGCCATCGTCAACCTAGGAGCGCACCACCACCATGCCGCTTGTCACGTTGTCGCCACAGGCGGAGCCCGAGCCCAAGCGTCGCCGCCATGGCCCCTAATGCAGTGCCATGCCCTGGCACGGAAGTGCGCCTCCGCGTCCTCCCCACCATACAAGGGGGGCGAAGAATTCCTGTCGCCGCTGCTAGGGCTTTGCTCGGCCACGCCACATGGCGTCGGCGGAGGAGGAGGGCGGGGGAGTTGTGGGAGGGCGGTAGGTTCTAGGGTTTTCCTCCGACCGCCTCACGGGGACGACATGGGAGCAGATCTTCTAAAATATAATGGCCGATGTGTGTCCAAAACAATGTTTTGTAGTACTATGGAATAGTTCTGTTGGAGGCGACGATAAGAACACCTAATGTAAACAATATTGAGATTCTAGCAAGTGCAATGGCTGAATTTCGATTGAGAAATCATATTTTTTTCTCTCCCATTCTTAGTCAGTTGAGAAGTATTTGTATTACTGATGTAAGTACTTTAGAAAATTATGTTTTGTCGCCTTTATTCGTGCATCAATGGTTATGGTTACAGCTAAAAGGAAACATTAGTGTTATTGGATGAAGATCAAAGCGGGTAAATATCACGTCTTCTCGATAGGACCACAACAAGGAAAAATTCCAGCTCTTGCGGTATATATAGTCCAAAATATTTGCATCATCAGATGAAAGCATATACTACTCCAACTAGCATAATATGAGCGCCAGCCCAGAACATGCACGTAGGGCGTACGCGCGAGATGACATATATGATTGGTTAATCCCCTTCCCCAAGATGTGATGCGGCGACAACGAGCGAGATCGCTCGCTGATGCAGCCAACTACCACCGGCAGTGGGCAGCAGCACCCACGATTTAAGCGATGTGAGTATGTTGACAACTTAACAAAATGTAGAACGATAAGAACGAGAGGCATAAGGGTGTTTGCTGCTCGGATATTCCGCATGGTAATAAACTACTCGTCCCTAAAAATCATCTAACTAAATTATCTTCATGTGCACATTTCTATCTCTCTATCATAAAGAGTTAGATAGAAATGGACTCCTATAGTCTTTTTGCCTACGTGTGCAAGTTTGTAATCATTTCTGAACAGCTAAGTCATTTTATTTTGTTCAATGGTGTTCCAGAAGTTTCAGCCACTCGATCTTCTGCAAAGGTTCAATAACTTCTGTAAAGTTTCAGTTGCTTATGTGAAGTTTTTGTTTTTTATCTTTATTAATATTTATATCTTTTATATTTGTGCAATTGCACTTTAACAGTGGGGCACAAAAGTCAGTGGATCTTTCAAAAAAAATCAGTCACATATTTCAACGTGCACTCATTTCTTATTTTCCAACAGTAATAATTGATAAAACATAGTGGTTGATGCTGATGTCAATGAATAATTGTTTTTTTTATAAACACAGTACAATCGTAGACGCTCACAACACGTACATGCACCCACGATGTCAATGAATAATCATTAGAGATACAATGGTAATTTGATGAAATAAGAAAGTCTGACCGCAAAAATAAATATGGATGCTGCACTCAACAAGACATACATACTCCTTGCAGACTCATGAACGTGAGATCTTCTAGGAGGCTCTGAGGAGAGTGACGAACGAATG
The DNA here is from genome assembly GCA_030063025.1 of Avena longiglumis. Taxonomy (NCBI): domain Eukaryota; kingdom Viridiplantae; phylum Streptophyta; class Magnoliopsida; order Poales; family Poaceae; genus Avena; species Avena longiglumis. The sequence continues at coordinate 20,136,676 of CP125979.1, read as the reverse complement.
CCTAAGAAGGCGCGAGAAGCTAGGGACAACTCAGTTGGCGGAAAAACCCCTCGTACGTAACCCCGCCTCGCCTCCCGAGGCCTTGCGCCGCCAGAACCCCACCCCACCCCTCCCCTTCCCCGCCTCTCTTGTCGCCGGCCCTCGCCGAGGTGGCGGCGGCCCCAACCTTCAAAGGAGGTTTGGGTGGTGGTTGCCGGAGGTTCCCGTTGGATCTGCTGGGGCAAGGATCGTCGGTGTACTGACATGCAGCGGCTAGCGCGGCGTCCCTAGTCGGGGTGGTGGCAGAGATCCTCTCCTGGCAGCGCCATGGCCGGCAACGGAGGTGGGGGTGGACCTGCTGGCCATGGACGAAACCCTAGATTAAAATATGGGTGTCTCCTGTGCCGTCCCCCAAATTCTCTTCGATGCATGGCTGGGCCGGATCCGGTGGAGGGTCGATCCTGCTCTGCCGCTGCCTTTCTCGATGCTAGCCTAGCCCAAGGGCCGCTGCTAGGGGTCAGAGCGGCGGATCTTGCAGGTTGTCGGGCGGTGGCGTGGGGGCTGCCGGATAGGCATGAATAATGGTGGTCGTCCTTGGATCTCTCGCACATCAAGATGAACATATACTTGATATGTGCCTAATGGATCTGTCTGGAGTGTCTAGTTTCGGAAGGCTCTGCCGGCGAACTTCCATGTACTCATCATGCCTGAATATTGCCGGATCAGAAGGAATTTGGTCACGCGTACCTATGTTTTTTGCTGGTCGTTTGGTTTCAGATGGAGCGTGGCAAAGCTCTGCTACCTGTTACCATCATGTGTCATGTGTTTGACGATCCATGGTGAAGTCGGATGTGGAGAATTTTATAAGAACATGAACATAAAGGCTAGTTATGGTGGATTGAGTCTTTGGGATGTTGAGGATCTGGCTTGGTGATCTGTGACTCGCAGCAGCGTCCGTTAGAGAGGGTGACAACACAGGAGATGTTCACAGTCTTTTCTTGCAGGGTGAAAACCTAAGGTCTGGCCTTCATTGGTTGTGCCTGGCAATGGCCTTGCAGAAGGCATTGTTTTGCGAGCAAAGACTTCCTCTAGGGTGAAAACTAGGATTTTTTATCGGAGGCTGACAAACGCACTGTTTCCTTCTTGGAGGCGTTGTTTTTGGAGGGGTTGGAATCTGGTGTTGTTTTGATGGCGTTAGTGTCGCTGCTACTAAAAATCTGATCGCTTTAGCGGGACTTTTCTCTTTTTTTGTAATTCTTCTTCTTTCTTTTTCGTTTGTGTACCAATACGTATTGCGTTATTGCGTTATTACGAAGGCCGGTGTAATTGGTATCGTGCGATATTAATATATGCTCCTTTCCAAAAAAAATGTCACAAAGATTCAAATTCAAATTTGATACACAGCATGCTAAAAATAACAAATTCAACATTATTTGTGTTAATGGGCTAAATTTGTGCCCCGGTTCCAAACAACCACTGGTGGGATGGCCCATACTAGGCCTTGGCTCACACTTCTCTCCTAGGATTTGGTATTTAAGTAGGACCACTAGCAGAAAATAGGCAAATGCTATTTATTGCCTAACACACGCATTAATAGTGAACGCTCACGCGGGCAGTCAATTGGGCCAGCCCGCTTAGCGCACCTTTTTTTGGTTTTTTAGGATTTTGTTTCCGTTCTTTGCTCTTTTTTCTTGGTTTCTGGTTTTGCCACACGGTTTTTTTGGGTGGTCTGTTTTTTGAACAATTTTGGAATCTGAACTTTTTCAAATTTGTACATTTTTCAATTTTAATTTTTTTAGAGTTAAACACTCCAAGTTTGAATATTTTTAATTCTAAACAAATTTTAAATCTAAATCTGAATAAATTTTTAGATTTTAACAAGTTTTAAACCAGAATATTTTTAAATCTCTAAAAATCTGGGAAATTAGAAAAAAAAAAACTGACCGCTAACATACTAAATAGCCTTACCGTCATAATGGATCGGCTCAATCGGGTGGAGCGGTGCAGCGTACGCACCGAGCGTTGAATAGCACCACCTTAAAAATAACACACTCATGGCCGAACACCCTTTATTTCTGGTCACAATTCGCTACTGCGATTTGACCTTTTTTTGACAAATCATAAGTTAATTTAAAGTAGAATTTTCTACATGCTAAGTATACATTGTATCTAAATGCCAAATTATTTTCGAATTTTCTAAACAATTTTTGAAGTCCATTATTAATATTAGTGCCAAGGTCGCATAAAAAAATGCTACACTAGATAACTTGTGGATCCATCTTCTGCTCCAAATACTTTACTAGAGCTTCTCCAAGTAGTTTGGACCCTTGAATTGGTCTCCATGCCCTTTTTTACTAGAAGTAAGATACATCCTTCTCTCAAGGAGTGTATGTAGTTGTACTCGGTGGTTTAAGGACTTATTTGTAATTTTATTATTATTTTAGTTCTTTTTTACTTTTATTGATGATTATTAAGAGTTCGGTGAATTTTTTGCAAAAAAGAACATATAAAATGATATATTATTAAGAAAACAATCCGAGATGCATATACTGGATAAAAAAATTCATGGTACATTGTGAAGAAATTATTGATGGGATTCCTAGCATGAAAAACAAAAAAATTCAACGAAAGAGCGAACAAAATCAATATCCAATCTAAACGAGAGTGATTAGATCTCCGTACTCTTGTAAAATACGAGCAGGAACGTTATAAAGAACGTGGTGGATGTAGTTGTACTTTCTTCATGATCCAATCCGATCCAGCAACGCACAAATGACACCTCTGAGTTATGCACGCGTACGGCTCGAGGACGTCTCTTCTTTGTCCAACAAGATGGGGAGGTAGATGAGATCACCTCCGGCAGCACGATGGCGTGGTGGTGGAGTATGGTGGATTTCAGCTAGGCTTCGCCAAGCGCTACGGAGTGTAGGAGGAGGAGGAAGAGAGGGTGCCAGGGGTTGGGGGTGCTACGCCCAACCCATCCCCTCCCTTTATATATGCATGGGGGAAGCCTTGCTTGGCCCCCCTCCAAGATGGTGGTGCCGACGGCCCAAAGGGAGGGGGAAACTCCCCCTTCCATACACCCCCTAGGGTTTCCCCTAGTGGGGTTTAGCGCTTGTGCCTATGGTGGGAAATGTATCCCTATCTCATGTAGGCCAAGGTGCCCCCATAGAGGTCCATGTGGGCCCCATGGGTGGACCATGGAACCTTCTAGTATGATACCTGAAAATTTTAGAACTTTTCTGGAACATTAAAACCACCGTCCTATGCATGTTTCTTTATCTCTGGAAATTCCAAAGATCCTCAAGATGTCCTTTATCTCATCCATGACTCCTAATTCAATTCGATATCACCATCTCAATATCTCATTACTACCCTAGCGTTAACGAACGTTAGGTGTGTGACCCTACAAATTCGAGAATATGTAGACATGGTTGAGGCACCTCTTTGATCAATAACCAATAGCAAGATCATGGTTTCCATAATGATTTCCACATATTATAAGAAAGTCATTCATCGGTTGAACCACAATGTCTAGGATTCAAACAATCCCGTATTCAATTCCCTTTGTCTGGCAATATATTATTTGTCTGATATTCGATCGTTTGTATGATCATACCTAGTTCAATCTCATTACCGATAAGTTATCTTTACTCATACCGCAATACGATATCCTCGTGACTGAACTCATTAGTCACTTTATTGGAAGTTACTTAGGATGTTGTGTTACCAAGAGGACTTAGAGATATCTCTCCGTCACATGGAGTGATAAATCTCAGCTTTGATCCATGCAAAACAACAAGTACCTTTTGAGATACTTGAAGAACATATTTATGATCACCTAGTTACGAAGTGATGGTTGGTGCATACAAAATATTCTTCTGGTACTAGGGTGTAATATGTTCTCATGGCCTAAGGAACAAGATACTTGATATTAGAAAAGTACAACAATTTAAACTTAGTGACACGATAAAATAGATATTCTTAGTTTTAGGTCGATCCATCACACTATTCTCCTAATGATATGACTTCGTTATTAAATAAAAGCACATGTCCATGGTTAGAAAAACTTAAACCATTATTTAATCAATGACTAGTCTAGATGAGTCTTACTAGGGACACAATGTTGTTTATGTTTTCGTACATGTATTGAGTTTCTGGTTAATACAATTATAGCATAGAGAATAAAAATTTACCATGGACATAAAATATGATAATAATAACTTTATTATCATTATCTATTAGGCATATTTCCAAGAATTATCTGTGTGGAGGAATAATATGTGTGTAGTGGTTGTGTGAGGGTGTGGATATATGTTCTGTCTACCATTACTCATTTAAGAGGATTTTTTAGCTAGGCTCACTTTAATTCACCATGATCATTTCTTTTAGAAAGGTTAACACTACTGAATATGTGTCGAACATGTGTACGAGTTTGGTTATAGTTGGACTTGTAATTAGTCGAAAGTTAGGTGTTTGAGTCGGACACTTGTAACCTGACCTAATATATAATGACACCGGTGATGTCTACGCACGTCTATTCTTGTAGACATTTGTTGGGCCTCCAAGTGCAGAGGTTTGTAGAACACCGGCAAATTTCCCTTAAGTGGATTACCCAAGGTTTATCGAACTCAGGGAGGAAGTGGTCAAAGGTATTTCCTCTCAAGCAATCCTGCAATCAAGATACAAGAAGTCTCTTGTGTCCCCAACACACCCAATACACTTGTCAGGTGTATAGGTGCACTATTTCGGCGAAGAAATAGTGAAATACAAGTGGTAACGGTGCCAGAAAATAGCTTGACGGTGAGGTAATGACTAAAGCAAGCAAACATGCAACAAATCTAGATGCAAATGATGTTTCAATGTTTAGAAACAAGGCCTAGGGATCATACTTTCACTCGTGAACATTCTCTCATATAAATATCCTCTCTTCATGATACTACTCTCAACTACTCTCCGGTTGGGCACTCTAATCATCGGTAGGGCTATAACAGCACTCTTCAAAGTCCGCCTTCCCCAATCTAGATAACCCCATACTATCACCTTGAGCGCTAGATGGTTCCAACAAACACCACAATTTCATAGAGACATCCAACTCCAAATATAACTCATAAAAAATATTCAATCTAGCCAAAGTGCCACACACGGTATGCACGCTGTCACTTTCACACATGTGGGGAAAAGCATAGATCTATTAAAGCACAAAGAGTATTTATGTAGACTCAAACCTAAGTGCCACAATGACGTGCATGCTGTCACTTTCACACACATGGGGAGAGCAGAGATCTATTAAAGCACTTGAGTAGAAAGGTAGATCTACTTGATTACAAAGCTCATGACCACAACAAGATCATGCATAGAGAGAGATGAACACATATCTACCGGTAGAGCCCTTAGCCTCGAGGAAGAACTACTCCCTCCTCATCATGGGAATCAGCAACGGTGATTGTCGTGGGAGTGACCACGGCAGATGCTGCAATCGGCAGCGAGTAGTAGAACGAAGGGCAAGGGCGGCCAGCCATCTGCGGTGCGAGATGAGGGCGGAGACTCAGGGTTTTACCCAGGTTCGGCCCCCCGGAGGGTAAAGACCTACTCCTGCTAGATTGTATTATGGAGGTGTTTACAATGGGCGAACTCGGCGGCTAGGCGGCGAGTTGCTTGGTGTATGAGGGCGATCTCTACTCACCCCTTAGGGAGGTTTATATAGGCCTACCTCCCTAGGGTTTACATATCTCAACCGATTCGTTACAACTTTATCAATCGCTTAACTCGAGACCATTGGGCCTATCTACTCGCTGGGCCTTCACCTCCAGTCGCTGGTACCTGATGGGCCTTGATCCATTCGCCGTTCTGCAGCCCACTCGCCAACCTTTGGGCGATCGGAAGCGTCCCGGCGAGGATACCCCAAAGAGGCATATCCCCATCGTAGTCCCGAGGTCGTCGTTGATTAGGCGCAGTGGCTGGCATCGAGTATCTGGCTTCAAGTTGGCATCGATCGAATCGTCGGGCTCTGTACAAAGGAAAAAATCCGGCGAAAGTCGCGTCTCGGCGACTCGAACCAACGGTCGCAACCTCGGCGAGTAACTTAGCGAGCCGAGTGCCGAGGCGGACCGTCGGGTGTGGTCAAACTAGCCGTTAAGGTAACCGCGGTAACTTTCGGCGTAATCATCGCGCAGAACGGCCCCTAATTTGGCGGGCAGCTCTCGCTATATAAGGGAATGGTTGGCCATCGGAAGCCAACCGCCCACCATTTCTTCCGATCGCACATCTTTCGCCGTTGATCTCGCGACCGCAATCCTCCAACCTCCAAGCAAATCCTCGGCCATGGCCCTTTCCACCAACCTTGGCAGATCCAAGTGCACCGGTATGGCCAGCCTCCTTCGAGGAGGCCGGAATCCTGGGCGGCTGGCGAATCCTCGGAGAAACGATCCCGAACCAGCGAGAGAGTTCATCTGTTTCACTAGTCACCTCGAGCGGGGTTTAGGGTTTCCCACCTCTGTTCTTCCGGCTTACTGCTACTACGGATCCAGCCTCGGATCTGGGTCCCCATAGTATCGAGCAGCTCGCCATCTTTGTGGCGTTGCGAGTGCTACTTGGCGGCCCTATTTTCCCTTGTGGCAAGATCTTCCATGGACGGATCGGTAGCGAGGCGAAGCGACAATGCTAGCCAAGGCGGCTTAACCTTCCAATGAAATCCAAAGCCTCCTTCTTGACCTTATCTTGCCGCCAGCAAGCGGCAGCGAAAAAGTCTTGGTTTTACGTGACCGAGGCGCGACCCGAGCCAGGCGGCGATCCCACGATACTCGGCCGACCGCTCGAGCGCGCAATCTCCGTGTCAAGCTACCCGGCGACCAGCGGATGGTCGTTGACGAGATGCTCCAGCCATTCGCGGTCCGAAGAAGAAGGGCTCAGACGGTGAACTCAGTACAACTGGCTTGGGCGGCGTCTTGTTCCACTTCCAACGCGAGCATTATATGTACCAAAGACACGAAGCGAGAAGACTCGACGAAGGCCTGCCTCGCCGAGTGAAAGTGGAGGACTACCTCTGGCGAAGAGGATCACCAGCGGCATACACGGATGCACAGGGGCTCCTCCATACACCACGAAGCGTCCGGCTCCAACGGTAATAATCGATCCCATTCGCAGCATATGCGATCGCGGTAATTCTAACTTTCTTCCATGTTTAACGCAGTTATTTCAAGTGGTGGAAGGTGGCTCCACCCGCCGATGATTTAGAGTTCGGGCCATCCGCCCGGGACAGCGAAGTCGCCTCCGCCAAGGCAATGAGGGACGAGGACGAATCCGAAGAAGAGATCGCCCGATCCGAAGACCCGTGGGCAACGTTAACGCGAGCTCGAGGCGAGCAAGAGCCTCGGCGTCATGATGATGACGAAGAACTTCCGGAGACCACCTCGCCCGTCAAGCCACTCCGCAAAGAAGAAGAAGGAGAAAGGCGAGGCCCCCACGAGGAGGAGGCCGCCGAGGATGGTCTCACCGCCAGCTCGGCAAGCGGCTCGATGCCCATAGCTCGGCCGACGACGGGTGGCTCGACAGCCAATGCTGGATGCGCCATCCATGGAGGCGCCGCGGCTTCACTACCTCCGCCCTTGGCGGTCTCCGGGCTAGGGGCGGCTCACGAGGCGGCCTCAAGGAGGTCCCGTGGCGGTTTCGCCTCGCAATGAGGCTCTAGCATGGCGGTCTCGCCGCAAGGAGGCTCAGCCGCAGCTCCACTTCACGAGGGGCCTCCGTCGAAGGTGTTCCGAGGCACCAACCGCTACCTCAACGCCAAAGAAGCCCTCCGTATCTTGGGCCCTGGCGTCCCCTGGCTGGGGCTTAGTCGACCGGGCCCTGAGCTGGAGAAACCGCCGGCCTCCGTCTTGGGCTGCGCTACATTCGATCGCCAAGTAAGTGCACTCGGCCTTCATCTTCCTCTCTTAGTATTTAAATTGTTTTGGTGAGTTGTCTCGATACATAGGACCGGAGTGAAGAAGATGGGCCACCCGACGGTGGCAAGGTGCCTCCGCCGCTAGCGAGGAGGACCCTTCTGAAGAGGAAGGCGGACGGTCGCCGCCGCCACGGAGGGCAGCAAGAAGGCCAAGGCGGCGACATTGTCGCCGTCTCGATGACACACGGCGACGCTGGCGGGGCCAGCTGAAGCAACCGCATCCACGAAGGGGCATTTCGTTGAGGCCGGAGGAGGCGAGCTCCCTTGAGCGGGCGCGTCAATCGCTACCTTCCCCGCTTCATGACCAAGGCCACGGCGAGTGCGCGGCTGCGAGCCCTACTCGAGATCGCCCGGCGAGATTGACCAACGTCGCGGACACACCGGCGTTGCTTGCGTCGTGACGCGACGCAACGCACAACATGCTTGGCGGCCATCCGGTACCTCCGGTCCCGAGGATCGGTCGTTGTTTTGCAACGGCCTGATTCTTTAGTTCTGTTTTGTGCGTTGAGTCCGGTCCCGATGCGCACTCGCTAAATTTTAGCGGGTGGGCACTTAGGAAATTTTTTTTTTTTGTTCAACCGGTCCTCGAGTGCACACTCGCTAAATTTTAGCGGGTGGGCACTTAGGAATTTTTCAACCGGTCCCAGTGCGCACTCGCTAAATTTTAGCGGGTGGGCACTTTAGGAATTTTTTCGACCGCGGTCCCTCGAGCGCTTTTCGCTAAATGTTGGCGGGTGGGCACTTAAGAATTTTCATGTGTCTTGACTTTGAAGATGTCTGTGGTCTGCAGTGGAGTCAGAGCGATTGGCTGCAGCGGCGTCTTGAAGGAACCGGCTGCTCTCCGAAGCGAACAAGGAACTTCAGTTGTGGCTCTTGTGAGGTGGCTCGCCAAGGGTTTGTCCTCGGAGAGCTGGAAGCGGTGCGGTCTGCATTGGGCACCGCCGAACAAAAGATCGCCGACCTCGAGCGCGAGCTTAAGGAGGCGAAAGAAGAAGCGAGTTCGGCGAACGGGCGAGCGAAGGCTGCCGTTGTGGCCGCGGAGGACGATCGAAAGGCGTCTGAAGCCATCATTGTTGGGCTTCAGAACGACCATACATCGCTTCAAGGTTTCATCACGGGGCTCGCCCGCCCTTTGATTGGTGAGTGCGTCTTCCTTGCCTTTGCGATTGTACTGTTTGTGGTTTCCATTGTACTCATAGTTGTCTCCCTTCGCAGGCCGTATGATTGATAGCCATGAAGAAGCGAGTTCTCTTGATGCGAGGGAGTGCGTGAGCATGCTCGTCGACTGCCGGCTGTCGGCGACTTGCATCCGCGCCTACCTTCAAGAGATGTCGCCCGGAGGTTATTCCCAATGACCTCATTGAGGTGTGGGAGTACTTGGAGAAGGCGCCCGCGTCGTGGAGTTCATGACGCGGTCGGCTTTTCGCGTGGAGCGTCGACGGCTCTGAGTCCGACTCGCCCACTTCCCAAGATTTCGACCTCGACGACGTGACGAGTGGTTATCCTTCATCGTCCGCGCCGTGGATCTGTCGAGGTTCTTAAGCCGCAGGAGCGTCTTTGCCGCGTACTCGAGCGTGTTTGGGCGATGGGCGACCTTCTTCCGTACCGAGAAGCGGTCGCGCGAACGACGCCGAGCCGCCGCATCGCGTCTTCAAGGTCGAGCAGCCTTCCGCAGCGGCGATGGCGGGCGGTGACGACTTATCCATCGAACCATAATCAGTATTCATCCGGAAGCGCCGGGACGCTGGTGCATCATCGTCGAAGCCTGCGGAGTAGTGTTAGTAACAATTCTGCTGAGTAGGCATATTTTGTAATGTAAGACAATGCGATATGCGATTGAATGGAACGTTGTGTTCATTTTGCTATTTGTTTGCGTGTTTTGATTGATTTTGGGTGAGTCCCGTCGCGTCCGCCCTTTTGCGGGTTTCACCTTAAATATGATGTTTTGTTGTTTATCATGTGTGTTGTTGGTTGAGTCGACTACCGAAGCTCGGAGAGCCAACAGCAAAGCGACTCCTCGAGTGCTCTGCTTTACCGTTTTCCGTCTGTGAGCGGTGCGGGTGGAGTCCCGGCGTGGTACTTGGTAGTTCGAGGCGCGACTCGAGGGTGGTTGAGGAGAGCGCGTTTGTGTTAGCGCTCCTGCCTGGCCGGTAGGTCATCGCGTGGCGAGTCTGCACGCTCTCTCTTATGGCGTTTTCCTGTCCGAGACGAATCGGTATCCAGTCCGGCGTGGTACTTAGCCGTTCGAGTCGCTCGCCAGGATGCGGAGGACCAGGTCGCTGTGGGAAGCAAGGAGATGTCTTGGTTCGTAAAACCAATCGAGCTAGGCGACTCGATGGGGCTCCGGATTGGCGTTTTTAGATGGGACCTGAAATGACTCAGTGCTCTTACATCGCACTACTTAGCGTGCCGTCATTGTACCAAGGGTTGACTTCAGTATTTTAGCATGACGCTGTTAATTACGAAAAGCGAGTGGCACAAGGAATGGAGAGTAGACAATTTTGCGGTAACCGCTTCTTTTATTCATAGCGATGGAGAGTACATGTGGGGTTCTAGGTATAGAACTTCCGGAGGAGATTTACATTCCACGGCCTTTTGACGCCGAGTTCACCGTCCCGCGGACGCCGACGAGGTAGTAGCGTCGTTTAGCACGTACTGGCCCGATAGCGAACGGCCTTCCCATGGAGGAGAGCTTGTGCATGCCCTTCTTGTCTGGATGAGGCGTAGCACCAAGTCGCCTTCTGGAAGGTGCGGTTTTCACCCGTCGGTGGTAGCGACGGAGCCCTTGCGATAGATAGCGGTGCGCGATCGGGCGAGGTCGGCGCTTCGTCGAGTTGGTCGAGCCCATCTTGGCGGGCAGTTCGTTTCGGCCTCCGTATAGTGGACGATCCGCGCGAGTCGTGTTCGAGGTCGGTTGGCATGACGCTTCCGCGTAGACCATGAAGAAGGGGTGAATCCGGTCGACCTGTTGACGGTGCGAATTCCCGGATGACGGAGGGAAGCTCTTCGACCCAGCACTCCGGTGCTCGAGTGGTACTTGGAGTCGCGGCTTGGCCGTGGAGGATGCTTTGGTTGGCTCGTTCCGCTGGCCGTTGGATTCGGGTGTCCGACGCGAGGTCGAGCGGATGTGGTGCTCCTCGCAGAACTCGCCATTGCTCCCTTGGCGAAGTTTGTGCCGTTGTCCGTGATGATGCTGTTGGGAAGCCGTGGCGGTATATGAGCTCGCGTAGGAACTTAGTGGCGCCTTCCGTCGCATTTCGGACTGGCTTGGCCTCTATCCACTTTGTGAATTTGTCGACGGCGACCAGGTGGGTGTAGCGAAGGGCCTTCTTGAAGGGACCGACCATGTCCATGCCCCACGGCGAATGGCCGGTGATGGGTATTGTTTTGAGCGCCGAACTTGGAACGGCGTCGGTTGGCGTACCGGCACCCGCGCATCGCTGGACGATATCGGCGCGTCGGCGTGCGGTGGGCGGTAAAGCCGTGTCGCATGGCTTTGGCGACCAGGAGCGCCGCGCGGCGTGGTGGCGATCGCTGAGTGGATGTCGTAGGATTTTGCGTCCTTCACGGTTGGACGCAGCGTTGAACACGCCGGTGACGCTGCGCTTTGTAGCTCGCCGTCGACGATGGTGTAGGACTTGCATCGGCGAACAATCATTCGGCGCTTGTCTCATCTGCGGGCAGGTTGCGTCTCGGTAGGCGATGTAGGGCTTGGTCGGTCGTGCGGTTCGGTGACGAAGTGCGACCAAGGTTGCCTCTGGTTGAGCGGGACTCAATGTCGATCTCCTTCGGAGGAGAGACGACGGCGTGAAGATGGTGTCGAGGAACACGCGGCGGTGGTGCGGATCGTGCCGACCGATGCGAGAGAGGCGTCGGCCTCCTCGTTTTCCTCTGTCGATCCACTCGACCGAGTAGCGGTGAAGTGGCCGCCCACCTTGTCCACCTCTTGGCGGTATGCCGCCATGGTAGGACGGCGTCGCGGTGCCGGCGACTTGACCGCAACGAGGTCGAGTCTCCGTAGCATCGAAGGCGATTGACGCCATCTCTCCTGCGGCTCGCATGCCGTGGAGTAGGGCCTCGTATTCAGCCATGTTGTTGGTGCAGGCGTGAATTCGAGGCGGAGTAGCGGAGCTTGTCGCCTTTGGAGAGGTCAGACTATCCCGCTCCTGCGTCCGCGTTCTTGGACCCGTCAAGCATGTGCTCCGAGAATGGAGGTACGGCGGCTTCTCAGCTGGGCCTCCTCCCGGTCGGCGAGGAAGTCGGCGGTGCCAGGACTTAATCGCCTGCGTGGCTCGTACTTAATGTTGTGGACGCCGATCTCGGCGGCCCACTTGGCGACCGCCCCGGTCGCCTCGCGATTGCGGATGATGTCTTGTAGTGGGGCGGAGGAGACGTGATGGGGTGCTCACGGAAGTAGTGCGCAGCGCCGAGCTCAAGACCGCATATACCAGCTTTTGGTATGGGTATCACGGCGCGACTCGGTTAAGACCTCGCCGATGTAGTATACCGCCACCGGATCGGGCGCTTTTCCTTCCTCCGTCGCTCGACGACCATTACAAATACCGACGACGCTCGGACGCCGCGACGTAAACCAGCATGGGCTCCTTGTCGATGGGTGCGAGTAGTGGTGCGAGTAGCACCTTTTTGAGGTCGCGGAGCGCATCGTCCGCCTCCTTGTCCCACTGGAAGGTGGGATTCTTGCGCATCAGGCGGTATAGGGGCATCGCCTTTTCGCCCAGGCGTTCTGATGGGCCTTGATCCATTCGCCGTTCTGCAGGCCCACTCGCCAACCTTTGGGCCAGTCGGAAACGTCCCGCTGAGGATACCCCAGTAGGCATATCCCCATCAGTGATGATTATGGCGATGGAGATCGATGGAGATGGCTCCGGGGAAACTTCCCCGTCCTGGCAGGGTGCCGGAACAGAGACTTCATGTCCCTTGAATCTCCCCTTCGGTGGCGGCGGTGCTGCGGAACTTTTTCTGGAAGTATGATGGATTATTTAGGGTTTTCTGCATCGGGGGCTTATTATAGGCGAAGAGGCGAGGCCGCGAGGCGGCAGTGAGGACACCCTGCCTGCACGGCCCACCCTGGTCGCGCTAGGGTTTGGCCTCTGGTTTGCTTCTCCGTCTCGTCTTCTGGATTTGTGTCCCCCACGGTAAAATATTGACTTAGGCTTTTGTCCCGTCCAATTCCGGTAATATTGATTTTCTGCCTTTCTGGAACCAAAAACAGAAGAAAACAGGCAACTGACATTGTGGCAACTTGTTAATAGGTTAGTTCCAGAAAAGATATAAAAACACCTCAAAGTGTAGACAAAGCAAAGCAAAGTAGATAGTAAACAAGCATGGAGCATAAAAAATTATAGATACGTTTCCGATGTATCAAGCATCCCCAAGCTTAAATCATGCTCGTCCTCGAGTAGGTAAGTGTTAAAAAGAATAATTTTTTAGGTGACATGCACCATCAAAATCAAGATCAAACAATTTGCAAGCATTGAAAGGTGGGAGCAAAGAACTCTAAACATGAGCATGAAAGATAAAGTTCTAACAGTAAGACAAAGTAACTATGCATGCAACATGAAAGGTTACAAACAAAGATCGTGAATAACAATGCATTGAAAAATGTTTGTTTGTTTCACATACAAAAAACATGGCATAGTGGCATTCAGCTTGTCCCTCATGGAGTAGCAAATAGATGCATAGGACACCTTCAAAGTTCATAAGGGTGACTAGATACAAGTAGCACAAGAACAAGTAATATCACAATATGCATCAATCAATAAATTTTGGGACACTGCACATAGAATGGCAACTATGCTCTCTTAATGGTGCCTAATGGATATAAGGTGGAGAGTCAATATAATGGTGGAAGAAAGGCCCTTAACAAAGGGAAGCAGGGATTTCAAGTTTTAAAAAGAGCTTCCAAAAATTATGGTACTTGTTAGCTTTCATCCCTCATTGCCCCTATCATAAGCATCTTGAAGTGATTAAGGTTAAAGTGAACAAAGATGAAGTATATGCTTGACAAAGTATAAGCTGGCAATCTCAAGCCCCTTGAATACGAGGGCCACACCTCATGCTACTCAACTTCAGTCACCTGTAAGTTCTTGTCATTGTAAGTACATGCGTATCATAGAGAACCGCCAATGGGGTACCCCTTGCACGTGGTACATGAGTTATCCCATAACCAAAATGACAAGGCAAGCAGACAATGAGCATATCAGCAATCTTTTTATTTACTATATACATAGCTTTTTATTGAGGATGCTTCATAGATAGCTCACTATGGTGATGCTGCAAGTTTCCACCATGATTAGGCATGGCTTAGGCTAGCGGCCCAGGCGTTTCTCTAACACAAAATACATACTCCATAGACTTACAAGTTCCCTCTTTATTTCACACTGGTGACATCCATAGACAAAAGAGCATGATATCAACTGAGTACAAAGTACAAGTGCAATGTTGAAAACGTTACCCGTGACAACACGGTTCTGCTAATTACAACGTATAAGTGCAATCATATACAACATAAATGACACAATGGTTCAAGTTTATTAGGGGCAAGGAATATAAAGTGTGCCATCAAGTTTGTGAGAGCTTTAATCACTAAGTTTTCACATAACAAAATACTTTTTAATTAAAAGATAGCTGAAAACAAGAATATACTTGGAATGGTGTAACACACCATGCATAGGAGTTTATAGTGGACACTTTGTAATAACTTGGTTTCTTGGGAGTTGGAAGCATGAGTAGATCTTACTTATACAAGTGGAGGCTAGCAAAAGACTGGGAGCAACCAACTAAGAGAGCAATAATGGGCATAATCATGTAGAGCAACAAAACATTACTAATAAAAGCATAGAGTGGTACTACAAGTCAAGGACTAAATGATCATATAGGCTATGGTGACTTGTTCATAGTCATAACATGGTGTGAGCATGTGCCAAGTCAACTCAAACAAAGCGTCAAAGGAGAATACCGCAATACTATGCTTTTGTATGCTAAAACAACGCATGATTCCTTCAAGGCACATTAAGCAATCCTAATTGTTTGGAACAAGTCATGCTACGACAATAATCACTAAGCATAGGGTGAAAACAAGATATAGCATGACATGATAAAGTCTAAGCCACAGTCAAAACAAGCTCCCTTTTGTACCACTATAAGCATGAAACTTTCTACTGTTTTCCAACACCAAACAACTTATTTGAAACAACTCACAAATATAATAATCAATAAAGATCAGTGAGCTTGTCTCACAAATCCACAAAGAAGAACTAAAAATTTCTAAGCTGAAAGCACAAGAAAACTAAGGCTAAACACAGTGCTAGCAAAAGAGAACACTCACAAAACAGTACAAGTGAAAACTAGAGTGTTCTAGGCAATGAAACAGAGTGTGTTGTTAAACGGCGTCAGTTGAGGCCATATAGATACGATCCTAACCGTTGATGTATTCTGTTGTAGCCCTAACCTCCTGTAAACCCTAGCTCATTGAGCTATATATAATGAGATAGAGCCGATGCATTGAGGCACGGCATAACCCAACAAACCAATCTCCTTTTCAGTTTTCATATGGTATCAGAGCCAACACTCCTGACCGACCATGGCTCCACAACCCACCTCCACCTCGCTGCCGATCAACATCGCGGCCTCGATCACCACCGCCATCACCGTCAAGCTCGACCAGGACAACTTCCGCTCGAAGGCGCTGCCCGGCCACGGCAATGACTGTTTGGATTCGCTGACGGATCTAGGGCTCACTAAGAAAGTTCCGCCGTCGGGAGCTCTAACCAGATCGACAACCCCGAATACGGGATCTGGCTCAACAGATCGCCAGGTCCTCCGCCCTTCTCTCCTCTCACCTCGGCCCCGCCTTCTCAAGACGCTTGCGCGAGTTTGGGAGGCACTAGATCGTACCTTTGCGTCCCGATCCAAGGCGCGGATCGTGCAACTCCGCACCGCGCTCGTGAAGCCGAAGAGAAGGGACATGTCGATGTCCGTGTACTTCCATCACACCAAAAAGATTGCCGACACCATGGCGACGATCGGCAACCCGCTCAGCGACGACGAGATCGTCTCATAATCCTTGCTGGACTAGGCGAGGACCACGAGAACTTCACCACCTCACTCTCTGTGATCGCAGGGAACGACGACTTCTCCCTTGGCGATATGTTCGGTCATCGATCGCATACGAGTCCGTGACTAGCGGCGCATCCAGCGGCCTAACGATGGCGTTCGGCAAAGACTCGCCAACAACAGCACACGCGGTGGCGGGCGTGGAGGCTTCCAGCGCGGCGGAGGCGGACGTGGCCGTGGCGACGGAGGCCGCGGCAACGGAGGAGGCCACTACAACGGCGGCGGTGGCTACCACAACGGTGGCTACAACTACTATGGAGGCGGCCACGGTGGTGGCCGTGGCGACAACCCTGGGCGCGACGACAATGCCCAGGGTGGTGGGCGCGGACGCGGCGGCAAGTCGACGTGCCAAATCTGTGGCATCTACGGGCACGATGCACTGCGGTGCTACTCCAGGTTCAATCACGCGATCCAGCCTGAAACTTCGAGCCTCGCCGCCAACTACTCCAACTCCGGCGAGGGGTACACCAGTGATCCGAACTGGGTTTTGGATTCGGGCGCCACTGACCACATGACAAACGACATGGAGCGACTTCACGTCCACGAGAACTATAGAGGCAACGAGCAGATCCAAGTTGCCAACGGTACGCACATACCCATCTCGCATATTGGTCAATCTAGCTTATCCGGTTCAAATCGCAATCTTCATTTATCTAATGTCCTGCATTCTCCACATATTAGCAAGAATTTGCTCTCCGCTCATAAACTCACTAATGACAATGATTGTTTCATCGAAATTCACCCTCAATTGTTTCTTGTTAAGGATCGCATTACGAGGGCAACGCTGCTTCAAGGTAGACAGCGCGGCGGTCTGTACCCAGTTCCACCATGCTATCCACGCCACCCAACTCGTCTTCCGCAAGCGCACGCCATCGCCCCATCCAAGGAATTGTGGCACCGCCAGCTAGGTCATCCTGCTCCACCCATCATTCAAGCTATCCTGCAGTCAAATAAGTTAGGGTCTATAGAAAATAAAGGAGTGCCACATGTATGTGATGCATGTCAGCAGGCCAAACTCCATCAGCTGCCATATACAGCTTCTAGTCGTGTTTCTATTTCCCCTTTAGAACTTGTCCATACGGATGTATGGGGTCCAGCAATTAAATCAGCTGGCGGGTTCCGTTATTATGTCAGTTTTCTTGATGATTTCAGTAAATTCACGTGGGTATACGTTCTGAAACATAAATCAGATGTGGAACATGTGTTCTACCAATTTCAGAAACAAGTCGAGCTTTCACTTGGCACTAAAATCCTCTCAGTACAATCAGACTGGGGAGGAGAGTATCAAAAACTCCACCAATATTTCAACACGACCGGCATCACCCATCGCATATCGTGCCCACATACTCACCAGCAGAACGGAGCAATAGAAAGAAAACATAGGCATCTCGTCGAGACTACCTTGGCACTCCTTGCTCAATCCTCAGCTCCTCTTCGTTTTTGGGATGATGCAATTCTTACAGCTTGTTATTTGATCAATAGAATGCCAAGTCGTGTTATCCACAACACCACACCGGTGACAAAACTTTTCAAGAAAACTGTCGATTATACCATTCTTCGCGTCTTCGGATGCGCATGTTGGCCTAACTTGCGGCCGTACAATAACCGCAAACTCAGCTTCCGCTCACACATGTGTGTTTTCCTCGGTTATAGTGCAAACCATCTTGGTTTTTGTTGTTTAGGTCGGACTACCGGGCGCATATACATATATCGAGACGTTGTCTTCGACGAAAACATTTTCCCCTTTGCCCGTGACTCTACTCAACCGCTTCTTCCCACCGAAGCCGCTCTTCTCCTTTACGAACCGGATATAGCGGAACCTATATGTACAGATGCGGCCGGTGCTACTGATGGTGTTGCTCGTTTTTCTGTTGCAGGGACACGTTCCGTTGATATCGTCAATCCTCCACAAGTACATGTCCCGGACGTCGATGAAGAGGAGGCAGCGGGACAGGGCGGTGCTCATGACGGGCCAGATCACGCAGCCCACGGAGACCCACCAGACTCACCTCCGCGCACTCCGTCTGCCACGACATCACGGCAGCCTGCCGCAGCTTCACGGCAGCCTGCCGCTGCCGATTCTTCTGTCGCGGCAGAATCGTCCGGGTCCCCGACCGGCTCGTCTGCTGATCCGGCGGTCTCGTCGTCACTGGAGAGACCTGCCGATCATGGCGAACCTGCACCTGAACTCCCTGCTCGGCGCGCCATCAAGCCGGTTCGGCTATTCGATGGCATCATCCGATATGATACAAAGAAGAGAGCATTTGCCGCCGAACCTACGTCACATGTTGATGCCCTTGCAGATCCGGCCTGGAAGTCTGCTATGGACGCAGAGTTTGGAGCACTATGCATCAATAATACCTGGAGACTCGTTGATCCTCCACCAGGTCGTCACATAGTCGGATGCAAGTGGGTGTTTAAGGTTAAACAAAAACCTGATGGGTCCCTTGATCGCTACAAGGCAAGACTCGTCGCCAGGGAATCGACTACACTGATACATTTTCCCCAGTCATGAAGCCAACCACTGTCCGGCTGATTCTGTCTATCGCCGTCTCCAGGGGGTGGACACTCCGCCAAGTTGATGTGCACAACACATTTCTCCACGGCGATATTCTGGAGGAGGTGTATATGTGCCAGCCTCCAGGGTATGTTGACAAGGATCATCCAACTCGTGTTTGCCGTCTGCAGAAGTCATTATATGGGCTGAAGCAGTCACCAAGGGCGTGGTACTCCAAGCTGAGTTCGGAGCTTCAGTCGATGGGATTTATTCCGTCAAAGGCAGACACGTCGCTGTTTATCTACATTCACAAACAGGTGACAATCTATATGTTGATTTATGTTGATGATATTATTATCACCGGGTCCTGTGAGAAGGCTGTCAGTGTGTTAATAAGGAAGCTCAGTGATTCGTTTGCACTAAAGGATCTTGGGAAGCTGTCGTACTTCCTTGGGATTGAAGTGACAGATCAAAGTGATGGTGTTGCTCTGACGCAAGCAAAATATGCAGCAGACCTTCTCCGGCGAGTAAATATGCATAACTGCAGAGATATTGCTACCCCCATGGCGTCGTCAGAAAGGCTGACCAAATCCTCCTGCTTGCCTCTGTCAGATGATATGGCGTTTACCTATAGGAGCACAGTGGGCGCCCTGCAATATTTGTGCTTAACACGACCTGACATCTCATTTTCGGTGAATCGAGTATGTCAGTTTCTTGCCTCACCAACTGATGAGCATTGGTCAGCAGTGAAACGGATTTTGCGGTATATAAAAGGCACTGTTAACCTTGGACTGCATCTGCAGAGGTCTGTGTCTACTGAAATCAGTGTTTATACAGACGCTGACAGGGCATGATGTCCCGACGATCGCCGTTCGACCGGTGGTTATGCAGTGTTCTATGGACCAAATTTGGTGTCTTGGAGCTCTCGGAAGCAACCCACTGTCAGCAGATCAAGCACAGAGGCGGAATACAAGGCGATAGCAAACGGTACAGCTGAAGTGTCGTGGTTGCAATCAGTTCTCAGGGAACTAGGAGTGTTTCAGTCACAAGCACCGACGCTGTGGTGTGACAATCTTGGGGCAACCTTTCTAGCTGCCAATCCAATGTTTCATGCTCGAACGAAACATATAGAGATTGATTTTCACTTTGTACGAGAGAAAGTGTCGGCAGGCCTGTTGAAGGTTCAGTTCATTTCCTCTCGAGATCAGCTAGCAGATATATTCACAAAGGCTCTTGGTAGAGAAGCCTTTGATCGACTGAAGTTTGAGTTGTGTTTAGCCAGTGCACGTTTGGATCGAGAGGGGCTATTAAACGGCGTCAGTTGAGGCCATATAGATACGATCCTAACCGTTGATGTATTCTGTTGTAGCCCTAACCTCCTGTAAACCCTAGCTCATTGAGCTATATATAATGAGATAGAGCCGATGCATTGAGGCACGGCATAACCCAACAAACCAATCTCCTTTTCAGTTTTCATATGTGTCTCTCTCCAAAAGAAGTGTGGTGTAACCAAACAACTTACTCACCAAACTAAGCAAACAAAAACCAAAAACGAAAACTAAGACGCTCCAAGAACAACACAACAGTGCATGAAACAATAAAAACGAAGTGTCTAGACAGACCTGAGCTTTTTATTGATGAAGAAGGGGATGCCTTGGGCATCCCCAAGCTTTGACTCTTATACCTCTTGAATATTTATTGGGGTGACATGGTGTGGCATCCCCAAGCTTGAGATTTTGTCCATTCTTCATGTCATTACATCATTCTTTCTCTACACCTGAAATTTTTCCTTCATACAAAACTTCACACAATCTTCATTAGCAACATTAGTGTATTCAAAAGATAATATACCCTTAGGTAAAGCTTTGGAACAACAAGACTTTTCACTAAAAACACATGCTACTATAGCAACTACTTCAAAAAGCTCAATTCCCCTAAAGAGAACTCAAAAAGGAATCAATAAGAAGCAAATGCAAATAATGGCAGAAATCGGTCAAAACAGACAAGCAGGTAGAAACCGATTTTTTCGAAGACCTTATGTTGATCAAATAAAGAAGTGTTGAACTAACAAAAGTTAGCTAACATACTGGGGATTTATTCGTAAATTTTTAGCTCAATCCGAGTTACAGAGACTCCTCACGAATTTTTTTGATGGAGGACAGAAATCTGTTTCGGGACAACAACTCTCCAAATCTTACTTCCCTCTCATTAGAGGTCATTCTTGGCACAAAAAGCAAACGAAAAGGATAAGGAGAGGTCATTACTGAAGTAATAACTTCCAAAACTCAAAGAAACTCTTGGGTTATCTCCCAACAAGTACTTTTGTTTAACGCCTTTAAATTAGGCTTGATAGTTTGACAAGATGCTCTCATAAGAAATATAAATTGAAGTAAAAGAGAGCATCAAGAAGAAAATTCAAAACACATTTAAGTCTAACCCACTTCCTATGCATAGGAATCTTGTAAAGAAACAAGTCATGAAAGCACAAAGCAACAAGCATAGTAAAGCAAAACAAGTGCAACTTCAAGACTTTCAACATAAAGAGGAGAAACTTAATATTGTTGAGATGCATAAAATCATGTTTCCCTCTCTCATAATAACTTTCAGTAGCATCATGAATAAAATTAACAATATAACTATAACATAAAACATTCTTATCATGAGCCACATGCATAAACTGATTATTACTCTCCACATAAGCATAGTCACTCTTATTAATCGTAGTAGGAGCAAATTCAACAAAATAGCTATCATTATTATTCTCATCACCATAATTATCAAATATAGGAGGCATATTGTAATCACAATTAATTTTCTCCTCAATAGTAGGTGGACTGAAAATATCATACTCATCATTGTAATCATCATAAATTGGAGGTTTGGTATCATCATAAGCAATAGAATAACTATCTTACAAAGTTAGGGAACTAAAATGATCATTTTCATAAAAACTAGCTTCCCCAAGCTTAGACGTTTCCATAGCATTAGCAATAATGGTGTTCAAAAAAATCATACTAATAACATTGCTATTATCATGCAAACAAAGTTCCATAGGTTTTTAAATTTTCTTTTCAAACCACTCAAATTTAACTTAGGAAAAACACTATAAAGCTCTGTAATTTTGTTGTTGTTTTCCATTAAGCCTAACTAGTGAAAAAAAGAACCAAAAAGACAAAATTGCGGAATCTAAAGGAAATAACTTTAAACACTCACACTGGAGGATGTGAGTACCTTTTACCTTACCTCCCCGGCAACGGCGCCAGAAAATACTTTGATGGAGCTTGACGTGGAGGAAAGGTAAAAGTCCAAATCCTCCCCGGCAACAGCGCCAGAAAATAGCTTGATGTCTACGCACTTATATTCTTGTAGACAGTTGTTGGGCCTCCAAGTGCAGAGGTTTGTAGAATAGCAGCAAGTTTCCCTTAAGTGGATTAGCCAAGGTTTATCGAACTCAGGGAGGAAGTGGTCAAAGGTACTCCCTCTCAAGCAATCCTGCAATCAAGATACAAGAAGTCTCTTGTGTCTCCAACACACCCAATACACTTGTCAGGTGTATAGGTGCACTAGTTCGGCGAAGAGATAGTGAAATACAAGTGGTAACGGTGCCAGAAAATAGCTTGACGGTGAGGTAAAGACTAAAGCAAGCAAACATGCAACAGATCTAGATGCAAACGGTGTTTCAATGATACTACTCTAGTGAACAAGGCCTAGGGATCATACTTTCACTAGTGAACACTCACTCATATAAATATCCTCTCTTCATGATACTACTCTTAACTACTCTCAGTTTGGACACTTAATCATCCGTAGGGCTATAACAGCACTCCTCAAAGTCCGTCTTCCCCAATCTAGATAACCCCACACTGTCACCTTGAGCGCTAGATGGTTCCAACAAACACCACAATTTCATAGAGACATCCAACTCCAAATATAACTCATAACAAATATTCAATCTAGCCAAAGTTCCACACACGGTATGCACGCTGTCACTTTCACACACATGGGGAAAAGCATAGATCTACTAAAGCACAAAGAGTATTTATGTAAATTCAAACCTAAGTGCCACCACGTGCATGCTGTCACTTTCACACACACATGGGGAGAGTAGAGATCTATTAAAGCACTTGAGTAGCAAGGTATATCTACTTGATTACAAAGCTCATGACCACAACAAGATCATGCATAGAGAGAGAGATGAACACATAGCTACCAGTAGAGCCCTTAGCCTCGAGGAAGAACTACTCCATCCTCATCATGGGAATCAGCAACGGTGATGAAGATGGCGATGGAGATCGATGGAGATGGCTCAAGGGCACTTCCCGTCAGGTGCTTAACAGACTTTCGTCCCCGAATCTCCCCTTCGGTGGCGGCGGCGCTGCGGAACTTTTTCTGGAAGAATGATGGATTATTTAAGGTTTTCTGCATCGGGGGCTTCTTATAGGCGAAGAGGCGAGGCCAGGAGGCGACCAAGGGGGCCACACCCTGCCCAGGCGTGGGCCCACCCCTGGTCGCTCCTAGGGGGGTTTGTCCACTCTGGTTTGCTTCTCCGTCTCGTCTTCTCGATTCGTGTCCCCCACGGTAAAATATTGACTTCGGTTTTTGTCCCGTCCAATTCCGAGAATATTGATTTTCTGCCTTTCTAGAACCAAAAACAGAAGAAAACAGGCAACTGGCACTGTGGCAACTTGTTAATAGGTTAGTTCCAGAAAAGATATAAAAACACCTCAAAGTGTAGACAAAGCAAAGCAAAGTAGATAGAAAACAAGCATGGAGCATCAAAAATTATAGATACGTTTACAGCGTATTAGTTGGTAGAGACGTTCCCAAGAACGTTCTCCATCCGGCGTGTGGATGGTACAGAGCGTGTTGGGCTTAATACGCCCGTGTGGGATAGAGCACCTTTAGCAGGTCGATCAAAATGAGTGGATGAGGATGTCCTTCGTATGGATGAGAGAGAGAGAGATAGAGAGAGAGAGAGAACATAGGCAATGGTGGAGGAGCTCATGAGCCAGGATGCTGATGTCGCACGAAGGATCGATGACAGCGTAGCGCATGAGGAAGCGGCCATGAGCAATACTAAGAGGTGGAGCATAGGAGGGGCAGGCACTGATACGTCCAAAACGTATCTAATTTCTCAAACACTTTGCTATTATTTCTTCTCTAAACTTGTGTGATTTGGATACAACTAACATGGAATGACGCTGTTTTCAGCAGAATTACCTTGGTGTCTTGTTTTTGTGAAGAAAATGAACTATGAGGAAAAATCCTGGAAAAATGCCAAAAAATATATTTCACCAGAAGATCCATGGAGCCAGAAGAAGAAGCGGAGGGAGGCACAGGGCAGACCCACCCAGGCGGGCCACCACCGCCGCTACCGAGGGGTGCAGCCTTCGTGCACCTCCTCGGCCTCCCTCTACGCCTATAAGTTGCCCTTCGACCTAAAAACTGGGGGGTCGATAGTTTTCCAGAAAGAGTTTCGCTCCGCCGCCACCAGAAACCAAGATTCGGATCCAGTAACTCTGTTCTGGCACCCTGCTGAGACGGAAAATTTAGAGTGGATCATCGCCATCGTCATCACCAACGCATCTCCATCAACCACCGATGTTTCCCTCATCCATGAGTGAGTAACCCCCCGCTGTAGGCTTGGGGATGGTAAGGATTAGATGAGTTCTATCATGTAATCGAATAAGATCTGTTAGGGCATAGTGCCTAGTATCTCTATTAGTGATATTTGACTTTGTTGCAACTTGTTGTGCTTAATGCTTGTCACTAGGGCCTGAGTGCCATGATCTCAAATCTGAACTTATTATTGAATCATTATGATAGTATTGTTTGTGATCTTATCTGCAAGTTGTGTACACATATCATTGTCCGGATCCAAAGGCCCCAAAGTGACAATAATTGGGACAACCGGAGGGGATGGCTATGGTGTGAGGATCACATGTGTTCATGGAGTGTTAATGCTTTGCTCCGGTGCTATATTAAAAGGAGCACCTTAATTGCCAGTAGTTACCTAGAGGCCACGCTGCCACGAGCTGGCTGGACAGAGGATGTTGTGCAAGTTCTCATTGCGAGCACGTATGACTATATTTCGAGCACATGCCTAGGATTGTTTAGTACTTGGATGCTTGTTATTATTTATCTGCAATGCCCTATATCTTGAAGTTACATGTTTAGACTCGTCCATGCAACGCCCGTCCATCCATCCCTATGCCTACCGTACTCTAATCCTATGTAGGATTTGCAACATAGAAAACAAAAAAATTCCTACGATGGGAACAACCATGTACCAAGATCTATCTACTAGATATAAACAACGGGCGGATGTATTTCCGTAGAGAACATACCCTTGAATACCGACAAAGCTTAGCGATTTAAACTCGTGGTTGATGTAGACGATCTCTTGCCGATCTCAAGATCGAGAGGAAGTCCTAGCGCCGCAAATCAGCAGCACATCCGTGCTCGTACACATGTACAAGACACCGAGCAACCTCCGCCTCCTCGCTCCAGTGATGCAGCGGAAGCACAACTATTTCTTGCCGAATAGCCACCGGGAACATGTATCTCCCTAGTCCGAGACCATGGGGGATAAATTCTAGAGGGGGAGAGAGATCCTTCACGAGGAGGTGTGAGTGAGAAGTGAGGAGGGGGTGCCTTTTATAGGAGAGGGGGGAACCCCAAGGGGTGGCCTGCGCATGGGTCTGCCCCCTTGCCCTCCACTCATTCATGTGGGTGGACACTCCACTCACAAAAATCCTTTCAATTCCCTCCACTCAAAATCCCATTAAATTTCCACCAAATTTAATGCAAACTATCATTAAATAAAACTCCTTTTATTTATTCAGAATTTTGTCAATTACTTTAATGACAAACATTCACATATAACCCCTTGCTAGTATTTTCATTTCACATGCAAAAACACTTTCTGCAATTTCACCCGAAAATCTGTTTCGGTATCTAGTGAAATAAATTCCTGCGCTTGTTATTCTTTCCGACATGAAACTTTTGCTCCATTTGGATGTTGGTGTCTCTTAAGTGTGCCACCCTATGGTTCGTGAATAATGCGAACATGATCGAGACCCCTCTCCGATCAATAATCAGAAGCGGGATCTGGAGACCCATACTGACTCCCACACATTCAACGATGACTTTCTTGTGATCCTTGGAACCTTTTACGCTAGTATCTTAATCCTTTTGTTTCGTGATATATTACATGTCCGAGATTCGATCATCGGTATATCCATACCTAGTTTGATCTCGTTACTGACATGCACTCTTTTCTTGTTCTCATGATATAACATTCTAGTGATCAAATCACTTGCTTGCAAGCTAACCAATGTGATATCACCAAGAGGGCCCAGAGTATATCTATCCGTCATAGGGATGAACAAATTCCACTCTCAATCCATGGGCCTCAACATAACACTTTAGTATTCTTAATCCATCTTTATAATCACCCAGTTACGGTGTGATGTTTGATGTTATCAAGAAACTCTTTCGGTGTTAGTGATTGACATGATCTCATGGTCTAAGGATTAGGATCACTCAGTAAATTGTTATAGAAATATAAACTCAATGACTTTGATCGTAATGCTATACTTCGGATGAATGTTCATCACACCATTACACCAATGTTGTGATCTCGTTATTAACAACATCCAATGTCTATGATCAGGAAACTTTGATCATCTTGTTAATCAACGATCTAGTTTATGAGAGAGGCATAACTAGGAACTTCCTGTTTGTTTATTAAACACACATGTATTAATGTTTCCGTATTAAAACAATTATAGCATGAAAAATAAACATCTATCATATACTTGGAATACACATAATAAACACTTTATTATTGCCTCTTAGGGCATATTCCCTTCAGTCTCCCACTTGCACTAGAGACAATAATCTAGTTACATAGTGATGAATCTAACACCCATGGAGTTCTAGTGTTGATCATGTTTTGATCTAGGGAGAGTTTTAATCAATGGATCTGCTACATTGAGATCTGTATGTACTTTACAAATATTTATATCTCCATCCTTGACATGTTCACGGATGGAGTGAACCGGCGCTTAATATGCTTGGAATACTTGTGAGACCTTGGTTCTTTGGCATTGGAAATGGAACCATTGTTGTCACAATATATCACCATTGGGTCCAACGCGCTTGCAACCACACCTAGTTTGGATATGAATTCCTTCATCCAAACTGCTTCCTAAGCCGCTTCCGAAGCAGCAACATATTCAGCCTCCGTTGTTGATCCCGCCACCACAGGTTGTTTGGAACTCCTCCAACTAACCGCTCCACCATTCATGAGAAATACGTATCCGGATTGATACTTAGAGTCATCCGGATCAGTGTCAAAGCTAGAGTCGACATAACACTTAGCAACGAGCTCTTCTTCACCTCCGTATACAAGAAACATATCCTTAGTTCTTCGCAAGTACTTAAGGATATTCTTGACCGCTATCCAATGTTCCGAACCTGGATCCGATTGGTACCTACTAGTCAAACTAATAGCACGTGCCACATCCGGTCGTGTACATAGCATGGCGTACATTATAGAGCCTATGGTTGAAGCATAAGGGACTTTGTCCATTATCTCTCTTTCTTCCGCCATAGCCGGACTTTGAGTCTTATTCAATGTATTATCTTGCAACATAGGTAAGAAACCCTTCTTACTTTCGTCCATTTTAAACTTCTTTCAAATCTTATCAAGGTATGTAATTTGTGATAGCCCTATTAGGCGCCTAGATCTATCTCTATAGATCTTTATGCCTAATATGTATGACGCTTCACCTAGGTCCTTCATTGAAAATTTGCTGTTTAGGTAACTTTTAACATTGTTTAAAAGATCTATATCATTTCCGATCAATAATATGTCATCCACATATAATATCAGAAATTCCACATTGCTCCCACTCACTTTCTTGTAAATACAAGCTTCTCCATAAGTTTGGACAAATCCAAACTCTTTGATCACCTCATCAAAGCAGAGATTCCAACTTCGTGATGCTTGCTTCAATCCATAGATGGATCGCTGAAGCTTGCACACCTTGTTAGCATCCTTCGGATCTACAAAACCCTTTGATTGTATCATATACAACTCTTTCTTCAATATTACCATTGAGGAACGCGGTTTTGACATCCATCTGCCATATCTCATAATCGAAATATGTAGCAATTGCTAACATAATCCTAACTGATTTTAGCATCGTTACGGGAGAGAATGTATCATCGTAGTCAACTCCTTGAATTTGTCGAAACCCCTTTGCAAAAAGTCGAGCTTTATAGACGGTCACATTACCATCAGCATCAGTTTTTTTTTGAAAATCCATTTATTCTCCACGGCCTTTCGGTCGTGAGGTAAGTCCACCAAGTTCCAAACTTGATTTTCATACATGGATTCTAACCATTTTTCGGAATCCGGGCTCATCATCGCTTCTTCATACGTCGCAGGGTCATCATTTTCATCAACCATGAAATTCATGACGGGGTTTCCATACAGCTCAGGAGCTGCACGCGTCCTGCTAGACCTGCGAGGTTCGGTAGTACTCTATTTTGGAGTTTCATGATCATTATCATTAGTTCCTTATTCAACCGGTGAAGACAACTCCGGGACAACTTTCAGCGCTGCGCTACTCGCCATACTTTTAAGACAACTGCCTGACTCTCCTGACGGATCAGGGTCAGTTAACTGTCTTAGGACAAAACAACACGATCTTCTTCAGTTTGAGTCCCTAGACTCGAAACCGGAACAGATGCTAGCTTAATTCGACTCAGGCCGTTGAGGTCTTATAGGAGTTGAATCCCAGTAATTTTCGAATGATGTACCCAACGCGTCCGTCGGGATTTTCATCGCGCCTATTGGCACGGATTTTTACTAGTAGAGCGCAGTCAGGTGCGTTACCAGGCCATCAGTTGGTATCTGTAGGTCTTATCTTTGCGTCGCAGACACAACATCCGAAATTTGTTCATCGCGGAGGTATTTCGGGTGGCCAAGGAGGATGTTACTCACTTAGCGTTTGTTGGGGCAAAGTTGCCAAAACGTTTTTGCATTTTGATCTGAATGATCGCAGTCGAAGAATTCATAGGGTGCGCGACCATCGCTCCCTATGGGAGTTTCCCCCGAGGGTCTGTTCGAGTCATAGACTTGAGCAGATACTTTAATTCAGCTGTTGTTGGCTTCAGGTTCGTAGGACACAATTTTTTCGGATGCTTGAATCAATCCTCCCTATGGGAGTAGCTCCGAGTCCGTAGTGCATTCACAGACTCGACGTAGGACTCGAAGAATAGATCATTGGTGTAGTACCTTATTCGTGCCGCGAGTGTGCAGACAGCGTTCCTAATAGGATTAGCCCCCGAGTAGTTGCTCGAATCGTAGATTCGAGTGAGTACTTTTAGTTGTCAACCAAAGATTTCTAACCGTTGCTAGTATGATTTGATGACGTCAGTGCTGACGATCGGTGACCTCAACCGTCTGCGGCGCCAGAGGTGACGTGACCGGATGAACGTGGGTCCCACTTCCTGACTTGGAGTTGACTGGTCATGCGCGACGTGGCAAGAATTCCGGCGTCTCATCGGTTTCCGTGCGTAGTGGACGGCGTGCGAGCGACGGTTTGCTGCTGTGTTGACACGTGGATGGTAGGATCTAATACTGTCGTTAGGGCTTCTAGATGAATGACCCCTGTTCATCGTCTTCGTCCTTATAACTGTTGGGAAAATTGTAGTTTGTTTTCACCCTAGCCATTTGCTTTCCACTGCCTCCATTTTCCTGAGCTTTTCCCTTTACGCACTGGACGTTCTCCGATAGTTCCCTTCCTCGTTCTTGCACGCACACCGCCGTCATCGACGCGCCGCAATGGGGAAATCGAAGAAGGCCTCTACCGGAGCGGGCACCAGTGCTACTGCCGACGGCAAGAAGGGCACCGCCACCGCTCGTGTCACCGAAGGTGGGTGGTGGTGCTCCAAGACGCGCGAGGGTGACCTGTGCAAGTTGTGTGAGGCAGGTTTGATCCTGCAAGACAAGGATGCCGTCAGGGTCCCCGGCGATGAGGTAACTCCCCGTCCACCCGCAGGGTTTCGGGTGATGTTTGTCGCTTTTGTTCTTCGCGTCCTTTCGCTCCCAGTCCACGATTTTCTTCGTGGACTGTTGTTCTTCTATGGCATTTAGCTCCATCATCTCTCGCCAAATTCTCTTCTCAACATCGCCTGCTTCATTGCTTTTTGCGAGTGCTGGCTCGGTATCGAGCCGCACTTTGGCCTCTTCCGGAAGCTCTATTCCGTGAAGAGGCAGTCCGGCTCCGACGGAGTTTATCCGATCGACGGCTGCATCATTTCTCTTTGATCTACTATTCTTTTCTTCTCTTTCTCTATGTATGAGTCTGTCCAATACTAGTGGAGGAAGTGGTTTAATATCCGCGACTCCACAGTGGACGGACAAAACTTTGGCCTTGCCCCTTTCGACTCCACCCAGAAGATATTGCAGAAGAGATCCTGGAAGAATCATATCCTGGAGGGCGAGGTGGAGGAGATAGAGGAGCTCTACTGTCGTGTGGAGGCCCTCCAGGTGGTTCCAAAGAAGGAGGTGAACGGTGTGAATATCATCCGCACCTTCCTCAAACGTCGGGTGCAGCCACTCCAGGCTAGGACGCATCCGATGTTCCTTTATTCTGGCCGCCACGACCCGACGAGAGTTTCGGCTGAAGAGCGCTCCAGGAGGGACCTCGACAGAGTTCTTCGGCCACTGCTGAAGTACAAGTCCGACGAGGACCTTCCGGGGAAGTCGTTGACGCCCCCGTTCAGTGTCACGAGACCACTTCCGCAGGTGTAGATTTGCGACGTACGCGTAGCGCCTTTTTCGAGTGCTTTTCCTTGTGATTACTTGTTCCAAAAGTTTATGTCTTCATTGTGCAGGACCTCAAGGTGGCTGGCATGGTGCCTCCACTACCCGAAAGGTTTCCAGATGCGCCGGACAACGAAGTTGTGGACACCGAGTCTGAGCTTCCACCGGCGCAGTCGCCAACTGAGGAAGCCCCCGAGGCGAGCGAGGGGCAGACCCAAAATCGGGCATGGAGCTCGAGCGAATCTTCAGATGCCTCGACTCCGCCGATGCCTAGGGACCTGCTGTTCCTTGTCCGCGACAGTGGAGGTGACGGTGCTTCTTCCTCGCCTATCCGTAGCTGTGCAGTAGCCATGCATGACCGCCGACCAAGAGGAAGAAGGAAGAGAAGAAAGGGAAGAGGGCGCTGCCCGTTTTTGACTTGAGCGACATGGACTTGTAAGTATCTTCGGATGCGATTCATTACTTTCTTGTCTTCTTTCTTTTGATTGGTATTTTCCTTGCAGCCACTCCTCTGATGGATCTTTTAGTGAGGCCACTCAGGAGGCAGTAGGGGAGTCAAAACTGACGCCTCCTCCCTCTCAGACGGTGGACACCTCTGGGCGCGATGCTCTGAAGCCCTCTCCGCAGGAGGCTCGAGTGATCGTCTCCCACAAGACTACACCGGGACCTTCAGAGTCTCCGTCTGAGCATGTAAGTTGTTTTCTCTCTTGCTGTAGGGGGAGCCCACCGGGCCTTATTTTCGGATGACCTGCTGATTTTGCTTCCTTTCTTCGTGTCTCGGGGGGAGCCCCCGAGCATTTTTCATGTGGTTGATGTCTTGCTCATTTCTTGGACGCAGCCCCCGGGCCCATTTTGTTG
Source organism: Avena longiglumis (assembly GCA_030063025.1). NCBI lineage: Eukaryota > Viridiplantae > Streptophyta > Magnoliopsida > Poales > Poaceae > Avena > Avena longiglumis. Next base: position 20,105,419 of record CP125979.1, on the reverse strand, counting down.
TACTTTGTTTCTTCTCGCAGCCCTTTGTGCATGGTGCGAACCTGCTTGTGCAGCAGCACCTGGCGCTGGAGGCCAGCATGCGGCAGCTTCAAGGTACATGCTGAATTGATCCTATTCTTTTTCATCTGCTTGCTAGATTGTGTAGCTCATGTATGTTCTTGTTGCTTTTGCGAATGAGAATAATACCGCCCTCCGCGAGCTTTATGCTCTCAAAAAGAGCCTTGGGCGAGCGGAGAAGAAGGCCTAGGATGCCGTTGGGGCGGAGGCGCATCGGCAGGGAGCTGATGCTCTGACCAAGGGCGCTGCGGCCGGAGGCCGGATCGCGAGGCAGCTCACAACCGTTCTTGTCTTGCTTGAAGGAGGTGGCCCAGAAACTGATGGCTACTGCCAAGGCCGTCTCCAGTGAGTAATTTTAGCCTCTCTTTAGTTTTTTCGGCTGCTGTGTCTCCATGCCCTTGTTCGATTCTTACTATATCTTTCTTTTCCTCTAGATGCCGCGGGTATTGAATTTGATCGCGGTGCCCTGGAGCACGGTAGTGCTCTGGATGAAGCCGCTGCGGCGGTTGAAGACCGCTGCGGTACTGCTGTTGTTCCCCTTGCCAAGGCCAAGGAGATCCTCGGGCGGTTCTACAAGGAGCTTGTTCCTAAGGGCGCTGCCCTTGAGGATGTGGATTATTTGGCCTACAAGCGTAAGCAGAAGGGCATCGGCGCTTCCATGGGCCTGGCTATGGCCCTGGCGTCCGGGGCGGAGCTGGATCTTCATCAGGTCACCTCCCAGATGCCAACGGCTCCCGACGGTTCCGAGGTAGCCTTTGCTCTCTACGCTTCTCGATGTAAGCGATATGGGCCGAAGCTCATTGACCTTCTGGCGGAGTATGCGGCGAAGCAGCAGCAGGAGGTCAAGAGCAGCCACTCTGTCTCCGAGGCCACTCAGGATGCGACTGTTTAGGCTTCATTGTTGTAGTTGTATTCTACTTTTGTTGTAATATTTGACGAACAATTTCCCTGTGCCACGCAGTGGCCTTTTGTTGTATATAAATGATCCTTCGAGTTGTTGCTCAGTCATGTGTTGTTCATACTCTTGTCTGTTTTCCTTTAGGGACCTTCGAGTGAGGACCCTGTCGATACTTCATCTGCTCCACAGCCACGACCATCTTTGGATGATGCATCACAGCTTGTTTTTCTTTGTGACCGCGTCTACAGTCTTGAGAAGGAGATACTTGGCATCCGAGGCCATGCGGATGTGTGGAAATCGAAGGCGGGGCGAGCTACCACCCGGGAGGAGTATCTGATGGGGGAGCTGCGACAGTTGGCCGAGCAGCTGCAGTGTAAGTTTCTCCGAGCTGCTGCTCATTTTCGGATGCGCCTGGTGTAACACCCTCAGAATCGACCCTATGCAAGTTTCAGCGATTCCCGCCAAACCCGCATAGAAACGATTCAAAGGTGCCCACCATGCACTTTCATGCGGGTGGAAAACGAAGTAATACCATTACACAATAGTCCACGATGGAACCCACAGAACAGATATGTACAACAATGACTCAAAGAGTCAAGAATACAGATATAACATACAAAGATCCAAATCACCTTGGAAATGATACAACGTCCGACTACGGACAAGATGCAAATGGGGCTAAGAGCCCTGAAGAATAACCAATGGCGTCCATAACCCTGCCCAGGCCAAGCCGGAAGGGTAACCCTGCTAACGACGTTGATCTCAAAACCTGTTAAAACCAAAGGGGTGCCGGCAAAGGGAAAAGGAAAAAGAGAGCGGTCGATCGAGGCGATTACAGCGAGACTAGAATTCGGCGGTCCTCGCCTACATAGGTATGGTGGACTGAAGCGGCAGCGCAACATGCACTAAACAACCTATAGAGACTCAATACAACTGGCGGCTATCAGATAGGGATAATAAAGACCTATTCGGATCCAACCTGAAACTATCACCAAGCATACCCATCCTGGTATTTCCCCCTCGATACCAAACGAGGAAGTCAACCAAGGAACTCACACAGTTGGCAGTTTTATTCATTTCGTTATAGTTGCGGCAATTACTAGTCAGATATAGATAGCATGAGTCATCCTGATATAATAAGCAGTGAGCAGTTTTAGTTAACCATTCCATTGCAGTTTTAGTACTTACTAGTCAGATACATATAGCATGAGGCATCCCAAAACCCAGCAGTTGTTGGTACTTTTATTTAGCCATTCCGTTGTAGTTGCAATACTTACTAGTCAGATACAATGGTAACAGGTAACAACTCAAACCAGCAATTGTTGGCACTTTTATTTAGTCATTCCATTATAGTAAAGCTGATTACTAGTCATTATAAGGTCAAATTTATAGCACTACTTTAGTTATAGTTGTCTATGATCGAGATACTGTGCTCCAAGTCATCCATAACCGCGGACACGACTTTCAGAAAGTTTTACCCTGCAGGGGGGCACAAATAGCAACACACGCACGATCAACCTCGGAAAAACCAAATAAAACCCAACGAGGCATCACGACAAAGAAATCGCAAGATTCATATAATATTTCAGGCCACCCCCAAGCTACCTGCCACTGAGTTGGCGGCTCGAGGCAGGCGGAGGTTTGTGACGACAGTAACGACTGGGAACCCGAAAGTGTGATTGGGCTTGTCGATACCATGAAAACATGGCACGGGTTCCAAAACAATCTGAGGCACTCGCCATAATCATAATAAAGCAGTAAAGCATGGCATAAGTACAGGATAGTAATAAAGCCCCAAACTACTTGTGGCCCCAAGAAATAAGATATGACTCCAGCTCATGCTAAGGGGATTCATGGGCCCACATGCATATAGTGCGAATATTCAAAGAACAGGTATCAAGTACTCGGGGTCCTACGGAACACAAGTGGACGGTTAAAAACCAAATAACATCTATTGCCCACCTATGCCTCTGCATTATTTACCTACTTCAATTTTAGTTATTAAACTGTAATTAAAGTTATAATCATCTCCAACATAAAGCATAAGGCATTTCTCCAACAACTGCGGTACTTGACAACACGCAACAGCACTTGAGCAAGCGACTACGACATGCAAGTCCAACTATCTACCAAACAACAGGTAATAGGATGTGTCCAAGGCAATATAAGGCTGCAAGGGATACCACGGGTACGAAAACTAGAGCATCGCAACACAGATAGAAATAGATCAACAGGAGGAAATAAAGACTAGAAATGTAAAATAGGTAGAAAGGAGGAGAATGCTCGCCTGAAAGCATTGCCGAAGGTTCATCCGAAGATCGAGGCGAAACTCACATCAACTCAACGGCCTTATCCGCGAAGAAGCAAAACACTAGAAGAAATACTGGATGCATTATTTAATACTACGACGGAAGATCGGCATGATGCATGTATGACATGGCAAAGATGCGATGCAATTAGGCAATATTAAGCGGAACCGGGGTCCCGACAATTAATCAATAGGTTCATATTATTTAGATACCCCGCAATTTAAATGTTGTATTAACAAGGCAAAATTATATCATCGGTTCGCTACACAAATTTAAATAGAGACAATATAAGACTAGATTCGCCCGCATATGGTCTCCATACTTAATTATGAGGTGAATCGCTATAATGCCCCCAAACCACACAAATATGTATGCAAGCATGACAATTGATATGCAACAATTTATATAGATGGCATTTAAAAAATAGAGGGTCTCGGATAGGGGTCACACTTTGGTTCCGAAGATCTTGGGGTTTGCCGAGGGTTCAGGTTCGGGTCTTCGGATAGCGGCCTTTGGTCTCCGCGAAGAAGAGCTTGGCACGCCAGGGTTCGGTCTTCGAATTCATCATCGTCGCCTTCGGATTCCAGGATCAAGTACTTGGGTTCCCACTTGGACTACCGGCGTCGGACTCGGTTGTGCAGCGGAGGTCGAGCTCGCGGGTACTTGTCCGAAGAAGGTAGCCGAAGATATGGACAAAGTGCTTGTCCTATTGTCGTTCTTGTCGAGGGGGTGATATTGTCTCCGGAAGGAAGCACTTGACCAGATGTACCATATCACTAGGATTGGGGGTCGTCCGTGTCATAGCCTCATGCCGCCATCTCCACATATTTCACCACACCGAGACTTCACTGAAAACAAAAGACACGCCACTGGGAAAGTCCGGAGCAGGAACAAAACAGAGCACCAGGAACTACAACCAGAGGATTATGTTGGCGAGCAGGAGGGCTGCAGACGACTTCCGCGAGCGCGTGGTGCCGAGGAAAGGAGGCGCAGGTGACCGACTGCGAGGACGGGACGTTGGTCGAGGATAGGGCCAGGGCGGTCACTGGAGGAGGGCGCGAGACGTGGGGTCGGAGGAGAGCACGCGGCCGCGCAGGTCAGAGGCCGAAGAGGGGAAGCTCGCGGGGCATGCTACAGCAGCGGTAAGCACGCGAGGGAAACAGGGAGAGGGCCGCGGAGGCGGAACTTCTACCGAACCGGCGGCGCGACATCAGAGGACGGGCGGCGGCGATGTTGTCCATCCCGGGCGGCGGAGCTCGCACCGGTGGGCTGGAGGCGGCGGAGGAAGAGCGCAGGGCGCCTGCAGGGCGGCCGATGTTGCAGCAGAGCGAGGAGGGCTCGCCAGAGAGGAGCCAGCCGAGGCGGTGCGAGCAAGGGCGGCGTTGCAGCTCTTTCCCAAGGGGAGAGGAGAGGAGATCGGGGAGGGTGACGAGGGAAGCGCGCGAGGGGCTCGGCTCGATAGGAACCTTGCAGGCGGCGATGGAAGTTTGGGGGAGAAAGGCATCGGGGGAGAGATGGGTGCAGGATCGGGGCTGCTCGCGTGGGAATCACGCGGACGCTCTCGGTGGTTCCAGGTCAATCCTGAGGTGGTTGGTGGGTTGCGGGAGTGTGGTCGCGTGGAGCGCGTTGGGGACGCGTCAAGTGCGGGGCGAGTGGGTGGGGCCTGGCGGCATGTGAGCGAGAGGGATTGCGGGGTTGGGGCCAGAGTGGAGGCGTGCGTGCTGTGGCGGCTGATTGGGTGCCTGGCGGCGGGTGGAAGGGTGCTGGGGTAGGCTAGGGTTTGCAAGGTGGGTGATAGGTGGCTGCCGGTTGGGCCTTTTGGGCCTGGTCGGTGGCTACCTCCCCCGGGGATAAAATAGGTTTTTATTATACTATATCTATTTTATTTTGTTTAGAACAAAATAGTTGCAAATATGTTTAGACAAATAAAGATCTGAACGGACCCGGGTTTGACTTTTGAAATAGAAAGGGGATATTTAGACACAAAATATGGCTTTTCGGAAATAGTTTTAGACAGATAGATGCATGATGATGTCATGATGATGCACAAAGTATAAACAACAGCGATTTTCTAGTAGTGGTCTTACCCGGGGTGCTACAATTCGACACCACTAACAATGGATCTCGCCCTCGAGATCCGCCTCATGATACGGGGAAGAAGCCGACGCTCTGAATCTTCTCGCTTCGTGTATATCCTCGCGACACCACTAACAAGGATTCTTCTCTATCTTGAAATCGGCGACACCACCAACAAGGGGCGTTGTCCCCATTCGTCAAGGGAACACTCCGGATATCAAAGGACGAAGGTAAAGGTATCAAAACATAAGGCCACCTCTAACTTCGACAAAAGGAGAGAAAAGATACACTCTCACCCACTTCAATGTACAAGAGCAAATAGAATGAGTAGTCGGCATGGGGGCCAATCCATCACGCACCCAACTATTACTCCGCACGTTCAGTGGAAAAGCGTGCAACCCATTCTCGGATTTAGACTGAAGATCTTGACAAGCGTCATTCGGAAACAATGGACTGATGCAGACTCCTTATCAGATCTGATGTGGAATACTTCGTCGTATCGGAAAACACCGGAGGATACACGGAAAAAGAAAAAAAATAGTGAATTTTGGTCCACTAAAAAGGTCCTACAGAGGGAAATTCCTCGGATAGCATAAACACCGGATGTTAAAACACCGTTACAAGAGGATGGACGCGAAACCCTAAAGGTATGATAGAAACCCAACCGCGAGAAATCCTGGACTCGAAGAAAAGATAAGAGAGAAGATTCAAAACACGGAGAGGTAAGAGCAGAATAGCAGAGGGGTAAGGAGTAAAAGCAGATCTACTCAGATATATCCAACCGATTTTTCTAAAATAGTTTTGCCACTCTACAACGGCCGTTAGCTAGGTTATCCTACAGGCTGGACCAGTGGGGTATCGCAACTTCTGAGCTCTGATACCACTCTGTAACACCCTCAGAATCGACCCTATGCAAGTTTCAGTGATTCCCGCCAAACCCGCATAGAAACCATTCAAAGGTGCCCACCAGGCACTTTCGTGCGGATGGAAAACGAAGTAATACCATTACACAATAGTCCACATGGAACCCACAGAACAGATATGTACAACAATGACTCAAAGAGTCAAGAATACAGATATAACATACAAAGATCCAAATCACCTTGAAAATGATACAACGTCCGACTATGGACAAGATGCAAATGGGGCTAAGAGCCCTGAAGAATAACCAATGGCGTCCATAACCCTGCCCAGGCCAAGCCGGAAGGGTAACCCTGCTAACGACGTCGATCTCAAAACCTGTTAAAACAAAAGGGGTGCCGGCAAAGGGCAAAGGAAAAAGAGAGTGGTCGATCGAGGCGATTACAGCGAGACTAGAATTGGCGGTCCTCGCCTACATAGGTATGGTGGATCGCGGCGCAACATGCACTAAACAACCTATAGAGACTCAATACAACTGGCGGCTATCAGATAGGGATAAGAAAGACCTATTCGGATCCAACCTGAAACTATCACCAAGCATACCCATCCTGGTATTTCCGCCTCGAGACCAAACGAGGAAGTAAACCAAGGAACTCACACAGTTGGCAGTTTTATTCATTTCATTATAGTTGTGGCAATTACTAGTCAGATATAGATAGCATGAGTCATCCTGATATAATAAGCAGTGAGCAGTTTTAGTTAACCATTCCATTGCCGTTGTAGTACTTACTAGTCAGATACATATAGCATGAGGCATCCCAAAACCCAGCAGTTGTTGGTACTTTTATTTAGCCATTCCGTTGTAGTTGCAATACTTACTAGTCAGATACAATGGTAATAGGTAACAACTCAAACCAGCAATTGTTGGCACTTTTATTTAGTCATTCCATTATAGTAAAGCTGATTACTAGTCATTATAAGGTCAAATTTATAGCACTACTTTAGTTATAGTTGTCTATGATCGAGATACTGTGCTCCAAGTCGTCCATAACAACGGACACGGCTTTCAGAAAGTTTTACCCTGCAGGGGGTCACAAATAGCAACACACGCACGATCAATCTCGGAAAAACCAAATAAAACCCAACGAGGCATCACGACAAAGAAATTGCAAGATTCATATAATATTTCAGGGGGCCACCCACTACCCTTCTGAGTTGGCGGCTCGAGCGGGCCCGAGGTTTGTGACGACGGTACGATCGGGAACCCGAAAGTGTGGCGGGCTTGTCGATACAAAACGTGTACGGGTTCCAAAACAATACAGGCGCTCCGCTCGCAATCATAATAAAGCAGTAAAGCATGGCATAAGTACAGGATAGTAATAAAGCCCCAAACTACTTGTGTCCCCAAGAAATAAGATATGACTCCAGCTCATGCTAAGGGGATTCATGGGCCCACATGCGGATAGTGAATATTCAAAGAACAGTATCAAGTACTCGGGGTCCTCAGGACACAAGTGGACGGTTAAAAACCAAATAACATCTATTGCCCACCTGTGCCTCTGCATTATTTACCTACTTCAATTTTAGTTATTAAACTGTAATTAAAGTTATAATCATCTCCAACATAAAGCATAAGGCATTTATCCAACAACTGCGGTACTTGACAACACGCAACATCACTTGAGCAAGCGACTACGACATGCAAGTCCAACTATTTACCAAACAACAGGTAATAGGATGTGTCCAAGGCAATATAAGGCTGCAAGGGATACCACGGGTACGAAAACTAGAGCATCGCAACACAGATAGCAATAGATCAACAGGAGGAAATAAAGACTAGAAATGTAAAATAGGTAGAAAGGGGGAGAATGCTCGCCTGAAAGCATTGCCGAAGGTTCATCCGAAGATCGAGGCGAAACTCACATCAACTCAACGGCCTTATCCGCGAAGAAGCAAAACACTAGAAGAAATACTGGATGCATTATTTAATACTACGACGGAAGATCGGCATGATGCATGTATGACATGGCAAAGATGCGATGCAATTAGGCAATATTAAGCGGAACCGGGGTCCCGACAATTAATCAATAGGTTCATATTGTTTAGATACCCCGCAATTTAAATGTTGTATTAACAAGGCAAAATTATATCATCGGTTCGCTACACAAATTTAAATAGAGACAATATAAGACTAGATTCGCCCGCATATGGTCTCCATACTTAATTATGAGTTGAATCGCTATAATGCCCCCAAACCACACAAATATGTATGCAAGCATGACAATTGATATGCAACAATTTATATAGATGGCATTTAAAAAATAGAGGGTCTCGGATAGGGGTCACACTTTTGTTCCGAAGATCTTGGGGTTCGCCGAGGGTTCAGGTTCGGGTCTTTGGATAGCGGCCTTTGGTCTCCGCGAAGAAGAGCTTGGCACGCCAGGGTTCGGTCTTCGAATTCATCATCGCCCGATTCCAGGATCAAGTACTTGGGTTCCCACTTGGACTACCGGCGTCGGACTCGGTTGTGCAGCGGAGGTCGAGCTCGCGGGTACTTGTCCGAAGAAGGTAGCCGAAGATATGGACAAAGTGCTTGTCCTATTGTCGTTCTTGTCGAGGGGATGATATTGTCTCTGGAAGGAAGCACTTGACCAGATGTACCATATCACTAGGATTGGGGGTCGTCCGTGTCATAGCCTCATGCCGCCATCTCCACATATTTCACCACACCGAGACTTCACTGAAAACAAAAGACACGCCACTGGGAAAGTCCGGAGCAGGAACAAAACAGAGCACCAGGAACTACAACCAGAGGAGTACGTTGGCGAGCAGGAGGGCTGCAGACGACGTCCACGAGCGCGTGGTGCCGAGGAAAGGAGGCGCAGGCGACCAACTGCGAGGACGGGACGTTGGTCGAGGATAGGGCCAGGGCGGTCACTGGAGGAGGGCGCGAGACATGGGGCCGGAGAGCTCGCGTCACAGGTCGAGGTCGAAGAGGGGAAGCTCATGGGCATGATACAAAGCGGTAAGCACGAGGGAACAGGGAGAGGGCATGGAGGCGAACTCTACCCAACAAGCGCGACATCGAGGATCAATGGCGGCGATGTTGTCCATCCCGGGCGGCGGAGCTCGCACCGGTGGAGGCGGCCGGAGGCGGACAGAGGAAGAGCGGCAGGGGTGCCCTGCAGGGGCGGCCGATGTCGCAGCAGAGGGAAGAGGGCTCGCCAGAGGAGGACGACGCAGAGGCCGGCGGTGCTGAGCAAGGCGCTGGCGGCGTTGCAGAGCTTTCCCAAGGGGAGAGGAGAGGAGATCCGGGAGGGCGACGAGGGACGCGCGCGAGGGGCTCGGCTCGATAGGAACCTTGCAGGCGGCGGTGGAAGTTTGGGGGAGAAAGGCATCGGGGGAGAGATGGGTGCAGGATCGGGGCTGCTCGTGCGGGAATCACTCCGACGCGGTCGGTGGTTCCAGGTCAATCCCGAGGTGGTTGGTGGGTTGCGGGAGTGTGGTTGCGTTGAGCGCGTTGGGGACGCGTCAAGTGCGGGGCGAGTGGGTGGGGCCTGGCGGCATGTGAGCGAGAGGAATTGCGGGGTTGGGGCCAGAGTGGAGGCGTGCGTGCTGTGGCGGCTGGTTGGGTGCCTGGCGGCGGGTGGAAGGGTGCTGGGGTAGGCTAGGGTTTGCAAGCTGGGGTGATAGGTTACTGCCGGTTGGGCCTTTTGGGCCTGGTCGGTGGCTACCTCCCCCGAGGATAAAATAGGTTTTTATTATACTATATTTATTTTATTTTGTTTAGAACAAAATAGTTGCAAATATGTTTAGACAAATAAAGATCTGAACGGACCGGGGTTTGACTTTTGAAATAGAATGGGGGATATTTAGAAACAAAATATGGCTTTTCGAAAATAGTTTTAGACAAATAGATGCATGATGATGTCATGATGATGCACAAAGTATAAACAACAACGATTTTCTAGTAGTGGTCTTACCCGGGGTGCTACACCTGGTTTGCGAGTCATCTTACTCTGTATTTACTTTAGGTGCCAACCTTGTTTCGAGGGAGGAGAAGGAGCACGTTGCAGTTTGGATCAACTGCTTGACCCAACAGGATATGGAAGCCGGAGGCTTTTTCTGGATGGATCGCGACCGAGCCATGGTCCTTGCGACTGTGCAGGATAGTGCTCATTAGGTGTCGCGAGTGCTAAGGCAGGTGAAGACTTCTCTTGCGTCGATTCTGCACGTCATGTTTTCCCTTGATGAACCGTCGTCGACTCTCTGGGGTTTGTTGGCGTAGTTTCGAGACGTGCGTCACGTCAGGGAGTTGGTGTGGCACCAGTTAGTTGCGGGGGTGAAGGCCGTCCTTTCCCTCGTGAGGCTGCATCACCCTGATGTTAATCTTGCAGCTGCGGCGGCTGGAGCGCCTCCTCGGCCAGATGGTGGCCTATGGGACATGCGCCCGCACTACGTGGCTGTTAGGCAGTATGCCGAAGAGATTTTAGATCTTTTTCAGCATCGTGCGCAGGTGATCCTTCAGAATAGGTAGGTCCTGTAAAAATATAGATGTAAACTTGTATGTATTTCGACTGGTCGTGTTGTGCCCTTTGTTGTAAGGGTTAATTGTATTAGCACGTGGTGCTTGGTTGTATGCATGCCCTTTTCGTTAGCCTGACGTGATCAGCTACTCAGGTGTACATGCGTTGTCCTCAGTCGACGAAGTCGTGAGGTGAGGGGGAGCCCCCGAGTGTGTTGTAACATAAAGAAATGTGAGGAAAAAATAAATTTTTGGGCGAGACACTTAGATTTATTCATATCGTAATGAGGAGGTACATTGTTCGGCTGAGTAGCCTTATTTAAAGTGAAGGGGAATAGCTAGGGGTAGAAGCGTCGCAATTGTGCGACGTTCCATGGATTGAAGTATGCGACTCCAGAATCCACGTGCTTGAGGCGGTAGGCGCCACCTGGTATGACTTCGATGACAACGTAGGGTCCTTCACAGGGTGACTCGAGCTTTTTCGGCCGCTCTTGCTTGAGTCGTAAGACGAGGTCTCCTTCGACGAAGGACCTTGGGCGCAGCCGACGGCTGTGATAGTTATGAGGCTCTCTTCGGACCGCCACCGACCCACGATGATGTCGCGCCTCGCCGAGTGTGTCAACGACGCCTTCGAAATCGGGTATCGATTCGCTATAGGCGACGACCCGTGGGGCCTTATGGCATACTTTTGCAGGTAACACGGCTTTGGCTCCGTGCACCATGAAGAAGGGAATGTAGCCAGTTGAGCTGTTTGGCATTGTGCGCAAGCTCCAGAGGACGGAGGGTAGCTCTTCTGCCCAGGCTCCCGCAAGCCGTTCGAGTGGGCTCAGTAGGCGTTTCTTGATGCCGCCTCCTACGAGGCCGTTGGCCTTTTCGATCTGCCCGTTGGTTTGCGGGTGCACCACAGAGGCATATGGTATGTTGATCCTGAGGCCTTCGCCGAAGTCCTGGAATTCTTTGGATGTGAAGTTCGACCCATTGTCCATAATGATGTTGTGCGGCACGTCGAACCTGTAGACTATGGATTCGAAGAACTTCACGGCCGTTTTACGCTTTTGGTTGGTAACAGGCATGGCTTCGATCCACTTGGTGAACTTGTCGACTGCGACCAGGAGGTAGACGTGGCCTCCTTTTGAGGACTTGGGCAGTTTGCCGATCATGTCGAGGCCCCATTGGGCGAAGGGCCAGGCCAGGGGTATGGGCCTGAGCTCCGATCCTGGTGCGTGCGGTTTATCTGCAAACCTCTGGTAGCCGTTGCACCTTCGGACGATGTCCTTGGCATCGTTCATGGCTGTTGGCCAGTAGAACCCAGCTCGTAGAGATTTGGTGACAAGGGCGCGGTTGCCCGCGTGATGGCCGCAGATTCCCTCGTGGATGTCTTGGAGGATGGTTTTGCAGTCACCGATGGTGACGCACCTTTGGAGTACACCCGAAATGCTGCGCTTTTACAGATCGCCATTGATGATGGTGAAGGCCTTGAACCGGCGAGTTATGCGTGACGCATCTGTCAGGTCATCAGGTAGTTCCCTGTTTATCAGGTACCGAAGGTACGGTTGCGTCCATGTTTCCTCGATTGCCATGACCTGCATCGAGTTTTTCGGGTCCTTCCTGTCCTTCGGGTAGCGCAGCCCCCGAGTGCTCTACTTCTTCGGGTGATTCCTTGGGGAATTTCCTTTTGATGGATGGCATGCATATTTGTTCGAGGAACACACATGGTGGCACCCGTGCGCAGGTGGAGCCGATGTTGGCGAGTCTATCGGCTTCTTCGTTGCTTTCCCTTCCAACGTGCCGAAACTCGCAGCCGTCGACGTCTCCTTCGAGTGAGCTTTAGAGCGCGCGATACGCGATCATGTTGGCGGTGTGTGCGTCGCACTCGTTCATCGTCTGCTGGACGACGAGGTTCGAGTCACCGTAGATGACTAGGCGCATTGCACCGCAGATCTTGGCCATCTTCATGTCGTGGATGAGGGCCTCGTATTCGGCTTCGTTGTTAGAGGCCTAAAATTTCATCCGGAGGACGTATTTCATCTTGTCACCTTGTGGGTATGTCAGTATGACGCCGACCCCTGCTCCAGCCTCGCGCTTGGAGCCGTCAAAGTGCATCATCCATGATTGCGTCATATCTGGAGTGTTCGGCAGCTGTAGCTCCATCCGGTGGACGAGGAAGTCCGGGAGGACCTGAGATTTGATCGCGTGGCGCTTCTCATAGACTATGTCTAGAGGGGACAACTCGATGCCCCCACAGGGCTACGCGCCCAGTAGCTTCGGGGTTATTCAGGATGTTGTTCAGTGGCGCCTTGTTAACGACCATCACCTTATGCTCCTGGAAGTAGTGGCTCAGCCGACGAGCCGTCATGAACACGCCGTAGGCGAGTTTCTGGTAGTGAGGATACCTCTGTTTTGTTGGTGTCAATACCTCGCTGAGGTAGTAGATTGGGCGTTGGACCCCATGGGTCTTGCCTTCGAGTCATTCGACCACGAGCACGGTGTTGACCACCTGATGCGTGGCTGCTATGTATAGCAGCAAAGGCTCGCGTTCCTTTGGTGTGACCTGGACGGGAGAGGTGGAGAGCAGCCGCTTCAGATCTTCGAATGCGTCGTCTGCTTTAGATGTCCATTCGAATTTTTCTGCTTTGTGTAGCAGCTGGTAGAAGGGCAGGGCCTTCTCACCCATGCGGCTGATGAATCTTCTCAACGCCGTGATGTGCCCAGCGAGCTGCTGGACACCTTTGAGGTTCTTCGGTTTCTCCATGGCCAGTATGGCCCGGATTTTTTTTGGGTTCGCCTCAATCCCTCGCTGGGAGATGAAGTAGCCAAGCAGTTGGCCATATGGGACGTCGAAGGCGCACTTTTCTGGGTTCAGCTTGATCTTGTAGTGATCAAGGTTGTCGAATGTCTCGCGGAGATCATCGATCAGTGTCTTGGTCTCCCTTGTCTTGACGACTATGTCATCGACATAGACCTGTATGTTGCGTCCGATCTGGCTCTTCAGGCATGCCTGCATGCACCGCTGGTACGTGGCACCTGCGTTCTTCAGCCCGAAGGGCATTGTGTTGTAGCAGAATACTCCGAATGGCGTGATGGACGCCGTTTTTTCTTGGTCTTCGGCCTTCAGTCGAATCTGATTGTAGCCTGAATAGGCATCGAGGAAGGAGATTTTCTTGCATCCTGCAGTCGAATCGATGATCTGATCGATCCGAGGGAGAGGGAAGTGATCCTTCGGGCAGTGCTTGTTGAGCGATGTGAAGTCCACGCACATCCGCAGGATGTCCGTGTCCTTTTTAGGGACCAACACAGTGTTGGTCAGCCACTCGCTTTCCTTGATCTCCCTGATGAAATCAACGTCGAGAAGTCTGTTGACTTTGACCTCAACGGCTTCGGCCCGTGGCTCGGACAATCGTCAGATGGATTGTTTGATGGGCTTGGCATCTGGAAACACATTGAGTGCGTGCTCGGCGAATTCCCTGGGAACTCCTAGCATGTCCACAGGACACCAGGCGAAGATTTCCCAGCGCTCACGGAGGAATTCGACGAGCGCGCTTTCCTATGCGGGGATGAGGTCGTTGGCGATCAGCACCATCTTGGAGGCATCCGTCGGATGGACCTGCACCTTTTTCATGTTGACCGTGGAGTCGAACGACATATTGGGTGCGTTTTTCCTAGAGACCGGGGGTGCCCCGTTGTCTGTCACCTCTCGAAGTCTTATGAGCTCCTCATGCATGCCGAATGACTGGGAGATCCTATTGAAGTCCCTGTCACAGTGGTCGGATCGGGTGAAGCTGCCCTGGATCGTGATGACGCCCCTAGGTCCTGGCATCTTGAGTAGCAGGTACGCATAGTGCGGTACTGCCAGGAATCTTGCGAATGCCACGTGCCCGAGGATGGCATGGTACTATGATCGCCAGTCCACCACTTCGAACTCGAGCCGCTCACACCGAAAATTGTCGGGTTTGCCGAAGATGACATCGAGCCATATTTTTCCCAGGGTAAATATGCCCTTCCTCGACTATGCGGAACGTTGTGTCGATTGTTCCAGTGCACAGGGATTCGTGATTGCTACGGTGCTAGCGAACATCAGGTTGATTCCGCTGCCGCCGTCCATGAAGACGCGACTCATCTCAAACCCTCCGATATGCACCTCGAGCACCAGGGAAGCATGACCTGGGCGAGGGATTCTGGCGGGGGTGATCCAAATGACTGAATGTGATGCATGACTCCGAACCGCTGATGTACTCAGGTATTACGGGTGGAGCGGTCACAGCTAAGCTGACCTGCCGGGTGATCTTCTTTTACACCCTATTTGTTGGGCGCCCCTTCTGGATCATCAGTGACCCTTTCGCGTGCAGGGTATCCGTTCACGCCGTTGTTTTGCACGGGCGCGATTGCGTGATTCGAAGGTCCCACAGGTGGCGGTGGAGGAGCTCCGTGGGCGATGTCGCCGGGTGCAGGGGCGTGCCCGAACCCAGGTTTCGGGATTTGCTATCTCATCTGGGCGAAGCCCTCGCTGAGTTTCTGGAACTCGCGACAGTCCTTGAGCATATGGCTGGCCTTATTTTTGCCATACTGCTTGTCTATGTAGAAGTGGATGGTGCATGGGCCCGACAACTTGTTGTATGCTGAGGGTTCGTCGTCGCGGCCGCGGCGCTGCCACGCTTGCGTTGGGCGTCCTCCGTCATGGAAATTTTTTCCACGGTACCCGCCGCTGCTGCGGTTGCTTTCGTTGCGGCGGTTGGCGTAGCCAGCCGCGACCATGTCGGGTCCGTCGCGATTGTCGTAGACGCGCGATCTTCGCTTGCTACGGAGTTCGCGTCGGTGGCCGTAGTCGTCTTCCTCATCCGAATGTGCTCAGTGAACGGAGTCCTCGCCATCTACCCACTTGTTGGCGATGTCGATGAGGTGGTCGAGTGTCTTGGGTTTGACGCGCCCAAGTTCTTCCTTGAAGTCCTGGCGTTTGACGCCATCTTTGAAGGCGCCGATCGTTCTCTCCTCGGAGATGTGTGTCGCAGAGTTTTTGATGTTGGACCAGCGTAGTATGTACGAGCGAATGGATTCGCCTGTTCGTTGAGTGCACTCTCGCAACTCTTTGATCGAGGCTGGCCTCTTGCTGGTACCCTTAAAGTTTCGGATGAAACTGTATGCCGCCTCCTCTAAGCCGGATGGAACTGAGGACAGCCGAAGCCAGATCCGGTACCGTCACCAGTGAAAAGGCACTACGATCTGATGTTTTGTTTCCGCCGTGCAGCTTGACAGATGACATGTGGTCGCTGAGCCACGCCTTAGGGTCCTGCGTTCCTCGAACTTCGAAGTGTCCGAAGGGAGCTTGAAATTTCTCGGCATCCGTGTTCGCTAACGGATCTGCTGAAGCATCGAGCTCCGCAAAGTTCTCTGTCATCATCTTCTTCGGATTCGGATGAGCACGCGCGTTTGGCGCATGCCTTGTAGACCTTACGCTGAGCGAGGTTGCTTCGAGCGTCGTAGTCGTGGCTGTGACGTCTTGGGCTCTTGCGTCGTCGAGGCAGATCATGCTCGTCCTCATCAGATGAGGGTGTGGGGCTGCGGTTGAATCTGACCGCAACTTTCTTTTTCGGCTCCGCGGGAGCCTCCTCGTGGAGCACAGCTCCAACGAGTCCGAGTCCGGCTAGTGCGGACTTGTGCATAGCTCTCTTCGGGTCCCCCACTAGAGGTGGATGGGACGCGAGATATGTGGTGGCTGCCACGATCGCAGCTTGCGGTGTCTTCGGGATGATGTTGCCATTGGCGTCCATCTCCATGAAGGACGTGTTGAGGGTTTGAGTCACCTCGCGACGTGTAGCGGGATCCATGTGCTCTATGCGAGAGCGATGCTTGTTGGCATTGTTTCCGTGCGAGCTGGAGCCCCAGCGGCGGAGAGCGCAGCTCGCCGCACGCTAGACTCTGAGGCCGCTTGCTTGCGTTTATCGAGTACCTCTTGCATCTTCACCTGCTTTTGTGTTCTTCGATGAGGAGCAGGTGGTATGCCATCAGCAGGTCCCGTGAGGCATCCACAGGTAGGATTTTATTGCCCGCCACGGCTTCGCATGCCTGGTGCCATCCTTCCTTGCTGAGGTGAATTTTTCGATGGGCGTCGGGGTCGTCCTCGTTGGGCGGGGGGATGGTTGCCTCCTGTTTTCGCCGTTTCTACCCTGTGGGTTGGGTAGCGGTACGTGGCCACCCGAACCAGGTGGTTGTTGCTCCATGTCGCTTTTGATGACCACGGCGCATTGGTAGCGTCCGCGGATTGGATCGCTGCTACCGCAACTTTCGGATCCGGAACCGTAGGTCCCTTCGTCCGACAGGGGATCGCACAGATCTGAGTTGCAGCTGCTGCTGTCGTATGACTCATCTGTCGACGCTGATGTGCGTAGCACGCTGGGATGCGGGGCCCATGAGGTGGGCCTGATCGATGGCAATGGCGGAGAGTGCCGGTCTGTCCCACCTAGAAGCAGAAGCTCCCGAACAGAATCTCGAGCCCATCGCCTACGGGCTCGAAGTCCTTCATGGTGGCTGGCGAGTGGGCGGTGAAGTCGAAAGCGCCGAAGAGGGGATGGCTCTTTGTCGCCGAGGAGTTGTAGATATCTTTGGTCGGGACCGTCACGATCGCACAATCAGCGCCCCCGATTCCCACAGACCGCGCCAATTGACGAGATTTGATTTCATCAATGCCCATTGTTATGAGCTTGGGTTTTGGAGAATATGGGGGTGCTGGAGATCACGGAACGCAGTTATGCAAGCAACCAGGGACACGAGATTTACCTGTGTTCGTGCCCCGGAGGGAAAACCCTACTCCTGCTTGTCTGCTCTTGATTACGGCGGAACCGAAGGTTATAGGGGTGCGCAGATGCAATCTGGCGTGAAGGTGTGTATGCGGTAAAGGGATTGGACCTCCTCGCCATGCCCTCCTAGCCTTTATATAGAGTTAGGCAGGTCTCAGGCACAGATCGAGTCGGTTACAAGCTTAGGGTTTGCCCTCTTTGAATATTCTATCTGTTCTAGTCTTGCTCTCCAAGGATCCGAAGGTGTCATGGGCTTGGGCCACCCGAAAATCTCCACGGGCCACGTATATTCTTGTGGGCCTTCCTTGGGCTGGACCAGGTATGCTAATGGCGTGTACCCGCAGGGTATAACCATGTCAAGGTTCAATAACCTCTTCGAGTTCTACCTTCCGACTACTCACGCCTTTCGCGAGAAACTCTTTCTCTAGAAAGGATCCATTCTTGGCAACAAAAACCTTGCCCTCGGATCTGTGATAGAAGGAATACCCAATTGTTTCCTTTGGGTATCCTATGAAGACGCATTTTTTCGCTTTGGGTTCCAGTTTATCCGGTTGAAGTTTCTTCACATAAATATCGCATCCCCAAACTTTAAGAAATGACAGCTTAGGTTTGTTTCCAAACCATAATTCATACGATGTCTTTTCAACGGATTTAGATGGTGCCCGATTTAAAGTGAATGCAGCAGTTTCTAGTGCATAACCCCAAAATTACAACGTAAAGTCCGTCAGAGACATCATAGATCGAACCATATCCAATAAAGTACGATTACGATGTTTCAACACACCATTTTGCTGTGGTGTTCAAGTGTGTGAGTTGTGAAACAATTCCACACTCTTTCATGTGAGTGCTAAACTCGTAACAGATACTCACCTCCACCGAACCATAGAAATTTGATCTTTATATTACGATGATTTTCCACTTCACTCCGAAATTCCTTGAACTTTTCAAAGGTTTCAGACTTGTGTTTCATCAAGTAGATATAACCGTATCTACTCAAATCATCCGTGAAAGTAACAAAATAACGATATCCACCTCAACACACTCATTGGACCACATATATCAGAATGTATGATTTCCAATAAATCTGTCGCCCGTTCCATTGAACCAGAAAACGACGTTCTAGTCATCTTGCCCATAAGGCATGGCTCACATGTATCAAATGATTCAAAATCAAGTGATTCCAAAAGTCCATACGAATGGAGCTTCTTCGTGCGTTTAACGTCAATATGACCTAGACGGCAGTGCCACATATATGCGGATATATCATCATTAAGTTTAATTATTTTAGCATCAACATTATGAATATCTGTATCACTATTATCGAGATCCAACAGAAATAAACCATTCATCATCGGTGCATGATCATAAAAGATTTCATTCATATAAATAGAACAACCATTGTTCTCAGATTTAAATTAATAACCACTTCGCATCAAACACGATACAGATACAATGTTCATGCTCAATGCAGGCACCAGATAACAATTATTCAAGTTTATTACTAATCCCGACGGTAAGTGGAGAGGTAGCGTTCCGACGGCGATCACATCAACACTTGATCCATTTCTGACACGCATCTTGACCTCACCCCTTGCTAGCGTCATTGTTCCGATTACGATTCGAAGTTACAAATATTAGCAATCAACCGATCAAATACCCAAGTGCTACTGCGAGTAATAGTCAAGTACACATCAATAACATGTATATCATATATACCTTTGTTTGCCTTGCCGGCCTTCTTGTATGCCAAATACTTGGGGCAGTTGTGCTTCCAGTGGCCAGTCCCCTTACAATAATAGCACTCGGTATCAGACTTAGGTCCAATTCGGGGTTTCTTTTCAGGCACGGGAACCGACTTGCCGCCCTTACTTCCCTTCCGTTTTCCCTTCTTGTCTTTCTTGAAACCAATTTTCTTATTGATCATCAACACTTGATGTTCCTTCTTGATCTCCACTTCTACAGTTTTAAGCATTGACAGAAGCTCGGGGAGAGACTTCTTCATGCCTTGCATATTATAGTTCATCACGAAGCTCTTATATCTAGGTGGCAGAGACTGCAGAACACGATGGATGCCTAAGTCAATGGGAATCGATATTCCCAAGGACACAAGCTTATCGGCGTAACCCGACATCTTGAGTACATGCTCACTTACGGAGGTGTGCTCTTCCATCATGCAGCTAAAGAACTTTTCTGAAGCATTGTAGATCTCTACAGCAGCATGTGTGTCGAAAATCATTTTCAACTCACCCATTGTATCAAATGCATTGCCGTTTTTGAAACGCTTTTGAAGTTCTTGCTCTAGCCCATACAATATGCCGCAGTGAACTAAGTTGTGGTCCTCCGGACGAATCTGATAGACATTCTTCTCCTCGTCAGGGGCATCATCGAAAGGTGGGGGGCCTAGCGGCGCTTCTAGCACATATTGCTTTTGTGCAGCAGAGAGCAGAATCCTCAAATTCATGGCTCATTCGGTAAAGTATCTACCGTTCGTTGCAAGTTTCTCTTTCTCCATGAACACATTGAAATTAAAAGCAGGTGGTGCCATCTACAACATAATTTTTAAAGTTTAGACTAAGTTTATGATAGATTGAGTTCAACTAATCCACTACACCAAGTCCGATCATCACGTGAGTCGGTGTAGCTTAAAAGGCGAGCATCAAATGGGCATCATATCTACCATATGACTCATGCTTAACCTTTCAGTCCGTGTTTAGAGGCCATGTCTGTGCATGCTAGGCTCGCCAAGTGAGAACCTTAGTATTCGCATGTGTAACTGTCGTACACCCATAATATGGTCGTGGATCCAAGAACACGCGATCATCACGTGATGTCTTGGAGCGACGAAACATAATCGGTGCATATTTAAGGAAGAACACATTCTTATCCATATATTTAAATGAGGGATCATCTTATTATGCTAATAAAACGCCAAACAAGCAATATAAGATGCAATCAAACATCACATGTTTGTAAGTGAAATGATATGGTTCCCGCATATGATCTCCATCATGTGCTCCTTGGTATGATCACTATCATACCTCTATGTGTAAGGCCAAGGTCTATGGAACTTACACGTTATGTGTGTTGTAAGAGTATCATCTCATACTTCTACTTACAACATCACCATATCATAACACTAGCCCAGCAACAATCTAAACTAGACGCCTCTAATTTATCCATTGCAAGTTTTAAGTGGCTTAGGGCTTTCGAAGGTAGAACTGTTCATACCTATGAACATGAACCACAACGAGGATAACCAAATTGTTGACAACTCGTTGCAAATTAGATATTGACTATAGTAGGAGAGACAGACACCCGCTAGCCACTTATGCAAAACTAGTTGCATGTCAAGCGTGGAACAGGTCTCATGTGCGAGGACATGTAAAGTTTGTCCGGGCCGCTTCATCTCACTATGCCACCAATATCCAAAATACAACTAAGAAGCAATAACATGATCATCATCACCCACATACTCATATGTGTACTACCCGTGTAAAGCATCTACGCATAGATCTGGCTCTGATACCACTGTAGGGTTCGCAGCATAGAAAACAAAAAAAATCATACGATGGGAACAACCATGTACCAAGATCTATCTACTAGATACAAACAACGGTGATGGGGATATGCCTACCGGGGTATACCCAGCAGGACGTTTCCGACTGGCCCAAGACCCGGCGAGTGGGCCTGCAGAACGGCGAGTGGATCAAGCCAGCCAGAGCGAGCGACGGAAGTCAAGGCCCAAAGCAGTAGATAGGCCTATTGTGGTATTGTTAAACTGCTATTGAATCTTTAACCGAATCGTTTGAGATATGTAAACCCTAGGGGAGGTGAGCCTATATAAACCTCCCTATAGGGTGAGTAGAGACACGTTCCTTCATACACCCAAGCGACTCGCCGCCGCCGAGCTCGCCATTGTAACACCTCCATAATACAATCTAGCAGAGTAGGTATTTACCTCCGGGGCCGAACTGGTAAAACCTGTCTTTGCCCTCATCTCGACCAGATGGCTGGCCGCCTTGCCCCTCGTTTCTACTACTTCACGCCGACAGATCTGCCGTGACTATTCCCACGATGGCGCCCACCGTGGGGCCTGGCTGGCCGGTGTTCGGCGAGATCCAATCGCCCATCAACGATTTGTCGCCACCGGCCGCATGATTGCGATCGGCGAGATGCTCCAAGTCTTGCCGAGCAGCTACGTCCGGCGGCGCGACCCGTCACGCATAAGCGTGATCCCGCCATCGGCACGATCGCCTTCGCCGGCCTCACCGACGCCATCGACTGGAGGACTTCAGCCAGATCCGCGAAGTCGCCGCTTACGCGATCGGCTCTCCGAGAGCCAGATCCGCACAATCCACCGCCT
The DNA here is from genome assembly GCA_030063025.1 of Avena longiglumis. Classification (NCBI taxonomy): domain Eukaryota; kingdom Viridiplantae; phylum Streptophyta; class Magnoliopsida; order Poales; family Poaceae; genus Avena; species Avena longiglumis. The sequence continues at coordinate 20,083,539 of CP125979.1, read as the reverse complement.
CGCCTCGAGTACAACTCGGCCCATAGCAACGTGGTCGGGAATTCAGCGGCCGCAGAGGATGCGTCCCTCACCAACGACGCCGACTCGGCGACCCCGGCGTCACTCGCCGGATCCATCACCGCGGCCTCATCCGCGGGCTCCATCGCCTGTGTCTCCAACGCTGGAGATTCGAGACCCCTCCATCCTCGGATCTTCGACCGACCGGTCGGAGAACTCCGCCCGATCTCCGCGATTTAAACCGGTCGCTCACGCGACCTACATGGCGACCGCACCGACCCGGAGGATCCATTCTCCACTCGATCCCTCCTAACGCCACGGCCACGGAGAATGAGGAACTCACTAAACCGGCGGAGGCGGTACGCAGGCAAGCCGAGCGAAAATTTCGCCTCGAGCGGTGACGCGCAGAATTATCAGCGCTACCACCAGCAATGATCAGACGCACTGAACCCCACCGTTCGGGCGCTGAACCGACGATGAAAACGACCCGCCCGTGGCCGAGCGCGCGATTCGCGAACGCCAGAGGGAGCGCCGCCCCTCCAGATCAATGGCAATGGGTGCCCCTCCACCCAACCGCACTCTGTGGACCAGCCGCGGATAGTAGTCTCCTCACGAGCGAGACGAAACGGCCTTCCACTGTTCTCCACCCCGATGGACAACCTCGTGGCAGCCGAGCGTCAGCTTGACAGCATCACGGCGACCGCAACGCGCCTGCAGATCGAACACGCCAAGGCCTCTGCTTGCGAAGGCCGTCGAGCAGCAGAGAGGCGCCGACCACAAGGACGGTATACTGCGTTCTTCAGAAGCGTAGCTGCCTCAATGGCCGCCCGGCGGCAAACACCTCAACTGCCCGCCACCGAGCCACGCAGCCCAATACCGACCTGCTAACGCGGCACTCCACCAACGACCCCAGCCGGCAACCAACCTTGCCGCCAACGGGCAACCCATCGACGCCCGCACCCACATCATCAACAACCAAAGTCCGACGCCAGCCCGACGACCGCGACATACCCTAACCAATCGCCGCTGACGCGAGCCCATGGGGTCGCTCATCCGACTCGGGCCAAAGTGCTTCGACCAATGATCCGGCAGAAGTATCGCCAAACTTCAAGGCGCCAAAGAAATAGAAAAGTACGACTCCACGACCTACGTGGCTCGACACATACCTCATGGCGATGGGATCGCGGGTCACACCGACTACTCGCCGTCTGCTACCTCCCCGATGATGGAGGGATGCGCAAGGATCAACACTCTCCCGTGACAAGATCGACTCACAGGAGGAAATGCGTGACGCCAGCCGTACTTCGAGTGCTCCTACACCCGCGCCACCACTATTGAGGACCTGAACGAGCGTCTGTGGACCCGAGCATCGACCAATCGGGTCCAACGGTGGCAAGAGATCTGGTATAACGCGGTGGCATCCACCGGACACCGCGATCCATTGCTTCAAGACCTCGTGCCGCCACGAGCCCTAGTCGCCAAGCTCAGCGACACTCCAGCACACTCGACAACATCCCCGACCTCGAGATCGCCAAGCGTACGCCGAGGAAGATCCAAACCAGGAAACCGGCGACGAGTCGAGGTCAACGCCGCAGGCGGCAGCGACGGCGACGCCGAACCGATTTACGCTACGGCACTTCGCCATCAGCAAACGCCCGCGACGGGCGAGTCGATTTCCGCCAACGCCGCACGCAGCAAGCGAGCCCAAAAGCTTCCGCTGCGACGGAGGGCAACCTAACGACGCGGCAACTACAAGAACAAGCCAGGTTCGACCCGCGGCCTCCTTAACCAACCATGTGCTCCATAGCAGGAAGGAAAGCCCAACGACACCACCGCCGACCGCCACACCTCGTGGAAATCGAGAAGGCACGGCGAGCGTGGAGGACCTCGACAACGACCGCCAAACGGCGGAAAATTTGGCAAAGTAGACGGCTCCACACCTTCACAGGCTTGACGGCGAGAAGAAGGTCATCGCCCGCCGCCGTCAACGCTGATGGCCCAAATAGACGCCCCCGCCTCGAACTGGTCGGAGCAGCCCATCACCGGAGCCCAAGACCACTCGTCACGCATCGAGTATCCGGGACGAGTCGCCTTTGGTGGTCAAGCCCAAGGTTACTCATCGCTCCCCAAGACACTGATGGACGGTGGCAGCTCCATCAACATCCTCTACCTCGACACCTTCAGGCGGCTGCGGCTCCCGCAGTCGATGATCGAGACGACCCACACCACATTCCACGGCATCGCCCCCGCTAGAAGGCGCCCGATCGGCAAGGTCACGCTGCACCACCTTCGACACCGGCAAACTTCCGTATCGAAGCGGATCGCCTTCGAGCTGGTGCCCTTCGACAGACCCTACCACCGCCCCGGGCGCCAGCGCTCACTAAATTCATGGCGGGCCCCACCACGCGCAACGCGATGAAGCTCTCGGTCGCGGCGTCATCACCATCAACGGCGACTCGACATGGCCGCCGAGTCACGAGGCCAAAGAGCCGAGCCGATGCCGCCATCGCGGCGGAGACCAACCACACCGATGAGCTCCAGTACGCGAGCGGGTCAACAACGACGACCCCACCATACTCAAGAAACCCAACTCGAGGGCGCAGGCACCTCAACCTTTGAGGCCACGACACGCCGCACCGGCCGAGCTGGTACCAGCGACTCAGCCAGACGGTGACGATCGGGACGGGCATGAGTCCAGCGTAGGAAGGCGCGCCATCGAAGTTCCTCCGTGAGAACGAGGACATCTTCGCATGGAAACCCTCCGACATGCCCGCTGTCCCTAGGGAGCTCACGAGCACAAGCTAAACGCCGACCCCAAAGTGCGACCGGTCGCTATGGCCCTTCAATGAAGAACGCCACGAGCAATCGCCGAGGAAGTGCAGCGTCACGCTGCGGCTTCATCCGCCAATCAAGTACTCAAGTGGGTGGCAAACCCAGTCCTGGTCGAGAAGAAAAACAGGACACGGAGAATGTGTATCGACTACACAACCTGAATAAGGTTCGCCAAAGGGCATTCTCCCGCCGGATCGACCAGATAATCGATTCAACCGCGGGCTCGAGTCGCTATGTTTCCTCGACGCCACTCGGGTACAACCGTATCAAAATGGTTGTCGAAGACGAGGAGAAGACGGCGTTCATCACGCCATTCGGAGCCTTCTGCTACACCGCCATGACCTTCGGCCTCAAGAACGCTGGGGCGACCTACCAGCGGTGCATGCAAGAATGCCTTGCGAGCCAAATTGGCCGCAACATACACGTCTACATCGACGACGTGGTCGTAAAGTCTGCTCGCCAAGGAGACCTACTCACCGACCTGGCGGAAACTTTCGCCAACCTGCGAAGATACAAGATAAAGCTCAACCCAGGCAAGTGCACCTTCGGTGTACCCGCCGCATAAATCTTGGGGTACGCTGCTCCAAACGAGGGATCGAGGCGAACCACACAAAGATCGACACGATCGCCTCCGCAAACCCGAGTGCTCGCGGCGACGTCCTGGCCGGGCGATGGCGGCTCTCGATCGCTTCATCCCCGCTCGGGCGAAAGGCGATGCCCCTATACCGCTCGATGCGAAGAACCCCACCTTCCAAATGGGACAAGGAGGCGGACGACGCTCGCGACCTCAAAAGGTGCTACTCGCCGTACCACTACCGCCTCACGACAAAGAACCCATGTTGGTTTACGCCACGGCGTCCGAGCGCCGTCGTCAGCCGTGATGGTCGCCGAGCGACCAGAGGAAGGAGCGCCCGTTCAGCGGTGTACTACATCAGTGAGGTCCTCACCGAGTCGCGCCAGCGGTACCCGCAGTACCAAAAGCTAGTATACGCGGTCTTCAGGGCTCAGAGGCGCATGCCGCACTACTTCCAGGAGCACCCGATCACGGTCGTCTCCTCAGCACCACTACAAGACATCATCCGCAATCGCGAGGCGACCGGGCGAGTCGCCAAGTGGGCCGTCGAGATCGGCGTCCACAACATCAAATACGAGCCACGAAGGCGATCAAGTCACGTGCACCGGACTTCATCGCCCGATTGGGAGGAGGCCCAGCCGTGAGAAGCCGTACCTCCATTATCGAGCCAGACTTCGACGGCTCCAAGAACGGACGGTGCGGCGAGATAGTGTTGACTTCACCAAAGGCGACAAGCTCCGCTACATCCTCTGCCTCGACTTCATGCCCTGCACCAACAACATGGCTGAGTACGAGGCCCTACTCCACGACATGCGAGCCGCCAAGGAGATGAACGTCAATCGCCTCCGCTGCTACGGAGATTCCGACCTTGTCGCGGGGCAAGTCGCCGACTGCGACACCGCTCCCCCTACCATGGGCGCATCGCCTGTGGACAAGTTGGCGGCCACTTCATCGCCACTGCCGTCAGTGGATCGACAGCGAAAGAATGAGGAAGCCGACGCACTCTCAAGCATCGGGTCGGCTCGAATCGCGCCCCCGCGGCGTTTCCTCGACACGATTACCAAGCTTACCATCTCCCCCAAGGGAGATCGACATGGGGTCCCACTACCGAGGCAGCCTTGGTCGCAGACCCAACGAAATCCGAACGATTGGACCAAGCCCTACATCGCCTACACAAGCGGCACCGCCAGTGACGCAGACAGACGCCGAATGATCGCCCGTCGATGCAAGTCCTATACTATCATCGACGAGCTCCACAAGCGCAGCGTCACCGACGTGTTCCAACGCTGCGTCCAACCAGCTGAAGGACGCAAAATCCTCCACGACATTCACTCAGGTGACTGCGGCCACCACGCCGCCGCTCGCTCCCTGGTCGCCAAGGCTATGCGACACGGCTTCTACTGGCCCACCGCACACGCCGACGCCGACATCGCCCAGCGATGCCGGTGCGGCATCGCCAATCGACGCGCATCGAGCTCGCGCTCAAAACAATCCCCATCACCGCCATTATTGTCGGCCGTGGGGCATGGACATGGTAGGCCCCTTCAAGAAGGCCCCCTCTGGCCACACCCACCTGCTAGTCGCTGTCGACAAATTCACGAAGTGGGTGGAGGCCAAGCCAGTCCGAAAATGCGACGGGAAGACCGCCACCAAATTATTACGCGAGCTCATATATCGCTACGGGTTCCCCAACATCATCACGGACAACGGCACCAACCGCCAAAGGGATCCATGGCGACTTGCGAAGAGCACCATATCGGCTCGACCTCGCGTTAGTCGCCCACCGGAGTCCAACGGCCAGCGGAACGGGCCAACAAAGCATCCTGCAAGGCACGAAGCGCGACTACAAGTACCACTCGAGCGCACCGGTGCTGGGTCGAGTTGCCCTCCGTCATATGGGATCCGCACCTCGATCAACAGATCGACGGGATTCACTCCTTCTTCATGGTCTACGCTACCAGGCGAGTCATGCCCACCGACCTCGAACACGACTCGCCGCGGGTCGTCCACTACCGGAGGCTGCAAACGAGCTTGCCCGCCAAGACAGGATCGACCAACTCGGAAAACGCGACCTCGCTCGGTCACGCACCGCCATCTACCAGAGGACTCCGCTACCACGCCGGCGGGTGAAAGCTTCGCACCTTCCGTGAAGGCGACCGTTACGCCTCATCCAGACAAGAAGGGCATGCACAAGCTCTCCCTCCGTGGGAAGGCCCATTCGCTCGGTAGCGTGCTAAACGGCGATGCCTACTACCTCATCGACGTCCGCGGAGACGGCGAACTCGACGTCAAGCGACCATGGAATGTAAACCTTCTCCGGAAGTTCTACTCATAGAACCCCACACATGTACTCTCCAGTCGCTATGAAATAAAAAGAAATGGTTACCGCAAATTGCGCCTACTCTCCATGACTTATGCCACTACTTTTCGTAAAACAGCATTATGCTAAAAGCAGAAGTCAACCTTTGGTACAGCGATCGGCACGGCTAAGTAGTGCGGTGTAAGAGCACTGAATCAATTCAGGTCTTGTATCGTCCACAAAAAACGCCAACCCGGAGCCCCACTGGAGTCGCCTTGCTCGACTGGTTCTACGAGCCAAGACAATCGCCTCGCTTCACAACAACCTTGGTCCTCCGCATCCTCGGCATAGCGACGAACGGCTAAGTACCACGCCGGGATCAAGACCGGTTCGTCGCGAGCGCCGTGAAAACGCCAAGTAAGAGAGCATGCCCAGACTTGCCACGCGGTGACCCAACGGGCGGGCAGGAGCGACGCTCACACCAACGCTTAAATCCTCAACCACCCTTGAGTCGCGACTAGAACAACCAAGTACCACGCCGGGACTCGCCCACCCACCTCGTTAGCGCAAGGGAAAACGGTAAAGTATAGAGCACTCAAGGAGTCGCCTTTGATCGCTATCCGAGCTCAAAGTAGTCGATCAAATCAACAAAACACATGATAACAACACACACATCATATACGAGGTAAACCCCACAAAAGGGCGGACGCGCTCGGGGACACGTCCAAAATCAATCAAAAGCACACAAACAAATATCAAAATAGACACGATGTCTCATTCAATCACATGTTGCATTGTTTCATGTTACAAAATATGCCCGCGTGGCAGAATTGCTGCTAACGCCACAAGGCAAACTACCCTACTCTGCAGGCTTCGATGACGACTCGCCAGCATCCCGGCGACTGCGGATGAACGCCGTGTACGGGTTTGATGGATACGTCGTCAGTTCACCCGCCATCGCCACGCGAAAAGGCTGCTCGACCTTGAAGTCACGATGCGGCTCGGGGTCGTTTGGCGCGACAACCGTCTCCTGGTACGGCAGGAGGTCGCCCATTGCCCGTACACGCCCGAGTACGTGGCGGCACGTTCTTGCAACTTGAGGACCTCGGACAGCTCCACCGCGCCAGTCGACGATGGATACCCACTCGTCACATCGTCAATGTCGAAATCTTCGGGGAAGTGGGCGAGTCCAAGGCTCAGTGCCGTCGACTCACCACGCCGAAACGCCGATCGCGTCATGAACTCAACAACCGCGGGCGCCTTCTCCAAATACTTCCACACCTCAACGAGGTCGCTGGGAATCACCTCCGTGGGCGATATTTCTTGGAGGTAGGCACGGATGCACGTCGCTGACAACATTGCCGAATCGACGAGCATGCTTACGCACTGCCACGCGTCGAGCGAGCTCGCCTCTTCGTCGCTATCAATGATGCGACCTGCTAGTAGAAGACAATGATAAGTACGACGGACACCACAAAAACCACAACTATTAGAAAGGGGAGATGCACTCACTACAACGGGCGGCGAGTCCTGTGATGAAGCAATCAAGCGACGTGGTGGTCGCCCGCCCAGCATAAGGACTTCGACACCTTGTGATCTCCTCGCGGCCGCAATGGCCTTAGCTCGCCCGTCCGCCGAGCTCGCTTCTCTCGCCTCGCAGTCAAGGCCGAGGTCGGCGATCCGCTGTTCAGCGGCACCAAGAGCGATCGCGCCGCCACTAACACACCACGGGGACAAGCCTGGCGAAGCCTTCCGCTGCAGAACAGCACAAGTCCTTTGTTTGCCTCCTCTGGACGATGGCTCCTTCTCTGCCATTGTTGCGGCCAATCGGTCCGCCGACTCAAGTTGCGCACTCGCACATCACCAAAAAGGTTAGTCAATTCCTAAAGTGCCCACCCGCTGAAATTCAGCGAGTGCGCACTGGGACCGGGCGATCAAAAATTCCTAAGTGCCCACCCGCTAAAATTTAGCGTATGCGCACTCGGGACCGGATGCGACAAACAAAAAGATGCGAAATTATAAGAATCAGCCGCAAAGCACCGACCATCCTCGGGACTGGATGTACCGGATGGCCGCCAAGCATCTTTGTGGAGTTGTACCGCCCACGGATGCGAGAAGTGCCGGCGTGTGCCGCGATGTTGGTCGACTTCAGCGTCCGGCCCCAGAGCGTGGCTCGAGGGTGCAGCCCACTCGCCGTGGTCGCCTTGGTCACGGCGCTGGAAGGTAGCGATAGAGGTACCGCCCGAGAGGTCGCCGCCTCCGGTGCAAGGAAGCACCCTCCTTTGTAGACGCGGCCGCTTCCATCACGGTCCGGTGCGACCAGATCGCCGAGATAGTGATGGTGTCGCCGCCTTGGCCTTCATCGCCATCCGCCGAGGCGACGACCGCCTTCCTCTTGCGGGAAGGATCTTCCTCGCTAGTGGCGAGGGCACCTTGGCCATGGTCGGGTGGCCCATCCTCTTCACACCGGTCCCGCGCATCAATCGAATCAACAAAACAATCGAAATAGTTATGAAAAATAAGGAAAGGTGAGCGAACTCACTTGGCGACCGATGAAACGCAGTCCCGTGACGGAGGCCGCCGTTTCTCCATGGGCCCAGACGGCGAGTGAGCCCCAACCCGGGACGTCGCGTGCCCAAGATACTGACTTCTTCGTTGTTGAGGCGCGCTGGTGCCTCTGGAACATCCTCACCGGAGCCTCCTTGCGAGGCGGTCGCCTGACCCGAGTCTCCCCACGAGGCGGAGCCGCCTTAAATGGCACCGCCCTTATTGAGTAATGCCAGACAGAGCCGAAGCCTTGCGAGGAACTTCCCCCAGGGGCCTCACCGTGATGGTGGAAGGCATTAGTACTTCCACGGCCGCAAGAGGCCCACCTTCCACGCAGCCAAGCCCCGGCCTTGGCCGTCGCTTTGGGCCCCGTCAGGGCGTCTGAGCCTGCCGTGAGTAATGCCGCGGCAAATGTCGACCGGCAACCTTTTCTCTTTGGGGCTCACCGCCTTCCTTCTTCTTCTTCTTTGACGGGTGGCTTGACGGCGTGAGGTGGTCTCGAAGCTCGCCGTCATCGTCATGACGCTTTGAGGATTACGCGCACCTCGATCTCGCTGCCGTCGCGGGTCTTCGGACCAGCGGGCGACCTCCTTCTTCGACTCGTCTCGTCGTCCTCGTTGCCCTTGGTAGGCGGCGATTCGCCTATGTCCCGGGCGGATGGGCCCGAGCTCATCATCCGAGGGGAGCCACCCTTCCACCACTTGGAATAGCCGCAACGAATACAAAACGGAATCGTAATTACCACGATCGCATTTATCGCGATCGCGAGCAAGGTAAAGAAATTACCGTTGAGCCGGACGTCATGTGAAGCGACCCCTGCGCATCCGTGTACACACCGGTAATCTTCTTCAACGCTGGAGATAATCCTCCGGCTTCCACTGCCGAGACAGTCGTCGAGTCTCCCGCCCGTAATCGGTACATGTAGTGGTCGCTGGGCGAGTGGAACGAGCCTCCCGAGCCAGCAATTGTACAAGTTTATCATTTGAAGGTTCTTCTTTTCGCACCACGGATGGTCTCGAGCATCTCGTCGACGACCATCCGCTGGTCGCCGGGAGCTTGCCGACTTGAGATTGCGCGGCTCGGAACGATTAGCGGAGTACCGGGATCGCCACCTGCGCCTCCGGGTCGCCGCCACGAGAACCACGAATTCTTCCATGCGCCGCTTTGGCGGGTAGCATCGATCAAAGAAAGAAGCTTTGGACTTGAGCTGAACGCTGCCGTCATCGCGGCCAGCATTGGGGCCTTGCCTCCTCGCGGTGATCCGTCTGTGGAATGTATCTTGCCACAAGGAAGTAGGGGCGGCATCCCAAGTAGCATTCGCAACGCCACGAAGATGGTGAGCTGCCGATGCTATGGGGACCCGATCTGAAGGCCGGATCTCGTGGTAAGCGAAGCGCAGGTTACCAAGAATAGGGACGAGGAAACCCTAGCCCCGCCGAAATGATGACCGTGAAATGAGAATTCCCTCTCGGGTTTGGGGTCAAGTCTCGCTGGGATACGCCAACAGCTCGCAGGATCCCGGCCTCCTCGAAGGAGGCCACCGCCTTGTGCACTTGGACCTACCCCACGGTGGAAAGGGACATGGCCGAGAGATTGGTTGATATCGGAGGATTTCGGTCGATCGGATCGCTGGAGCGGGAAGGAAAATGCGCGACTCGGAAGAAATGGTGAGGAATTGGCTCTACGATTGCCCGCCATTCCTTATATAGCGGAGTTACCCGCCAAATCGTGGAGCCGTTACCACGCGGTGATTACGCCAAAGTTACCGTTGGATTACCCCAACGGCTAGTTTGACTCACGCTGACGGTCCAACCACGGCCACTCGGCCACGACCCAATCACTAAGACAAGTGTTTTCGACCGACTCGCCAAAGCTGCGACCGGATCATTGGTTGTCTCTTTATACAGAGCCCGCCGACGATTCGACTGGTGCCTACTCGTCAGATATCCGATCGCCAAGAACCACCCTCGCCTAATCGACGGCCTCGGGACTCGATGGGATATGCCACCGGGTATACCCAGCAGACGCTTCCGACCGCCCAAGACCCGGCCAGTGGGCCTCAGAATCCACGAGTGGATCAAGCCCACCAGAGCCGAGCGACTGAAGTCAAGGCCCAGCGAGTAGATAGGCCCGTCGGGTAAGGTTAAACTATTATTGAAGCTTTAACCGAATCGGTTGAGATATGTAAACCCTAGGGAGGTGAGCCTATATAAACCTCCTATAGGGTGAGTAGAGACACGTTCCTTCATACACCCAAGCGACTCACGCCGCCCGAGCTCATTGTAACACCTCCATAATACAATCTAGCAGGAGTAGGTCTTTACCCTCCGGGGGGCCGAACCTGGGTGTGGCATCCCGCAAAACCACTACTAGAAAATCGCGTTGATTTTGTGCATTGCATCATCATGACCGCATGCTCATGTCATCATGCCACATTGCATTTGAGCATCGTCATCATCTTGCATTTGCTTGCATGAAACTAATTGTAGAAAACCTATTTTGTGTTTTCCAAAACGCCCCGTCTTTGTTCAAACGCAAAACCCGGGTCTCCGGATTATTTTGTTTTGTCTGCTATCGGTTTGCAAAAGCCATGTTTGAAATAAATAAAATATTTAATTATTTTAGGGGCGGGCCGGGCGGTTCGACCCAATGACCACCCCGCATAAAATAGATCGGTCCACCCTAAACCCCTTTTGCACCCAACCTAGTCTACCCTCCCAACCAGCCACCTCACCCCCACCAATCCGTGGCTGCCACCTCACCTCTTCCCTCCCCCTATCCTATCAAACCCTGCCACCTCACCAGGCTGAACCACTCCCTTTCCCTCTCTCTCTCTTCCCCGGCCCCACCCCGCAGTGAACACACACACAACACCCCCACCCCACGCGCCCATCCTCCCTGGTCAACCTCCCCAGGCCCCACTTGCCTGCTGCACTCCCTACTCCCTGTCCGCCTGGGCCCCACCCGACCAACACGCCACCCACGCCTCAGCCCTCCTGGCCCACCCCGGTCCCACCCCCACCTGCCCCGCGTCCTCTCTTCCCCGAGGCTCTTCTTCCCCGTGACCCTCTTCCTCACCGACGCCTCCACCTCCTCTCCTCCTCCCGGCCCCGAGCCTCCCGCCACGAGCTTCCCACCTCCTCAGATCCCAAGGCCATGACCTCCGCCCCACCCCGCCATGGCGCCACCGCCGCCCGCCACCTCCGCCGCCTCTGCTTCCTCCTCCTCCCCCGGCTCGCCCACCCGGCCATCCTCCTCGCCAACCTGCCGACCTCCTGCCTCCGCCACGCCTCGCCGCTTGGCCGACCTCCCCACCGCCTCCTCGCTGCCACGCCCGCCCCCACCTCCGCCGACCACGCCACCAACCACCGGCCGCCGCCCCACGCCAGCCTCCTCCGTCCGCTCCTCCTCCTCCTCGGCGAGCCGCCACGGCGGGTCCCGAGCCGCTTCCACCCTCGGGCCTCCTTCCCCTGCCGGGCCTCGCCGGTGCCTCTCGAGCCTGGCCTCGCCCGACGCACTCTCGCCACTCCTCATGTTCCGCTGCCCGCCACAAGACGTCTCCTCACACTGCCGCTTTCGCTGCCGCTTCGCCTCACTCGCCAAGGCCGAGCTCCCGCCCGAGCCGCCTGCTCCCCTCCTCCTCGGCGAACCCGCCGCCTGCCCTCCTCTCGCCGCTCACGCCGCTGCCGCCTGCTCCGCCTGCCTGGCCCCGAGCGCCACAGACTGGGCCCCCCTCACCTCCCTCATACTGCCCCAGTGCCGAAAGGCGAGCCGCTGACCGCTGCCCCGACCCGGAAGACTCAGCTACTGCTCGCCTCAAGCACAAGACCGTCTCGAGCCCCGATGCCCTTTTGTCGCCAAGATCTGCGTTGTTGCGTGTTTCGACAACCATGTACGACATGGAACTCGATGACGCCTGTACCCCAAGATCTACCACACGGACGCGGAGAAAACCTCGGACGCCAAGATCTTCTCCTCGGGACACCGGGAGCTCCCCCCCCCTGAACGCCAAGGTCGTCGACACGGATACGACATGAACTTCCCTCGGACGCCAAAGTCTAACCCTCGGACCCGAAGACCGCGATGATGTTGAACCAAGATCCCCATCGGACAAGATCGTCACCAAGACCGGCCATGTTGAGATCCGAAGACCGATCCCGGAGTCCGAACCTCGATTCCGTCGAACCCTGAACCCCAGATCCGGACCCCGAGACCGAACCTCGAACCCCGGAACCCCAAGATCTGCCGAACCCTAATGTGTGAACCCCTTCCCGAAACCCTATTTTATAATATAATACAACTTGTCGCATATTAATCATTCATCTCGCATGCATATTGTGTGGTTTGGGGGCCTTATGCCGATTCACCTCATAATTAAATATGGGGCCCATATGCGGGCAAATCCAGTCGTATATTGGCCTCATTTAAATTTGTGTAGCGAACCGGTAACTTATCTTGCCCTGATATTACAACATTTAATTTGCGGGGTAGATAAATAACTTGAACCATCTAATTAATTGTCGGGACCCCGGTTCCACTTAATATGACCTAATCGCATCGCATCTTTGCCATGCCATACATCATACATGCATCATGCCCGATCTTTTGCCGTAGTATTAAATATTGCATCCGGTGTTTATTCTAGTGTTTTGCTTCTTCGCGGATAAGGCCGTTGAGTTGATGTGAGCTTCGGTCTTCTTGAACCTTCTAATGTTTTCAAAGTAGCATCTCCCTTTCTACCTATCTTACTTTATAGTCTTTATTTCCTCCTGTTGATCTTTGCTATACGTGTTGCGATGCTCTAGTTTCATCCGTTATATCCCTTGCAGCCATATATAGCCTTGGACACATCCTATTACCTGTAGTTTTGTAGATAGTTGGACCCGCGCGTCGTAGTCGCTTGCTCAAGTGTTTTCGCGTGTCGTCAAGTACCACAGTTGTTGGAGAAGTTCCGCATGTTCAACGTTGGAGATGATCATGGCTTTACTTTTCGTTCATTTTAATTACTGTTTAACAACTAAAATTGAAGTAAGTAAGCAGAGGCATCGGTGGGTGATAGATAATGTTGGTTTCGATCACCACTTGTGTCCCAGGACCCCGAGTTCTTGACACTGCGAGATCGAGCGCGCTAACCACAGGTGGGGAGATATGGGCCCCCCCATTGATTAGTACCTGAATTCAAAGTATTGTACTGGGGGACACAAACTAGTTTGAGGTTTTATTTACTATCCTGTACCTATGCCATGTTTTACTGCTTTATTTACGATTGTGTGAGGAGCACGCTGTACTGTTTAGGAAGCGGAGTGTTTTGTCAGACGACAGTCCAGCTTTGGGATTTGGCTGTCATGTACCATCGCCTCAAACCCTAAGTCCGTCTCGAGACCGGCCGACTTCGCTATGGTGTACTTAGGGGTGGCCCTGCTTGCTTTGGGTCCGAACGTCATGACTTAGGCCCGCCAACATACCGATGGGTGTATGTTAACCGATCCGCAAAAGGGTCAAGTGCTTGTGGATACTGGTGCACCCCGCAGGTTAAATCTTTTCGAGAAGCCGTGTCCGCGGTTATGGACGACTTGGAGCACAGTGCTTGATCGTAGACAACTATAACTAAAGTTTATTGTTATAAATTGACTTGTATCCGATATGACTAGTAATCAGCAACTACAACGGAATGGCTAAATAAAAGTATCAACAACTGCTGGGTTTTGGGGTTATCTCATGCTAATTGTATCTGATTAGTAAGTGTCGCAACTACAACGGAATGATTAAATAAAAGTGCCCACTGCTTATTTTACCAGGACGACTAACTTTACCTGACTAGTAAATTGTTGCAATGGTAACTGAATAAATAAAACTGCCAACTGTGTGAGTTCCTCGGTTGACTTCCTCGTTTGGTCTCGAGGGGGAATACCAGGAAGGGATTGTTTGGTGTTAGTATCAGTCTGGTTCCGGATAGGTCTTCTTACCTCTCTCTGATAGTCGCCAGTTGTATCGAGTCTCTATAGGTTGTCTAGTGCATGCTGCCGCTGCCGCTTCAGTCCACCATACCTATGTAGGCGAGGACCGCCGAATTCTAGTCTCGCTGCACGCCTCGATCGACGCTCCTCTTTTTCCTTTGCCCTTTGTCGCACCCTTTGTTTAAGCAGTTTGAGAACGACGTCGTTAGCGTGGTTACCTTCCCTTGGCTCGCAGGGTTATGGACGCCATTGGTTATTCTTCACGGCTCTTAGCCCCATTTGCATCTTGTCCGTAGCTGGACGCTCTACCGTTTCAAGGTGATTTGGATCTTTGTATATAATCTCTGTAATCTTGACTCTTTGAGTCGCTGTTATATATATCTGTTCTGTGGGTCCCATCGAGGACTGTTGTGTAATGTTATTACTTCGTTTTCCACCCGCACGAAAGTGCCTGGTGGGCACCTTTGAATCGTTTCTATGCGGGTTTGGCGGGTTTCGCTAAAACTTGCATAGGGCCGATTCTGAGGGTGTTACACTGGGTAAAACCCTGTGTCTTTGCCCTCATCTCGCACCGCAGATGGCTGGCCGCCCTTGCCCCTCGTTCTACTACTTGCTGCCGATTGCAGCATCTGCCGTGACTATTCCCATGGCAAACGGGCGGATGTATATCCATAGAGAACATACCCTTGAAGACCGACAAAACTTAACAAGTTAAACTCGTGGTTGATGTAGACGATCTCTTGCCGATCTCAAGATCGAGAGGAAGTCCTAGTGCCGCAAATCAGCAGTGCATCCGTGCTCGCACACACGTACAAGACACCGAACAACCTCTGCCTCCTCGCTCCAGCGATGCAGCGGAAGCAGAAATCTTTCTTGCCGAATAGCCACCGGGAACATGTATCTCGCTAGTCCGAGACCATGGGGGATAAATTCTAGAGGGGGAGAGAAATCCTTCACGAGGAGGTGTGAGTGAGAAGTGAGGAGGGGTGCCTTTTATAGGAGAGGGGGAACCCCAAGGGGTGGCCCGCGCATGGGGCTGCCCCTTGCCCTCCCCTCATTCATGTGGGTGGACACTCCACTCACAAAAATCCTTTCAATTCCCTCCACTCAAAATCCCACTCAAATTCCCATTAAATTTCCACCAAATTTAATGCAAACTCTCATTAAATAAAACTCCTTTTATTTATTAAGAATTTTGTCAATTACTTTAATGACAAACATTCACGTATAACCCCTTTCTAGTATTTCATTTCACATGCAAAAACACTTTCTGCAATTTCACCCAAAAAGCTGTTTCGGTATCTAGTGAAATAAATTCTTGCGCTTGTTATTCTTTCCGGCATGAAACTTTTGCTCCATTTGGATGTCGGTGTATCTTAAGTGTGCCACCCTATAGTTCGTGAATAATGCGAACATGATCGAGACCCCTCTCCGATCAATAATCAGAAGCGGGATCTGGAGACCCATACTGACTCCCACACATTCAACGATGACTTTCTTGTGATCGTCGGAACCTTTTATGCTAGTATCTTAATCCTTTTGTTTCGCGATATATTACATGTTTGAGATTCGATCATCGGTATCTCCATACCTAGTTTGATCTCATAACTGACATGCACTCTTTTCTTGTTCCCGTGATATAACATTCTAGTGATCAAATCACTTGCTTGCAAGCTAACCAATGTGATATCACCGAGAGGGCCCAGAGTATATATATCCGTCATCAGGATGAAAAAATTCCACTCTCGATCCATGGGCCTCAACATAACACTTTAGTAGTTCTGAATCCATCTTTATAATCACCCAGTTACGGTGTGACGTTTGATGTTATCAAGAAACTCTTCCATCACTCTATAAGTTGTTATAGCAATATAAACTCAATGACTTTGATCGTAATGTTATACTACGGATGAATGTTTATCACACCATTACACTAATGGTGTGATCTCGTTATTAACAACATCCAATATGTATGATCAGGAAACTTTGATCATCTTGTTAATCAACGAGCTAGTTTATGAGAGAGGCATAACTAGGAACTTTCTATTTGTTTATTAAACACACATGTATTAATGTTTTCGTATTAATACAATTATAGCATGCAAAATAAACATCTATCATATACTTGGAATACACATAATAAACACTTTATTATTGCCTCTCAGGGCATATTCCCCTTCATCCTATTGTTATCGTTACTGTTACTATTGCTCCTGTTTCACTATTGTTGTTGCTGTTGCTTTGTTGTTGCTACTACAAACTGTTGCTAGTGATAAACTTCTGTGAGCAAGAACTATTTCCAGATGCAGCTGAACTGACAACTCAGTTGTTAAGGCTTGCAAGTATTCTTTGGCTCCCCTTGTGTCAAATGAATAAATTGGGTAATACTACCCACGAAGACTGTTGCGATCCCCTATACTTGTGGGTTATCAAGACTATTTTCTGGCGCCGTTGCCGGGGAGCATAGCTTTATTTTTAAGTTCGCTTGGATCTATTATTGTTCACTGCTACTCCTTTCATCATGGGGAAGTCTCGTGATGGAAAGTTTCCTATTTTACCATCCACCACAAGAAGAGGTACAGTCCTAAACACCTCTGCTGCTCTTGATTCACCGTCTGTTATAAGTAAGCTTGTCACACCACCACCACATACTCATGCTACACACACTGCTACTACTGCTGAGTCTGAAACTACTTTTGATGCTCATGATGTTACTACTTTCAGGTGACCAAAGTTGAGTAGCATGTGGAGCGACCCTCATACTCAAGAGACTTGGGATTTCTAGCCTATGGTCTGTCAAACATATGATTCAGAGTGGACCTCACTTTCACCTTAACCACATGAAGATGCCTATGATAGGGGCAATGAGAGCTCAAAGCTAATGAGTACCTTCCTTTCAGCAAAGTCTTTCAAACCTTCACAAAACCGTTTTCACAACCTTGTTGAGTCAACACTTATTCTATGAGCTCCTTCTTGAGAGCATAGTTGTCATTCTTGTGTTTGTTCCAAAACTTGGTTAATTATGTCATGGCTTTGATGCTTGTATCTCTGATATCTTTACTTCTAGTCTTCATGTGAACTTCAGAGGTGCCTTGGCATTTATATTGTGCTCTTCAAACAAAGGCAAGCAAGATACCACTCTATCATACCTTATTATGAGCATTGCAATGTTGCTTATGTTTATGTTTCATGCTACTTATTATTATTGAGTTGGTTTCTCTTCATAGCTTGCAATGACTGCTGAGTAGACTTAGTTGCATACTCTTTATTATGAATTGTCTAAGTATCTACTCCTGTGCTGGGAATATATACATCATATGAAGCAAAGTGTTCGTGAAAGTTCTTTTATCGCACTCGGTTTTCAACTGAATTGCTTGAGGACAAGCAATAAGCTAAGCTTGGGGGAGTGATGACCCACAAGTGTAGGGGATCGCAACATTCTTCACGGGTAGTATTACCGAACTTATTGATTCGACACAAGGGGAGCCAAAGAATACTTGCAAGCCTTCAAAACTGAGTTGTCAGTTCAGCTGCACCTGGAAATAGTTCTTGCTCACAGAAGTTTATCATTAGCAATAGTTTGTAGTAGCAACAGCAACAACAACATCAACAGTGAAACAAGAGCAATAGTAACAGTAATAGTAGGATTCGAGTGCGGTAGGCATAGGGATGGATGGACGGGTGTTGCATGGATGAGTCTAAACATGTAACTTCAAAGAACTAGGGCATTGCAGATAAATAATAACAAGCATCCAAGTACTAAACAATGCTAGCCATGTGCTCCAAATATAGTCATACGTGCTCGTAATGAGAACTTGCACAACATCTTCTGTCCAACCAGCCCGTGGAAGCGGGGCCTCTAGGGAACTACTGGCAATTAAGGTGCTCCTTTTAATAGAGCACCGGAGCAAAGCATTAACACTCCGTGAACACATGTGATCCTCAAACCAAAGCCACCCCCTCTATTTGTCCCAATTATTGTCACTTTGGGGCCTTTGGATCCGGACAATGATATGTGTACACAACTTGCAGATAAGATCATAAAAAATACTATCATAATGATTCAATAATAAGTTCAGATCTAAGATCATGGCACTCGGACCCTAGTGACAAGCATTAAGCACAACAAGTTGCAACAAAGTCAAATAGCACTAATAGAGATACTAGGCACTATGCCCCTAACAGATCTTATTCGATTAAATGATAGAAATCATTCAATCCCTACCATCCCCAAGCCTACAACTGGGGATTACTCACTCATGGATGAGGGAAACATCGGTGGTTGATGGAGATGCGTTGGTGATGACGATGGCGATGATCCTCTCCAAATTCCCCGTCCCGGCAGGGTGCCAGAATGGAGTTTCTGGATCCGAATCTTGGTTTCTGGTGGCGGCGGCGGAGCGGAACTCCTTCTGGAAAACTATCGACCCCTCTCTATTTTTTAGGTCGGAAGGCAACTTATAGGCGCGGAGGGAGGCCGAGTAGCTGCCTGGGGCGGCCAAACCTCCCTGTGCGCGGGTCGTGGGCTCACTGGGTGGGTCTGGGCCCCTGTGCCTCCTCTGTCTTCCCTTCCGCTCCGTGGATCTTCGGTGAGAAATAGTTTTGGCATATTTTCCGGGATTTTTCCGATAGTTCATTTTCTGCACAAAACAATACACCAAGGTAATTTCGCTAAAACAACACATCCGTTAGTTGTATCCAAATCACACAATTTTAGAGGAAAAACAATAGCAAAGTGTTCGAGAAAGTAGATACGTTTTGGACGTATCAACTCCCCCTAAGCTTAGCTTATTGCTTGTCCTCAAGCAATTCAGTTGAAAACTGAGTGCGATAAAATAACTTTCACGAACACTTTGCTTCATATGATGTAAATATTCTCAGCACAGGAGTAGATGCTTAGACAATTCATAATAAAGAGTATGCAACTAAGTTTACTCAACAGTCATTGCAAGCTATGAAGAGAAACCAACTCAATAATAATAAGTAGCATGAAACATAAACATAAGCAACATTGCAATTCTCATAATAAGGTATGATAGAGTAGTATCTTGCTTGCCTTTGTTTGAAGAGCACAATATAAATGTTGAGGCACCTCTAAAGTTCATATGAAGACTAGAAGTAAAGATATCAGAGATACAAACATCAAAGTCATGACATAATTAACCAAGTTTTGGAACAAACAGAAGAATGACAACTATGCTCTCAAGAAGGTGCTCATAGAATAAGTGGTGACTCAACAAAGTTGTGAAAACGGTTTTGTGAAGGTTTGAAAGGCTTCCCAATGCTAAAAGGAAGGTACTCATTAGCTTTGAGCTCTCATTGCCCCTATCATAGGCATCTTCATGTGGTTAAGGTGAAAGTTAGGCCTACTCTGAATCATATGCTTGACAGACCATAGAATGGAAATCCCAAGTCCCTTGAATACGAGGGTCGCTCCGCATGCTACTCAACTTTGGTCACCTGAAAGTTCTTGTCATTGTAAATACATGCATATCATCGAGAACCGCCAACGGGGTACCCATATGCTTGACAGACCATAGACTGCAAATCCCAAGTCCCTTGAATACGAGGGTCGCTCCGCATGCTACTCAACGTTGGTCACCTAAAAGTTCTTGTCATTGTAAATACATGCATATCATCGAGAACCGCCAACGGGGTACCCCTTGCATATGGTATAGGAGCTTTCCCATAACCAAAATGACAAGACAAGCAGACAATGAGCATCTCAGCAATCTTTTTATTTACCATACACATAGCTTTTTATTGAGGACGCTTCATAGATGCTCATTACAGTGATGCTGCAAGTTTCCACCATGATTAGGCATGGCTTAGGCTAGTGGTCCAGGCGTTTCTCTAACATAGTGTATAAACTCCATGAACTAACAACTTCCCCTTCTATTTCACATCGTTCACATCTGTAAACAAAAGAGCAAAGTATCAACTGGATAGAATTATCCAAAAAGTGTTGAAAGCGTTCCCCGTGACAGCACGGTTCTGCTGACTCTCAGTATATAATAAGCAAGCATATAACTTTCATGGAGTAGTCACAATGGTTCATGATTATTAAGCCCAAGGAATAAAGTGTGCCATCAAGTTCGTGAGAGCTTTACTAACTAACTTTCTCAAAACAGACAAACATTTTATTTTGGAAGAAAACACGGCATATGGAATATGCACTGAAAAAGCAAATGATGCTAATAGGTAGGTATGATGGACACAGCTGGCAATATTGGTTTTGGGAGTTGGATGCACTGGGGGAGCACATACTCAGTGCAAGTGAAGGCTAGCAATAGAGAGGGAGCGACAAACGAGAGAGCAATAACTGTCATAATCATGCTTGCAACAAAACATGACTAATTATGGCATGAAAGTGATACAAGAAATCTGAGGCAAAATAAATCATCGAGGCTTACTGACTATTGATTAGTCATATGCATGCGTGAGCATGTGCCAAGTTGATTCACATGAACAGTCAGAGGAGGATACCGCAATGTCATACTAAAGTATGAATAAAACAATGCAAGCAAATATTCATATGACATGCTACAAACTATTAGCAAGCTAGAGCTAATCATAGACAAGCAAGAACTACTAAGCATCCATAATGACATACACCTTACACAAACAGGCTGAGCATGCTCACAATGATGAGTATACGTAGAAAAATGAAACAAACAGAGTTCATTACCAGCCTCTTACCACACCTTGAGTTGTATTAATCTTCATTATTTCCCTTCACTTATGTAACTTGAATAATTAACATGAAACCAAAATCCACAGAGGACGGCTGAACCCTGCAAAGAACTCACAAAACCAAAGAAGAACAACAAATATTTTTGGTATTTTCGATATTTTTTTAGAAGGCAACCAACGCAAAACCAAACAAAGCAAAATAAAACCAAACACAAAAACTAAGACGCTCCAAGAACAACACAAATGTGTATGAAACGATAAAAACAAAGTGTCTAGAAAGACCTGGGATTTTTATTGATGAAGAAGGGGATGCCTTGGGCACCTCCAAGCTTTGACGCTTGAGTAATTCTTGGGGTGGGGTGACACGAATTCTCTCCCCCAAGCAGCTTGAGCCATTCTATTCTATCATACATTACATTCTTTCCTTCTTTCAAAATCCTTCATACAAACAAAAACTTCACATACAACATTTCACATTTTGCATATCAAAAACAATAGAATTAACCTTTTATTTTTAAAACAAAAAAAAAAACACTAAAGACACAAGCTACTAACTATAGCAAAAAAAAAAAAATTAAAAAAAAAAAAAAGGAAAAGAAAAGAAGCAATAAAAAATGCAAATAATGGCATCAAATAAAAAAATAATAGACCAGAAACCATTTTGATTTTTTAGAAGACCTTCTACAAAAAAAAAAAAAACTAAAAAAAAAAAAAGTTAGATAACATACTGGGGATTTTTTTTCAGCTTTTTCTCAATCCGATAGAGCTCAGAGAGACCTCAGAGACTTTTGTGATGGAGATCTGTTTCGGGACAGCAACTCCCCAAATCTTACTTCTCTCTCATTAGAGGTCATTCTTGGCACAAAAATCAAACAAAAAAGGATAAGGAGAGGTCATTACTGAAGTAATAACTTCAAAGACTCAAGGAAAATCTTAGGTTATCTCCCAACAAGTACTTTTCTTTAACGCCTTTAAGTTAGGCATGACGAAGAGCAAAGATTGGAAAGGAGAAAATAAAAGTGGGCAAGTATAACCACAGTGAAAACATTATTTTGTTTATTAAAATCCTTTTGTTAACAAGGTTGATCAAGTCTTGTTACCAAAACAATCTTATATGAAACAAAACTTTGCATTCCACAAGGTGATTATGTTACCTCATACTTGATAGCAATGGTCCCAATCATAATAGTTTCAAAATTTTCTTGTGGAATGGGACAATATATTTCTCCAACCTTGATGCCTTCAATATTTTCAATAGAATTCAGGCAATATATCTTAACAACTTTCTTGGGGAAATATACAGTGTGCTCTTTGTCATTAATATTGAATGTTAATTTTCCTTGATTGCAATTGATGACAGCACCTACAGTATTAAGAAAAGGTCTCCCAAGAATAATAGACATATTATCATCTTCAGGCATTTCAAGCACAACAAAATCAATTAAAACCTTGCAATTACGAGCTACTTGAACAGGAACATCCTCACATATACCAACAGGGACAGTAGTTGACTTATCAGCCATTTGCAAAGATATATCAGTTGGCATCAACTTTTCTAGTTGGAGTCGCTTGTAGAGAGAAAAAAGCATAACACTAACTCCAGCTCCCAAATCACATAAAGCAGTTCTAACATAATTATTCTTAATGGAGCAAGGCATAGTTGGTATACCTGGATCACCAAGTTTCTTTAGAACCTTACCATTGAAGGAGTAATTAGCAATCAAAGTAGAAATCTCCTCATTAGGAATCTTCCTTTATTAGAGACAATATCCTTTATATACTTTGAATAAGGAGGCAATTTAATAACTTGTTGTAGTGTTCCTCCTCCTTTGACTTGTGTTTCTTACCTGGAAAAGACATAGGTTTCTGCACCCAAGGTTCTCTCTCTTTACCATGTTTATTAGCAATAAAATCTTCCTTGGTGTACCTAGTGTTCTTAGTGTGTTTTTCAGGCTCTTCCTCAACTTCCTCCTTATCAGGAGATTCATCAATATTACCACTCCAGTTTCAGCATCAGAGACATATATACTATTAGGATCTACAACAGGTTCAAGTGGTTCCTCAACTTTCTTATATTTTTTTCTTCCTCTTACGAAGATTACCACTATCCTCACCTTGTTGGAAATCCTGCTCTATTCTTTTAGGGTGTCCTTCAGGATATAAAGGATCTTGAGTAGCTACACCACTCCTAGTCCTAATTCCATAAGCATGTTTATTTCCTGAAGCATTAACTAGCATATCGTTTTGTACTTTAGCAAGTTAATCAAGTTGGGTTTGAACCATTTGAAAGTGTTTACAAAGCATTTTTAATATCATTAGAAGTTCTTTCCATAATATCTTTCAACTCATGGATAGATCTAGAGTTTTCCAATAAATGATTCTGAATCTGATTATTAAAATGACCTTGTTTAACAATAAAAATGTCAAGTTCCTCTAAGCATTGATCAGGAGGCTTACCATAAGGAATATCACCTTCATCAAGGTGTTGGAGAGAGTGTACCTCAATAGTAGATGAGTGGGGAATTGGCTTACATAATTATTCTACAGGAGGTAGATTCTTCACATCTTCAGCTCTAATACCTTTCTCCTTTAGACACTTCTTAGCTTCCTTCATCACTTGATCATTTAATGTAATAACTCCCCTCTTCCTTGTTGTTGGTGTAGGAATTGGTTCAGGAACAACTGGTTCAGTAGTAATAGGCTCAGGTGTATTCAACTCAGTTGAAGTCCAATCATCATAATTCTTGCTTATCTTGTTCATTAATTCTTCAGCATCTGTAGGAGTCCTTTTCCTGAAAACACAATCAGCAAAGCTATCTAGGTAGGTCCTAGAATTATAAGTTAGTCCATTATAATAAATATCAAGCAACTATTCTTAGGTAATGGACATCCATGATATGCATGAATCAAGAAACAGAATCTTTTCCATGACTCAGGCAATTTCTCTTCTTCTTCTTCCTGTTTAAAATCAAAAAGTCTCTGCAAAGCAGCATGTCTAGCACTGGGAGGAAAATATTTATGGAAGAAAGAAGCAATCAAGCAATCAGGGCTATCAATGGAACCAGGAGGTAATCTATTAAACCAAGCCCTAGCTTCTCCTTTTAGTGAAAAAGGGAAGATCATAGCAACAAAGTACTTGCGCATCTTAAAATCATTAGAGAACAAAACACTCATAGTAGAAAGCTCATTCATATGAGACACAACACTCTCGTTTTCAGTGCCACAAAAAGGTTCTTTCTCAACAATATCTAAATAAGATAAATCAAGAGACAAATCATAATCTTTATCTTTAATATCTATGGGAGAGGTGGCAAACTTAGGATCATAGGACTTCTTAGGTATAATAGTATGTCTAGCAAGGATATTCTTAATAGCACTAGCACCATGTTTGTTTCGGCACTCTTCAACAAATTCATCAGTGAGCTCTATGTAACCATCATTAATATCAAAACTCTCACTAGACTCAGGTGAGCTAATAGGTGTAATAGTGTCTTCACTAGGAGTTTCGGTATTTCCTAGACTAGCCATATTAGCATCTAGAAAAGGACCTAATGAACCACTCGCATCAAGCACGAGAAGTAACATCATGAGTATCAAAAGCAGTTTCAGATTCAACAGTAGTAGCAGTGTGTGTAGCATGAGTATGTGGTGGTGGTGTGACAAGCTTACTTATAACAGGCGGTGAATCAAGAGCAACAGAGGTGTTTAGGACTGTACCTCTTCTTGTAGTAGATGGTAAAATAGGGAACTTTCCATCACGAGACTTCCCCATGATGAAAGGAATAACATTGAACAATAATAGATCCAAGTGAACTTACAAATAAAGCTATGCTCCCCAGCAACGGCGCCAGGAAATAGTCTTGATGACCCACAAGTGTAGGGGATCGCAACAGTCTTCGCGGGTAGTATTACCCAATTTATTGATTCGACACAAGGGGAGCCAAAGAATACTTGCAAGCCTTAACAACTAAGTTGTCAGTTCAGCTGCACCTGGAAATAGTTCTTGCTCACAGAAGTTTATCAGTAGAAATAGTTTGTAGTAGCAACATCAACAGCAACAACAACAACAGTGAAATAGGAGCAATAGTAACAGTAACGGTAACAGTAGGATTCGAGTGCAGTAGGCATAGGGATGGATGGACATGCGTTGCATGGACGAGACTAAACATGTAACTTCAAAGAACTAGGGCATTGCAGATAAATAATAACAAGCATCCAAGTACTAAACAATCCTAGGCATGTGCTCCAAATATAGTCATGCGTGCTCGTAATGAGAACTTGCACAACATCTTCTGTCTAGCCAGCCCGTGGCAGTGGGGCCTCTAGGGAACTACTGGCAATTAAGGTGCCCCTTTTAATAGAGCACCGGAGCACAGCATTAACACTCCGTGAACACATGTGATCCTCACACCACAGCCATCCCCTCCGGTTGTCCCAATTATTGTCACTTTGGGGCCTTTGGATCCGGATAATGATATGTGTACACAACTTGCAGATAAGATCATAAACAATACTATAATAATGATTCAATAATAAGTTCAGATCTGACATCATGCCACTCGGGCCCTAGTGACAAGCATTAAGCACAACAAGTTGCAACAAAGTCAAATAGCACTAATAGAGATACTAGGCATTATGCCCCTAACAGATCTTATTCGATTACATGATAGAACTCATCCAATCCCTACCATCCCCAAGCCTACAACGGGGGATTACTCACTCATGGATGAGGGAAACATCGGTGGTTGATGAAGATGCGTTGGTGATGACGATGGCGACGATCCTCTCCAAATTCCTCGTCCCGGCGGGGGTGCTAGAATGGAGTTTCTGGATCCGAATCTTGGTTTCTGGTGGCGGCGGCGGAGCGGAACTCCTTCTGGAAAACTATCAAACCCCTCTCTATTTTTAGGTCAGAAGGCAACTTATAGGCACGGAGGGAGGCCGAGTAGCTGCCTAGGGCGGCCAAACCTCCCCCAGGCGCTCGTGGCCACGCCTGGGTGGGTCTGAGCCCCTGTGCCTCCTCTCTGTCTCTTCGCTCCATTGATCTTTGGTGAGAAAGTTTTGGCATATTTTCTAGGATTTATCTTGATAGTTCATTTTACAAAAACAAGACACAAGGTAATTCTGGTAGAAATACAGGTTGTATCCAAATCACACAAGTTTAGAGGAAAAACAATAGCAAAGTGTTCGAGAAAGTAGATACATTTTAGACGTATCAGGGAGTTGGTACGTCCAAAACGTATCTACTTACTCGAACACTTTGCTATTGTTTCTTATCTAAACTTGTGTGATTTGGATACAACTAACATAGACTGACGCTATTTTCAACAGAATTACCTTGGTGTCATGTTTTTGTGCAAAAAATGAACTATCAGGAAAAATTCCGGAAAATATGCCAAAAATTATATTTCACCAGAAGATCCACGGAGCTAGAAGAAGAGACGAATGGGAGGCCTGGGGGGCCCTGACCCACCCCAGGTGCGGGCCAACCAATGGCCGCGTCTCGAGGGGGTGCAGCCTCCCTAGTGTGGCATCCCGCAAAACCACTACTAGAAAATCGCGTTGTTTTTGTGCATTGCATCATCATGACCGCATGCTCATGTCATCATGCCACATTGCATTTGAGCATCGGCATCATCTTGCATTTGCTTGCGTAAAACTAATTGCAGAAAAACCTATTTTTGTTTTCTAAAACGCCCCGTCTTTGTTCAAACACAAAACCCGGGTCTCCGAATTAATTTGTTTTGTCGGTCAAAGGTTTGCAAAAGTCCCGTTTGTAAATAATAAAATATTTAATTATTTTTAGTGGGGGCAGTCGAACGGGCCGAACCGACCCAGTCGACCACCCCCAGTACAAAAACGGTCCACCTAAACCAGCCCACCCTAATTCCTATTCCCACCTAGTCCTAATCTACCCACCAACCGCAGCGTGCCACCTCACTCCTCCCCCATTTCCCTACCCACCCCGCCACATCATCAATCCACCAGCCCCACCCTCTCTCCTTCTCTCACCCTAGCCCATCCTACCCACTCTCTCTCCCTCACTTACGCCCGACCCCACCGCGGCCCCACCCCACCCACTCAACCCCCACCCCATCCTCGCCTGGACCCGCGCCCCCACGCCCCTGCTCCTCTCCCGACACCTCTCCCCGTCCGCCACCTCCTCCCTTCTCCCTCCGCCGCCAAGCTCCCATCACCCGCCCGGCCGGCCAGCTTCCTCGTCCCGAGCTCGGCCCTCCTCTTCGGCGGCCGCCGCCTAAGCTCCGCGTGCCCGGCCTCACCTCCCGTCCCGAGCCGCCACGACCAGGCCCGCTAACGCCGCCAGAGCTCCGCCTCGCCCCCAGCCGACCCTCCTCTCGAGCTGCTCCCGCTGTTCCTGGTCGCGCGCCGCCCTCCTCGGCCTCTCGCCCAACCCGGCGCCAGCCCACCGGGACTGCCGCTCCTCCGCCTCCATGACGGTCGCCGCCGCTTGCCTTGCCCGTCCTCGCCGCTTCCCCGCCCGAGCTCGCCGCAAGACGCCCAAGCCGCCACGCCGTCCCTGCCCGCCCGCCTCCTGCGGCCGGCGCTCTGCCGCCGTCGGCCTCGGCCAGCAAACCGCCTCACCCTGTCCTCCGTGTGCTCGCCCCTGGGGTCGTTCCCTGTTGCGTGGACCGCCTGTGGGGATGTAGTGTTTGATCGCAAGCGCTGATGCACAAGACCGCCTCCGCATTCCTATGTGTTGATGTGTTCTGCCCGAGATCGATCTGTTGAAGATGCATCGAGCCGTAACCCCCACAAGGACATCTTGTCGCTACCAAGGATGTACATGACCTGCGGTACCTAAAGACACACCGACACCACACCAAGAACATCGTCAACAATTGGAGCCGATGACCCGGAGATTCCCCCTCGGAACACCAAGTTCTCCTTCCCGGAGTTGAACTCCGAAGACCGATCCCGGCGCGCCCAGGTCGTCGACACGGATACGCCAAGTACTTCCTCGAGGATGCCGAGTACTTCACCCTGGACGCCAAGTACGTCCCGATACTCGGACCGGACAAGATCTGCGCGACGGCAAGATCGACCGCTTGGACCCAAGTTCTCCATCTTGAACCGAACCCTGCCGTTTCCGTCGAACCCTGAACCCTGAGACCGACCCCGAACCCCGGAACCCCAAGTTCGTCGAGACCCCCTAATGTGTGAACCCAAACCCGAGACCTTATTTTATTAAATGATATATACTTGTTGCATATTAAATTGTCATACTCGCATGCATATCATTGGTTTGGGGGCCTTATGCCGATTCACCTCATAATTAAATATGGGGCCCATATGCGGGCAAAGCAAGTCGTATATTGGCCTCATTTAAAATTTGTGTAGCGAACCCGGTGCTATCTTTTGCCATGTTAAGACAACCTTTAAATTGCGGGGTAGCTAAATAACTTGAACCGTTTAATTAACTGTCGGGACCCCCGGTTCCGCTTAATCTGGCCTAATTGCATCGCACCTTTGCCATGCCATGCATCATATCATAAGCATGCCGATCTTTTGCCGTAGTATTAAATATTGCATCCGGTGTTTCTTCTAGTGTTTTGCTTCTTCGCGGATCAGGCCGTTAAGTTGATGTGAGCTTCGCCCCGACCTTCGGATGAACCTTCGACAATGTTTTCAGGCGAGCATCTCCCCCTTTCTACCTATCTTACTTTTATAGTATTTATTCCCTCCTGTTGATCTATTGCTATCTGTGTTGCGATGCTCTAGTTTTCGTACCCGTGATATCCCTTGCAGCCTTATATTGCCCTGGACACCTCCTATTACCTGTTGTTTGGTAGATAGTTGGACTTGCGCGTCGTAGTCGCTTGCTCAAGTGCTGTCGCGTGTCACCATGTACCACAGTTGTTGGAGTATTGCCGTATGTCTGACGTTGGAGTTGTTCATGGCTTTACTTTTCGTTCACTTTAATTACTGTTTAACAACTAAAATTGGAGTAAGTAAGCAGAGGCTTCGGTGGGTGATAGATAATATTTGGTTTCCGACCGCCCACTTGTGTCCCGTAGGACCCCGAGTACTTGATACATGTTCCTTGATTTATCGCGCTATCCACATCCGGGAGGATTATGGGACCCCCCTGAGCCAGAGCATGATTCATTCTTATTTCTTGGGGCCACAAACTAGTTTGAGGTTTTATTTACTATCATGTACTTATGCCATGCTACTGCTTTAATTACGATTGTGCGAGGAGCACACCTCTTTATTTAGGTAAGCGGAATGTTTTCGCGGTATCGACAAGCCAGTTTTGGGTTCCCGATCGTTCTGACCATTGTCGCAAACCTTGAGTCCGTCTCGAGTCACCGGCTTCGTTCTTGGTCTACTCAATGGGGTGGCCCCTGAAATATTCTGAATCCTGTGATTGCTTTGTCGTGAAGGCCTCGTTGGGTTTTGATTTGGTTTTCAGATTGATCGAGTGTGTGTTGCTATTGGTGCACCCGGGTAAAACTTTCCGAAAGCCGTGTCGCGGTTATGGACGACTTGGAGCAGATATCTCGATCATAGACAAGCATAACTAAAGTAGTGCTATAAATTTGACTTTATAATGACTAGTAATCGCTTCACTATAATGGAATGGCTAACTAAAACGCCCACAATTGCTTGTTTGGTTTGTCGCTTGCGACAATTGTATCGACTAGTAAGTATTGCAACTTCTAGCGAATGGCTAAATAAAAGTACCAACAACTGCTGGGTTTTGGGTAATCTCATGCTATCTCAGATGTCGATTAGTAAGTGTTGCAACTACAACGGAATGGTTAACTAAAATGACCCACTGCTTATTTTATCAGGATGATTATCTATACCTGACTAGTAATTGCTGCAACGATAACTGAATAAATAAAACTGCCAACGGTGTGAGTTCCTCGGTTGACTTCCTCGTTTGGTCTCGAGAAACGCCAGATGGGTTTGTTTGATGGTAGAATCAGGTTGGTTCGAATAGGTCTTTCTTACCCTCTCGATTGCCGCTTGTAACGAGTCTCTATAGGTTGTTTAGTGCATCTTTGCCGCAGATCCACCATACCTATGTAGGCGAGGACGCGATTCTAGCCTCGCCGTGTCTTGGCCTCAAGATCGACGCTCCTCTTTTCCCTTTGCCCTTTGTCGGCACCCCTTTTTTGTTTAAGCAGGTTTTGAGATCGACGCCGTTAGCAGGGTTACCCTTCCGGCTTGGCCTGGGCAGGGTTATGGACGCCATTGGTTATTCTTCAGGGCTCTTAGCCCCATTTGCATCTTGTCCGTAGTCGGACGCTGTATCATTTTCATGGTGATTTGGATCTTGGTATTGTATATCGGTATTCTTGACTCTTTGAGTCGCTGTTGTATATATCTGTTCTGTGGGTCCCATCAAGGACTGTTGTGTAATGTTATTACTTCGTTTTCCACCCGCACGAAAGTGCCTGGTGGGCACCTTTGAATCGTTTCTATGCGGGTTTGGCGGGTTTTCGCTAAAACTTGCATAGGGCCGATTATGAGGGTGTTACACCTAGGCACCTCCTCGGCCTCCCTCTGCGCCCATAAGTTGCCCTTCGACCTAAAAAATAGGGGGGGGTTGATAGTTTTCTAGAAAGAGTTCCGCTCCGCCGCCACCAGAAACCAAGATTCGGATCCGTAAACTACTCGGGACCTGTTGACGGGAATTTGGAGAGGATCATCGCCATCGTCATCACCAACGCATCTCCATCAACCACCGATGTTTCCCTCATCCATGAGTGAGTAATCCCCATTGTAGGCTTGGGGATGGTAGGATTGGATGAGTTCTATCATGTAATCGAATAAGATCTGTTAGGGCACAGTGCCTAGTATCTCTATTAGTGCTATTTGACTTTGTTGCAACTTGTTGTGCTTAATGCTTGTCACTAGGGCCCGAGTGGCATGATGTCAGATCTGAACTTATTATTGAATCATTATGATAGTATTGTTTGTGATCTTATCTGCAAGTTGTGTACACATATCATTATCCGGATCCAAATGCCCCAAAGTGACAGTAATTGGTACAACCGGAGGGGATGACTGTGGTGCGAGGATCACATATGTTCATGGAGTGTTAATGCTTTGCCCTAGTGCTCTATTAAAAGGAGCACCTTAATTGCTAGTAGTTTCCTAGAGGCCCCGCTGCCACGGGCTGGCTGGACAGAAGATGTTGTGCAAGTTCTCATTGCGAGCACGTATGGCTATATTTGGAGCACATGGCTAGGATTGTTTAGTACTTGGATGCTTGTTATTATTTATCCGCAATGCCCTAGATCTTGAAGTTACATGTTTAGACTCGTCCATGCAACGCCCGTCCATCCATCCCTATGCCTACCGCACTCGAATCCTACTGTTACCGTTACTTTACTATTGCTAGTATTTCACTGTTGCTGTTGATGTTTCTTTACTTTTGCTACTACAAACTGTTGCTACTAATAAACTTCTGTGAGCAAGAACTATTTCCAGGTGCAGCTGAACTGACAACTCAGTTGTTAAGGCTTGCAAGTATTCTTTGGTTCCCCTTGTGTCGAATCAATAAATTGGGTAATACTATCCGCGAAGACTGTTGTGATACCCTATACTTGTGGGTCATCAGACACATCAGCCTCGTAGGAGTAGCAGGTATACGTGGGCGTGGGCGGCCCGGCCCGAAAAAAGCCTGACGGGTCGGACTTTTGAGGCCCGCAGGATGGGCCAGGGCTCCATATCTGTGGCCCAGAGATTACATGGGCCAGGATCGGGCCAAAGGAAAACGCAAAATAGGTAAAGGCCCGGCCCGAGGCCCGACGACCCAATGAAAAATGCACAGCACGGGCCAGGCTTGGGCTTGATTTTTAGGCCCGATAGTCGGGCCAGGCTTGGGCCTAGGATTTTCATGTGCGGGCTTGGTCAGGCCCATCCCGAGCTCGGCCCAGACCAAAAAAAACACCTAGGTATAGTATAACGTAGGCCATGCTCAAGTAGGAAAATGCACGAGGAGCAGGCATAGCGGGGTCGGCATATGATGACTGCATATTTGCATCATGTTTATATTATTATTTTGTATTATAGTGGTAGGATCTTGATATTTTACTGCGTTCGCGTGCATCTTTTATGTTTATTTTCACTAGGATCGGAACATATGATGGATACGATGGATACAATTCTTGGACCAGCTGTAATGGAGCAAAAAGGAGTCAAAAACAGCGTAAGTCGCTAATTTGGGAAATATCAATAACATCAGAAGAAAATCCGAAGCGATCAGAGGAGGCAGAAGGTTTAACGACCAACTATATGGCGGGAAGAAATTCTCTGGTCGTATAGTTCTCGCCGTATAGTTGGCGCCACCACCGCCTTCTCAAATAGTTTCACCCTGTGCAACTGGATCTAAGAGATGACATATAGAATGACCAGAACTCGCCGAAACCTCACCTCTGGAAGGGATATGGAGGGGGAACTCATCCACCGGGGATCCATCTTCACCCTACGCAGATCGAGGAGGCTAAGGCATCGATCTTCATCATCAATCGCATCACCATCTCCATCCATTCCATCTACATCGTTTCTAGATCTTGTTATAATTTCCGTACTCGTTGTGGATTTATACAAGTACTATTCATCTATGATAGATTTCATTGGATTTGCCATGATGTTGATTGCCTCCATGTTTGAGTAAATCATTAGTTCTTGGGGAGATGGAGAAACCCTAGCTTGAGACTAAAATAAGATAAAGTTTATTATGATAGGCACGGTGGGAGGCCGAGTAGCTGCCTAGGGCGGCCAGACCTCCCCAGTAGGGGTCAGTGGGCCCGCCTAGGGTGGTCAGCCCCAGCCTCCTCTATGTCTCCTCAGCTCCATTGATCTTTTGGTGAGAAATAGTTTTTGGCATATTTTCTAGGATTTTTACTGATAGTTCATTTTCTGCACAAAAACAAGACACCAAGGTAATTCTGCTGAAAACAGCGTCAGTCTGTGTCAGTTGTATCCAAATCACACAAGTTTAGAGGAAAAACAATAGCAAAGTGTTCGAGAAAGTAGATACATTTTAGACGTATCAGGGAGTTGGTACGTCCAAAACGTATCTACTTACTCGAACACTTTGCTATTGTTTTCTATCTAACTTTGTGATTTGATACAACTAACATAGATCGCTATTTTCAACAGATTACCTTGGTGTCATGTTTTGTGCAAAAATGAACTATCGTGAAAATTCGAAAATATGCCAAAAATTATATTTCACCGTAAGATCCACTGAGCTAGAAGAAGAGCGGAGGGAGGCTGGGGCCCCACCAGTGCGGCCAACCAATGGTCGCGTCTGGAGGGGGTGCAGCCTCCCTAGGCACCTCCTCGGCCTCCCTCTGCGCCCATAAGTTGCCCTTCGACCTAAAAAACGGAGGGGGGGGTCGATAGTTTTCTAGAAAGAGTTCCGCTCTGCCGCCACCAGAAACCAAGATTCGGATCCAGAAACTCTGTTCTGGGACCCTGTTGGGACGGGGAATTTGGAGAGGATCATCGCCATCGTCATCACCAACGCATCTCCATCAACCACCGATGTTTTCCTCATCCATGAGTGAGTAATCCCCCGCTGTAGGCTTGGGGATGGTAGGGATTGGATGAGTTCTATCATGTAATCTAATAAGATCTGTTAGGGCACAGTGCCTAGTATCTCTATTAGTGCTATTTGACTTTGTTGCAACTTGTTATGCTTAATGCTTGTCACTAGGGCCCGAGTGGCATGATGTCAGATCTGAACTTATTATTGAATCATTATGAGAGTATTGTTTGTGATCTTATCTGCAAGTTGTGTACACATATCATTGTCCGGATCCAAAGGCCCCAAAGTGACAGTAATTGGTACAACCGGAGGGGATGACTGTGGTGCAAGTATCACATGTGTTCATGGAGTGTTAATGCTTTGCCCTAGTGCTCTATTAAAAGGATCACCTTAATTGCTAGTAGTTTCCTAGAGCCCCGCTGCCACGGGCTGGCTGGACAGAAGATGTTGTGCAAGTTTTCATTGCGAGCACGTATGACTATATTAGGAGCACATGGCTAGGATTGTTTAGTACTTGGATGCTTGTCATTATTTATCCGCAATGCCCTAGATCTTGAAGTTACATGTTTAGACTCGTCCATGCAACGCCCGTCCATCCATCCCTATGCCTACCGCACTCGAATCCCATCATATCAAGTTTTACTATTGCTAGTATTTCACCTTTATTCTTTGATGTTTCTTTACTTTTGCTACTACTGTTGCTACTAATAAACTTGTGAGCAAGAACTATTTTCAATTGTGAACCGACTCGATTGTTAAGGCTTGCAAGTACTCTTTGGCTCCCCTTGTGTCGAATCAATAAATTGGGTAATACTATCCGCGAAGACTGTTGTGATACCCTATACTTGTGGGTCATCAGACACATCAGCCTCGTAGGAGTAGCAGGTATACGTGGGCGTGGGCGGCCCAACCCGGTCGGCCCGGCCCAAAAAAAGCCTGACGGGTCGGACTTTTGAGGCCCACAGGATGGGCCAGGGCTCCATATCTGTGGCCCAGAGATTACATGGGCCAGGATCGGGCCAAAGGAAAACACAAAATAGGTAAAGGCCCGGCCCGAGGCCCGACGACCCAATGAAAAATGCACAGCACGGGCCAGGCTTGGTCTTGATTTTTAGGCCCGATAGTCGGGCCAGGCTTGGGCCTAGGATTTTCATGTGCGGGCTTGGTCAGGCCCATCCCGAGCTCGGCCCAGACCAAAAAAAACACCTAGGTATAGTATAACGTAGGCCATGCTCAAGTAGGAAAATGCACGAGGAGCAGGCATAGCGGGGTCGGCATATGATGAGTGCATATTTGCATCATGTTTATATTATTATTTTGTATTATAGTGGTGGGATCTTGATATTTTACTGCGTTCGCGTGCATCTTTTATGTTTATTTTCACTAGGATCGGAACATATGATGGATACGATGGATACAATTCTTGGACCAGTTGTAATGGAGAAAAAAGGAGTCAAAAACAGCGTAAATCGCTAATTTGGGAAATATCAATAACATCAGAAGAAAATCCGAAGCGATCAGAGGAGGCAGAAGGTTTAACGACCAACTATATGGCGGGAAGAAATTCTCCGGTCGTATAGTTCTCCCGTATAGTTGGCGCCACCACCGCCTTCTCAAATAGTTTCACCCTGTGCAACTGGATCGAAGAGATGACATACAGAATGACCAGAACTCGCCGAAACCTCACCTCTGGAAGGGATATGGAGGGGGAAATCATCCACCGGGGATCCATCTTCACCCTACGCAGATCGAGGAGGCTAAGGCATCGATCTTCATCATCAACTGCTGCATCACCACCATCTCCATCCATTCCATCTACATCGTTTCTAGATCTTGTTATAATTTCCGTACTCGTTGTGGATTTATACAAGTACTATTCATCTATGATAGATTTCATTGGCTTTGTCATGATGTTGATTGCCTCCATGTTTGAGTAAATCATTAGTTCTTGGAGAGATGGAGAAACCCTAGCTTGAGAATAAAATAAGATAAAGTTTATTATGATATTCATCGATATGACCATGTGTTAGATTGTCTTCATCTTGATGTTGGAAGAAGTCGACCTCTCGATACTTGCCTCTAGTGGGGACTTCATGGAGGGAACTACTTGTTGGTAAACGAAGGTGTGCTAGCACTTACAGTGATTATAAAGCTGTTGGCACTCCTTACGTATCAACTTGGGAACCAAGGAACTCACGGAACATTGTTCATGCTATGGGATACATCCTATGAGTTAAAGTCCCTTAATAGCGTAGTAATTCGATTGATGTCGATTGCTTATCTGTTGTGGTTATGAGGATGATGTGAATAGTGGTTGCTGTCTATTCGTCCAAATATGGAGTTTCTCCCACACATACATAGTTGAGAATGTTTATGAAAATAATCTTTATCTTATACCCTTTATAAATGCTAGAGGTGTATCCGCTACTCACTGAGAACGCTTTTTTCTATTGCAGTTTCAACTCTCTTTTACATACGCGATACTTATTTTCTGTATTCAGTTTGTTTACTTTAATTATTGTTCCCTTATAAAAAAACCAAAACACCCTTTTTATGCAACACTCGCATTTTAACTTGTTACTTAGAACTTTATTTAACATTTCTATTTTAATATTTAATTTAAGGGTTATTAGATTTCGGACTCCTGCTCTCCGTGGGATCGATATCTTTCTTTTGAAACTAGCTACAAACGATCTGTGCACTTGCACTCATCAAACTATTTTCTGGTGCCGTTGCCGGGGAGCTAAGCGTTGTAGGTCTTTTGTTTTTTGCTTATTTATTTTAGTCTTGCTAAGTTTTGTTTTGGGTTACATGTTTCCACCAACATGATGGAGTTTGAGCATTTAACTAGTGCTAACCCACTCAGCCACTTTGGGAAGTCCTATGATATTAATAAAAGAGATAACTCCAACAAGAAGACAAGGGGGTTTGAAATAAATCCTCTACTATTTGGTATTCTACACAAGAAGCAATTTACTGGAGATGAAGAAGATCTTGATCCATATGAGCATATTGCATGTTTTAAGGATATATGTGGCACTTCCCAATTACCGGGGTATACTGCCAATGAGATAAGGCTGAAAATCTTTAGCCAGACTTTGACTAGCACAACTCTCTCATGTTATAGATCTTTACCTCCAGAAGCCACTACTATATGGGATAATTTAGCTTGTGAGTTTCTATCCAAGTATTATCCTTTATCAAAATCTTTTGAAATCAGGCATCTTATAATGACTTGGAGAAACCGTCCTAATAATGTACTAATAAGAGCTTATGTAAGATCTAAAGATTTACTTAACCAATGTACTCATCATGATTTGCCTGAATGGTATTTATTGCATATCTTTTATGGTGATTTAATTGAACCTAATAAAATTAAACTAGACTTTTGCGCAAGAGGAGCTTTTATGAATCTTCCCATAACTAAAGTTTGGGCTTTACTAAATAGAATTCGTGATCATAGTGTTTTATGGAATTTTGGTCTAGGAAGCGAAGGAGGCATAGAAATAAACTATGATAGTATTCATGACTATAATAAAAAGGGCAATATTAATGAATTATCTGAAGAACTTTTTTGGATTCAGATCTTGTGTTGCATGTTACTAAAGCTTTTACAGAACACGTCAAAGCTCCAAAAGAGGGGACGATCAAGTATGATCCACCATCCGAACTTGAGAATAAAAGATAAGTTAAAGCAACACTGGCCTCCCTAGAACCAATGTATGAGATACATTTTCCTAACACTGCGCATAAACATATTTTAGAATATGAACAGGTCAAATCAGTACAAGAGAAGAAGGAAGAGGAAAGTGTGCCAGAAATTGAAGAACATTTTGTTGAAACCAAAGATGAAGATGTGTAGTAACACTTCTTTTCACTAAGTTTAAGTAACTAACATTAGTGGTTAGGGCAGGGGTGTACAAGTCTATTTGTTATGTTGCTTTTTCCACATGACTTGGAGAACACTCGGTCTTGTATGTACTCTCTCCGTTTGTAAGTATATGATGGTTTAAATTAGCGAAGCTAATGTATCTAGACACCTTTTAATGTATAGGTTCAAATGAATTTACACACTAAAAAATGTCTAGATATATTTACTTAATAAATTAAAACATCTTATATTTCTAAATGGAGGGAGTATATTTTTGAATGTGCCTCTAAACTGTTAAGTACATTTATTGTTCTGTTTTGGAACCGTAGGAACTCGTTCTTTTTTTGACGTTCTTCTAGGAGAATCCCTTTTTTGTTTGACGTTCTTGTACTCCAAATTAATAATTCAGATTTGTCTACTGTTAGAGACAGAATTCGTTTGTATAGGCAATAGACAAATGATCAGGGTCTGGTTAATCGTGAGCACGATGTCCGGTCGTATGAGCCCTTGAACCAGCCAGTCCAGCCAGAATATTTCTTTTTCGTTCTCTTGCATCGTGGGACCCATTCATGTTCTTATCCACGCAAGCCATGACCAGCATGACACGAGCGGTACCGTGAGCCACTCGCCCGGCACGACCATCTCGGATGCTGATCTCGATCCATCACCTGCCGCTGGCAATTATGGTCACGCAATTCGTTCCCTGCCGTGGAGGCTCTCCCATTCCCAGGCCGCGTGTCTGTATGTCTGTCCTCGCGGCTGGCTGGCCCGGCAAATCCTTGCGCTCGCCATCAACCGATCTTCATCGACGTGGACTCGTTGTTGACAGCAAAACGGGGTGTAAAGTGGGGAAAACTCGCGAGCAAATCGATCATAATTTAAAATTGAAATCAAAATTGTAGGGAATTTGTTTTTTTTTTAATTTCACTGATTTATTTATAATCACCAATATCAGTTAAAAAGAGCCAAAAGTAATAACAATTACAAATATATCACTGGACCACCACAACGAGGATTACAAACACTATTGAGAGCTAAATGCGCGTCGCCGTCCTCGCCCAAATTTGTCATAGTAAAGTTTTTTGTAGTAGACAAACGTGGAGTCGTCGTGCTAAAGTCATAAAAGAACCGACGCACCAGACTTTTTTTTTTGAACGGGAAAGGTCCCGAAGGACCAGGAGCTTCTATTCCAGCGGCAGGCGTACAATTACAATGAGGTCTAAAATAAAAATAGAAAATACAACCAGACCCCTCACTCTTACAGAGCACACCCTAACAAAGATTGATAAAAAGCAATCAGGTCCTTGACATCGCCGTGATGAAAAGATCACGGCGCCTCCCCAAAGACCAACCGGGACACAACCACTTGGTTGGCGGGGCATGAAGGCCACCACGGTGGCGGAGATCCTCTCACGAGAGGATGAACGCTCACGCTAACAACGGCGACGAGCTTCGGCGTAACCTGTCTGGCCGGAAATAGCGGCCGGCGTTTGAAGACGCCGAAGGGCACAAGCTCCATGCACCCCAAAGCTTCCGGCTGACGGCGCCCAACATATGCCGCCACTCTCTCCCGCTTCCATGGCCGTGAAGAAGAACGATGGGAGATCCGTAAACAAGACGCGGCAGCGTGGATGGAGGAGTTGGTTTCCCGCCGGTCCTTCTTATTCCCTCCGCCACTACGGCCCGGAAGAAGAAACGCAGGAGAACAACCACCGCGCGGCGCCGCAAACGCCGCGAGCAGGACACTCCCTCCCCCCGCACCGCAGAAGACTACCACTTCCTTCCTTCCATCCTCGCCGCCGCCGGCTACCAAAGAAAGGAGGAGTAAGGATACAACGGATATATAGCGACAACAATGAGCCTTTATTTTGGGGATGTGCCGCCGTCATCCTCCTCTCCCGCCATAGGAGCTCAAGAACAACAAACAAACCCTACTCTCCGGATCCGCAGCAGAGATCAGCGGTCACGAGGACAACCATCAATCATACCGCAAGATAACGCCACAAACCCTAACCAGACTAGCACCCATCGTTAACGATGACAATCATAAATTGGAAGATATTGACCTAAGAACAAACCAACCATCGAACACGAAAACAGACCGGATTTCAGGAGATCCACCGGACAAACGACTCCACGCGCCCTCTATCGGTGCTAGATGCACCACCAGAGCGAGGATAGAGCTGGAAGGACCTTATTCTGACTTCAGGACGTAGGCATCATCTCAATATCCCGAAGAACACACCGAAAAACATGCTAAATAAATAACGGAAACCTCTCGCCAACGAGGCCGTGGTCCACCACACCTCCAAGGCCTAGAGCCATTGGAGGCCGAGCGGACCGACGATATCGCTGGCGAGGAGGACAAAACCCTGAATGGGTTTTAGCTAGCTTTGGTCATCTCTCTACTGGTGGCTACGTATATCGATTCGATATTTAGGGAATTTGAAACTTAGCCATAAGTGTATGTGAGAAACCAAGTTTGTTGCTTGCCAAACAATTTCACTAATCTACCTAGCCATGAATTTGAATTTCTTGTTCATGTTTCTACGGTGTCTCTGGAAAGCTAGGAACGATGAGCTGTTTCGCAGGAAAAAAAATCCTACCCTTAGCAAGTGGCGATGCATCACTCATGCTCTTATGAATGATCTTGAAACATGTTCTCCTTTACCTACGCCCGAAAGAAACTCGCAGGCTCATTCTTTGGGCCTCTATGTCCCCTCTTATTTCTCTTTTATAGGTCCAAAGATCTATGTAGATGCTGCCTAAAAAAAGAGGAGAAGAGCGGACAATAGCAGCGATTGGAATTTACTATGCTAAAACTTCTCCTGAATGAAGGAAGAACTGATTTGTTCATTTTAGCATCAAAAAAAAGAAATTCAATCTCCTTTGCAGGCAGAAGCCCATGCAATGCTATTGACTGCTCACTTTGCCTCAGCCATCAAACTTAAGGACCCAGTCTTCTTCATCAACTTTGCTAAAGCGGCAGTGGCGCCAGGAGCAAGAGACCAGGCAATGCTTTGGGAGATTAGAAGGCAAGATATCCAATACTAGAACCTGCTTCACCCTCTATAGGCCTTGA
Organism: Avena longiglumis; assembly: GCA_030063025.1. Classification (NCBI taxonomy): domain Eukaryota; kingdom Viridiplantae; phylum Streptophyta; class Magnoliopsida; order Poales; family Poaceae; genus Avena; species Avena longiglumis. The sequence goes on along the minus strand of CP125979.1, from coordinate 20,043,155 downwards.
TCTTCCACATTCTTAGGGAGATAAATGGAGTACCTCACAATTGTGCTCAACATGCCAGAAGATCTCTTAGATCAGTACCTACTTGTTCTTGTAGGAACACAACTCATAGCAACTCTTTTGTCCGATGCTTGCCACTATCAATTTGATTCGGCATATTAGACTATGTAATTTACTATGTACAATATTTTTAATGTCATTTAGGGTGTTTTTGCACCCTTCTCTGTTAAAAAAAAAACCCAAATCTACTATGGTGATTACGGCTAAGTGTCGAGCAGGTCACGTGGTTGCCCGCATGCGGTGCGTGCGTGATCCATCATCGTGCTCGCATGTCATCCTATAGTAGAGACAAAAGAAAAAGAGAAACACAACTCAACAGAATAACCATGATCAACGTATATAACTGAAAATACATATAAGTGCTCATCTCGAAGAAAATTCGGCAGAATTTTTCGTGTGAAAGAAAGTCAATGTGGTTCTGCATCAACAAGTGGAGAGATAAAACTTCGAAAGCAAATCGGAGATTCGCTCAGAGAGAGGCAAGAACACACACAGAGTCCGGCTAATGGGCGGCCGACATGTGCCGGGCTGGTCTGAGCGACCTGGCTAAACAATTGCAATTACCGGGGGCGGGCCCCACCTTGCCAGACGAAATATCGTGGATGCAAATCGTGGCCCCCTTCTTCATCACCACCACCTCTTCGCGAGTCCAGAGCCAGCACAGCCAGATCGAGCGAGACCCGTCTCCACCTTTCTCTCTCTACCCCCCTCCCCCCGTGATCTCATCTGGGACGCCCGCCGGGCCGACGACCCCCCCTGCACGCCGGCCGCCATGGCGCACGGCGAACGCATGACCACCTTCGAGGAGAGCGAGAGGGAGAGCGAGTACGGCTACGTCCGCAAGGTCTGCATCCTCCTATCCTTCCTCATCCTGTCCCCATCCTATCCTCTACACCAGCTGGATCACGCGACCCGTCTCGCGGGATCTCCGATGCCTAGATGCGGTAGCCCCGGTTCGGAATCGGGGTATATCCGGATCTCTCGAGTGCGTGCGCGCGCTCTGCTCGCCTCGATCGCGAGGGAGTACGGGGCCGTGTCGTCCGCACTTGGTCGGGAGGGCTGGATTGGCGGGGAGATTCGGTGAATTGGGCGGTTTAGTTTGGGATTCCGATGGGCGTTTGGATCGTGAGATGCGTCTTCACACTCTTGGGTCAATGGGGGCGCCTTCAGGACAGCTATCCAGGACATCCTGGAACTAGTGTGCTCGGTTTGGGGCAGATCGTGAGATCGTGCCCCGATTTCCTTGTAACGAGTCCTTGTGCTTGGCCTCTTGTCGGACAAGATGATGTGCTGATCTGTTAGTTAGCACCGTGGTGTGGTGTGAGTCTTCTGACTGGTTCATAATCCTGAAGCATTGTCTCACCATAATGCGATGCTCTTCCAGGTCTCTGGACCCGTGGTCGTTGCCGATGGCATGGGTGGAGCTGCCATGTACGAGCTCGTCCGTGTCGGCCACGATAGCCTCATTGGTGAGATTATTCGTCTTGAGGGCGATTCAGCTACAATTCAAGGTATGACAGAGTGCAGTTCCGCCTCACATTTGTTTGCTGAGATTTCTCCAGAAGGGCATGCATAACTAAGACATAACCAAAATTTACCTGTCTCTACTTTACACAGTTTATGAGGAGACAGCCGGGCTAATGGTTAACGATCCGGTGTTGAGAACGAAAAAGGTGAAATGCTTACTGATGTCGATTTGCTTTTCACAGATAATTTTTTTTTACTTCGTTTTAACACATTGAAGTCTATTTTTCTGCAGCCTCTTTCATGTGAATTGGGACCTGGTATTCTTGGAAACATCTTTGATGGAATCCAGGTAAGATAAATGCAGCAAAACGGCACATTTTTTGTGCTTACCGAGAATTTTTGTTCTGATGGTATAATCTTCTCATTCCAGCGCCCACTGAAAACCATTGCGATTAAATCCGGAGATGTCTACATTCCACGTGGTGTTTCAGTCCCTGCCCTTGACAAAGATCAGCCGTGGGAATTCCAGCCAAACAAGCTAGGTAATTTACGTGATAACATGCTATACAAGATAAAACATTCTGTTAACGTGCCTCTTCCCAAGTTATGTCTGGTACTTATAACAATCAATAATTTGTTTTTTTTTTTGTTTCAGGTGTTGGAGATGCCATCACAAACGGAGATCTATATGCTGTAAGTTAGTTGGATGTCTATTTTTCCTTCTAAAAAATTTACTATCTTGCTTTCTTGCCTAAGGTTTTCTTGTTCTGCAATCTGTGGATGCATGTTGTCAACTTCTATATCCATCCTTATATTTTCTTGCTACCTTGTAGACCGTATTTGAGAATACACTGATGAAGCATCATGTTGCGCTCCCGCCTGGTTCTATGGGAAAGATCAGTTACATTGCCCCTGCGGGTCAGTACAGCTTACAGGTTAGTAGATGTTACTTAAAGACCTGCTACTTCATTTCTTCTTATTAGCTTCATTTGACAACCTGTTACTTTTATTGCAGGACACAGTGCTGGAATTGGAGTTCCAGGGCATCAAAAAGGAGTTCACTATGCTCCACGTAAGTCATTTTTCCCTTCATAAAGTTTGAATATGTCATGATTACACATTCCTGAAAGATTGTCATATTCGGCTTTGCAGACATGGCCTGTGCGGACACCAAGGCCTGTTGCGTCAAAACTTGCTGCTGATACACCTCTTCTAACAGGACAGGTAAATGAGCTAGCTTCTCAAAGCCATGTCCTCCATATAGTAATTATATGTTAGTGTAAATACTTATTTGCCAAATGCACCAAACATTGGAAGTGATGTTTCCTGTGATACTCCATGAAATTTCGATGTATCTCACAGATATTGTGAATGTTTTTCAGCGTGTACTTGACGCTCTGTTTCCCTCGGTGCTTGGAGGAACATGTGCTATTCCTGGAGCTTTTGGTTGTGGAAAAACTGTCATTAGTCAGGCACTCTCAAAGGTCTTATGGCTGTTCACCTCTTGTTTCATAACTGCTATGTTAGTCCAGCTCTGGATGTTCGCATTTTAAGTGGGTCAACTCTGTTAAGTTATACTGACTTAATTTACCTTATACAGTATTCCAATTCCGACACTGTGGTTTATGTGGGCTGTGGTGAAAGAGGAAACGAGATGGCTGAGGTCCTCATGGACTTCCCGCAGTTGACAATGACATTGCCTGATGGACGTGAAGAGTCAGTCATGAAGAGAACAACACTTGTGGCTAACACCTCCAACATGCCTGTCGCTGCTCGTGAAGCCTCCATCTATACAGGTAACGTATAATTGTTTATGTTTTTTGCATTCCAGATTTCCAGTATTGTTACAGGCATGACTTTCTCTCTTATGCAGTTCAGTGTGTTGCTTGCTGTACTAAATTACGTACTTATCTAAATGTAATCATGGTGTGGAAATTGTTGCAAGCTTGTGGTTTGCCCATTTGTGATGTGTCTATGTACGATCGGAGATGCCAGCTAGGTTTAGAATTTCGTGGGCTTCATGGCACAAATTTGAAAAACACACCATATAAAACGAGTAAAAGCAGCAACCATGGGTAGAGACAGATATCTGGGCATATCCCTAAGGTGTCCTCATTAGGTTTTAGTAGGATATTGTGGATATATTCATCTTATATTTGACTCCTTTGTTTTAGACTTATAGTTTGGTTTATTATGGAAATTTGGAAGCCGAGGTCTTGTATTGAATGATCCTAAGGATCTAGCATGTCTAGCTTCCTCATAATTTGCTAGAGAGCCTTTGCTTTTTATGCTTTACAGCTGATGTTTTCTATATGAACAAGATAATAATGTGCTCTTTTCCTCTAATCCAGGAATTACGATTGCTGAATACTTCCGTGACATGGGCTACAATGTTAGTATGATGGCTGATTCCACATCCCGGTGGGCCGAAGCATTGCGTGAAATTTCCGGACGTTTGGTATGATGCTTCCTTATTTCTGTTTATTGCCATTTGTGTATCTTATGTTCACTGCTGTATATATATGCTCTGTTTATTGCCATTCATGGCTAGAGTTTTATTTTTTCTCCTTTGTATCAATCCTGGATTATGAGTTTATGACTACTGTTTACATTTTCCTCTTTACTAACTTTTTATTGTTAAAGAACCTGATGGTAGCTGACGGTACTTTCAGTTTCAAGAATATAATTGCAGATTGTAGATAGAACAAATTTGCTGAAACAGAAGTAAAATCTACAACACATCATACACGAGATACTTACTGCTAAGATATTTGACTAGTGTATTAAGTTAAATTTTACTTTTGCCACATGTGTTGATTACTGCTTTACTTGCATACTAACGTGCTTTTTTGAACTAATTGTGTGCTCTGTATGCTGTAGGCTGAAATGCCTGCAGACAGTGGTTACCCTGCATATTTGGCTTCACGTTTGGCATCTTTCTACGAACGTGCTGGAAAGGTGCAATGTCTTGGCAGTCCAGATCGGACAGGCAGTGTCACAATTGTCGGTGCTGTTTCTCCTCCTGGTGGAGATTTTTCAGATCCTGTCACCTCCGCAACCCTCAGTATTGTTCAGGTAAGGAAACTATTCGGTTACTTCAACCTTTAGGTCCAAGCATATTGACAGAATCTCTATTGCTTTGATACTACCAAGTATTAATTAACTGCTCTGAATTGCAGGTCTTCTGGGGATTGGATAAGAAGCTTGCTCAAAGAAAGCATTTCCCTTCTGTTAATTGGCTCATTTCTTACTCGAAATATGCCACGGTTATTCTCTAACTTGTCTTAGGATTTCAATGCAATTACTATCTTCTCTGAATTCTCTACTCTACAGTAAGACACAGAAATGATAAAAAGAAACCGACAGACTTTGTATATGGCGTAAAGCGTAAACACTTCCTTATATACTAAGCTCCTTAGGATAGATCAGTTGAACTCCAAATGGTGTATAACAATCATTTTATGTGTGAATGGAAGTTGCGTTGCATAATTTTGTAGTTTCACTGGATTTGTAAGTCTTTTAAATAATGACAGCTGAAATTATAGATGAATTATGAAATTGCTCTCTTAGATCTTGTACTTCTGTGACATTTGATATCTGACTGATTCCTGTCAGTCTGACAATGTTCACATCCCATAAGTATGGTGCATCTCACATTAATCACTGGGAACATACTATTACTTGGTGAGAGCGTGTAGGCAGGAGGAGCTACACCTATGTATTTCTTCTATCATTCTGTGCACATATTTGTCTGCCGTTATGTTTGTGCCGTTATTCATTTGTTATCGCCTTGTATGTGTTAACATGGCATTAAAGCGATGTTTTCTTCTGAGATGTTAAACTCCAGGGATTTGTGTTGCACTAACTTATTGTTTTCTGCACTGCAGGCTTTGGAAGGCTTCTATGATAAGTTCGATTCTAGCTTTATTGATATGAGAACAAAAGCACGTGAAGTGTTGCAGAGAGAGGATGATCTCAATGAAATTGTCCAGGTATTCATATTCACCTCCTGTCTCACTTTATTGCTGAGGATCCCGATCCAAATTTGTTGACACTCTTTTGTATTGTAAATTTTTCATATGACCAATAGTTGAAACACCTAAAATTGGTGAATTTTTTCCTGGGCTACTTTTCATTTATCTTGGGTCTGTTGATTACATCATGTTCTTAATCGGCAATAAATTTCATAAACTCTTCAATTTATATTTTAGTATTGTATATTCTGAAGAGTTCCATATATGGAGAGAATGATTGGTGCTTTGTGGTTTGCATAATGCAATTGCTGCTGCATGCACATCATCACTGGATTAATATTTTGCCAACTTTTCAGCTTGTTGGTAAAGATGCGCTGGGAGAAGGTGACAAGATTACGTTAGAGACAGCCAAGCTTCTGAGGGAAGATTATTTGGCGCAGAACGCATTTACCCCGTGAGTGATAGCAGAATCTGATTTATATGAATATCTTCTAAATGCCTAACCATTTTTAACTGAGAACGAATATTTGTTGAAACAGGTATGACAAGTATTGTCCATTCTACAAATCTGTTTGGATGATGCGCAACATTATTCATTTCAATACATTAGCGAATCAGGTAATCCCTCCTTTTGTGACTTCTTGTCATTAAATCTTAGTTTGCACAAAAGTTTAGATGTTTGAACTCGAAAATATGGGACCTTTTTACTGATGTATGGCTATGTGTAATGTTTGATATTGCTGAATCTTGGTGTAGGTGCTTATTGCAGAAATAGTTGAACCTAGGTGTTTCCATGGTTCAACTATCAAAATTGTGTTGTGCTTTATTATATCCTTAATTTTAGTCTATTTCAGAGTAATGTCCTGAAAAGGAAACTGTTAGTCACACTTAAGCCAACTGTTTATGCACCATACGCCAGTTTCACCTAGTCCAGGTGAAAGCGAACGTTCCACTTAACTACATTTTTCTTACCCCCTATTCCGTTTGATCTGTCTTCCCTGCCTCACTGATTTTGACTTCGATGTGCCCTCATCATGTTGACACAGTGTCAGCCCTATGACAGCGATGATGAACAGACCTGTGCTTAATTAAACCATGTATGCTAAGCCTATGACTAGATTGTGCAACTTTGCCGTGAAGTGTTCTTTTGGTAATTGCACAAACGTTTAGCTAAGTGTAATTTACTCAAGTAAAATCTGGCAACGAGCGGGAACTTAAACTTAATAAATTATTCAATAAAGGTAAATAGTGCATGAAAAGGAAATAAAGTAGCCAGCAAAGACTTGGATGTTTGGGTAAATGTGTGGCCATATGCGCCACATCCTTATATTTACATCTGATATATAAACGAAGTTTCTTGTAGTAGTAGAGGAAGGGTGGAGGTTCGATGGTATAGTAATATCGACAAATCTTAATATATGTATGTTTGTTTTGCAGGCTGTGGAGCGAGCAGCTAATGCTGAAGGACATAAGATAACCTACGCCGTTGTAAAGAGTCGCATGGGCGATCTATTTTACCGCCTTGTGTAAGTATTTCAGTTCATATTCAAATTGATACCTATTGATTGATGTTTTTCTATTTGAATATTTGGCAAGAATAAAAACTGATATTTATTTTGTACGAAACAGGTCTCAAAAGTTTGAAGATCCTGCGGAAGGTGAAGATGTCTTGGTCGCGAAATTCCAGAAACTGTATGACGACCTTACCACCGGATTCCGCAACCTAGAAGACGAGGCTAGGTAAACAAGATTGTGTATGCCACCGTGTAAACAATAAGGAGCACCAAATGGACTTGCGAGCAATTTGCCTTGCTTCACCGGAGTTTGTAGATGTGAATTACGTTCCAGGACCCCTTTTTCTTTTGCGACAGACTACAGTTGTTTTTCAGGACTACATTGTTTGGTCTCCAGTGCCGCGGATGCACACCATTATTTTTTGATGTACCATTATTTGTTGTAAGATCCTGGTGGGCATGTTCATAGTTGAATAAGCGACGATGTCCATCTAGTTGAACATCATCAATAATGTCTATATTTATGATTTTGCCGTTATTCTCCTTGTGATCTACTTTAGCTTGGAACTAGATGATGCCCTATATATTTTTTTACACTCACTGTTCTTGCCAAACTTAATAAAAGTTTACTCATATGTTGGAGCCCTAACATTTATATGAGGAAATGGTTTCTACTTTACCTCGCATATGAAGGGCTTTCAGTAAGGTAGCCATAGCTGTTCCAAGGCAGGAGGCCAGCCAAGAAATACCTTTATCGCCATTGACGGAACTGTCGATGCATGGGACCCTCTGGATGTCGCCATGGACGGAAAACCTTGGATGCATGGGATCCTTGGGAAAGTGGAGACGGGATTGGAGCAGCAGGAGGAAGATCCACCCACCGACCATGCCAGCCTACCCAGCTTTGTCTCTACTTACACCCTTGCTCGCTTGGAGGTTTGCCTGCTAGTGGAGCAGCCAGGAAGCCACTTTTCGTTGGTTCGTTTCCTGCTGATGAGGAAGGATGTTCTGCCTGTGGCCCTGTGCACACCACACACCAGGAAAGGATGCGTGTTCCTGGAAGCATTGTTTTTGTTTCCTTGTGTACGTGGACTGGCTTGTACTACTTTTGCTTCGTACCATCAATGCGGCTGACTACTAGCTGTGTGCATTCTATTCTTCTACGAAAAGTCGCAGAAAATTCCTTACAAATTGTACAGTGACACTTATTTTGTTCGTATTCATGTGGAAAAAATGGAATTAAAATGATTTTCATGAACTGGGACCCTTTACTTTCTTTTTTTGTTTCTGTTAGATAGTATACATGAGTATAGAGTATAAATCACGAAACACGTATGATTTCCTATTATTTTCAAGATCTTGTACTAGGTAACTTTTGGTATCTCCTCGTGGGGCAATATGAAAAAAATGGAACACGTAACTTCACAGGGCCACGTGTCCGCTACACCGTGCGAATATGCTCCTGCATCTAGCTAGCCAGCCATCCACCGGCTTTTGTTTGTACTTTGCAGTACCTCGCCATGCAGCCGTACTTTTCTACCAAAGGTACCGGCAAAAGTCGAGTATTAAAGCAAAGTTGTTCATCTTTTGATTGCGGTCAAAGCTAGGAGGCGGTACAAACCGGAGGACAGCCTTCTCTTTTGCAAGAGATGGTAGATGATGAATAACATGGTCCATTTTTTCATGATTTATTACCTTTCTTCACAACAAAAGAAACTTGACTAATGTGGTTCCAAACAGTGGTGGATCCAAGCCAGGTCCCTGTTTACGGCCAGACAGACGACAGCTTAATTTGCTTGCTACTTTGTGCTAATTTAGATATGCTAATTTAGACAGCAAATCATCATCTTAAACAGATGTGTCTGGGCTTCAGAGATTTTGTTTGGGTCTGCCCCGGTGGTTCCAAACTCGAATCGGCGAGAACCGAGAATAGCAAGCGGTCTTGTTCGGTTGTTCCTATCATCGTGTCCACGGACTATGGGTAGGACTTGGTTGCTTCAAGAACCCTAGATTGTTCTAGAGGGTCGGCCTACCGTGCGACAACGACATGTTATGATGTTATAATTCCGTTAAGTAAAGTCAAGTTCCGACGCCCTTCTCCATCTCTCGTAGTACATATAATGTTATATAATGGAAAATAAACTTAGTGATTGACTTTCCGAGGCCGCTTCTCCATCTATCCGACTACATAACCTTATATTATGAAAAAAATAAACCAAACAAACAAACAAGGAGAAGCAACAAAGGAAGCGCCAAATGGACGAAGACGGAGCCCGGTCTACCCCAAACCACAAATAAGTAAGGAAAACTAAATTCAAGGGGCGAAAGTGCAAAATCACAGCCCCTGGATAGATATCAACTCCTCTCGTTTCGTCCATTTGGAAAGCAAGTGGAAGCTCCGGGTTTCAAGTCCCCCCAGCGTTGCTGCTACTACCTCACATGTCACAATTAGTGCCGCTTCTAGCTTAGTTAATCAGCCCCCCAGCATCTGTTTGTTTATATCTATCTCCCATTCTCCCTCCTCCCTCTCTCTCTCATCTCCACCTCCACCTCTGCTGGCTGCCTCCGGGGCCAATCCGATCCCATCGCCGCCACCGAGCTCCTTCCAGATCCACCTCCGCCGCCGCCGCCGAGCTCCACCGAGGTAAGCCCCACTCCCCGGACCCCCACCCCCCGCTCCCCAGTCCCGTTCCGTTCCAACCGAGCTCCAAGCCCGCCGCCGCCTCCTGCTCTCTCTGCTGCTGCTACTCGCATTGGGCCGGGCAGCTAGCCGTGGTTTCCGCGCGATTCGGCGTGTTCGTTTTGAGCTCTTCTGGGGCGCCGAGCTCGAATTCCGCGCGAGCTTCGCCAACGAATTCCTGCTGGTTCCACGCGGGTTTCCGTTGGCGCGGCCCCGCGGTGAGCTGGGGATTGGATCGAGCTCGTAATGCGGCGGGGCCGTAGCGGGCTGGGATCGGGCGACGATTCGGTCAGAGTTTGACCTTTTCCGTAGCCGCCGCCGCCGTGGACTTCACCCGCTGCTGCCTATTCCCGAGGAATTCCCCTGATTTGGACGTCTACTGGATCACCTACCGCGGACCAATTCCACGGCCTTGCTCGGGAAGCTACCCCATCCAGTCCAAGAGCTAGCGTAGGCTTTTATTGAATGATTGGTGTCTTTGTTTTAGTCCAAGTAGCTTGCTTCAGGACTTGCCATATCTGGATCACATCTCTTTGCATCGTAATTTGTGCTTCCCAGAAAAAAAAACAGCCGCCGGGGCGCTGCTGCTGTGTTGTACTCTGTAGTAGGGCCGAATCTTGGTAGATCGCCATATTTAGAATGTCAGCACAGAACCTAATTATTAGGAGCTTGCTCGATTGCTGCTTTATCATGATCTCTTGGATCAGCGTCTGCGCTTACCTACCTTGTACAATTGCAAATGCAGGGGAAAGTGCCAGTTAAACTGAAGTTCCGTCAGGCCCTCGTCTGGTAGCCTTCACAACAAGATAACCAGTAGATGATCCCGAGATGGTGAGGAGCTGAAAGTGCCTGGGAGTGTGACAGCGGGGGTGCAGCAGCAAGGACATGACTGTCATGCCGCCTGTGCGCCAGCGGCCCGCGGCCAAGAAGAAGCCCATGTGGATAATCGTGCTCCTGTGCCTCGTCTGCGTCGTGCTGATCGGGGCCTACGCCTACCCGCCGCACCACTACTCGCAGTGCTACCTTTCAGGTTCGAGTGTCTGTGCTCCTTTCAAGGACTGGCTGCCTTCGATTGGCCGCCGGGAGCGCACGGACGAGGAGATCATTTCAGCCGCGGTTATCAGGGATATCCTTGCGATGCCCATGTCCGCGTCGAAGAACCCGAAGATCGCTCTCATGTTCCTGACGCCTGGTTCGTTGCCCTTCGAGAAACTGTGGGAGAAATTTTTGCAGGTTTGCCCTCGATTCACCTGCTGTCGTTGTGCAATTTAAGGACTATAGATCATTTAATGTTCCTTTGGGTTTTCATTATTGCCAATGCATCATTAATATTTTTCAGTTTTAAATATATAGAGACGTTGCTGAGAAACAACATAGTGGTTGGTACTTACCATTAATTAAAAAATTAATGCATGTTGTTGGAAATATTAGCTTCTTGTAAGCATTCATCTTCGAGTGGTGAAACATTGAGAGATACCTTATCTGCATTAATAAATTTAAACTGATCCTCTTTATACCAAGCTAATAACACTATCCTGCTAGCATGCACTTGTCACTGTAATTACCTCCCTCCTTGTTACTAACCCTCTCTGCATGTCTACATAATGTAATACTACCTATTGTTTATATAATTCATGTAAATTTTTAAAAAAATCACTTTGACTCTACACAGGGTCATGAGGGGCGATACTCCATCTATGTGCACGCGTCGCGTCAGAAGCCTGTGCATACCAGTTCCCTCTTTGTTGGCCGAGATATTCATAGTGATGCGGTAATAACTCTCATCTGCCCTTCAGTACTTTGTAGCCTTGCATGGTTGTTTCGTGTAAACTTTGTACTCTCCCAGAGACTTGTCAAGTGAAATATATTTGTTATATTTTCAAAGCCAAAGCCTATGTGTAGAAGATAATTTTCTCTCTCAATGAGTGCTGAATGTGTTAATGACTTGAGGAATAGATATTGGTGCCATAGAAATTTCTGTTTCTGTTAAGGTGTGTACTTCGATGTAGGAGCAGTAAGCAATGACTAAGCAGTTGTTATAGACCCCATGACATAGCAGTGAACTCATTGATTTATTGAGAACATATTACTTGATCAAGATCGCTTGCATTTAAGGAGTGTTAGTATCATTACCAATTTCTCATGCTGTACTATGTTGGAGATAGATTATAACATACAGTTCTTTCTAAAAGTAGCGTGTTGCATTACTTGTATCCTCAAGGCCAGTACTAGTATCATGAGGTACAACTCTTCTGACAGAAGAGAGAAGACCACTATTAGCAGTTCGGATTGAAATGCCTAACTTTTGCAAATTGAAGGACTGCTTACATTGCATATATTCTTTAGGTTTCTCTTCTAACAGTTATTATATTGATTTGTGTTGCATGCTCGTGGTCGTTAAATCTGAATAACGTATGTAATTGCTATGCAGGTTGTATGGGGAAAGATTTCAATGATAGATGCAGAGAAGAGGCTATTAGCAAATGCACTGGAAGATGCTGATAACCAATTTTTTGTCTTGCTTTCTGATAGGTATGAATTCCTGAGTATGGATTACTTCCATTTTTCTACCAATTCTGTAACCATACTGAAACCAGAATTTCCTTTATGTCACAGCTGTGTTCCGCTGCATTCATTTGACTATGTCTTTAATTACCTGATGGGAACCAACATCAGCTTTGTTGATTGGTAAGAACACTAAACTTGTATTGCATTAACACAAGGGCATCGTTGATTAGTTTTTTACATTGTGTTATCACTTGCATATGTCCATGTCTTAGTATTTTGAATTTTTTGCTGCCTTTATTATCATTTGTAGCTTCCAGGATCCTGGTCCACATGGAAATGGAAGGTATTCTCTTGAGATGCTTCCTGAAATAGAGGAGAGAGACTTCAGAAAGGGTGCCCAGGTACAGATTTTTCTGTAGTTTTTATTCTTCGTGTGATAAGTAATAATTTGCTAGCTATATAGTACTTGTGGGTCCAACATTCGTCATTTCAGTTGTATATTATTTCTTATTTAGTTTTTCCATGATATAGAGTTGACATGTTCAGAAGTGTGATTATTGAGTATTAGACTCTTGTCTCACATGCTTTCTTGTGTAATTGTTGCTCTTGTTATAGTGGTTTGCAATCACGCGGAGACATGCTTTAATGATTCTGGCTGACAACCTTTACTACAAGAAGTTCAAGCTATATTGCAAGGTGCGTTTGTTTTCTAGATTTGCAATCTTGGTTAATGGAAAGGAGATATACTTGATGTTTACTGTATTAATACCTTGTTTTACTGTAAGGTTGACTGTGAATTCTGTATATATATTTTTAACATAAATTCCAGAATTGTTATAGTAGAACTATAGTGTAGAAATTCAGTAATTACCTCTAGTTGGCAAAATGGTCTTTCATACCCCTCCAACTGCCTCACAAATAGGCCATAATGAACTGAAGAATACTTTTGATAAACACTTCCATAAACATCAGAAATTAATTTGTAAACTCTGTTGCAAAATAGTATTTTTTCTTCCTTACCAAAAAGGTAAAATATTGTAATAAGCTCAATATAAGCATGAGAACTCCGTAGTTTCCTTGTATAACTCCTGAGATATATTTGAGTGACTGCGCTTGCCCTTGTAATCATCATTCCTGAAGTCTGAACCAATACCTGTGATTTTTTACTTTTCTAGTTTTCTGTTAAGTTGAGTTTTGGAAAGTAATCTGTCTATATCATTTGATTTGCAGCCAGCAGATGGGCGCAATTGTATTGCCGACGAGCATTATTTGCCAACCCTATTCAATGTCGGTATTTACATTCTATGGAAGTTGTATTTATATCTTTGTTTCTTTGAGTTGCTTGCTAACTGCCATGTCCATTTACGAAACATCAGATGGTAGATCCAGGTGGAATAGCTAATTGGTCGGTTACACATGTTGATTGGTCCGAGGGGAAATGGCATCCAAGATCCTATGGAGCTGCTGATGTCAGCTACGATCTCTTAAAGAATATAACAGTATGTTTTTTTTGCCTTGCTTTACTTCTTTCCTGAGATAATCTTTACATATTTGTTTTTCCCATTTAGCGCATGTATACTAATGTAACATTACCATTGAGCAGGCTGTTGATGAGAACTTCCATGTAACAAGTGATGACAAGGTATGTCCCAACAATTTGTCATCAATATATGACTGTCAAAGAAAAAACAAATTAAAATTTCATGCTAGATCTAGCCTGTTTCCTTTTTCGTGGATTACTGCTACATATTTGGAATGATTTGTTTTACAGTACTTACCCGCTTACCGCAAACTAGTAACTGTTTTTTTACATGAAAATACTGAAATTTGCAACTTTAAACATCCACGCCTTTTATTGTGCCATGGTTAACAACTAATATGAGATATTGATTTCTACCTCTCGTTCTCTTTACAGAAACTTCTGACACAGAAGCCATGTTTGTGGAACGGATCAAAGAGTCCCTGCTATCTTTTTGCTAGAAAATTTTACCCCGAAACTCTTGACAGCTTACTGAAGATATTCACCAGTTACACGTCGGTTTGACCTCACCTGATTCTTTGCCCTCAACGACACATGGACACGCTCTCACCCGTCATGTAAAAATTGTGAAGTCAATCAACACTTCGCCTCGTAACACGGATCTGGGTCTCGAGAGACAGGTTGCTGCTGCAGCGATTGCGACGACCTGTAGTCCATTCAGTTCATGGGTAGGGATGCGGCGATATCGATAGCAATGATACTGCCCTCGCTGTAAACTATTGTGCTTTCTTGTATGTTCCTGTCAGTCCTTCAGCCCCATTTACTCTCTTATCTTAGCCTCATTAGTTCCTGGCTCCCGGAGATCATATTTTTGTCAATATGTTGTTATTATATGATCCATTCTTTTGTAGACACAAAGAGATTACTGAGAAGTACCACATATCTTTATAGTCTTCTATAATTGTTTTTGGAGTACCACCTATATCTTCATAATCTTGTGGTCGTTTTCGGTTACTGACTGTACGGTGTCTGCTTGGTTTTCGTTGATGCCGCGCATCAATTATTGGATTGTATCATCATCTGGGAAATATCATATTGCTCAGTGCATAAGCAGATAATTAAGCTTTTCTTTTGTCTGCACATCAGCTAAACACCGTTGGTAGTCCATGTCATATCGTCTACCATCTGGATAGTTTTGAGCTCTTGTGAGTGTCAGCTGTGCTGTGTACGCTTGAATATGGACCCTATGGGGTTGATATTTACAAATTTACAAATAAGTTTTCATGCGGTGAGCGAAAGAAACCAACATGTGACGTGTGTTTCAAGTGTACATATAAAAAAAATGAAAGGAAACATTTTTCATGATTCGAATTTAAACACGTGTGAATCTCCTCTGTGTAGTAGTCTTCTTAGCGGAATTTCTCATTTTTGTCGCTCGGCACGTGTTTCGTATTTGGACATGAAATTTTGTAACAAGATGAGCACACATTGTGTTAATCTGCTCAAACTTTTTAGAAGATTGAAGAAGACATGGGATTACTAGATATGTTCCATGTATCCTTTTACTAGAAAAAATAGTTTAGGAGATACTATAATTTCATAACACAGGTGGCCCACATTATCCAGCACCATATTTACAGGCTCACATCCATCCACGTAGCACCACTCAAGCCTCCTGACGTGGCACCACTCCCCTCTTCTCCCTCCACCTTCCTCCCCCAAATCACCATCTTCCAAACCGCCCCCTCAACTCTCAAAAACCTCAACTCCCGGTCCCCGAAATGCTCCACCTCCTCTCCTCCTCCTCCTGCTCCTTCCCTCCCACCGCCCAATTCCTTCTCCTTCCCCGACAACCCGCCAGTCTCCGCCTCCTCCTCGCCATGACCGACTCCGCCGGGAGCTCGATCTCCTCCCGTCCCCTGCGCGTCGGGGCGGCCGCGGTGGCGGTGTCGGTGCCTTCCCTGGGCGCTGAAGAGACCGCCGCGGCGGCCGACGAGGCCTTCCGGCGGCACACCTCGCCGAACCTGCGGAGGGGCGGCAGCGCGGGAGGCGTCGCCGTGGTTTGGTTCAGGAACGACCTCCGGGTAATCGACAACGAGGTCCTGCTGCGCGCGTGGGCGGCCTCCGAGGCCGTCCTCCCCGTGTACTGCGTCGACCCCCGGGTCTTCGGCGGCGGCACCCACCGCTTCGGGTTCCCCAAGACCGGAGGTGAGAGATTAGTCCCCGCCGCATTTGGGGTTGGATGCTGCCGAGAAGCACGCCCAAATTTCGCGCCTGATTTAAGCTGGAAGTCCCTAAATTGGATTTTAGGTGGTGTGTTGGGTTCTGGTCAGTAGCATTTGATCCTGACTGAATGATTTTTTCAGCATTGAGGGCACAGTTCCTGATTGAGTGCTTGGAAGACCTGAAGCAGAATCTGCAGAAGCGGGGCCTCGACTTGGTCGTCCGGCACGGCAAGCCCGAAGACATCCTCCCTTCAGTTGCCAAGGCTGTCAGTGCACACACAGTAAGCTTACCTGCACGATCATATCATTGATCATGTTATTTCGGAGTTTCTGGGTCCTGGGGTACTAGATTCAGGTTAGTCACCTCAGATTAAGACAGCAAACGGTGTATCTCCAGGTCTACGCTCATAAGGAAACCTGCAGCGAGGAACTCCTCGTCGAACGCCTCGTGCGCAGAGGCTTGGAGCAGGTAGTTATCCCTCAGGGTCAAGGAGGAGCATCTAACCAGAGTAAACCTCGGAACCCCAAGCTTCAGCTCATCTGGGGATCGACGATGTACCATATCGATGATCTTCCGTTCCCGGTGAACAACTTGCCAGACGTTTACACGCAGTTCAGAAAGGTATGTAGAAACTCCATTCATCTTCACTGCTATTTAAATTGTTATATCGTGATTGATATCGTTGATGCAATTCTTTTGGCAGGCAGTCGAGTCGAAGTCCTCGGTTCGGAGCTGCAGCAAGTTGCCACCTTCGCTCGGGCCGGCCCCTAGTTCCGGTCTGGATGAGATTGGAGGGTGGGGGTCAGTACCTACACTGGAGTCACTAGGTCTAAGTGTGACAAAGGCAGGTTCATTTAACTGTACTGTAGTCATTTCAGCACTTCATTGTACTCCGGTAGTTATGCTTCTGAAATTTTTGTTATGGTTGGTAATGTTTGCTTCTCTCTGTAGCCAGAGAAGGGGATGCATTTCATAGGAGGAGAGAGTGCGGCTCTGGGTAGAGTTCATGAATACTTCTGGAAGAATGATCAGTTGAAAGTCTACAAGGAGACTAGGAATGGCATGCTTGGTCCAGACTACTCCACCAAGTTCTCTCCTTGGCTTGCTTCGGGCAGTCTTTCTCCACGTTATGTTTGCGAAGAGGTAATTTTTTTGAAGGAACGAAGAGGTAAAGATTTGATGTCGCCTGAACACATTATTAGCTCTCTGTCATGCTAAATGTTCGGTCGTTATGCAGGTAAGGAGATACGAGAAGCAGAGAGTAGCAAATGATTCCACATACTGGTTAGTGTGCCTTTCTGGCCTAATTTCATGCCGGAGATTATTATTGTATTAATTTCATGCTAAAGTTGTCTGTAAAGAATGCTCAAATTTATAGTCTGGACTGCATTTCCTGACATGGCGATTGTTTCAGGGTTTTATTTGAGCTAATATGGAGAGACTACTTCAGATTTCTTTCAGAAAAATATGGGAACTCCATTTTCCACTTAGGTAAAGACAGTTTTTCTTTCATGTCCTTAGATACCACATTGTGAAACAAGTACTACCTCCGATCCATAATAAGTATCACAGTTTTAAACTAACCACAGTTCAAAACAACGACACTTATTATGGATCGGAGGGAGTATCATTTTGCATTATGCTTTTCTTATTCATTACAAAATGATCACAACCAGTTGATCTTGAAAAATAAAGGTTACATTTAGCCAGCAAAAGATCACATCCTTTTGTAAATGTCATAGGGGGTCCAAGGAATGTGGTTTCCAAGTGGAGTCAAGATCAGGCATTGTTTGAATCTTGGAGAGATGGTCGGACAGGGTACAACATACTCTGAAGTATTCCCATCTTTCTGCTGCTCGCCGTACCTTCTCAGTTGCCATTGTGAATTTCAGGTACCCGCTTATCGATGCCAACATGAGGGAGCTTTTAGCTACTGGTTTCATGTCCAACCGTGGCCGTCAGGTAACATTTAGCATACTTCTCATCAGCAGCAATACTGTGCGAGGGTTTAACACTGCAGACCATATTCTCCTATCTCCCAATCATTCATCTAATCTGTTATTTATATGTAGATTGTCTGCTCGTTTTTGGTCCGTGACATGGGTATCGACTGGCGAATGGGAGCTGAATGGTTTGAAACATGCCTACTGGATTATGACCCCGCTTCAAATTATGGTAATTGGACATATGGAGCAGGTCAGTGTTTCCTTGTGTCCCATAACTAAATCTTTTACAGTTTCCTATATAAGCACACAACGAGAAATTGGGAGCTCACGAGCACATATTCTGAAATATTAGAACTAACTGAACTACTGCTGCGCTCTTACAGGAGTTGGCAATGATCCACGAGAAGACCGATACTTCAGTATCCCCAAGCAAGTAAGCATCAAGACTAAATACCAACTTAATACTTGCTTTTACAGGACTGAACTCTAGTTAATCATACAACCGTAAACCACCATAGCTAGCATTCTAGCAGGTGAGCATCCTGACGTAAGAATACCTTGAAGTTGCAAGTTTTAAGCATCAACTTATCACCTCATAACCCTAAGATGTTAAACCACAGCTCCGGGTCTCAATAAAGATGCTCCTGTTATTATATGCACATAGCAAGTCTTAGATCCTTTACATGATGGAGAAGGAAATGCTATTGCTCCCTACTGCTTGTAACTAACATGCAAACTGGCAATGAAGTGCAGGAAGCCAAACCACACAATATATATATACAGTTCATCAAGATGAGAAAACAGAGTTAAAGCACATTTTTTTGCTGCAAGTTCCAGTTCACACGAGAATGCTCGCATTGCCACAAACAAATTTAGAAAGCATGACATCTTACAAAAAAATCAACCAGTACAGGTTGTATTGGATCCTATCTCGTTCTCTCATTCATATTATTCTCGAAGGTTTTTGGTATCTGGCTGAGAACTTACAACCCGTATAATAAAATGAACTCAAGGAGCACAAATGAGGCAAGACATTGTATTGTGTCTATGTTGTTATTCGGCATAAATACTTGACTCTGGTACAGGTAGTTTTATTCTGTCGCTGCCAGCGCCTGAAAATTATTTTCCACATAGGTGCTTAAATGACATCTTCTGAAAACAGCAAAGAGAGAGAGCTAGTGTCAGTAAATTCTAATAGGAAATGATCTGAAGCTTCAATTTAATCTGACCATGAGCGAACATTTCTCTGCAGGCCAAGACATACGATCCAGACGGTGAATACGTCGCCTACTGGTTACCGGAGCTCCAGTCACTCGCAAAGGATAGGAGGAACTTCCCAGGGTCCTCGTACATCAAGCAGATCGTCCCACTGAAGTTCGATGGTGGGAATCATAGAAGAGACCAGCGGTTCAACGGGCAGACAAGGCCGAAGAATATTTACAGAAGACAGAAATAATACAGTTGCGTGTGTTGATAATGTATGCCATCGATCAAGTGCCAGTAGGAGTTGGAGCAGATGTTACAGCAGTTAGTTGGAGTGCAGATGAATAAGAGTTCATGTTATATCCCGGTAAAGAAAAGAGTTCATGTTATGCAAAAAAGATCAAATGGCATACGTCTGATTTGTTTGTGATCTCCAGAAGCACACGGAAAATTCCAGGTCGACCATGAAGGGCCCCTGTAATCTTGTACAACCAAGGAGCAACCATTAACTAATCTTTGCTCTCCTTAAGGACAGTTATAGGCTTTTGGAGATAATATGCAGCAGAACACAAAGGTCAAAGAATAACGCTCCAGCACAGCTTGACATGGCGAGCAGCAGCTAAAGAAAAGCAGTAATTTCCATTCAGAATACTTCATTTTCTCAACAAAAGGGTTTGGCAATTTTACTTGCGAAAACAAGCCCTTGAAGACCACAAAACTTAACAAAAAGATATATATATACAAGACTGCTGACGAGATGACACAGGAAAAACCTTGAAGGCGACAGCTTCCAAAGGTTGGCGACCTCACTCTATGTACAATCTGTACATCTGAATACTTGTTTTTGCAAGACTGAACTCTAGTTAATCATACTACCGTAAACCACCGTACCTAGCATTCTGGCAAGTGAGCACCCTGACCTAAGAACATCATGAAATTGCAGGTTTTAAAGCATCAACCTATCACGTCATAACCCTAAGTGGCTCCTGTCTGGCAATGACAGCGCAGGAAGCCAAACCACACACTATAATATACAATTCATCAAGATGACAAAACAGAGATAAAACCCAAAGTTTTTTGCTGCAAGTTCCAGTTCACAGGAGAATGTACACACCGCCACAGACGGATGTAGAAAGCACGACATCATACAGAAAAAATTCAATCGCTACAGGTTGTATCGGATCCTGTCTTGTTCCTTCGTTCATACTATTCTCGCTGGTTTTTGGTCCAAAAACATCTGATGTAAACTTACAGCCAGCACATGCTAGCTAAGAAAACCGCGAAAACCATGGAATAGTATATTTAAACCAAAAGCAATGGACTCAAGGAGCACGATGAGAGTGAGACATTTGTATCGTGTCTAATGTTGTGATTCGACATAAATGCTTGACTCTGGCACACGTAGTTCACATTCTGTCGCCGGCAGCACCTCAAAATTAATTTCCCGCATTGCCCAGTACTCCTTATTTGACATCCTCTAAAAACAGCAAAGACAGAGCTAGCATCAGGAAATTATAATAAGAAAATGACATGAAGCTTAAATTTAAACTAACACCCATGGAGGCTTAGGATTTGTGATAGGATGGTAGTGTAAGCCTAAATGGACATATGCAGGGAATAAGTGGACGTAGAGTACAGTTCTAATTGTAACATATGGAGTTTTTATACTAGTATGAATGATCATACCAACCCAACATGCATTTTAAACATCAGTATAGTAATACCTGAAACTCAGGAGGCATTAAAGGCATAGTAGTCTAACTAATCCATCAAAATTTCTGCCAATGTTAAATATCTCGACATTGTATCTGCACTAACATGGCTATTGGGACAGTCACTCAAGATAGCGAGCTGGTGGTTCTGTTGTTCTCTACAATAAAGGGATGACCATGTTCCGAGAAAGAGCGGCTAAAGTCACCCGGTGCCCTTTTGACCTAGGCATTCCCATAAATAAAACAGATTGTCAACAGTTCAGTGAGCTTGCATTGTTCAATATGGCTGAGTTTATCTTCATACAACACAAAATGCATAGAAAAATCAACCTACAAGACATGAGATTCCTACTTTGTGGATTTTTTTTATATACGTAAAGCGTACAGTTTTAATCGTTTTCTCCATTTCTGACACGTGTAAGCCTAGGTTCGGTGGAAATTAGATGAATCGGACTTGAGCAACTTGACTAAACGGTAAGTGAAGAAACATCGAATGATTATTTTCATCTATGGAGGTGTATACATTTTTAAATGTCTATCCAGGGGCATTCAAATGTTAACAAATACTATGCAATGTTGACATGTTAGAACGAAAACTGAGATACTAGATATTAGTGCATACTTCCAGTGTCTAGATAATTGTATTTTTCTAGATTGTATGAACGTGTCTTAATCTACGAGGATAAATGCAGCTCCACTTAATCACTAGAGCAAGAAGAAAGAGCAGATATGAGGATGAGTAGCTCTCGCCACCTCCGCTCTCGCGACGCCCCCGGCGACGCGAGGGCCGACGCTGCGCCGGCCGCCACCGTCCGACGCCTCACACCATCACCCAAACCCTACACTAGCTGGCCATCCCACCTCCGCACCCCCCAAACACCCAACCCATACCGCCGCCCCTCCACCGGCCACAGGTTGCCATGGCTCCGATGCTCGCTCAGACGCCAGAGGGCCGGCATGCATGCTTGGCCATCATGTGCGGCATAGCGACATCGAGGCCTTGCTGGGGGCCGGAGAAGCAGTCACCCGACGGCCCAGGGAAGCGGACGATGGCGTGGCTGGTTCCCCTGCGTGGCCTGCGCAACGCAACCACAGCCAATGCGACGGCTCCAGTGAAAGTCAAGCTAAAGTTCTCTAATGCCATGCCACCAGTGCACGGCCCCTTGCCGCATCCTTTCTCGCCTTTGCATGTAGATCATACCATCACACGTAGGCACCTAGGTTTTCCTTCTGCCATGAGATCCGTTGCTCCATGCTGTGCGTGTGGTCAGTGTTTTGAGGATCTGATGTTGGCAAGACATTTTTGTGGTACTACGCACCACGTGGGCATGCCTACCAGAGAATTCGCATCCCTCAAGATCCATGTCCTTTCTGGTGGTGTCACCTTGTCCAAGGGTGCCATCGCCAGGCTGCTGCAGTTCTGGTTCGGCGGCGAGCTGCTGGGCTTCGCCGTCTCTGGAGGAGAAGCGGGAATTTTCAATTTCCGGGTTACCTGTGCTGACGTGGCAGCGGAGATCGCGCTCAGAGGAAACCAGGCCATCGGCCCATTCAAATTTCAAATTTCTTTACTGCCGAAATCCAACTCGCCAGGCGGCGCCGACTACGTGCATGATCACCACGTTAGCCCCCAGCTCACCTCAACTTGCACCGCTGCAAATGGCTGTGTGATGAGTGCGTTTTCAGTTCGATATGCCCGTCCATTTCCCTTACTTCCAGGACGGTAACCCGTGCGGTAAATGGAAACTTTTCGACGCCGTTCGAACGGGAGCGAGGAAACCCGGGGTCTTTTACCATGCAGGACAGCTCTGTAGCAAGGCAGACGTTGTCAACTCAGTTTCCTTCTCCCTGTCAGAACCTGAGCGGAGATAGCAATGCTGCACCGTGTCAGCGGCCTCTTGATGGATTTTTGACAACCCATGGCATGCAGCTGCCACGACGCTCTGCGCCGCGCCACTTCGTCCCGCCCAGCGCCCCTTCCTCCTCAGATCCTCCCGCCTCTTCTCCGCCTAGACCTTCCTATAAAGATATCTTGCTGCGACCTGCTCCGGAGCCAGTTCACCGCGTGTCCGAGGCACGCTTCCACCCCCACCATCCTGCAAACCTCCACCTTCGCTGTTTCCGGTGCCTCGCTTTCGACCATAGATCGTTCGGCTGCAGAAACCCTGTAATCTGCTGGTTCTGCCGGCAGGCGGGCCATCGCCGCCACCTCTGTCCTCTCCTTCGCAGGCTACGGCCGAAACCCTCCGCCAACAACATGGCTTTAGAACCTATCTTTCATGGCCGCCCGGTCTCGCTTGATGTCCACTGCCCCCCCCCCCCCTTTAGTTGTGGATTCAACTCAGAAGACACGAAAGTTTGTGCTGCGTGCAACAACTTGCAGATTTTCCTTTCTCTCTCTGTATTTATTCAACAGTTACAAAGATGTGGTTAACTGACAACCGAAAAACCAGCTACGACGAGCACCTACAGAACGCGCCATCCCACGATCGGCTCACCGCGCTAGTCGCCCTAGAAAACAGGAAAAGAACTAGTCTATGCTTATCTACTCCGTGTGTTTATCTATACACAGAGGTTATTACACGAGGTTCTAACTGACAAACTCAGTCAGCTGTTAGCAACAGCGTGACAGGCCACAACACCTAACAGATCAACAACGAGCTTTA
This sequence comes from Avena longiglumis, assembly GCA_030063025.1. Lineage (NCBI taxonomy): Eukaryota > Viridiplantae > Streptophyta > Magnoliopsida > Poales > Poaceae > Avena > Avena longiglumis. The sequence goes on along the minus strand of CP125979.1, from coordinate 20,019,725 downwards.
ACATTTTGGTCGTTAACATTTCACCCCCTTAAGCTTGTTGTTACCTAGTGAATCTCCATTACGCCAAGCTTCTGTCTCAGCTCGATGAACTTGACTTTGCCCAGCGCCTTGGTAAGGATATCTGCTAGTTGCCCATTTGTTCCAATGTGCTCGATGTCGAGTTTCCCCTTCTCAAAGCACTCACGAATGTGATGCAACCTGGTGTCAATGTGTTTGCTTCGGTCATGGAGGACCGGATTCTTGCAGAGGGCTATGGCTGATTTATTGTCCACCCAGAGCTTGAACTTTCCCGGTGGTTTTCCCATCAGAATTCCCAACAGACGACTCAGCCATATTCCCTGACATGCTGCAGCAGATGCAGCCATATACTCGGCCTCACACGAAGAGATTGTTGTAGCTTTCTGTTTCTGTGAGGTCCAGGTGATGATGCTGTCACCAAGGAAGAAAGCAACCCCAGAGGTGCTTTTGCGATCATCCAAGTCACCCGCGTGGTCACTATCACTGAACCCAGTCAACTTTAGCTCGCCGGTGCCCTTCCTGTAACAACATCCATGTCCAAGGGTGCCACTGACATACCTCAGAATCTGTTTTACAGCAGCCCAGTGTAGTGTACTTGGAGTTTCCATATATCTACTGACAATGCCGACAGAGTGAGCTAGATCTGGCCTCGAATTTACCAGGTATCGCAGACAACCAATGACACCTCTGTATTCAGTTGCATCCATTGGCTTGCCTCCATCCCTTTTGTTTAGCTTGAGTCGATTTTCCATAGGTGTCTGGTAGCTATTGCAATCTTCCATTCCTGCACGCTCTAGGATCTTCACTGCATAGCTTCTTTGATTCAGAGTGATCTTACCATCTTTCTGAACCACTTCCATTCCAAGATAGTAAGCCAGCAAACCAAGATCACTCATCTTGAACAGTCTGTGCATCTCTGTCTTGAATTCATGAATTTCATCTTCACTTGTACCAGTGATGAGCAGATCATCTACATACACCCCCACCAGCAGGAAATTCTTTCTATCTCCTCTGCGATACACTGCATACTCTACTGGACTGCGAACAAAGCCAAGTTCTGACAGAGAGGAGTCTAGTTTTGAATACCAGGCTCTAGGCGCTTGATGGAGCCCATACAGTGCCTTGCTAAGCTTGAGGACGTGGTGTGGATGTTGATTGTCGATGAACCCCGGAGGCTGATGAACATAAACCTCCTCAGTGATGTCCCCATTCAGAAATGCAGACTTCACGTCCATGTGATGAACTTGCCACCCTTCGTGTGCAGCTAGTGCAAGCAGAGTGCGTACCGTGTCCATCCTTGCCACAGGAGCGAATACCTCGTCGTAATCCACCCCCGACAACAGACATAACCTTTGGCCACCAATCTGCCTTGTGCTTGATCACATTTCCACTTGGGTCCCTTTTCACTTTGAACACCCACTTCAGTCAATGGCACGGTGGCCACCGAAGTGTAGTGAGCTGCCAGTTTGGTTCTCCACGATGGAATGCAGCTCCACCTTCATGGCCTCCCTCCAAGCGTCGGCAAGAGCTTCCTCCACACTTGTGCGCTCATCACGGTGAGGAGATGAGTTCGCCCTCGCCTTCATCTTTAGCCGAGCACCGTGAGACTCCCGTGTCAAGATAGAGATCACTCACCAGCGGTAGCGATCTTGTCTTGACTCGCCCTCGCAAAGATCCAGTTCATCCCTCGATGGAGGCGTGCACCATTTTGTCGCTGGCCCAAAGATTTCCGAGGCGTTGATCCGGCGCTGCCATGCGCCGCAGAACGGGATGTCACAGGTGTGCACGGCTCGAGATCTACATGAGTCTCAGCTGCTTCAGTGGGAATCGTGGAGCTCCCATTGTCAGTGACAGTCTTGCCTGGATCCGTGACATAGACCACAGTGATCACGCTTTACGGTTGTGGTTCGCTTTACCGACTCCGTGCTCGCCGTTCCTCGAAGGCCACGTCGCGTGTGACATGAAGCTTCTTTGCGACAGGATCGAAGACACGGTACGCCTTGCTTCCTTCCTCGTATCCGATGAAGACGACGGGCAAGGATCGGTCAGAAAGCTTGGTGATGCCCGGGCCGGTCCTTTTCATGTGTGCGACACAGCCGAAGGTGCGGAGATGGGCGACATCGGGTTTCTTCTTCATCCACGCCTCGTATGGAGTCTGCCCTTTCAGCGACCTTGTTGGCGCGCGATTTAGGATGTAGACGGCTGTGCGGACAGCCTCACCCCAGAATTCCGCCAGCACACACATGCTCTTAAGCATACAACGGACCATCTCCACCACAGTTTGGTTCCGGCGTTCCACCACACCATTTTGTTGTGGTGAATATGGTGCGGTGGTGAAATGCCGGATTCCTCCTTCGTCGCAGTAAGCCTTGAACTCTAGTGAGTTGAACTCGCCTCCCTGATCAGATCGGAAAGCGAGCAGCTTGCACTTGCCCTGCAACTCAGCATGGGCCTTGATCTTCTGAAGCGGCGAAGGCCTCGCCTTTGTCTTGATCACCTCGATCCACATGAATCTAGTATGATCATCCACAACGAGTATGAAGTATTTGTTACCTCCACCGCTGCGGTGTAATTGGCCCGCAGAGATCCGTGTGTACAAGCCTCACCATGATCAGCGGAAGGAGGTTGTCTGGAACGGAGTGCGGTGTTGCTTTGCCGAGGGCGCATCCGTCGCAGATTCGTCGACGTGGTTCAACACCGGCATGCCGCGCACCATGGCTTTCTTGGACATCCCGCACAGAGCGCGGAAATGCAAGTGTCCATAGCGTGCATGCCAGAGCCACGCCGGATCGTCCAGGTGCGCGATCAAACACACCGGGGCCGTCGGGTTCAGTACCAGTTTGTATAGACGATTCTTGGATCGCCGCACACGCGCAAGCAGCTGTCGTCCCTGATCATAGATGCACATGAAGCCATCCTCGATCGTCGTCTTGCAGCCGATCTCGTCGAACTGGCCAAGCGATATGATGCTTGTGCGCAACTTCGGAATGAAGTACACGTCGGAGAGGACGCGCTGATGCCCGGACGCACACGTGAAGAGCACAGTGCCCCTTCCACGCACGTCCACGAGTGATCCGTCTCCGAAGCGCACGGTGCCATGCATCCTCTCGTCGAGCGTGGCGAAGACGCCACGGGAGCCAGTCATGTGACTGCTGGCCCCGGTGTCAAGGTACCAGGCGGCATCGTTGGTGGCGATGGGGATAACGCGCTCCTCATTCAGGAACACGGCATGTGGTGCTGCTACATCGGCGGCCACCCCCTGGATTGATGCCATTTGGAGTGTAGGCGAGTCGCCTTGACGTTGGAGCGAGGAGTGCAGATGGCGGACGGCATGCGCATGTCCCCGCCCATCTCAACGAAGAGCATTGCCGGGCCTCCTCCTCGCACCTCGCCACATTTGCTCGCTCCGCGCCTCGCCCTCTTTTTCTTCCGCATTCCTTCTCCCAGTGGCCGCCTTGCTGTAATACCTGCAGCTGTTTTGCGACGCCATCGCCCCGCCTTTGGTTTTGGCGGGGTCTTACCTCCGATGCCGCTGCTGTTCACGGTGTTGCTGGTGTTCCCACCGCGCTGGCGTTGCTGTGACGCCCATTCCTCCTCAGTGAGAAGGAGCTTGCCAACGCCGTTAGTGGCGTCGTCGAGGTCATAGCCCTCTTCGGCGGTGATGAAGCGGCCGGTGAGGTCCTCAATGGTGAGCGTGCGCAGATCGACCGTCTGTTCAATCGCCATCGCCATCATCCTGTACTTGCATGGGACGACGCGGAGGTACTTGAGGATCGCCTTGTACTCATCGACGGGATCCCCGAGTAGCTCGAGATCGTTGATGATCGCCGTCAGGCGCAGAGCGAAGTCCTCAATGTTCTCCCCGGACTTGAAATGGAGCTCCTCCCACTCGCGGCGCCGTGTCTGCGCCTTCGCCTCCCGGATCCTCTCCGAGCCGAGACGCATCGTCTTGATGGTCTCCCAGGCCGTCTTGTCGCAGTCCTTGACCGCTAGTGTCCGGACCAGCTCCGGCGGTACAGCTCGCAGGAGAGCCGCCAGCCGCCTTTCGCCGCCTTCCTCCGCGCCGAACTCGATGACATCCCAGAGATGGGCGGCGTGGAGCTGCACGCGCATCACCATAGCCCACTCTGCGTAATTGGTGCGCGTGAGAGTGGGGTACTGGGTGTTGCCGCTGCTCTCGCGGATCACGCGCTCACGTACGACAATCTTGCCGCCGCTGCGTCCGGAGCTCCGTCCTCGCCGCGGAGTCAGGGACGCTGAGGTGCGGCGCCGTCCTGGCGGCTTGGACCCGCCAGACGCATCGCTCGCCACCTGCGCTCCCTTGGCCTTTTGTTCGCCGCCGCCTTGCCGGAGGTAGACATTGTCAGATCTCAAACCTTGCTCTGATGCCAAATGTAGTTGTGGATTCAACTCAGAAGACACGAAAGTTTGTGCTGCGTGCAACAACTTGCAGATTTTCCTTTCTCTCTCAGATTTATTCAATGCTACAAAGATGTGGTTAATCGACAACCGAAAAACCAGCTACGACGAGCACCTGCTGCACGCGCCATCCCACGATCGGCTCACCGCTTAGTCGCCCTAGAAAACAGGAAAAGAACTAGTCTATGCTTATCTACTCTCCGTGTGTTTATCTATACACAGAGGTTATTACACGAGGTTCTAATCGACAACTCACCACCGTTAGCAACAGCGTGACAGGCCACAACACCTAACAGATCAACAACGAGCTTTAAAATTTTGGTCGTTAACACCCCCGTCCACAATCCCCACGCCCTCGTCTCGTGGATCGCCCACCATGCAAGAAACCCTATCCCTTGGCTACGCCTGCCTTCCATCAAGACTGGACAATCCCAGTCCGCTTTGCTTCAGCTCACTGGGCTGCTATGTCATGTTTCTACACCGCGCTACTGAACGGGCCATGAGGCTGAGCCCCCTGCATATTCGAGACATAGACCGGACCATCACCCATGTCCACATTCTGCCACACGGCTCGGGGGATAGCTCCTTCACCTTCTCCTACCGCTACGTCGCATGCCTCACCTTGAGAAATTCCCGCTTGAGTTCTAGGAACACATCGCCGGGCCACCGCCCGCTTTGCCTCCCTCATGAGTGTGGATCACGGTGCCATCCGGGCCATGACTACTCGCCTTTTCGCCATGGTCAAGGTGGAGAATCCGAGGCATATCCCGCACCACCGGCCTTTCACAAGCACGGCGACGGGAACTACGCCGACGCCTACATCAATGAAGTTTGGGACACGAACTCGCCGCCTGCCTCGCCGGACCAGGACCGCGCCGCCGTCGCCCATGGTCCGCCAGGCCACCCGCCTCCACCACCTTCGCACCGCCATCGGTGAGGCCGCACGCGGGCCCTACACTTGTTCGCCAAGACACCGTGGCGCTTTACTGGCCAGGCCGCACGGCGCCCGGAGCGTCGGCAGATCAAGAGGTCAGAGCCACCAGTGACGAGGCCAGCCCCTAACGCTTCTCGCGGCGGCCCTGCCAACCCGGAAGCCGCCTTTGCTGGACTTTGTCATGCCGCTATGGACTCCGCCAAGGTGGAGGCTCGCATGATGGAGGCGCGCCGTCGGCGCGTGGAGTTTGTGTGGAGATGGTGTTGCCTATGGCGTGATTTCACGCCGAGCCGCTGGAGTTTCTCAGGTCCGCATTCCTCGGAGAGCCGGGCCAGTGGAGGACGAGCCCTTCAGCCTTCAACTTCAATCGACGGTGGGGCTCACTGGAGTGTGTTCGCCACCCTTTTCAAAGATGTTCCTTCGAGGTAAACAACATTCGTCCTCTTCCGCTTCGCTCGAGATCGATAACACACATCCGCCAAATCTGCTGCCCTTCCATGTCGATGGGGCCACCACCATCCCTATGCCCCGGCAGCTTCCTCCTTCCTATAAACCAGCCTTACACTCACTGTCTCCTCCTTTTTCCACCTACCGTCCCCACCCACTGCTCAAACCCCTTTCCTTCGTGCACGCCGCCTCGCCATATTCTCCTGCTCCAAATCCTTTCGATCCTTATACACTCCCATTCCTTTCCACACATGCTTGTGCCTTCGATCCGCGCCGCTTGTGTCCAGCCTCAGCAGGACGCAACACTCCGATACTTGCACCCTCAGCAGCTTTTCCCGCATCAGGTACTTGCGGCCCGACAGCTGTGAGAGGTCATGACAAGCACTTTTCTTGGCGGGCATGGGATCCCTACGCCAGACGGCTCGAGAATCCGGCTGGTGGCACTCTAAGCATGCTTGGCGGTGCCCGCTCACGCACAAGAAAGGCGAAATGGAGCAGCCCGGCGCCACAAGGTCGCCGATCGACAAATTGGCTGGGTCAATCCGATCAAGGGCAAAGCACCTTTGGTGCAGGATGGTGGCAAAGGAAAGGGGAAGGCGATCCTGGAAGATGGGCCGGTGGGCCTGACGGTTGTTGCCCGCCCAGTGCATCAGATCACACTGCGCCCGTAGCCGGTCATCGCTTCAGACTACAATCAAGACTGATCTCAACATTCCAGCAGAAAAACAACCGCAGCTCGTCACCTACTGTCGTCGCAGCGAGCGAATCAAGAAGATGCATGATGGTGCTCGGGTGGGCTCGGTAGAGAGAGCGGTGCAGCGCAAGGCCAATTCCACGGACGGCTCCGAATCTTCGGTTGGCTCAGGTTCCACCTCGACCCGTAGCCGCAAAAAGAGACGCATCCCTGATGTCTACGCACTTGCCCCTCTGCCTGTCACCGAGACGCCTGATGTCACAGACGCCGACACCCCGACCTTGCAAGATGCCGTGGCCTGCTCAACGTGGATCGCTTGTCAAGAAGAAGGCCAATGAGGGACCTCAAACCGCAATGGATCTCATGGTCAAGTCTCTTTCAGCTCCTCGATCGCGCTTGTCATTGCGTAGATATGGTGTTTGTTTTTGTTTTAACCACCGCATTTCCCTTTCCTTAAAAGTCGGTGTCGCTCACTATGTGCCGCACGCTGACCGACATCGCACTTTTTATTTACCAACTGTACTGCTCCACCCTCTAATGCAAGCAGCAATTTGTTTCTCTTAATTGTGTTCGTACTCACATCTTATTTCCACTTTATCATCGTGACATCGCATCTCTTTTTTCCTTACACCTTTGGGGAAATTTAACGATCAAATGAAGATTATCAGTTGGAATGTCCGAGGCTTGGGGATGCGGACAAGAATGCAATTATTCAAACTAATCTTTGAATCGAGGCACATCCGTCGCAGGAAACTAAGTCGCAAACCATTGACACGCTCAAGCCGAGGGAATTCTTGCCTCGAGGTACACCAACTATGTATATCAACCGCAGATGGTACTGCTGGGAATTCGATTGCTTGGTCAGAGAAGAACTATGACATTACAGTCAAGTGCCAGGAGAAATGCTCCCTAACAGCAATGGTCTCATCAACAAGTGACAACACAATGTTTATGCTCACGAATGTTTATGCCCCATGTGAGGCTCAGGAAAGAGTACAATTCTATGACTACTTGAGAGAGCTCAAGGTGAAATAACGATGTCATGGGCTATTCCGGGACTTTAATATTTACAGTATATGCATGAGAAGAACAATAACAACATTGCTTGGGCTGATATGGAGGCTTTCAACAATGGATCAATGAACTTGAACTAATGGATATAGACATTTGCAACTCAAAGTATACCGTCAAACAAAAGGCTCTCCGACACTCATCAAGTCGACAGAGTTTTGTTCAATGTAAGCTAGCGTAGGTTTATCCACTCCCAATGCAAGGCAATTAGGCCCTACATCGACCATAAGGCCATCATGCTAGACACTTTGGCGCTATCACACGCATCAAAGATTTTTCGATCACGAAGACTATCGTTGGGCTGCAATGACCTCATTGAGATCACAAAAGGAATCTTGGCTCGAGGGACAAGGGAAATGTCCGCAGTTTCAAAAATCAATTACAAACTAAGGGCTATAAGAGCTGCAACCAGAGCATGGCAGAAAAACAAAAAGTCTATCACGACCATACACTCGAATGTCGATCATGTCATCCAATACTTTGATGCAGTTGAGGAATGGCGCCACCTGTTTGTGACTGAATTTGATTTCAGAGCCCTTTGCCACGATAAAGTTAAGGAGCTTTGCAAAGAAGAAAACCAGAGATGGAGGAGAAGAGCAAAGATTAGGTGGTGTCAACTAGGCGATGAGAACACGACCTTTTTCCATACCATGGCTACCTACAGATTCAGGAAAAATAAAATCAAATTACTCAGGCTAGGAAATGAGGATTTCTTTGGAGAGAAGGACAAGTTAAAGATTGCCACTGACTACTTTAAAGAGTTTTTTGCTGAAAGGAGACCCTGGGCAAGGAATATTGACTTACATCGCCTATATAATAACCAGCCTGCCATGCTACTAAGACTGTCGGCTCCCTTCACTTGGGACGAAATCAAGCAAGCACTAATGAAGGCACCGCCCAACAAAAGTCCTGGACCATATGGTTTCACCAATGAGTTCTTCAAGCATTATATTCTAGAGGTCAAGGACCTCCTTGAGTTATTTAACTCCCTGCATAACCAAAGTCTTGATCTATCCGAGTCAACTCAGCCCTTATTGCCCTAATCCCAAAGATGTACATGCCGCTGGAGGTGAAGGATTACAAGCCAATATCGCTAAAGACTACATCCCCAAACTCATTGCGAAAGTCATGACAAATGACTACAACCAATGGTCAAAGAGTTGGTGGATGACATGCAATCCGGATTCATTAAAAATAGGACAATTGTTGAGAACTTCGCAGCAGCTATTAAAATGGTGCAATGTGCAAACAAGCACAAAAAACCAATTATGGTTCTAAAGCTGGATTTCCAGAAGGCTTTTTACTCTGTACACTGGGAAGCTGTCTATGAAACCATGAATGTAAGGGGTTTCCCACCGCTATGGATAAAATGGGTGAAGGAGCTGCTTGAAACCTCTCAAGCACAAGTACTGATAAATGGACAGTGTGGGCAGAGATTCAGGATTAGGAGAGGGGTACGCCAGGGTGATCCACTTTCACCCTACATTTTTATCATACTAGTAGACATCCTACAACAATCGCTTAAAAGAGCATATGAAGTCTGGTTACAACACCCAATCGAGCAAGGTACCCCAATGCCGCCTCGCAATATGCCGATGACACCCTCCTCATACTCCATGGGTCAAGAAACCAGCCGAGATCGCCAGACACCGGATGCCTTTATGGATTTCACGGACCGAATTAACTATCATAAAAGCACCCTTGTCCCAATGAACCTAATGAGCAGAAGCCGCAGCTATTGCGGAAATCATGGGTCGGACTACAAGCTTACCATGCACCTACAGGCTGCCCTATCACGCATACGGATCACACGGGTAATGCTTCAACCAGGATCGACCGCATCGGTAGTCGCTCACCGGGATGGATGCCGGGATGCTAAATATTGGAGGCCGTGTACGGATGATTAACTCGTGATATCGCCATACCCAACTTCTTTATGAGCTGCATTCGGTGGGATCAAGCCAGCATTGACATAATAGACAAAGTTAGAAGGGCATTTCTATGGAAAATAAAGAGGAAGTTAATGGAGGACACCGCCTCGTAGCTTGGAATATTGTCACTATGCCAAAAGCACAAGGGGTTGGGAATCAGAATTTGGCTACGCACAATAAAACTCTAATGGCCAACATGACGGCGAAACTGCTATCCAAGGAACAGACCTGCTTCTCATGGCTAGCTAATTGGTACCGCAAGATTACATCCCGCACCACCTGCAAAGAAAGGACTCGCCATTCGAAATCCATCATGCAGCTAATACCGATGGTACAGAAGCAACATATTGCGAGGTAGAAGACAGTACGAGGAGGGCATTCTCGGCAGACAACTAGACAAGTTTGGGCCCTTACAGTTCTCACCGCTGTCCTATACTCTTTTGCCATTGACCAATTTTGCACCGTAATCGCAATTCCAAAATGCTACTGGCAGATCAGCTTGCACCAGCCACTATCAAGGATCCGAATCCCAACTACAACATGCTCCTAATTCTTGCAAGCGTTACACGGGACCCAACTAACAGGGACTCTAGACGATCGATCACAACCGCTAAACCACCACGCATAAGAGACCTATACAAACTTTTCAAAGGACGAGGAACGTTGTGGGCACCGTGAAATGGATATGGATTAGAGCGATCCCACGTACACAAAATCTTCCTGTGGCTTGCCTATAGAGACAGACTAAACACCAAAAGCAATATGGTAAAGAAGAAATGGTGCGGGGATGGGGGCTGCGATCAATGCCCAGCCGTGCTCCACGTTCAAGCACATTGCGCTGCACTGCAGACAAGCGGACTGGGTATGGGAAAAGCTTCAGATTGCAGACACGGCCAAGACAGGGTCTGAATTATCGGTCTTATTCAATACCCCAAGGAAAGAGGATAAAACCTGGCCAATTTGCATTGCTGCTTGCTTGCTAGCACTTTGGCAAGCTAGGAATGCTCGGGTCTTCAATCACACGCAAACAAGTAGAGAAGCACTTTTCAATAACATTGCCCAATACATTTCCCTCTGGGCACACAGAACAGAGAAACTTAAGCCGCAACTACTGATTTGGGCAGCCTTATTTGAGAGTCCTTAGCTTTTTTCTCTCTTTTCTTAGCTTAGCTTTACTCCCTAAACCTCCTGGATTTTGCCAGTCAAATGCTGTGATCCTTTGTACACTCTGCTGTAACCATAAGGTCAGGGTGCCCCCTACCTTCATATATAAATATATATAACTTCAAAAAAAAAACTAGAGCAAGAAAAATAAAAAAAAGACAAGAAAAGAAAGATTTATATATGACGGGATTACCACTATGTTGAATTACCTTAGATCCTTTAGAAAAAACATAGTTTTTTGGCCCAGTCACAACCTTGCCTTAGGAATAAGTCATGCTTGACAAGGCTTTCTTTGAACCAAGGTCCAATAAGGCTCACACTTTGTGGGTCACATATGAATTCCTCTAGCAACTTGCCAGTGTTGTCACAGTGGAACATGTGACCATAGGAGGGATCATAAACTAGCACATCTCCCTTGTCAGACATAACCAAATGTTGTGTAATCGAAAAGTCAAAAACCCCACGGGAGTTCAACACGGTACTTGAATGACCAAACCTCTCTTTGGTAGTCCTCTGCATGTACTATGCGGATGTTTATGTTTACAACACAAAGCTGGAATCTCGACAGATTACGTATAAATATCGGTGAATTCCTAGACTTCTCCTAAGTACCGCCGACGCTTTGCCAAAAAAAATCCTAGACTTTCCCTAGCGATGCTTCCTTTCTTTTTTATCCAGGTAGCTATCGAACTAAACGGCTCGCGTTGTGGCACAAGAACCCGAACGCTTAGCTGATAAAACTATTATGGTGGATTTATTTTGTTGGCTTAAACGTCGTTCAAACGCCCGCATAGTACGTGCCCTAACACCCAGATTTTGACGACCATCTTCCCACTACCAAGGCAGCTAAAGCCAGTTGAACCTTCCATGCGGCACAAACGAGTGCATAATGTAGTAGCATCAGCCGGGCGGCACATGATCCTGAATGATTCAACAATTGTGTCGAAAATTAGTATGTCGGCAGCGTCATCGCTGCTTGGGGCCCAGTGAAGGCAGTTGCGGAACACGACGGGTGGGGCCAAATAATCAGTGGTGGTTGTTTCTTCGTTCAAGGCTAGCATAGCTTCCTCCACGCGAGGGTTATCTGAAGGGACGGCTCCAATGCGCCTCGGCGAGCGCCCCCGCCACTCTTCATCATGGATGTAGCTTCTGTTTGAAATATAAGATGTTTGTTTTAGGTTGAAGAAAATGAATCTTACTTTAGTGTGTAGGTTCATTTCAAAGTTGAGTGAACCTATATACTAAAACAAGTCTAGATTCATCTTCTTCACAAATCTAAAACATCTTATATTTTAAAACGGAGGGAGTAGTAGGCATCTTCGAGATTGTTCCGGTACAAGATGCGGTACTCGCCGGATAGGCGGTGGAGGTACAACGCCATCATGCAGCCTGTGGTGGCGGTGAGGCGCTGGGAGGAAGCGCGCGGCGGTGGCGGTGGAGGCGCGAGGGAGCAAGACTGACGCTGTTACAGATGATGAAACGGCCACTCGAGGAGGAGGAGAGGAGCAGGAGGCCATCACAAGAGGCATGGATGTGGAAGTTCTTGTAGTCATCCAACCCTAGGACGGGGTAGCCACGCCGACGACCGACGAAATCAGGGGTGGAGACGAGGTCCTCCTCCAAGATTGGATCTGTACTGGGCGTACCGTACAGTACGGAGGAATTAGCCTTTTTCAAAAAATTACTAATATACTCCCTCCGTCCAAGAATAGATGTCTTAGGTTTTTTAAATTTTGGATGAATCTATATACTAAATAGTGTCTAGATTCATCTAAATTTTGATAAATTTGAGACATCTATTTTGGGACGGAGGGAGTATATAATATGAAATATATGCCCTTGATACATCATGAGATATATTTTCATATGATATCTATATAATAATATCATAGTTTTTCAAAAAGTTTGGTCAAACTTTTCTTTTCAAATAACAATATAGCCTTGAGATGGAGGGAGTAGACAAGTAGACCCATTAACACTACCTCTCCCGTCCATGCGTTCATAATTTAATAATAATATAACGACGATCAAGAGTAAATAGGAGATGTTGCGGCAGTTGGTTGGAGAGCAAATGATATGATAGGTCATGTTATGCATGCAAGTCTTCTGTAAAATGATCGGTGGCAAGGCTCAGCCCTTATGCTTTGTGTGTGTGTGTGTGTGTGTGTGTGTGTGTGTGTGTGTGTGTGTGTGTGTGTGTGTGTGTGAGTGATCTCATAAGTACATGGCAACGGAGGGCTCATGTAATAATCTTTTACAGCCAAGGTGCAATCAGAAACTGATCTTGCCTGATCATGCAACACAAAACAAGGTCAAAATAAACATCACTCGGTAACACGCACAGCACAGTTTGACACGCAACTAAACAAAACTGGTAGCTTTCCATTAAGTTTACCTTATTTCTCAACAACAAACTTTGACAATTCTATTTGCGAAAACTAGCCTCACTGCCCACAAAAACTTAACAAAAAGATATGTACAGACATTTGGCGAAGAGATGACACCAAAAAAAAACTTTAAAAGTGACAGCTTCCAAAGACTGGCCACCTCATATGTAGAATCTGTACTTAGGAGAACCAGAGTCTTGAATCTGTAAATGTAAATGTAGCTTCAAGACTTTGTATCGATCTCGATCCTCGCCCAATAGCCAACACTGCAGCTCTTGGTCGGTATAGGAATGCCAGGTGACTGGTCGGCATTTTGTACTTTCCAAGAGCAGAACTGTGTGTCGTGGACAAGGGGATTGCTTGCGCGGACTGGTGGAGATCCCATAAAGTACGGAGGAGAAGCCTGCAGATTGTCAAACATTCTATTACTAACAGAAACTTGGTTAATTGGCAAGTAGAGGTTGGACTGTTTGTTTACCTGTGCTATAAATTTACTCCGAACACAACCTCAAAAGGAAAAAGAGGAAGATATGAAAAGAAGGTTTAATCCAAAATGTGATAACTTATGACTGGAAAGTCAAAGCACATCACAGAGAAAGACCAAATTCGATGTTATTTTCGAGAGAGGGAGAGCTGCAGAGAAACAGACTGACCTTGCTCACAAAAATCAGAGAGATCTTGTGCAGTTTTGAGATCATGAGCCTAGATAAATATCAAAACATTTAAACTTCAGAAAATATCTGATTAACTTTGAAGATCTTTGGAAACCCAATAGATTATGAAAAATCAGGCCAGAGCAGCGTCTAGATGATCCAAATAATATAAGTCAACAGTATGCATTGAAATGGGCTGAGTTTGGTAATTTCATGAAAACACGTTCAGGATGTCTGGAAAATTCCGCAGCTACTGATTAATGTGGTCAAGATTTCAAATTTATGAACCATGGTAATATCTAGAAATAGAAGTATAACTTCCACTTTTGCATGGTATTGGACATCTGATCGCTCCGCTCCGGCTTTCTGTGCATTGGTATGTTTCCATCATTGTTTTCTGTCCTCTGCTTTTGTAGCTCTTTCATTTCCTCCATTGTTCCATCACAACAACGTTCGGGGCCTTTGTAAGGCATAACCTATGAAGAATTCGTCAGTCACAGTTCACCATAGACAGAAACTATATCATGCAAGGAAAAAATAGCTAACCTGGTTAAGGATTCACGACACCCATCAACTTCCTGGGGTTTGATGGTGGAAATCAGAAAAGAGATCAGCAGTTCAACAGGCAGGCAAGGCCAATGAATGTTTACACAAGACAAAAATAAGACAGATGCATGTGTTCATTATGTGTACCATCAATCAAGAGTCAGTAGGAGTTGGAACCAATGTTGCAGCAATTGGTTGTAGAGCAAATGAATGAGAGGTCAAGTTATGCAGGGGTTACGCAAAATAAGCAGTGCCGTGGCTCAGCATGGCTGTCAAAAATGTTGTATACTATAACTTGTTCGTTATCTCAGAAGTTCATGGAAAATTTCAGGTCGACCACCATGAAGGGCTCCTGTGGTCTTGCTCTCCATAAAAACAGTAGTAGGCTTTTGGAAATACCATGCAACAGAACACAAGGTCGAAACATTCAATAAAACATCCCCTCGACACGGCGATCAGCAACTAAAGAAAAACAGTAATTTCCATTATCCATTCAAGTTACCCCCTCCGACCCATATTAGTTGACTCTAATTTGGATGTATCTATCACAAAAACTTGTCTAGATACATCCAAATTGAAATCAACTAATATGGGACGGAGGGAGTACCTCATTTTCTCAACAACAAAGTTTGACAATTCTATTTGCCAAAACTAGCCTGACTGCCAACTAAACTTAACAAAAAGTTATATACAGGACTTCCCATGAGATGACAGTATGACACAAAAAAGAAACCTTGAAAACGAGAGCTTCCTGAGGCTGGCGGCTCATATGTACAACTGTACTTGTAGGGAGAACAGGAGTTAGAACTACAACTTCACAGCGGATCTCTAAGCGACCATGAAACTGATAAATGTAGCTTCAAGACTTTGGAATGGACCCTCCCCTTGTCCAGTAGTCAATACTGCAACTCTTGGTTGGTATAGGAATACCAGGTGACTGATCAGCATTTTCTACTTTCCAAGAGCAGAACTGTGTATCGTGGACAAGGGGATTGCTTGCGCGGACTGGTGGAGATCCCATAAAGTATGGAGGAGAAGCCTGCAGATTGTCAAACATTCTATTACTAAAAGAAACTTGGTTAAATGGCAAGTAGAGGTTGGACTGTTTACCTGTGCTATAAATTTACTCCAAACACAACCTCAAAAGGGAAAAAAAGAGAGAAAGAAATGAAAAAGAAGTTCAATCTAAAAATGCGATAACTTGTGACTAGAAAGTGGAAGCACATCTCAGAGAAAGACCAAATAATATGATATTTTTGAGAGAGAGAGAGAGAGAGAGAGAGAGAGAGAGAGAGATCTGTAGAGAAACTAACCTTGCTCAGGATGAAATCAGAGAGATCTTGTGCAGCTTTAAAATCATACTCCCTGTACGATCTGAATAAAGAAGAATCATCAGTCCAGTTAAAGATTAAAATACTGAAACTCCCGTTGCAAAAAAAAATACTGAAACTCAAAATAAATATCAAATAGAAGTCGATGAATTATGAAAGTTCCAGATCTGAGATGACTTCATTCGCTGTAAAAGCGAACAAAGTGTTGCACAGTGTTGTCCATGTAAAAGTTCAGGCAAAGTCTAGATGATCCAAATTTCATACAAAAACGTATTTTAGGATACTCGAAAATTCTGTAACTACTGATTAATGTGGTCAAGATTTAAATTACAAACCATAGTAAAATCTAGCTGACCAGACAAGTATACCTGCCACTTTTGCATGGTATTGGACACCTGATCGTTCGGCTTTCTGTGCTTTGGTACGTTTCCATCACTGTTTCTGCCCTTTGCCTTTGTAACTCTTTCATTTTCTCCATTGTTCCATCACCATGACGTTCAGGACCTTTTTGCAAGGCATAACCTATGTATGTATAAATAGTCAGTCACAGTTCACCATACACAGAAACTGCATCATCCGAGGGAAACACTGGCTAACCTGACGAAGGATTCACGACACTCATCAAATGCTCCATACCCATGTCGCTAAGAGAAACCAAGATGCTTCGCTCAACAAGGCCCTGCACATCGAAAAATTCGCAAAATTAGGAGTAAATCAAGCTTTTTATTAAAAAAAAAACTTGCAGAGTTGCATTCTTGCATTCAATAACATGAGCCCAGCAAGATTTCCCCTTCACACAACTTATAAATAGCAGTAAATTCACCGAGAGTTGCACAGAATCTCGCTTCTTCAAATTTCAGCTACAATTATGCTGTGCAACAATCTCAAAACTTGTTTTTCATATATCTAGTCTTCACAGCCAGAACTGAGACTGGAGTAGTAAACACGATTCGTACCAAACCCCAAAATTGTCCCCAAGAACTACCGGAATATGTATGTAATCAGCTGAATCAACTGACAAGTAATAAAGCGCCAGAGGAATTCACAACAGCAATAACCCACAGCAAGAAGTGAGTTTTCCATGGCAAATTAATTAGAGTACCCAACCGGCAATACCCACCACCGCAAGAACCAAACTTAATTAACTACCTTCTGGAACTTCTGTTCCGGTACAGATTTTGTTTCTTGCTATATCTGTCCTTGCCATCCAGAACGCCAGAACCGAACCTAGTACTGCAACATGTTGGTACCCTGAATCCTAAATTGTTCCCCTTTTTGCCCGACAAGATTCGTATACACGCGGCTAATCAATTGATACAAGCATCGGAGTAATTTGACACCGGCAATAACCGAGTTTCCCATGGTGTATTAATTAGAGTACCCAACCGGCAACGGCAATACCCGCCGCGAGAACCAAACTTAACCACCTTCCTGAACTGCCCTTTTCCCCTGACAAGAGTACCCCAAGATTCGTATACACGCGGCTGGATCAATTGATACAAGCATCGTAGAAATTTCACACCGGCAATAACCTAGTTTTCCATGGTGTATTAATTAGAGTACCCGACCGGCAACGGCGAGGTCCACCGCGAGAACCAAACTTAACTACCTTCCTGAACTGCTGTTTCGGTACAGATTTAACGCCCATGGAAGCAAGCAAAACCATCTCCCATGGGACCTCACAACAACCTAGGCAGGGCGCGAGAAGCACAGCGTCGTTCTAGATTGGGCACTACTACATCTTGCTTCCTCCAAAGAACTCGCTAACCAGACCATGAGCAGAACCCAAAGCAGAGGAAGAAGCGAGCAGGAACCAAGAACTCACCTAGACCGGCGCGTCGACGGGAGCGCGAGCGAGCGAGGGTAGGCGGCGGCGGAGGAAGCGAGACGTGGAGAACCGGCAGCGTCAGCCGCGAGTGGAGAGGACGAGGGCGTGGGATGAGAGGAGGGGAAAGCGACGGCCGCCGGAGAAAGAAAGGGTTCGGTTCGTGTTTGGGCGCTCGAGGATATTATTTTATCATCCGAGGGTGGACCGGAGGGGGGCGCCGCGATGGAGGGCCACGATCGACGCGAGGGAAAGGAGCGAAGGAAAGCCAATGCGGTTTCGCTTTGCGTCACGTGATGGTTCGGATCGTGTCATGTGCGGCGGTTGCGTGTGCTGCGCACGCGCCTCGAGAGACGTGGTGTGGTGTGCCCCCCCGCGTGTGGGTCGAGAGAGACGGCAGTTTCGTTTGTGCCTTCAACTCCTTCGTTTCCTTTTGCACCCGGACGTGCGGAGGTGGATCCGTTCACGATGTTTTTTCTCCTCGTCTTCTTTCTTGTTTTCCTGGAGACCTCCGCCGTTCGCCTTCTCCACGGAAGAGAGACGAAGACGCCGCCTCTCCCACCTGGCCTCCTCACCGGCCTCTCCTGCTCGGCCTCCTTCTCGGCCTGCCATTCCCTCGTGTTGCCACCGCCGCCTTCTTCCTCGTCGCCGCCGCGCCACCACCTTCCTCGCCTGGGGACTCCCGGCCACACCTCGGAGCTCCCACCGCCGAGCGCCTCTGCCGCCTCGGTTCCTCGCCAACCTTTGCCACGGGGCCGTGGGTCTTGCCACGGCCGCCTTGCTTCCGGTGGTCGAGCTTGCTTCCATGGGCGACCAAGCTTGCTTCCAAGAAGGAAACGAGCTTTGCTTCCATGGGCGGGCTGGGTTGCGCCACGGCTGCTTGCTTCCATGGGCGGCCGTGGTTGCTGCCAACGACAGCCGGTCTAGCTTTTGCTATAAGTTCTCCGGCGAGCTCTTCCGACTAAATTCTTTGGCCATGTATCCGACGAAGTCATTTTTTGCTACATTAGAAGAACTTTGTTACTACAACCGTCTTGTGATTTTGCTACAACAGTGTCAACTTTTTGCTACACGGTCTCCGGCGAGAGTCACCGGCGAGTTTTTTCCGACGATGTCTCCGGCGAAGTCGGTTTTGCTGCATTAGCACATTTTTTTGCTGCATGGTCTCCGGCGAGGTCTCCGGTAAGGTCTCCGGCGAGACGTTCTATTTCTGAAACGAACCGGTTTTTTACTTGTAAAAAGCGGGAACATATACGTAGAACGCAGGATATTTTCGTTAAATGGACACGCTACGGATTTTAAGCGACGACGCTCTCGTCTGGGGGATGCCTAGTGTTGTCCTTTTGAGAACTGCTATACGTACGATGAATTCTAGTAGGAGTGTGTGAATGACACCTCCGCGATCACTCCCATGGCCCTTCGTTTGCATCAGAGCATCAACATGGGCCAGTGGATGACAGGGTCGTACAAGAATCATATAGAAAATGTCGTATGCAAAGTAATTTTGTTTCCTTTTTTACTTTCGCTTGTGCTCCTTCTGCACGTAATTAGAAGTGTGTGAATGTATAGTCACTCGGCGATATTGTTCAATAATATAAACTACCGTTTCGGTAGCATAATGATAGCCTATTCACCATATAATTTAAGCTTCTAGCACGTAAATTACGGGGTCTCGGAAGCTAGCAAAAAGAATGAATAGTTTGTATGAAACTTTTTCGGTAGCACCTCTCAATTTATGTTTGTATTTGGAACTGATGAGACCAAACGCCGAGTGTGATAAAAATCTTCAGAAGACATTCGAAAATAATCGATTTTATGCTTCAGGTACTACCCTTACCTGAGCAAAGGTACTCTCATAAGATCTCCATAATGCGAAAAGATATGGCAGTTCTGGAGGTGAGAGAAACAATGGTTGTATGAACCACCAAGATTTATTCGGCAACAAACTCCACCAAAAAGGTGAGACGGCATGACATGAAAAGAAAGGTGGACATCAAGTTGGGCAGTAAACATTGGACCAAGCTAAATCCTAAAACTAAAAGTTTGTCAAAATTTAATAAGGAACATCCGATTGATGTTTCATTGCACTCTCAGGAGAGTGTTTATAAAATCGCTGAATAATCCACCTTCGTTGTTGTAACAGAAGACTTAGCTGGCAGCTTTTACCTGATCATACGCGTGAGAACCTGGGTGCGGCCATTGTTGTAGAGGTGCCTGCACCCTCGGCCTCGATGCTGTCCTGATCATGTCAGCCTCCGCGATCACTCCTACTAGGAGGTCCTCCACAGCGGCCTTTGCCACTGCCCACCCTTGTCGGATGCTTCACTGCAAGCTTCCTGAACATCATGTCGTCGTGGAGGAAGTACGCCGGGATACTGGATGCCGCTAACACCACCGTTGTTGATCATGTGGCTTCCCAGGCTGTTGGCGGCAAGGAGCACCTTCCACCCCGAGACTCCGGATCAAGTGTTCTACTAATAATTTCTTTAGGGCCTCTTGTAATCAGTGCTTTCTCCAAATTATTGCAATCACACTTGCAAGAAACTTTAGCAGTCAACATTTTGATCTGCGGTTATACAGAAAATATAGAAAATAGAAGGTACAAAATATGGTTTCAAAGGAGAAAATGTACCCAGTCTAGTAGCTCTGCTAGAGTGTTAAGGTGAAACTGAAGTTATCATCCTTAATCACATATGAATCTACTTCTTTTCTCTTGGCAAAATTTATATTTCCAATATGAAATACTGTGGCTACAACCTTAAATACAACTTTCTGTAAAATAATTCAATAATGGTGTATGTCATTATAACTGAAACTTGTATTCCTAATAGATTTTGTACGAGCCTGTTCTTCCTCACTGATTCCAACTATGTGCATGGGCCCTCCTTGTTGCTAAACAGTATTCTTTTGCATCATTCAAATCTTCAACCTCCATATAGATTGACTGACTGAGGTAATGAGAAGATGTACTATCAGCCAATTTGTACCTCTAAGTATCCTCTGCAAGTTACAGAAATCCATTGTAAGGAATTGACCTTTTAGACTACATTGATGTACCGCCAGATTTTGTCCTGCTCAACTGACAGATTCATGAATTCTACTGTTATGAATAAATTAAGCACGTGCATGCACGTTTCATGCAAGAGGAAATATCTGAAAGTATAATTTAGTAGTACAATACAATAAACATTATGCTCTGGAGAAAGATAGTGCAATTAGACAAATTATGTAGAAAATACAGGTAAAATTTAATATTTTTTTTCAGTAAAATTAGATTGTATCAGCTTACAAAGTGGAATCTTGGTAGACATGTCACAAGAAGTATTGTATATTTACTGGTGCAAGTCAGCTTCGCATGATTCATCGTTTTTTGGCAAAGCCAGTGTGATCACATCAAGAAATTCATTAAGACATTCACTTGGAACCACTAAGAATACTGTGAAACAAAAAGATCATCAAATTGGGAAATGAGAAACTACATTACAATATTTCACGCACACACACACACCATTTCCTTCAGTACAACACATGCAGCTAGTTAGTTCATAGCTCACATAACTCAATCAGTCGTGTTGCATTACTATCTTCTAAAGCCTTTGATGTATAGACGGAGGTCAAACAATTTATATTCTCTAATATGTATTTTCCACAATGAAAGAACTTAGAATTCTGAAGACATTAGCTACTGATGTGAAAGATACAAACATGGTAGGACAGAATTAAGGATACCTGAAAAAAATGTCAACGTAGTGGCATGAAGGCGGCCTCTCGTCTGGGGTGCAGCGTGTGCCGGCGGTTTTCTACGTGTGTCAATTTGTTTTTCTTAAAAATTCCCTGAAGTAAAATAAATAGGATATGCGAAAAAAAGGGTATTTATTTCCTCAAGCATTGGACATACAACATGGAAAACAGGATATTTATTCCCTCAAAACAGAATTAGTACTGCTCCATCTAGACTACAAAGATGTCATTTTCTTGTTCGGCACAAATTCTATAGCCAACTTTTGATGTACTTGTAGGCTTTCAGTTATCCATCAAGTTGTCTAAAATACAAATGTGCTGAGATCACTTCACCATTTTTATGACTATCTTGATTCCTCAAATATATCTTTTGAACAAAAACACAAGAGAAGGAATACCATGATATTTTCACCATCTAGAAAGTGAATAAAGGAATACCTCGGTCTGTAAGAACGAAGCTGTCTGTAAGAACGAAGCTGAACTGCAGGCTTCCTCCTTCAGTCCTCCAACAGGCAGGGCCGATGTGTGCAGGCAGGGACGGGGTGTGCGCGACAGGGACGGCGCCGGCAGGGGCGACGCAGGCGGGGGCATGGTGTGTAAGGCTGGCAGAGGCGGCTAGCGGGGCCGTGTGGCTGGCGGCGGCTGAGCCCGTGGGGGGCGGCGGTTGAGCACGCGGCGGCAGGGGAGGCTAGCCGCGATCCACGTCGGTACGGGGGAGGCTAGCCACGATCCACGCCGGTACGGGGGCGGCTACCGGGGTCGTGCAGCTGGCGGTGGAGGCTGGCGGCGTCGCATGAGTGGTCCGGGGCGGCGTCTTGTGCTGCAGGGCAGCGACGGCTGGGTGAGCGCGGCGCAGTCAGCGTAGACGGGGGAGGTGGTGGCACACGCGGGGGCGGTGGAGGCTGCGGCGGTGGCAGGCGTCGCGGCTGGGGCTGGGCCGCGCAGGCGATGGATGCTGCGGCGGGGGCTGCGCAGGCGGGTGGATGGCGTCCGGAGTGGAACTGCCTTTTTGTGTTGACAGAAATTGGGAGTCGTGAGACGGTCCTCGCGGGAGTGTCCGCGCGGTGATGAGCCCCGATAAAGACGGCGCTAACTTGGTGCGTCCGATAGCTGTTTCGTACGGTCTAAATTGTTTGGATTAGACCCTTTGGATCTTTTAAGAGTAAAATGCACGGTTAGTACTCGAACTTGACGGCAGGGTTCACATTTGTCACTGTACTCAAAGAATACGCAATTACGGTCACTAAAGACGATCTGCGGTGTAGCTATGGTCACTGGTCGCCCGTACAACATTGTATTCACTGATGTGGCAAGTTCTGGAACTCATATGTCTGCTCCTCTACCTACACAGGAATTATTTTACAATGATAAAAACCAAAAGGCCTAAAATACAAACTTTACAAAGAGAAAAGGTTGTCTCCTCCAAATAAGATAATGTCCCACTCTCGCGCTGGCTCAAGCCAAATCCTCGCCATGGCGTGACCTTCCACCTCACGGGGCGCCTCGATCGTGCCTACCCCAAATCCTCTATCTCCCATCTCAATCGGACGAGAAGGGGATCTCGCGAGGATCCCTAGGAAATTCTTGAGGTGGCGGGGTCATCGGTCGGGGCTAGCGAGAGCCCGCCCCCATCGTGCGATGTCTCGTAGTCATAAATATCGCTCAACACGGGGCATGTCGCTCTTGCCGTGCTCCACGATGGTGGCGCCCATGGTCTCCTCGCCGGCCTTCGAAGCTTCTGCGCCGATGTTTGGCGCGGTCCATGGCCTCGATGCTAACGGATGTCATAGCAGCGGTATCGCCGCAATGACGAAACTCGTGCTCACGCGACCTTGCATGGCGCCAAGAGCGTTGACGCCGTCGCGTCGCTGACGCATCTTAGAAGATGCGCATGCATGGAAGAGCACGTTGTCCTTGTCGGGTATGCCAGCGTGAGCAGAAGCGGACGTGGCAGTGCCGGCGTCCGAGCGCGAGGCAACGGCGGGCCAGGGCGTTGCGCCTCACCGCATCCTTGACTCTATCCCGCTCTACTTCCAATTGACACAAGCGGGTAGACTCATTTTTGGCTTCGGTCCGCTCGTCGACGCGCATACATAGGTCAACTAGCAAAGCTATTACTCAGCCGAGACTTACGCGCACATACAACTAGCTCTCAAGCACGCTGCTAGATCTGCTTTGGACCGGTCGTTGGGATCGATTGGATCGCCACAGGGCCACAGTGTCAACCGGCAGCGCCGATGCTGGATGGGTGGAGGTGGCGGACGCCCATCCTCGTCGAAATGGCCACCGGTGGGGGACATTTGGTGGGGAAGGCGGCTGCTGCTGTACAGCGTCGGAGGAAGCATTGGAGGCGCGGGCGGAGGAAGCATTCTAGACGACATACGGTTTTGCACATAACCCCCTCCTGCAGATGCCCCCTCTTCAAATTATCAACAGCTGTTCTGATAAGTGGGTCCCGTGGGTACCACGTCGACAAATACGACGCGTTTTTGAAGCCGGTGACGTAGCTGACCATGCCAATCGTCTTTAGTGACCGTAATTGTATATTCTCTGAGTACAGTGATGAATGTGAACCTCGCCGACAAGTTCGAGTACTAACCATGTATTTTACTCATCTTTTAATATTAGTCTAGATAAATCAGGTTGAGTGGTCTTGGAAGAACCGTTTCAGATTCCTAAAGGGAAGAACGGTTTCATATTCCTGAATAGAAGGCATGTCTATTTGAAGGAGTTTGTTCTAGAGGCTAATAATAAACATGTTTTTATTTGTTTGTCTCACCGTGTATAATGGTTTAATACCATCTATCACTGTGTTAAGCAGAAACATTAATACATGTGTGGTATGTAAACAAATCAAATTCCAGGTAACCTCTAGTTAACTAGCTCATTGGTCAACCGATGATCGAGGTTTTCCGATCATGCATATTTATGTCAATTGACAATAGGGTCACGTCATTAGATGAATGATGTGATAAACACACACCCAACCATAGTATTGCAATGAGAGCAGTCACAAATTTCAACATTACAATAACTAGCTGAATGCTCGTGCGTTACTACGGAAAAAAATAGTAAAACCTTGTGAACACAATTGTGGTGTGTCATGTAGAAACAACCAGCTTCACCACGTCGACAGATGCCACTGCCTACTCTGCCCCCACCTTACTCCACTCCGCGAAGGCCTTGGCCTTCGTCGGTGTCAAGGAGTGTTAGAAGGAGGCAAGGAGTGTTAGAAGGAGGCAACGTCTAGGCCTATTGGGGATTTTTGCCTGTCAAGTTAGACCCACTTCAAGCATCCACATATGACAACACGAATCTTGAACCCTGTCATCTTCTCCCTTTTCGGTCATATTTTTCGTCCTTCCATCACAAGGTACACGACCTAGAGAACAACTCAGTTATTTTCTTTGGATTATGAAATTCACCGTTTATTTAGCTCTATTTTTGAGAGGTGCTAGGAAGTAAAAAAAGAAATCGACCACCAGGAGTGCAACAACCTAGCTATGCTTATTAATTATAAAATCCTCATATTTGCCACAAGGATACTATATGATCTAAACATCTACCGTGAAGTTCTGAACCTGATGAGAAAACATATGTAGGATTTGTCTTACCTCCGTCCGATCTACTGGAGAGGCCACGAGCAGTCCCTTGCAATGCTGGAGTCGGCGCACATGGAAATATCGCCGCGGTCTACCCATGGCCGGCCCTCCATTAGTTGGCCTCCCATGAGTGCGCAGAACACGTCAACTTCCGCCCTTAACTACGTGCTCGTCCGGTCGTCACCGAGCTTTAGATGCATCATGCATGTATGGGACTCACAAGTAAATATGTCTTCTAAAAAAGAATACTGATTCGAGATTTACCATGTGCCATTGCTGCCTGTCGAATCGTCAGACCTCGACTACACCATAGCCATCAGCGTCATAGTGGCCGTGGCACACCAGGCACGCTGCTTGAGATGGAGCAGGAGCTACAGGTCAGCTTTCCGCCGAGTGATGTAACCCTTTTCAAATCACTTCAGCTGGCAAACGAACAATATCCCGATGGTCGCCACACTCACTACGGGATGCGCGCGCTACGCCGAGGGCAAAAGGCCGTCGGCGTAGGCCAAAATACCCTCGGCATATGGTACGCCGAGGGCTGCCCTCGGCGTAGCCTCCTCAGCAAAGATGTCCCTCAGCGGAGCACACTCAAGCCGTCGGCGTATCGAAATGCTGTCGGCGTATGCTACGCCGAGGGCTAGCCTGTCGGTCGGTTCTCAATTTTTTTATTCTTTGAATTGTTTCACTTGTTAATCTCCTACTTTGAACATTTTTAACACTAATTATACTTAATATTTGATTAAATTCCAGTCTTAGTCAAACTTCCCAGGTCACCCATCCTAATACTACTCCAAAGACGCTTAACTTCCTCGTTCCTTCAGAATCCGTTTCCGCAAAGTAATTCATACATTGGTGTCAATACTATGATATCAATCCTATTAACTCTTATATCATCATGTCACATATTTGTATTTTTGTTGGAGATATGCCCAAGAGGCAATAATAAAGTGGTTATTATCATATCTTCATACTTATGATAAATGTTTATATACCATGCTATAATTGTATTAACAGGAAACATTAATACTTGTGTGATTTGTAAACATAAAAGAGTCCCTAGTAAAGCCTCTTGTTAAACTAGTTTGTTGGTTAATATATGATCATGGTTTTCTGATCATGAACATAGAGATGTTATTAACAACAGGGTCATATCATTAGGAGAATGATGTGATGGACATACTCCTATAGTTAAGCATAGCATAAAGATCATGTTATTTAATATAGTTCATTTGCTATAAGCTTTCTGTTACATAGTAACCTAATTCCTTCGACCATGAGATCATGTTAATCACCATCACCGGAAGGCTGCTTTGATGACATCAAACACCACACCGTAACTGGGTGGCTATAAAGGTGGCATTGAGTGTTCAGAAAGTATGGGTTGAGGCACATGGATCAAGAGTGGGATTTGTCCATCCATATGACGGATAGATATACTCTGGGCCCTCTCGGTGGAATGTCATCCAATTAGCTTGCAAGCATGTGACTGGCTCACAAGGGATCACATATCACGGGAACGAGAAAAGAGTACTTATCGGTAACGAGGTTGAACTAGGTATGCAGAGATACCGACGATCATAACCTCGGATAAGTAAACTATCGTGAGACAAAGGGAAATTGGTATCGTATGTAAGTGGTTCATTCGATCGCAAAGTAATCATAGAAATATGTGGGAGCCATATGAATTTCTAGATTACTCTATTGGTTATTGATCGGAGAAGTGTCTCGATCATGTCCGCATAATTCACGAACCGTAGGGAGTCACACTTAAGGATTCGATGTTGTTAAGTAGTTATGGAATGATGAGTAAGATACCGAATGTTGTTCGCAGTCTCGGATGGGATCCGAGATATCACGAGGAGATCCAGAATGGTCTGGAGAATAAGATTCATATAAGGAAAGTCCTGTTTCGGAGTTGGGGAATGATTCCGGTGTTTTCACCGGGAATGTACTAGAAGGTTCCGGAATGTTCGGCACTCTGGAGGGGAAGGGTACATGAATGTGTCATAACAAGTTGGAATGATTGCATCATGTACTAGGTGTCATCGCTGAACAAAATAAAGGGTTTAATCAAATCCTAGTTTGAAAAGTCAAACGCCAATTTGAAAAGTCAACGGCTATTTTGTGAAGTGGAGGAGAGAAGGAAACAGGAAGAGAAGGTTTCCTTCTCCTCGAAACCCTTGCCAGCAAGGGAGTTGGGGAGGACTCGGCTAGCCCTAGCCCTCCCTCCCTAAAAAAAGGAGGCGCCTCTCCTACACCTTGTCCCTTAGCCGGCACCCCTCTAAACCCTAGGCCAGCCGCCGCCCCCCTTCTAGATGCGGCTGCCCTAAAGCTCCTCTAAACCGCCGTCTAGCTAATCCCTAGCTGCTGGTTTCTCTAAACCCCTTGGTGCCTCTAAACCCTAGACCACCAAGGCCTCTCTCATAGTCCACCATACTCGCTCCGGCTTAAGGCGAAGCCCTGCGAGATCTCCTCTACTTAGGTACCAGGTCGTCTTCGGAATCACGAGGAGAGTGCTACAACCTCCATTTTCTTTGGAACAAGGAGATGAAGGTCTTCATCGAAAGTACCGAGCGATGTGTTGGCGCAGCGCTAACGAGCCTTGGCCGGAAGGATCGTCTACGCGATCTTGAGATCGGCAAGTGTACGACTACATCACCCACGAGAATCTGCTCTCGTTAACCGCTTTGGAATCTTCGAGGGTGAGTTCCTCTATCGACTCGTTGCTACAATCTAGTAGATAGATCTTGGCTTGTTTGTGTGCATGCGGTAGAAAATTTTTGTTTTCCATGCTACGAACCCCTACATTGGTATCAGAGCCGTGTCTATATGTAGATCTGTTGCATGAGTAGAACACAATGGTCATTGTGGGCGTTGATGCTTTTATTATCGATTGCTTCTTGTGTACTTTGCATCTTGCGGGATGGTGGGATGAAGCGGCCCGGGCTAACCTTACATGACATCGTTCATGAGACTTGCTCCACGCTTGACATGCAACTCGTATTGCATAAGTGGCTTTGCGGGTGCCTATTTCTCCCAACATAGTTAAGATTCAATTTACAACGGGTGACTGACAATACTAGTATCAATGTTGTGGTTCTTGTTCGTAAGTTAGAGCGACACTTATTGAAAGCCCCAAACCACGTAAAATATGCAAAGAAAATTAGAGGCGTCTAACTTTGTTTTGCAGGGGTGTGCTGTGATGTGATATGGCCATGATTGTGATTATATTTGATGTATGCAATGTTCCTTATTGTAAGTTGGAAACCGGCAGGATCCATATGGTTGTCTTTAAATTCTGTTAAGACCCGCGTGTCTATTCAAAGTAGTTGTAATAGTTGAAGCTGGTGGACGACAACCATGGAGCGGCGTCATTGACCTTGATGCAATGCCGGTGATGATGGAGATCATGTTCGTGCTTGAAGATGGAGATCGGAAGCACAAGAAGAAAGGCCATATCATATCACATATTATGAATTGCATGTGATGTTAATCCTTTTCTGCATCTTGTATTGCTTAGTTCACGACGGTAGCATTATAAGATGATCCCTCAAGCACACAATTTCAAGTTTTAAAGTGTTCATCCTTAGTAAGCACCATTGCTAAAGCTCGTTGTTTCGAAGCACCACGTGATGATCGGGTGTGTTAGATTCTACGAGTGTATACAATGTGAGCAAGCCAGATTTACTCATGCGGAAGCTAAGGTTTGATCTTGATGAGCCTAGCATGTACAGACATGGTATCGGAACACGGATCACCGAAAGGTAAAGCATGAGTCATATAGTAGATATGATGAACATGTTGATTGTTCGCCATTGAAGCTACATCAACTCTCGTGATGATCGGTTTTGATGTGGTGGATTTGGTTCGTGTGATCACTAAAACAATGTGAGGGATATTGTTTTGAGTGGGAGTTCAACGGCAATATGATTAAAAGTTGAACACTATTTATCATAAATTAAATCAAAGTGAATTTGCATAGTTGTTATAGTCATTGGCATCCGTTTACCACCTTCGCTTAGTTTTAATTGAGATGATAGAACTATAGAATTCTGGTAAGTTACTTTACGAACTGGTATCGTATTGTTTTGAAGTGTTAATCTAAAGTTGAAAAGTCCTATTGCAAACTTTCAGTAAGTTCCGGTTACTCCATGAAGTTTAATAATTGGTATTAAATCGAGAGTGACAATTCCAAGTGTTAGTGTATGAGTATCATGTTTGTCTCCATGATTCTTGATATTCAAAGGATTGTCTTAATATCAAGGTTATCTAGGATCTGAAAGAGTTGTTTTAGAAACCATGATGTGTGGAAGATATTGTGATATCTGAAACGAAGTTTTGGTTGCAACATGATAGAGTATAATATGGCAAAAGTCATGTTCTCATATTTGATGAGAATTTGCAAAAGGTTGGAGACACTAGTTGTCTTAATTCTCCAAAAGGTTATGGAGAGCAATATTATACTTGCGATTCACCGCAATAAGCTAAAGTAGCTTGATCATGAATAATTCTATGATAAGGGTGAATATTTGATGTAGGTAAAATATTTACTACACCAAGAGATTACTAAAGAATGGAATTTGAAAGCACACCAAACATTTGATGATGGTGATCTACTTCAAAGTGCAAGTCCAAAGACATTGGTATTTAATTATACACACTTTGGACTATGTGTCATATGTATGACTCCACTATTGATGTTGATAGATTCTTTCAAACAGAAAAGAAAATACTGAAAGAGAATTTCAGAAATATATGGCAGAAAATAAAAGACTAGAATTGTTCAGCTTGGGTATATATAGGATATACGTGTTATGGCTGTATTCTTTGCTTGTTAAATAATGTGGTTCTTAAGTATTGAATATTGAATTTGTTGGTATGAATCATCATACGGAACTACAAAATTCATGAACTACAATGACCTAAGTAACTAGCAAAAGAATATGTGATGATGTTTGTAGCATCCCAGTTGTCTAACTCCTGTAATGCTACATGATATAATAATAAAATGGGCCACTTCCAACATATAATTGTTGCATCATCATCATATCATGCTCATGTCATCATGTCACCTTGCATTTGAGCATCATATAAAACCCTTTCTTGTTTGGTTCTTATCTCATGTGCATGATTAATTGTATTTGCCTCTTGATATTGTATTTGGCTCTTGATATATTGTTAAATGCCCAAGTTGAGTTGAGGGCATCTCTCTTATTGACTCCACCACCTTATCTTTCACCACCTTTTAATTCCACCATCCAACTAATCTGAGCTTGGCATTTTGTTGATTTATCTCTAGCTCATGTGGGTTGGTTGGATTCCACCCCTATTCTTTTGCTTGGCCTTGCCCACCTTTTGGGAATGCATATGAGTAATGCCATAGTAATATTATTGTTTTCACAAGGATAAAATTGGCATTAATTATCTTGCATGGGCCATGCAAGTGCCACCTTTTCTAGTATTTGGTTTTTGCTTGCATTCTAAGTGGATCATCTTTTCCTTTGCTTAATCTTGTTTTGGGCTTGTAGTTTCTTCATCAAAACATCTCCCTCTCTTCTCCCCTTTAGCTAAACCCCTACCCCCATGCCCATGCACACACATGTGCTAATGTGGCATGCACAACACAAACCCCCCCTCCTTGGATCTTGCTTGGTCATTGTTGGATCATGCATGGACCAAAGAGACCACCCCATCATCATGATCATCTCTCCCTATCTTCCCTCCTTTCTCTTTTTCTTGATCTTGTGAGCTTTGTGAGGCATGATCAAGTTACCCCACCTCCATCTATATACCCCTCCCCATCTACCCTAATCCTCTCTTACACCTAAACCCTAAGCCACCCTTACCCCTAATCTACACCTTGTTCCTAAACAAAACTCTAGCTACACCTCCCCTTTCCCCTACCTAGCATGATCACCCCTCACCTAAACCCTAGGCTCAAGCCATGCCCCTCCCCTCTCTCTTCCATGCAGGCCCCACCCCAAGACCACTGCCTACCACCCCACACGACAAGGAACTCCCTAGCCCTAGCCCGAGCCGGCCCCTCTCCTCTCCCCTCTTTTTCTCTCCCTCTAGCCTCACCTGCCCACGCCCCCAGGGTCACCTGCCTGCCACCCTGACCTCGCCTACCCCACCTGTAAGCCACCCACCTGCCTTGCCCTGGCTGCCGTGCAGGTGCGTGAGCAAAGGTGGTACCACAGCGAGCTGCCCCTCCCCCACGCAAGCCCCCACCTCGCCTCATTCTTATCCTCTCCCTTCCCCTCTCTGGCCTCCCCAGATCCCATCCTAGAGGCCTGCCTCGCTTCCCCCTGCCCCTCCTCCTCCAAGCCTTGACGCCGGCCACCGGACCGCTAGCGTGCACGATCCAGAGGCAAGGCGGCCGAGGATGCCGAGGTAGCTCAGAGGTCCCCGACGTCGCCACGGTACACGGGAGCAAGGAGGAGAATGACCAGCTCGCCAGAACCTGCCGAGCCCGAGCCAGAAACCCTAGCCGACAGAGCGTCTGCCTCGCCGACGATCTACCGCCCCTCTGCTCGATCTGACCACGCCATCGCCACCGCGGTGAGTCCCTGGTCCTCCTAGACACCGTCCCTCCCTTGATCGCTTCCTGGTTGAGCGGGGCACGGCGAGCACCCTCGGTGCCGCAGTGTAGACGTCGTCGTCGGCGCTTTCTGCGCGTCGCAAACCCTATCTAGCCGCCTACCCCTCCTCCTGTCACCTACCCAACCCCCACCGTAGCGGTCGCTGCCAGCGCAGCTGCGTTCGATCCCCACCTCTGCTACACAAGGCCGTTCTGTTCCGTCAGGTGCAGGGAAGATCCACAGTGACGTGGCACACTTTGCACAAAACCCCCTACCAAATCTTTTGCCCCAACCCGCGGTCCAGCCTGGCCCATTTGTCTGTGTCTTGGTAGTTTTGCAAATAGGCTCCTGACGTTTTCGAGAATAAACCCGCAGTCCCCTTTTCTCCCAGCCGCTGACATGTGGGGCTGTGTGCTCCGGGACCCATCTGTCAGCGTCTAGGGTCAGTGTGGCCTGAGTGTTAGAGGTTTTTCAGAGTCTGTTTAGAAATTCAAACTAATTAAATTATTTCAAAATTCAAAACCAAATCAGAATTTAAATAACTTTTCCATAGTAAAACCAAACTTGACAAATAATATATGTTTGGATATCAGAAAAATGAGAGGATTCCAAATATGCCATCCATTTTGCCTTTTGCACAAGTAAAATTCCAAGTTTATTTAAATTACCCAATTGCCACTAGAATTTAAATAATTCATAACTTTTGTTTCCTAAATCCAAATTTAGCAAATGATGTGTCTAAATTGATCAGCTCGACGAGACCTTTCTGTTTATGCTATCCATAACTTCAATTGCAGCATGCATCATATAAATATATAGTGAACAACAACATTATGGCAACAAATGTGATTCCAAAACCCCATTAAAATGTTATTACCTGTCTGCCACACCTCACCATGCCATGCTACCTTACTTGCCATGTAAATTGTGCATCATTCATCATGGCATGATTTTTTGCTTGACGCATCTTATTCATATGCTTGTGCTCTATATTCATGTTGGCCTTGTTTGTTTGGTTTTTCTCGGATAGACACTGAGCAGGGGTTATATCAAGAGAACCAGGAGCACTACCCAGATCCGTCCCTTGCTACAACTGAGTTGACAGGCAAGCACTTCCACATGCTTGCATACATACAGTACCTATTGCCTCTATCTTATTCTTGCATCATTGAGTCGCGATTGCATTAAAATGAATCCCAAGTATGCATAGCCTTTACTTTTAAACCCCACCAAGCTTGTTCCTCCATCCCATGAGCCATTACTATAGGAGTTGTTTGAGCCATGCGAGTCGTAGAACAGCATGTGTAGGGTATGTGAGCGTCTGTTGGATAATGAGGTACCTAAACAACTTAACCTGAGTAGTTCTGGGATAACTAAAGAAAGTGGCACCGGTGAGCAACATCTGCTATTTGGTTTTTCTTGCTCACTTGTGTCCCGTAAGACCCCGAGTACTTGATTCCTGTTCCTTGATTTATCGCGCTATCCACATTCGGGAGGTATATGGGACCCCCCTGAGCCAGAGCTTGATTCCGTCTTATTTCTTGGGGCCACAAACTAGTTTGAGGTTTTATTTACTAATCTGTACTTATGCCATGCTACTTCTGTATTTACTTTTGTGCGAGGAGCACACTGTACTGTTTAGGATCATGGCACGATTCCGCGGTGTCGACAAGCCCAGCCACACTTCGGTTCCTGATCGTTCACAGTCCCCACAACCTTGAGCCCGTCTGAGTCACCGGCTTGCGGGATCTACTTAAGGGTGGCCTGAAATAATTCAATCTTGTGATTGTTCAATCGTGAAAGCCTCGTTGGGTTTTGATTTGGTTTTTCCGAGGTTGATCGGCGTGTGTTGCTATTGGTGCACCCCGGTAAAACTTTCAAAGCCGTGTCCGGGATATGGACGACTTGGAGCAGTTTCTTGATCATAGACAAGCATAACTAAAGTATCGCCTTAATTTGACTAAGTAACTTGACTAGTAAATAGTGCAACACTCATGGAATGGTTAATAAAATTGCCAACGGATGGGGGGTTGTTCGTCCGCTTCCTTGTTGGTAAGCAGGGAGGAGGATGGATCGGATGAGATTACCATTATAACTGTTGTACTTAATTCACGGACATCCGTCTATCATTGGTTAGGCGGATGGATAGCGTTTATCTGTAGAATTGCTAGGGTTTATCTTTCGCTGCAATTCGTCACCCTGTGTTGTGTCCCTTTAGAGGCATTAAGACTTGCCGAAAATTCTTAGGGTCTCACACGATAAATTATTGGTTCGGATGGATGTGTACCTCCGCAAGACGGACATTGGGTGGAAGAAGCCAAGATGTGGGCAACGATCGCTCGTGTAGAGATTCCGGAACGGGATCCGTGAGACCTGAGGGATGTGCTTATTTCTATGGCATCTTATGCCGATTTGCTTCTTATCCGTACTCGGATTACATTTGCCGCGCATGATACTCATGTGTGTTGTATGAGGAGTTATCCTAAAATATAGATCTATCTAGGTCATTTGAATCTTGCCGTATGGCGTTGCTATATATTTCCTTTCTTTCTAGATGGTATGGCTCGATGTACTCTTGTATGGTGGCTTGCACATACCCACTTGTGTACGTAGTTGATCCTTCGCCGACTCACGCCTCCGACAGGTCCCGTTGAGAGGGTAGTGGTTGGGACGTCTGAAAGGACTACCAGTGAGTGGCTTTTGGGGCCCCACCGTACTATTTCAACCACTACCACTCATCCAGGCTTGTATCTAGGAGCGTAGTTCACCGAGGTAGTTACAATTGGTATCAGAGCCATCCCGACCTTCAGGGTTTCAGCCAAACGGTCGTTGTCAGTCTAGCAAATATTTTGGTAGTTATGTATATTAGGGAAAAACAAAACGTGAGAGTAGGACTGCTTCCATTTTTCTTCTTACCCTCCCACCCACCCTTTTCTGGTAAGGAAGTGCAACGTTTTCAATCCTCTTCTCAAAGTTCAAACTAGGATTCACGTGTTCTGGGTTTCCGTAGTACCATAGGTTGTGTGTGTGTGTGTGTGTGTAATCCCTTGTCTACCTGTTGCATCCAAGTTGTTATCTTATTTGCCTTTGGTTATCAACTGTTGGTACATTCCATACCGACAGGCTTTTGCAAACCGACGCAATCTATCTTCCTCTTGTATCCGACGCTATCTTGTTTGGGGTGTTCGTTTCCGTAGCTACCAATCTTTAGGTTTCGTCGTGAAAAGAAGGGTTTAGGATATGTGTTCCACTTGTTCATGTGCGGAGTAATGATTTGAGTGCGGGATGGAGTCGCGACCATACCACTACTTTTATCATTCGCTTTTGTATATTGAATCGGTAGAGTCACTAATCTTGATTCGTTAAGTAATTTTGCGCATCTATTGGTATTTTAATGCCGAAATTTGTGGAAAATTTTTCTTTGATATATTTGTGTACCACACTCCTTTTCAGTCGTGTGCGATATGCTTAATATCTTTAGGTGCTATGAACTTTGTTGGTATTTTAATATCATCTCAGTAAATTGTATCCTCTAATCATGGTTAATTCCATCTTGGTACTATTTTGGATTATTATCATTCTCCATTATAGTACTGACTTGAGTCTTATATCAATGACAGGATGGCTCCACCACGCCGGACTGAGGAGGACATACCTCCGAATCGGGCTCGGCTGTCGAACATTGCAAATGCTTTGGCGGGCATGCAAGAGAACCAAGACGCTTTAAGGAGCGTCGAAGAAATGAGTTTGCTCCACTTCCTCCACCTCCCAAGCGTGGTGACATCAAGAGCTTCCTCAAGTTCAACCTCGTCGGTTTGATGTGTCCGACCGACCTCTTGGACGGATGATTGGTCAGCGAGATCTCAAGGTTGCTAGAGAGACCGATGTTCCGAGGAGTGGGTCAAGTGTGCTACTCACCTTCTCAAGGGAGATGCGGCTCTTTGGTGGGAAAACTACTTGAAGGCAAGCGACCGGGTTCCAGCCAACTTGGGAGAGGTTCACTGCAGCTTTCAAAGAACAGTTTCTCTCGGAGATTGTGATGGAAAGGATGAAGGAGGATTTCCTCAACTCAAGCGTGGAAATGATAACGTCAACACCTACATCAGAACTTCATGAACCTATCTCGCTATGGTGGTGATGAGGTATCCGATGACAAGAAGAAGCGTAAAAGGTTCAGCAAGGGCTCAATGCGTCGATCAAGTATGCAATCACGCATGCAAGACCGCAACCTTCCCTGAACTACTGACACAAGACTGCAAGAGGAGGCAAGCAGCAAATGTTTGAGGAGTCCAAGAAACACAACAGGATGCATCAAGCTCTGCAGCTATGGCAGCCCTTCTAAGCGGCGTGTCCGGGTTCCTAACACCCCACCGTCCCGGCTCCACCAAGACCGCAAGCTTCGCCAAGGCCACCAAACTTCACCATCACGGCTCACAGGGGCTACAACAACCCTTACCCTGGAGCGCCTGGCGGAGTCCCTGGCTACTCTGCTCCACGTCCTCATGGTGCTTGTTTCACATGTGGAGATCATGGACATCCCAACTGGAACTGCCCAATGAAGAACAAAGCTCTCCCTCCACCCCCGCCAAGATCTGCAACAAGCTCTCCTTCGGTTCGTGCACCACCGCCTCGGGCTCTCAACATCAACACTAAGCCCGGGTCTGCGGTTGTTCGTGCCAACTGCGTCAACGCCTCTCAAGCTGAGCTCGCACCTGGAGTTGTAATGGGTATGCTTTCAGTTAACTCAGTCCCTGCACGAGTTCTCTTTGATTCTGGTGCATCGCATTCTTTTGTGTCTCACAAGTTTGCATATGAGAATGTGTTAACTCTGGATCCTCTCCGTAAGAAGCTAATGGTCCTATCTCCTGGGTCCAACATGAGGGCTGAGTATATCAGCCATGGCAATCAGATTGAGATTGGTGGTTCTTCCTTCGCGGCTTCTTTGATTGTTTCCGGGCAACTCGACATTGATGTCATCTTGGGCATGGATTGGTTGACAAAGAAATGCAGCTGTGATTGATTGTCTTTGAACGCCGTGTCTTTGAAGATCCTCGAAGGCCATATAGTCTTTTCTCCAAGTCGACTCCTGCTGTCCGGCTCTATTCCTTGGCTGCTCAATGATGATGCTATGGAAGCTATTCAGAGGTACCGATGGTCCGTGAGTTCCGGATGTATTTCTGAAGAGTTGCTGTATGCCTCCGGATCGCGAGGTTGAATTCGTGATTGAGCTTGAACTCGAACAGCTCCTATCTCCAAGAGGCCATATAAAATGGGTCCTTCTGAGTTGGGTGAACTCAAACGACAACTTGATGAACAAGAGAAGTTGGGTTTCATTCAACATAGCACTTCTTCTTGGGGTAGTCCAACAATCTTTGTGAAGAAGCGTGACAGAACCGATAGGCTATGTGTTGACTACCGGGCTCTAAATGCTAAAACCATCAAGAACAAATATCCTCTTCCTCGGATAAATGACCTATTTGATCAGCTGGCAGGAGCTGTGGTGTTCTCTAAGCTGGACTTGAGAAGTGGTTATCACCAAATCAAAATTCGCAAAGAAGATGTGCCCAAAACAGCTTTCACCACCCGCTATGGCCTGTATGAGTACACGGTCATGTCTTTCGGTCTCACCAACGCACCTGCTACCTTCTCGAGGCTGATGAACTCCGTTTTCATGGAGTACCTGGACAAGTTCGTGGTGGTATATCTGGATGACATTCTGGTTTATTCCAAGTCCAAGGAGGAGCATGAAGAGCACCTGCGATGTGTCCTGAACAAGCTTCGTGAGAACCGCTTGTATGCAAAGTTCTCTAAGTGTGAGTTTTGGCTCCCAGAAGTAACATACTTGGGTCATGTTATCTCTGCCAAGGGCATTGCAGTCAACCCGGAAACCGTGAAGACAATAGTTGAATGACTTCCTCCGCTAATGTCAAGGAAGTGCGGAGTTTTCTCGGCTAGCTATTGTCGTCGCTTTGTCCGAACTTCTCGAAGATAGCAAAGCCTCTTACCGATCTCCTCAAGAAAGGCAAGAAGTACTGTGGACTCCGCTTGTCAAGAAAGTTTTGAGACCCTCAAAGAGAAGCTCACTTCCACACCAGTCTTGGTTCCTCCGGATACATCTAAGCCTTTCCAGATATTCTGTGACGCCTCTTTGCAAGGATTGGGTGCGGTCTTTATGCAAGAGAGATGTGGTTGCTTATGCCTCTCGTCGATTGAAGACGCATGAGATCAACTATCCCACACATGACCTCGAGCTAGCGGCAGCTTGTCTTTGCTTTGAAGCTATGGAGGCACTACTTGCTTGGTAACCGCTAGAGATCTTCTCGGACCACAAGAGTTTGAAGTATATCTTCACTCAACCGGATCTCAACCTTGGCGGAGGAGATGGATTGAAGCAATCAATGACTTTGATGTGACCATCAACTACACTCCGAGCAAAGCAAATGTCATGGCGAGATGCGCTTAGCCGTAAAGCTTATGTAAACAACCTCATGGTGGAAGAGCGAACCTCTCTTATGCGAGGAATTCCATCACCGAACCTCAAATTGTGGAACAAGGGCATCTCCGAACCTTCGCTACTCCTATCTTGGAAGAACAGATTCGCTCGTCGACTTGGTGATCCGCACACCAAAAGCTCATCGCTAAGCTTGACCTTCCGGCACGAGTCCTTCCATGTTGATGATCAAGGCACGCTCTTCTTTGAACACGGATGTTTGTTCCAAACTACGGTCCGAGAGACCAAGTTCTCAAGGAGGCACATGATTCGGTTCTTTCTATCCATCCCGGCACAAAGATGTACATGGACACGAAAACACAATCTTGGTGGCACAGGTTGAAGCGGTATTGTGCCAAGTATGTCTCGAATGTGATGTCTGTCAGAGTCAAGGCTGTCCATCGAAGCCATTTGGTCTTCTCTGACCATTGAAACCTCGTAATGGAAATGGGAGAAAGTGGAGATGGACTTCATCACGGCTTTCCAAGGTCGCGAAGGGCAACAATGCAATTTTGTTGTCATCGATAGGCTTTCTAAAGTGGCTCATTTCTTCCATCAAAGAAACAATTTACGGAATTCATTGGTGAGCTCTATATCAAGAATTGTCTCTCTGTATGGGGTTCCACTTGAAATCAGTTCGCACGTGGGAGCATCTTCACCTCCAAGTTAGGAGAGTTTCCAAAAGCTTTGGGAACAAAGCTGAACTTCAGCACTGCTTACCACCCTCAGTCTCAAGGACAAGTGGAAAGAATCAATCAGATTCTCGAGGACATGCTTAGAGCTTGCGTCATCTCGTTTGGCATGAAGTGGGAAGAATGCCTTCCATATGCTGAATTCTCCTACAACAACGACTTCGGAAGAGTCTCAAGATGGCACCATTCGAGGCTCTCTATGGTCGCAAGTGCGAACTCCAATTGGTTGGTCGGTGCGGGAGAAAGACTCTGGT
The DNA here is from genome assembly GCA_030063025.1 of Avena longiglumis. Lineage (NCBI taxonomy): Eukaryota > Viridiplantae > Streptophyta > Magnoliopsida > Poales > Poaceae > Avena > Avena longiglumis. The sequence continues at coordinate 19,980,942 of CP125979.1, read as the reverse complement.
TTGGCCCTGACATTGTAACCCAAGCAGAGGAGAAGGTGCATATCATTCTGGAGAACCTGAAGATTGCTCAGAGTCGTCAGAAGAGCAACTATGACAGGAAGCACACAGATATGGTGTATGCCCCTGGTGATCTCATCTACCTTCGTGTCACTCCCATGAGAGGAACACACCGCCCGGTATCAAAGGAAAGTTGGCTCCTAGATACATCGGTCCTTTCAAGATACGTGGTAGAGGAGAAGTTGCTTATGCACGAGCTTAGGAAAAACTCAAAGTCCATGATGTTTTCCACATCTCTCGGCTCAAGAAGTGCTTCAAAGATCCCGCAGACCGTGGACCATGAGCTAATCGACCTCAAAGAAGATCATCTTATCAAGAACGCCCACCAAAATCCTTGAGACCATGAGCGAAGGACTCGCAACAAGTCCATCAGGTTTTGCAAGGTGCAGTGGTCACACCATTATGTTGATGAAGCCACATGGGAGCGTGAAGATGAACTCCGTGCAAACCATCCTTCTCTCTTTGTATCTTCTTCTTCCTAGAATCTCGGGGCGAGATTCCTGTTTAGTGGGGGAGAGTTGTAGCATCCCAGTTGTCTAACTCCTGTAATGCTACATGATATAATAATAAAATGGGCCACTTCCAACATATAATTGTTGCATCATCATCATATCATGCTCATGTCATCATGTCACCTTGCATTTGAGCATCATATAAAACCCTTTCTTGTTTGGTTCTTATCTCATGTGCATGATTAATTGTATTTGCCTCTTGATATTGTATTTGGCTCTTGATATATTGTTAAATGCCCAAGTTGGGTTGAGGGCATCTCTCTTATTGACTCCACCACCTTATCTTTCACCACCTTTTAATTCCACCATCCAACTAATCTGAGCTTGGCATTTTGTTGATTTATCTCTAGCTCATGTGGGTTGGTTGGATTCCACCCCTATTCTTTTGCTTGGCCTTGCCCACCTTTTGGGAATGCATATGAGTAATGCCATAGTAATATTATTGTTTTCACAAGGATAAAATTGGCATTAATTATCTTGCATGGGCCATGCAAGTGCCACCTTTTCTAGTATTTGGTTTTTGCTTGCATTCTAAGTGGATCATCTTTTCCTTTGCTTAATCTTGTTTTGGGCTTGTAGTTTCTTCATCAAAACATCTCCCTCTCTTCTCCCCTTTAGCTAAACCCCTACCCCCATGCCCATGAACACACATGTGCTAATGTGGCATGCACAACACAAACCCCCCCTCCTTGGATCTTGCTTGGTCATTGTTGGATCATGCATGGACCAAAGAGACCACCCCATCATCATGATCATCTCTCCCTATCTTCCCTCCTTTCTCTTTTTCTTGATCTTGTGAGCTTTGTGAGGCATGATCAAGTTACCCCACCTCCATATATCTACCCCTCCCCATCTACCCTAATCCTCTCTTACACCTAAACCCTAAGCCACCCTTACCCCTAATCTACACCTTGTTCCTAAACAAAACTCTAGCTACACCTCCCCTTTCCCCTACCTAGCATGATCACCCCTCACCTAAACCCTAGGCTCAAGCCATGCCCCTCCCCTCTCTCTCTCCCCTCTCTCTTCCATGCAGGCCCCACCCCAGCACCCTACCAGCTGCCTACCACCCCACACGACAAGGAACTCCCTCACCCTAGCCCTAGCCCGAGCCCCTCTCCTCTCCCTCTTTTTCTCCCTCTAGCCTCACCGCCCACGCCCCTGGGTCACCACCGCCACCGACCTCGCCACCCCACCTGTAAGCCACCCACCCGCCTTGCCTGCCTGGCTGCCGTGCTGCACGTGAGCAAAAGGTGGTACCCTGGCCAGAGCTGCCCCTCCCCCACGCAAGCCCCCACCTCGCCTCGTTCTTATCCTCTCCCTTCCCTCTCCGCCTCCCAGATCCCATCCCGAGGCCCGCCTCGCTTCCCTCCTCCTCCGCGCGGTACCCACGCCGCCACCGGACCCCTCGCTAGCGCACGATCCAGAGGCAAGCGCGGCGCCGAGGATGCCGAGGTAGCTCGGGAGGTCCCGGCCGCCACGGTACACGGAGAAGGAGGAGAGGACCAGCCGCTGTAACCTGCCGAGCCCGAGCCGGAAACCCTAGCCGACAGAGCGTCTGCCTCGCCGACGATCTACCGCCCCTCTGCTCGATCTGACCATGCCATCGCCACCGCGGTGAGTCCCTGGTCCTCCTAGACACCGTCCCTCCCTTGATCGCTTCTGGTCGAAGCGGCACGGCGAGCACCCTCGGTGCACGGTGTACGCGTCGTCGTCGCTTCCGCCGCTGCACAAACCCTATCTAGCCGCCTACCCTCCTCACATCGCCTACCCAACCCCATCAGAAGCGGTCGCCACGCCGAGCGCATGGTCGCTGCTCGATCCCCACCTGGCCTGCGCAGCTGGTTCTGTTCCGTCAGGTGCAGGGAAGATCCACAGTGACATGGCACACTTTGCACAAAACCCCCTACCAAATCTTTTGCCCCAACCCGCGGTCCAGCCTGGCCCATTTGTCTGTGTCTTGGTAGTTTTGCAAATAGGCTCCTGACGTTTTCGAGAATAAACCCGCAGTCCCCTTTTCTCCCAGCCGACATGTGGGGCTGTGTGCTCGGGACCCATCTGTCTAGGGTCAAGGTGGCTGAGTGTTAGATGTTTTTCAGTCTGCTTAGAAATTCAAACTAATTAAATTATTTCAAAATTCAAAACCAAATCGTAATTTAAATAACTTTTCCATAGTAAAACCAAACTTGACAAATAATATATGTTTGGATATCAGAAAAAGGAGAGGATTCCAAATATGCCATCCATTTTGCCTTTTGCACAAGTAAAATTCCAAGTTTATTTAAATTACCCAATTTCCACTAGAATTTAAATAATTCATAGCTTTTGTTTCCTAAATCCAAATTTAGCAAATGATGTGTCTAAATTGATCACCGACGAGACCTTTATGTTTATGCTATCCATAACTTCAATTGCAGCATGCATTATATAAATATATAGTGAACAACAACTGTTATGGCAACAAATGTGATTCCAACACCCCATTACAATGTTATTACCTGTATGCCACACCTCACCATGCCATGCTATCTTACTTGCCATGTAAATTGTGCATCATTCATCATGGCATGATTGTTTGCTTGACGATCTTATTCATATGCTTGTGCTCTATATTCATGTTGGCCTTGTTTGTTTGGTTTTTCTGGATAGACAGAAAGGTGGGTTATATCAAGAGAACCAGAGCACTACCTGATCCGTCCTTGCTACAATGAGTTGACAGTGCAAGCACTTCCACATGCTTGCATACATACAGACCTATTGCCTCTATCTTATTCTTGCATCATTGAGTCGCGATTGCATTAAAATGAATCCCAAGTATGCATAGCCTTTACTTTTAAACCCCACCAAGCTTGTTCCTCCATCCCATGAGCCATTACTATAGGAGTTGTTTGAGCCATGCGAGTCGAGAACAACATGTGTAGGGTATGTGAGTCTGTTGGATAATGAGGTACCTAAACAACTTAACTCGAGTAGTTCGGGATAACTAAAGAAAGTGGCACCGGTGAGCAACATCTGCTATTTGGTTTTTCCCGCTCACTTGTGTCCCGTAAGACCCCGAGTACTTGATTCCTGTTCCTTGATTTATCGCGCTATCCACATCCGGGAGGTATATGGGACCCCCGTAGATTGATTCCCTTTATTTCTTGGGGCCACAAACTAGTTTGAGGTTTTATTTACTATTCTGTACTTATGCCATGCTACTTCTGTATTTACTTTTGTGCGAGGAGCACACTGTACTGTTTAGGATCGTGGCACGATTCCGCGGTGTCGACAAGCCCAGCCACACTTTCGGGTTCCCAGTCGTTCACAGCCGTCCCCACAACCTTGAGCCCGTCTCGGAGTCAGCTGGCTTCGTTGCGGGATCTACTTAAGGGGTGGCCCCCTGAAATATTTCTGAATCTTGTGATTGTTCAGTCGTGAAAGCCTCGTTGGGTTTTGATTTGGTTTTTCCGAGGTTGATCGAGCGTGTGTTGCTATTGGTGCACCCCGGCCGGGTAAAACTTTCTGAAAGCCGTGTCCGCGGATATGGACGACTTGGAGCACAGTTTCTTGATCATAGACAAGCATAACTAAAGTACCGCCTTAATTTGACTAAGTAACTTGACTAGTAAATAGTGCAACACTCATGGAATGGTTAATAAAATTGCCAACGGAAGGGGGGTTGTTCGTCCGCTTCCTTGTTGGTAAGCAGGGAGGAGGATGGATCGGATGAGATTACCATTATAATCATGTACTTAATTCACGGACATCCGCCTATCATTGGTTAGGCGGATGGATAGCGTTATCTGTAGAATTGCTAGGGTTTATCTTTCCGCAATTGCGTCACCCCGTGTTGTGTCCCTTTAGAGGCATTAAGACTTGCTGAGTACCCTTAGGGTCTCACACGATAAATTATTGGTTCAGATGGATGTACCTCCGCAGGATCTTGGGTGGAAGAAGCCAAGATGTGGGCAACGATCGTTCGTGTAGAGATTCCGGAACGGGATCCGTGAGACCAGTAGTGGGATGTGCTTATTTCTATGGCATCTTATGCCGATTTGCTTCTTATCCGCATCGATCTACTTGCCGCCCGCATGATACTCGATGTGTGTTGTATGAGGAGTTATCCTAAAATATAGATCTATCTAGGTCATTTGAATCTTGCCGTATGTTGCTATATATTTCCTTTCTTTCTAGATGGTATGGCTCGATGTACTCTTGTATGGTGGCTTGCGTACATACCCACTTGTGTACGTAGTTGATCCTTCGCCGACTCACGCCCGCCTGAGTGTCCCGTTGAGAGGGTAGTGGTTGGGACGTCTGAAAGGACTACCAGTGAATGGCTTTTGGGGCCCCACCGTACTATTTCAACCACTACCACTCATCCAGGCTTGTATCTAGGAGCGTAGTTCACCGAGGTAGTTACAATGTTCATCAAAGACAAATAAAGGGTTATTGTGCTGCTTGTTAAACATCAAAGCTTGCCTTCAAGATTTGTTTTATCAGGTATTATGAGAACAAAAGGGTTGTTCAAATAATTGCCGTAATCCATAAAAGATGGATGATTTACAAATCTCGTTGGAGAAATCACATCCATAAAACTAGTGCTAAAAATGTCTAAAGACAAATTGATTGAAATATCACTTAGGAAGTGACATCGCCGTTTAAATTATATTGGAAAGAAAACATGAAGAAACTCCATGTGGATGGAATTTTGGAGTCCTTTTGATTTTGATCAAATGACGCTTGTGAAACTTTCCTAGAGATAATTGAAACTTCGTTCATAGGCCAAAAGGGAATGAATGACTAGCTTATTGGAACTTGTACATATTGTTGTACGAAGTCCATTATGTGTAGTCAAGAGCGATGGATTTCAACTTCATATGCTCTCTCCGAAAATTTGAGTGAATATATGAATATTTACTTAATAAGGATGAAGTATGAAACATTTGAAAAGTTCAAAGACTTTCAAGATGAAGTGCAAGATCATTGTAACAAGAATATAAATAGTTTATGATAAGATCATAAAGGAAGATATTTGAGTTACAAGTTTAGCATAATACCTAAGATTTAAGGAATCGTTCCGTGGATTTGCATGTCCCGAAACACCATAAGAGTATGGAGCGTTCGAGATATGTAATTAAACCTTGTTTGACATGGTAAGATCGAAGGTATAATTCATAAAACTGCCATTATATTTTAAATATTAAAAGCTTTAGAGACTACCGTTTTTCCACTGAAAAGAGCTCCATCATAATCCGTTGAAATGACACCATATAAAGTTATGGTTTGGGATAAAACCCAAGTTGTCCTTTCTTAAACATTGGTATGCTATGCATAAGAAAGATGTTTGCAACCAAAGTCGGATGAACCTGTCTTTATATGTTATTTTGAATAACTAATCCTCCATAACATCGGAGACAAAAATGTTTGTCGCTTAGAACATCAAGTTTCTTAGAGAAGGATTTTTTCATGAAAAGTTAAGTGGGAGGACAATAGAACTTTGATAAGGTTAAAAGAAACTTAGCTATATGTGCAAAGTTGCGCAGCGCCGAAAAGTGTTCCGGAGGCAGCAACAATGCTCATGGCTCACGTGCCTCAAAGGTTGTGGTCACGGAGATCTAAGTTCCTATTGAAACAAGTAGGTCGGGTAAACAATCAAATACCAAGATTTGAGAATTAAATCATTATTTGACAATAATGATCCGACTACATGCAAAGAAGCGATGATGGGCCCTGACTCTGTCAAATGGCATGAAGCCATAAAATCCGTGATAGTTCCATATACGAGAGATCAAGCTTTGAGCTTGAAAGACCCTCTGGAAAGGTACGAGACCTTACAGTCGTATTTGGATCTATAAAGAAATAGACATGGATGTTTCACATCTATAAAATAGTCGACATGTTGGGAAAGAGTTCACAACAATGTTCAAAGGTTGACTATGACAAGATTTGATCTTTCATAGCGATATTTAGTCTATACGGATTAATGTAGCAACCACTACATATAATTTTGTTATGTGGTAATTGAATAAACAAAACAAGTTCTTCTAATAGAATTGTTACCTAGGACATGTGCATGACACGGTCCATAGGGTTTTGTTAATTCAAAAGATGCTAAAAGCATATGCAAACTTCAATGGTTGAAGTAAGCATCGCAGAGTTGGAATCTTCACTATGATGAAACTGTTAAAAGAGTTTAATTTCATCGGAGACGATGAAGATGCTTGCATTTGCAAGAAATTAAGTGGGAGCGCTAAGACATGTTTCTAGTACATTATGTGGAGGACATATTGTTGATTGGAAATGATGTATATTTTTATTAACACAAGATAAGAATTTCATCTCGATGAAAGACTTAGGAAAAACCCAAATATTTGGCATCAATAGACGCTAATATGGTTGTGCCGAAAGTACATAGATGATATATTGAATGAGTTCAACATAGAAACTATAAGAAAGGTTCTTGTTGCACAGAAAGGATTGAATGAATTCAATATTGATGATATATTCAAGTGTATTGACACTTGGTAAGTGAAACAAATATTCAAGTATAGATTGATACTTGATGTATGAAATCACAAAGAGTATTTATATCAATCATACTGTGATATGTACAAATCCAGATATGTCCTATGCTCTAAATGTTATGAGCATATATCAGAATGATTCATAAGATAATCATTGGACGATAGTAAAGATATTCTTATGATCTTGTAAAAGAACTAAGAATATATTATTTTGTAGAAATGACAAATAGATGGTTAGTTCATTGTAAATGAATTACATTGATACTAGTTTTGTCAAAAAGTACAAATTAAGTTTATCTCAATCTAAACTAAGGGTGGCACAATGTGATGGAAAGTAAGTTCCATGATGGATTTGGATGAGTTCCAAAGTTAAGACATTGTGACAGATACTACAACAAAAGGCTAAGTATATGACTGCTATTATAGCAGCTAAAGAGGGCATTTGTGTCAAGTAGTTTGTTATCAAACTAGGTGTAGTTCACAGCGGGATAATACTATGAAGATATATTGTACGACAATATTATCAACATGTTTTAACCCCAAAGAACTAAAGGTCTCACCAAAGGACCAAATTTATACAAAGCCATCTCATTAGAGAATGAGTGATGCGTAGAGACGCAAAGACATGCAATTACACACGGACTGAAGTGTCGATCCGAGATCTTGACCACTAGCAATCGTGTACATACGACACCAGAAAGCCATAGGTGTTGAATACACAAAGGTTTGAAACTAGATTATTGACTCTAGTGCAAGTGGGAGACTGTTGGAGATATGCCCAAGAGGCAATAATAAAGTGGTTATTATCATATCTTCATACTTATGATAAATGTTTACATACCATGCTATAATTGTATTAACAGGAAACATTAATACTTGTGTGATTTGTAAACATAAAAGAGTCCCTAGTAAAGCCTCTTGTTAAACTAGCTTGTTGGTTAATATATGATCATGGTTTCCTGATCATGAACATAGAGATGTTATTAACAACAGGGTCATATCACTAGGAGAATGATGTGATGGACATACTCCTATAGTTAATCATAGCATAAATATCAAGTCATTTAATATAGTTCATTTGCTATAAGCTTTCTGATACACTACAAGGAATGTGTTATTCTATGACATTCTAATAGTGACCGTGAACAAAATCGTCATAGAGTTATGACGATTTTGCATGAGATGGTCGTAAGCAGTTCAAGAGGGACTATACCCTGGAAAATTACGACGATTTTGCCAAAAATCGTCATAGTTACTTTAGATGAAATCGTCATAATTTGATGGAAGCCTATGGTGTTACTTGTAGCTCACTATGACGATTTTAAATCATATTGTCCAAATTAGCTTAAATTGACATGAGTTTTCTGCCACCTCATCATTTACGCCTACATGTTATTTTGCGACCAATCAAATTGCAGGAATCTGACTTCCACGGATCGGCCATCCTTGTCTGATCTAGATCGTTAAATTCTCATCCAAGGACCGTACTTTGCTCAAACAAACACAACACCCACTCTTCCGCTGCTAACCCTAGGCACCTCACATAGCGACCCACATCTCCAGCCGCAGACCGAACCATCGCCACCTCTCCAGATTTGCCTCCAGACAAACCCTAACATCCTCCATATCGCCTCCCCGTGCGCCACCGATCTCCCCATGAGCCTCAACTTGCCTCCAAACCTATCAATCCCTCCGCCACCCCTCCTCCGTGTGCCCACGCACCTATAACTCAAGCCACCGCCGCCCATTGCTCCTCACATTTTCACAGATCCCGATCCGCCGGTGGCGACCATGGAGGCGACTCAAGCGCCGCATACCTCGCCGTCACAATCGGGCCGTCTTCTTCTGGATGGTTCGCTCATCTCTTCATTCTTTTCCCCACATCCAATTCTTTATCCCTCGCCCATGGACTAACTCAATTTCTCCGCACTGCGTGTGCGTGGTGCATGCAGTGCTCTACTACGTCCACGACCCTGCCAGACGGGTCACCAGACGTCCACGCCGCCCGAGGCCGCCCAGCCGCAGATCACGCCCTAGAGGTACCGCCTCACCACGGATCTTGCCCTGCTTTGTCACTGCTCACTCGCCTGCTCAATCTCCGCCGTGTGTGTCCTCCTCGATCATCATCCGGCCTCGGGCTCAGGCGCCGCCGGTGTCGGCCACGCCGCCAGATCGGCTCACGCCTCGCCACCTGGGAATCCTCTAGAGCTTCCCGAGGTCGCCTAGCCTCGCCTCGCCAAGACGACCCCATTACTTGCAACGAGTTACAAAGACAATTGCTAACCTTACTCATTTTCCCCTTCTGACTGTGTAACTAGAGCATGAATATATTCTGACTGTGTAACTAGAGCATGAATATATTCTTATTCTTATATCTGTGCACTTATACAAGAAATAGACTTTCTTCTATAGTTCCTTCTTTCTGTTCATTATTTGTGAGTATGCCTCCTAGTGATGGATAAGCTTGTTTTACTTTTGATTCTCTGTAAGAAGTTTTGAACTGTTGATGCATGTGATATTGATACCATGAGTTTTTAGGAATTGTTGGATGTTCTCTGTTCATAGCACACTCTTGTACTACTAGCTTTACCTGAGATTTGATGCTTGATGCTACTGTTAACTTTATTCATACTGGTTGTTCTTGCAGACCTGATGGAGTCTTTGTAATAGCAGCAACATCGCTTCTCTGATTAGATAAGTTCGACCTCTCATTATGGAGTTGCATGCATTGTTGGGTTGATATATATCAGATTGTTGAACTTATGTTCTCTATTTAAGCTTTTCAATCATCATTTGATTGTTCTTGCCGATTCTTGTTGGTTCATTGATGCATTTAGGAAATTAATCTCTCGATACCACTGCTTTGAATCAAGATGAAAAGAATAATTATTTGGTGGTAGTGCTATTGAATTCTTAACTTTGTCTTTGTCATTAACGGTGATAGAAACATGTAGTGTGGTACTTGCGTATATATATTCTATTGAATATTTTCTATTCTTTGTCATGTGGCTTGTGGAACTTGCTCTATTGCTTGTCGCTATACTATCTAGTTTACTTTTGACAATGGAGGCAATCTATTTGGTGGCCTTAGCATGTCCGCTAGTTGATTTTGCATCTTAATTGTATTGGAACTAAAACTAATTCTGGTGGGTTCTTATAGTTGTGCCCTCGGTACAAATCCAGGACATAACTAACTTCTATAATTTTTGCAGATGCTTGGTGAAATCTTATACCACTTATCGATCAAGGAGTATGATCACCATCTAAGGTTACCGAATGCTTCTTGAGATGGACCAGACTATGGTTCACCCGACATCAAGACCAAGGTGGCGGTTGATCACCGGATTCTCTTTTGAGAAATGACTTTGTCGCTTCTTAGTCGAGCTATCTGCTCTACTTTCTATGTGTGCTTGGTGTTTGAAATACATTTTAAGTGTTTTGATTATCAGATGAGACTTGATGTTTTGTTAAATTTTGAGATTAAAATTTGATTTATCTATGGATTATTTGTTTTGCTTGGTTGCATCAGTGATATGGATCACATTTGGGCTCTAAACAGGCCACAATCCAACAAAAACCTGATTCACAATGTGTACAATTCGTAATAAAAGAATAAAAAGGTTAAAATAGAATAAGGATTGTACTGTGAAAAGGGAAGATTGAATGGACCAAAAAGGCCAAAGCCCAACATTGAAATGGATAATAAAAACACCAGCCCTAAAATAAAAATGACACGGAGAAGGCCACGCCCAATTCAATAAAAGGCTGAATTTTTTGGGCTTGGCCCATATAGACCGCCAAAATGGACCGGGCTGATTTCACACTACGACGATTTCATTTCGTCATAATTTTGCCACGTCGGATCAGCCACGTAGGATCTGATCTGTCCAGGCAAGATGGTCCATGACGATATTGGATCGTCATAACGGCTATATCGTCATAGATGGCTATGACGATTTTATCAAAATCGTCGTTATAGTTTATTTGCGACGCCCAGCTTTCGACGATCTCATTTTCGTCATAAAATTGTCATAGATGGACTATTATGACGATTTTGTGACAAAAATGGAGGGTCATATATTGCCAGATTCCTTGTAGTGATACATAGTAACCTAATTCCTTCGACCATGAGATCATGTTAATAACCATCACCGGAAGGATGATTTGATGACATCAAACACCACACCGTAACTGGGTGGCTATAAAGGTGGCATTGAGTGTTCGGAAAGTATGGGTTGAGGCACATGGATCAAGAGTGGGATTTTTCCATCCATATGACGGATAGATATACTCTGGTCCCTCTCGGTGGAATGTCATCCAATTAGCTTGCAAGCATGTGTCTGGCTCACAAGGGATCACATATCATGGGAACGAGAAAAGAGTACTTATCGGTAACGAGGTTGAACTAGGTATGTAGAGATACCGACGATCATAACCTCGGATAAGTAAACTATCGTGAGACAAAGGGAAATTGGTATCGTATGTAAGTGGTTCATTCGATTGCATAGTAATCGTAGAAATATGTGGGAGCCATATGAATTTCCAGATTCCTCTATTGGTTATTGATCGGAGAAGTGTCTCGATCATGTCCGCATAATTCACGAACCGTAGGGAGACACACTTAAGGATTCGATGTTGTTAAGTAGTTATGGAATGATGAGTAAGAGACCGAATGTTGTTCGGAGTCTCGGATGGGATCCGGGATATCACGAGGAGATCCGGAATGGTCCGGAGAATAAGATTCATATAAGGAAAGTCCTGTTTGAGTTGGGGAATGATTAGGTGTTTTCACCGGGAATGTTCTAGAAGGTTTCGGAATGTCCGGCACTCCGGAGGGGAAGGGTACATGAATGTGTCATAACAAGTTGGAATGATTGCATCATGTACTAGGTGTCATCACTGAACAAAATAAAGGGTTTAATCAAATCCTAGTTTGAAAAGTCAAACGCCAATTTGAAAAGTCAACGGCTATTTTGTGAAGTGGAGGAGAAGAAACACAGGAAGAGAAGGTTTCCTTCTCTCCTCCAAACCGCCGACAAGGTACTTGGGGGAGGACTCGGCTAGCCCTATCCGCCCCTCCCACCTATAAAAGAAAGGGAGGGGGCGCCCCCTCTCCCTACACCTTGTCCCTTAGTCGGCGCCCCTCTAAACCCTAGGCCAGCCGCCGCCCCCCTTCTAGATGCGGCTGCCCTAAAGCTCCTCTAAACCGTCTAGCTAATCCCTAGTTGGTTGCTCTAAACCCCTTGGTGCCTCTAAACCCTAGACCACCAAGGCCTCTCATAGTCCACCATACTCGCTCAGGCTTAAGGCTCATGAGATCTCCTCTACTTCCTGTACCACGTCGTCTTGCCAGAATCGCGAGGAGAGTGCTACAACCTCCATTTTCTGGAACAAGGGAGAGGAAGGTCTTCATCGAAAATCGAACGTGTGACCGATCGGAAGGCGCCGCAACGCGCCGGAAGGATCGCTCTGCGATCTTGAGATCGGCAAGTGTACGACTACATCACCCACGAGAATCTGCTCTCGTTAACCGCTTTGGAATCTTCGAGGGTGAGTTCCTCTATCGACTCGTTGCTACAATCTAGTAGATAGATGTTGGCTTGTTTGTGTGCATGCGGTAGAATTTTTTTATTTCCATGCTACGAACCCCTACAATTTTTTGAAATTACAAACAATTATTTAAGTAAATATTAATGAATAAGTAAAAATATTATTGAATTCAAATAAAAATATAATAATTTTTTTTTGTATTTTTCTATTTAATATAGAATAATTAATATATTTAAATCTATAAATCGAAATTCAACAAATAATATGTCTAAATTGATCAGAAAAATGAGAGGAATCCAAATATGATATTGATATCAACTAATCACAAACCCTCCGTTTTTGAATTTGTTATTTGGTGGTTGCTTTAGAAAATCCCCTTTTTGCGCTCGGATAATGAAAAATGCCTTTTTGTTGCGCTGAAAAGGAAAACTTGCATTGGATCTTTGATAAAATAGCATATTGTGAACCTAAAAATGATTTTTGTAAAAAACATGAGCATCGGATCATGTACCTATAGTTCATATCTGACCCACTTCCTACCGATTCGGCAGGAATTTGTCTTTTTCACCAAAGATGGAAGGAAAGGTTTCGGATCCCCCTGTTGGGACATTGTCCATATAAGGTGGTATAGTATTTTTGTAAAATGTGATGGTAGTATTTTGAATTAGACATTTGGTGGTTGCTTAACAAAACCGTCCGTTTTTTATGCTCGGAAAATAGAAAATGGCTTTTTGGTGCGACGAAAAGGAAAACTTCCTCCTGCAACATTGTTCGCCATCCCATGATGCATGTGTATGCATAATATGGGCACATTATCACAAACTATGCCTTGATTCTAGCCATAACATTGGTCATTTGACCCGAAAGCCAAGAAACCTCGAATGAGATAGGTCATTTTGTGAAGGTTTTTTGAGACATAATCAATATATCAAGTTTGCTATTTTTCCTTATAACTATGTCACATAATATGACACCACGCGAAGGTTTCGCATTGTTTCGATCGTTTTTGAATTTTTTATGCCCGTTTTAAACTATCGTCAAACTTTGTCGAACGACGGACATAAAGATTCTTAGCTCGGGGCCGAGCCTCGCTAAATTTTCATTGGATCTTTGATAAAATATCATATTGTGAATATAAAAATGAATTTTGTAAAAAAACATGAGCATCGGATCATGTAACTGTAGTTCATATCTGACCCACTTCCTCCCGATTTGGCAGGAATTTGTCTTTTTCACCAAAGGTGGAAGGAAAGGTTTCAGATCCCCCTATTGGGACATTGTCCATATAAGGTGGTATAGTATTTTTGTAAAATGTGGTGTTAGTATTTTGAATTAGCTATTTGGTGGTTGCTTCACAAAATCGTCCATTTTTTATGCTCAGAAAATAGAAAATGGCTTTTTGGTGCGACGAAAAGGAAAACTTCCTCCTACAACATTGTTCGCCATCCCATGATGCATGTGTATGCATAATATGGGCACATTATCACAAACTATGCCTTGATTCTAGCCATAACATTGGTCATTTGACCCGAAAGCCAAAAAACCTTGAATGAGATAGGTCATTTTTGTGAAGGTTTTTTTGAGACATAATCAATATATCAAGTTTGATATTTTTCCTTATAACTATGTCACATAATATGACACCACACAAAGGTTTCGATCGTTTTTGAATTTTTTATGCCCGTTTTAAACTATCGTCAAACTTTATCGAACGACGGACATAAAGATTCTTAGCTTGGGGCCGATCCTCGCTAAACTTTTATTGGATCTTTGATAAAATAGCATATTGTGAACCTAAAAATGAATTTTTTAAAAAACCATGAGCATCGGATCATGTAATTGTAGTTCATATCTGACCCACTTCCTACCGATTCGGCAGGAATTTGTCTTTTTCACCAAAGATGGACGGAAAGGTTTCAGATCCCTTTGTTGGGACATTGTCCATATAAGGTGGTATAGTATTTTTTTTTAAAATGTGGTGGTAGTATTTTGAATTAGCCATTTGATGGTTGCTTCACAAAACCGTCCGTTTTTTATGCTCGGAAAATAGAAAATGGCTTTTTGGTGCGACAAAAAGGAAAACTTCCTCCTGCAACATTGTTCGCCATCCCATGATGCATGTGTATGCATAATATGGGCACATTATCAGAAACAATGCCTTGATTCTAGCCATAATATTAGTCATTTGACCCGAAAGCAAAGAAACCTCAAATGAGATAGGTCATTTTGTGAAGGTTTTTTGAGACATAATCAATATATCAAGTTTGCTATTTTTCCTTATAACTATGTCACATAATATGACACCACGCGAAGGTTTCGCATTGTTTCGATTGTTTTTGAATTTTTTATGTCCGTTTTAAACTATCGTCAAACTTTGTTGAACGGCGGACATAAAGTTTCTTAGCTCGGGGCCGAGCCTCGCTAAACTTGCATTGGATCTTTGATAAAATAGCATATTGTGAACCTAAAATATTTTTTGTAAAAAAACTTGAGCATCGTATCATGTGCTTGTAGTTCATATCTGACCCACTTCCTACCGATTGCGGCAGGATTTTGTCTTTTTCACAAAAGGTGGACGGAAAGGTTTCGGATCCCCCCGTTGGTACATTGTCCGTATAAGGTGGTATAGTATTTTTTGTAAAATGTGGTGGTAGTATTTTGAATTAGCCATTTGGTGGTTGCTTCACAAAACCGTCAGTTTTTTATGCTCGGAAAATGGGAAATGGCTTTTTGGTGCGACGAAAAGGAAAACTTCCTCCTCCAACATTGTTCGCCATCCCATGATGCATGTGTATGCACAATATGGGCACATTATCACAAATTATGCCTTGATTCTAGCCATAACATTGGTCATTTGACCCGAAAGCCTAGAAACCTCGAATGAGATAGGTCATTTTGTAAAGGTTTCTTTGAGACATAATCAATATACCAAGTTTGATATTTTTCCTTCTAACTATGTCACATAATATAACACCACGCGAAGGTTTCGCATTGTTTCGATCGTTTTTGAAAATTTTATGCCCGTTTTAAACTATATATAATGTTTTATATTTTACTTAATTTTTATTTATAAATGTGTAATATTTGAGTGTATATAGATAGGTCTTATTTTTCTGCAAATTTTGATATATTATTTATATTTTTTCGAATTAGAATGATTTAGTTATGATTTTTCAAAGTTTAATGAGATAAAATAAAAAATAGCTACGCCGAGGGCAGCCGTCGGCGTAGCATAGAATATGCCGAGGGCAATTTTACGCCGATGGCTGCTTGGCAGGGCTGTCCTGGACGATGGCTACGCCGATGGCCCCGACGTTTGGCCGTCGGCGTAGCTTCCCATTCCTGTAGTGACTGGAGTCGCGATGTCATGCATGTGTGTTGAGTTGTGTTAAGGTGCTTTCCGCCAGATGCAATACATGATGTTTTGGTGTGCTTGAACAACAACAACGGCTTTCGGCTACATGCGCTGCACAACCGTAGCTGTAGCTGATTCTTCGCTGATACGTGCTACACAACCGTAGCTGATTGATCTGGGTGAGATTTTCTGGCTGTCCTCTTTTTCCGTGCAAGATGGAGCAAGGATACTATGACCCTACGTAGCTGATCGATCCGGTTTCGGCGCTGAGTAGGCACATGCTTAAACTTAAAAGAGGAGAAAAAGGAAATCTGATCGGTAACATCTGGCAGCGTCCTTGCTGACCCGTTGAGCAGCGCGACGCCGACACGAATCCCTCCCCTCGTTGTCATCATGTCGCTTGTTTTCTCCGATCCGCTCATGGCGAGCCGCTCGGGTGTTTGCTCCATCATGCATTTGTTGTCCCTGGCCATGGCGCGACCCCTTCAAGCAGACCGACGCCGTCCTCGGCCGGATCCAATCCAATACTCCTAGGTCGTCCTCGATGGCCATGGCGAGCCGCCGGCTGGCCTTTTGATCGGTCGCGTGGGGGCAATCGGCGGGCAGGGAGGCAGCACAGCGAACAACAAACCAATTCATTGTTTCTTACGATGTACGCCAATCTATCTATCTATCTATCTATCTATCTATCTATCTATCTATCTACTAAGGTTGATTAAATACGTTTCCGTTTGCCAAACGTTGCCCGCGCTACGAACATCACGACACTTAGCCGAGGTGGTCTTAATCTCCGAGTTATCACGTCGCCCGCTCCGCTCATACGTGCTTTGTTCGCCGCTCTCGCCCAATCTGACGCCGACCACTGGAGCGCCTCCTCTGCCGCCTACCAATTGGACCCATCCCTTCACCGCTCCTCTCCTCTGTCCAGGTCCATCCACCCCCCGCGCACTTCTGCCCAGTCTCACCCTGATTTCCCCCACAGCCTCGCGTGCCCCGATGCCGCACGGCCGCGCCGCTCACTTCCCGCCTGCCCGACCTAGCTTCCATCACCACCTCCCGCCCTCTTCCTCCCCACTACAGCTAGCCACCGACCCTCTACGGATCGAGACTCCTCACTCCCCGTCGTGCCAGCTTCTTTGCCTTACAGCCTTCGGCGAGAGGACCTGTGATGGATTCATAATCTATGTGCCTCCTTCTACCAGTTCGATTTTCAAGAGGAGATGGAGTAGGCAGGCGCTGAGGAGCCACGCGAGGTGGGCGAGCTCGGGGTCGAGGAGCTGGACCGGCGTAGCCTCACGCACGTGTGGGAAGTGGAGACGGCACTCGCTAGAGGCTGCGCTAGGGGAAGAGAGCGGTGGGGGCGCTGGGTGCTGGTGTTTCCCTGGGATGGAGAGGTGGTGGCAGCCTACGGGTTCAAGCGGGGCTGTGGCTGCGCTCTTGCGACCAAACGAGAAGAGCGGCGGCGCTCGAGGGGAGGACGTGTGGACGGTTTCAGCTGGACTGGAAAAAAGACCGACGCCAATGCCATCCATCCATCTAAAAAACATGTTTCTACATTGATAACCTGTACCATATAGCACTTTATTAGAGGCTTTAATCAATATAATTTATTTGGACAACTCAAGATTGGTGAACAGAATGTGAGACCCGAATAGCGAACAGATTGCAATATATGCTAGCATTTTTCTTTGCTCTCCTGTCCGTAAATAAGTGTACTTTTAGCTTTGTCTTAAGTCAGTTTGACTAATTTTGTAAAAAAACTTAACAATATTTATGTCTCTAAATTGGTATCAGCAGATATGTTTTCAAATTTAGTTTTATAATATATCAATATACGTTGATCCACTCTTTGGCGATTGAACAAGATTTTATTTATTTAGTGTTCTCCCATGCAATACAACAATTGATTTTCTATATGATGATTTTGTTTTTTTGGATATACATGACCCAAAAAAAGTTCTTTAGAAGTAAATTGTGAGTTTCTCTTACCAGTGCGTGAATTGTTGTACTTCCAACCATATATGATGATACAATCAAAATTAGAATAAACCTTAAATATGAGATATTTATTTTATTTTAAACCCATTGCAACGCACGGCCATTGTGCTAGTTATTTATATTTGAGGACAGGCTCGATCGGCTTCACGGGGGATACTCTGCCCCTAGCTAGGAGAGTATGCTAGATCCGGTTCGAGCTAAACTCAACAATGTGCGTACGTGCGGTTGGCTAGCTCTCTCCCGTTTTGATTCTGATTGGGGTCTGCTTAGGGATGTGCTGACATGGGCAATTAGCGATTGAACAGAATCCACAAAGAAATCGCGAACGCGCTGGAAACGCCTTTTCATGACGGACGAAGGCGGATTGTACGGACGATGACGAAAACCACAGTAAGACTTTTTATATAGTATATAGAGATAGAGATAGATAAAGACTAGTAAAACATAGTAACTCACTCTTTTGACCGTGAGATCGTATCTAATCACTATCACCGGAGGTTGCCTTGTTTGCATTAACTGTCACACCGTAACAGGGTGATAATAAAGATTTCTCGGGTATTTCAGTGGGGTAGGTTGGGACATATGTATCGAGATCAGGATTTTTCTATCCAAGTGACGAATAAATACTCTAGACCCACTCGATGATATTATATCTATGAAGCTTGCAAGCATGTGACTAGGTCACGGGGATATAATATCACGGGAACGAGAAAACATGTTTGACGATAAAAAGTTCGAACTAGGTATCGAGATAGAGATCAGATCTTGAACAAACCGCGTATCAAAGAGCAAAGGGAATGAGACTCAATGTTTAAGGTTCAAAGGATCAAGTAATCTATGGAATGCATGGGAGCCATCATGGTTTTTCAGATCCCACTGTTGGCCATTGATTGGAGAGGTGTCTTGATCATGTTTGTATATTTTCGAACCATAGTGTGGCATGCTTAAGGGTAGATTATGCTTAGTTCAGACTGATTCAAAATAAGTTTTGGATCATGGGAAACTCTTAATTAAATAATATTTTAATTAATTATTGGAATTAATGATAAAAATGCAATGTAAATTTTGATTTTCGAGCATAGCTCCTTATTGGTCACTTCCCTTAGGGAAGGGCCCATGTGGGAGGGCCAGACATGTGCCTTGGCGCGTGAGGGGGTGGAGCCCACCCACCGCCGGCCGCCACCTTCCTGTAGTCCCACCTCGGCTGTCCCTTGGTGGTGGTGCTCCCTTTTCCCCTATATAAAGAGAGGAGGAACCCCCCCCTTCCCAAATCACTCAAATGGCATTTGCCTTCTCTCTCCATCTCCTCTCTCTCCCTCACGTGTGTTCCCGCAATTAGAGCGAGCATACAAGGATAGAGTCTTCTCCACAATACGCACACCATCGTGTTGCTGGAGTCGGTCCGGATCTTTCTTCTTCTGTTGCTTTGCTGGACCAGAGCCAGGGGGACATCTCTACACCGGGCGTGTGTAGAACTGCGGAGGTGCCGCCAGTTGTGGCACTATATGCTTGGACACCTTCTCGACCTTGAGGTTGGCTTCGGCATACGACTACATCGACAACGTTTGAACGGAACGTAATTCCGCTTTTGGTCTTCAAGGGTATGAACACTGAATCACTCTCGTTACTTTACATTTGTATAGATAGATCTTGACTATATCATTATCATTGTTAGGATTTTTTGTTTTGTTTTCTGCATCGGAACCCCTTCACTTTTCGTGTTCATTGGTTCCCAAGAACTGGTAGTCTCGACTTATTGGTACACATGGTGTCAGTGACGTTATGTCACCCGCGATGAACCGATCCAGTTGCCAGCAAAATATAGCGTTGGCGATTGCGGCATTTGTGACAAAGTACAACAAGACAATGAACCCAAAGTGCAGTGTCAAACATTTTGGATGGTGTAAACTGCGAGTGTCTATGCAATGTTTAGCTTGGAGAATGAAGTCGGTGCTAGAGGAACAATAATAAGAGATGTCATGGGATGCTGCTTAGCGGCAAGCAATAGTTGTATCCCCATGTTGCTTTGGCAACAAAGCTAAAGAGAGGGCCCGCCATCCTAGCGGCGGGAGAAGTACATAATGGTCTCTAGATTGAGCACTATATTGCTTCCTCCAAAGGAATTGCTAACCAGGCCAGGACGTGCAAAGTGTTTTGTGTTTACATTCGACACGTCCTAGCGGTGGATGTCGTGCACACGAATCTCATTGTGATCACTATTGGAAATATTCCCTAGGGAAATAATAGGAGAGATACTATTCATATATTTTGTTTCATGATTAAGTGTAATGTTCTATGCTATAATGGTATTAGTTATAGATTATGAGTACTAGCTGAATGCCCGTGCGTTGCCACGGCTTTTTTTTTTCTGTTATTACACATGTCTCACATCTAAATAAAAACATATATATATATTCATGTATATTAATCTCTTTTCGAAACTCAATTGTTAAATTATTTCATCAAGCATAATCATGGTCACGAGTCTTAAACAATTTATATCCTAAAATATTTTCAAATGGTTGCCCTAGCTAAACTTTTTTTAATGAATTATTCAGTTATCCGTGAAGAGACTTTGTCACCTTCGAAAAGATAAAACAGGAACTTTTAGCAAGAGCAATCAAAGGTCAGGTTTACACGTAGGCCTTTATGGTTCTGCATTACATGTGTGATCGATGCAAATCGGTCATACTCTAGGTTTGAACTATAGCTAAAACGGAAGCGTACAAGGTACTCTAGATAGATGATTTTTTTTCTACGGCATACTTCCTATCCTTACACCCTTCTTTAAGCTTATTCTCTCTCTTGTCTATCCTTTGAGTTTTGAGCATTTTTTACATAGAGGTCCTTGGACAAAAAAGTTAAAAGTAATCGGATCCCTAAACAGACCAACGCCATGGTTCTGGTTCAGGTCAACGGACCAACACGAGCTTTCTTCGCTTCGAGGAGGCGCGGCCAGACCGTGAGCTTCTCCGCGGAGGCCGGCACCGAGGAAGCGGAGGCTGGCGACGAGGAGACGGCGGCCAGCGTGGAGGAGGCGCCCCGACGTCGAGGAGGCGGCGGCGGTGGCGTCCAGAGGTGGAGTGAAAGAGAGGTTGATTTTGGGGAGAATGAGGTTGAGGGGCGGTGACCTCATGACGACCCAGGCGTCCGTGCCCCGCCTTCCCCTCTAGCTCTAGGGTGTTGCCTTCGGCCTCATGCAAGCCTTGTCGCTGGCGCCTCCAAGTCTGCGGTAGTGCGTGCAGAGAAAAATATTTCGGGTTCTTTATTTCTGACTCAACGGTGGCATTGGGTGTTATTTTTCCAAACTGTCAGGAACAAAAGTGTTAAAACCCGGCAAACGGAAAATTTGTGAAACAACGAACGATACCAATCTTTTTACCCGTGCCTTGCCACTCCTGAACAAATTTATACCATATACACATATGACCACTTGGTCTCTTGTTCTTTTGTAGCTTTAGGACTTTCTTGTATATGAAAATAATACTTTTTTCGATGTAATTACATGCTCTATAATAAATTTTCTACATGTCAAAGGCATCTGCTCTTGTCAAATTATGCTAGGTAAATAAAGTTCACTCTTTAAACAAAGATAGTTTGAAAAATCTAAACCAAAAAATGGTGTACCATCTACCGTGCAATTAATGTTTATTCCTTAGTTTTGTCCCCTCCACTTCTGGCTAAATAAAATCCATGTAAAAAAAGTAGAGTATAAATATAAATTGTGGACATAATACGAAGACGACACGGCCCCATTGTCTCATGTTGTTTTCTTTTTCCACCATAGCCCTCTACTTCTTGTATCGTTGGACTTCATATGAAGGGGAAAAAAAGGTGATGTAGTGTAAGTACAATACAACCATGATAACCAATTAACCATGCATACTTTTTTTCCATCAAATGAACAATCTTGACTGATATACTTTAGAAAATGCAAATAAGTCTACCGATTTAGCACAGAGCTATTTCAGAAGAAGCACTGCACACAAATACAGAACTATATGAACGTTGTAGAAGAGCACCGAATACCAAAAATTCGGGCAGCAATCCACTGCAGAGGCATAGTTGTATGGACTTGCATTGTTCAGGTGCACCGATCATAATAAAAACATCACATAAGTATCTTGCTTTGATTTCCATCTCCTCGTGGTTGCAGGTTTGATGTGCAGGGACCGTGAAGCTCCCTTCAATTTCTTCATATGCACCACGCCCAGACTGAAAATTTGCAACAGCCTGAAACAGAGATGTGGCACGATGGGGAGCAGAGTCCATGGATTAAGAGGGTGATACAACCGCCCTTTTCATCTGCCACGATGGGGAGCAGAGTCAGCTACAAAGGCAGGGACGTGGTTGCCGACGTTACGGCGCGCCTATCGGAGGCGCGGAACCCGAGCAACGACGGGATGCACACATAGGGGTCGACCTAACCTTGGATTGGATAGGGAAGTGGCATTCTCTGACGTGCTACTCGCACCGATCGCATCTGGCCGATCCATGGCGATAGGGAGCAGGTCCATCCGACAATTCCATGGCGAAAGGGAGCAGGCACGGGATCCATGGCATCAGGTAGCCGGAGTACCGTAGAGGGGTTATCTTGGCAGCGCCGTTGTGGGGAGGCGGCAGCTGGGTCAGCGGTGAGGCGATTCAGCGGCCGGCGCGAGATCCTGAGGTTTCGGGCAGAGGAGGACCAAGCGTGGCGGGGCTCGGAGGTCTGCAGAAGCGAGAGGACGAAGCGCATGATCGAGGAAGAGGATCGGGGGTAGCGCACGCAGGGTGGAGGAAGAGGATGGGAGGACAGCTGCCTCGCCAGAGAAAGAGGACTCTAGATCATCGCAGACACCGGACGGCCTGAGGGGTGGGCACCATGGCGTCTAACGGTCCAATCGTTGAAAACGTATTTTTTGTGAACGGAAACGTACTTGACCAACCTACCTCAGCTTAAATTAGTAGATAGATTTGAAGGAAAATCTAATACATGTGTGAAACCATAAACACCATTGAAAGATATCCCTAGTCTCGCCTCTAAGAATAGTTCATGTATCATCGATAGTTTTAATATCTTGACTATAGGAAAATTGCATTGGATCGCTATGGTATATGCGACCGATATTTTTCGAGTAACAATGATGTTGTATAAATCCCGTTTGATATACCATGAAACACATCATAAGTATTGTTACGTGTAGTTTCTCAATGACAAGTATTACCGTTACCAAGAACTTTGAACCATGAGACTTATATATACTTGGATACGATATGGTTGTATCGAGATTGTCAGACATTCCTTCTAAAAGGGTAACTGTAAAGTCGTTCTTCCCTCGTACTGGAAAGTATGTCAATACTCTATGTTGTACTTATGGGAATTGCTACTCCTGACAATGGAGAGATTGATACACTTTAGGCCCACTCAACTATTATGGTGTTCTTCATGTTCTGGCCGATGTGATCAAGTTATTAATTATGAGAACATCAATAATGCGGGATGAGTAAAAGACTACATGTCGGGTAATGAGGATAACCTTCTATGTTTCACATTGAGTTATGTAAAGTATCGAGAAGCAATGCAACGTTGATGGCAACAACTTCATGTGTACCAACTTGTTGGGACTCTAAGTGCAGAGTGTTGTAGCAAGCGTATTTTTTCCATAAGGTTGACTCGAGGGTTTATATCGAACTCTCGGGGAATTATGAAGAACCACTCCTCTTTTCTTCTTCAAGCAACCTACAAACAAAGTATTTTCCTTATGTCCCCAACTCCACTGTATGATTATCAAGCACAAGGTTTTGTATTAGTAAAACTAAAATAAAACTATAAATAAAATTAAAAACAATCTATGAATAGGCAAGGAAAGTAAAAACAATAAGGTAAAGATCTTTTCAGGTTTTTTTTGTGTGTTTACAAATAGAGAAAGTGCAAAGGACGTCGCCTAGAGGGGAGTGGATAAGCTTTTTAAAAAACATTGCGGTTTAGGCTCAAATAAATACGGAATAAAACTAACGTTTAATTTACTGAGCACAAAACCTAACCACTAGGTTCACCTAAGTGCACCAACAACCTATGCTAAGCAATACAAGCAACAAGATGATAGCAAGATAAATACTTCAAGCACGATGGCTATCACAAAGTAAAATGCATAAGTAAAGGGCTCGGTTGAGAGATAACCGATGGACGCGGAGATGAAGATTTGTTTCCCGAAGTTCACTTCCAAAGAAGCTACGTCTCCATTGGAGAGGTGCGATGGCGCAATGCTCTCCGAACGCCACAAATGGATCACCTCGAGGTGTGGTGGCTCGATGCTTACCCAACGCCACACAAGGCCTCGCCCCGGATGCGGAAGCACGCAACTCATCGACGCCAAAAAAGACTCACCATATTCCCCCGAGTGTGCATCACAAAAGGCGGGAACTCGCTCCACTATGGGACTCTTGAGGGCGGTCACCGAACCCGTACAAGATTGGGGCTATCTCCACAACTCAATTGGAGGCTCCCAATAACAAAGCCACAAAAGGCTACAACGCCACAAAATGCCAACAAAGCCACAAAAGGCTACAAGACCACAAAAGGTCAACAACCCAACCACACAACCGTCTAGGGTTCCAAGAACCCAAGAGAAACAAGCCCACAAGCTTGAACTCGCCGAATCTCCGAGGAGAACTCAAACCTATGCATCAAATGCAAGGGCAAGTCCTTCTCTCCCAAATTCCAACAAAGCGACAAAAGCTATTGGGGGAATAAGGAAGGAAGAACACAAGAGGATAACACAAAACTCTCCAAGATCTAGATCCCAATGATTCCTTGACAAAGAAGGGATTTGACTTGGAGGAATTGTAGATCCAAAGTCTGTTTTGGAAACTTTGGTGCCATAGATCTGTATAGAATAAAAATATTTTTATTAGTAACCAATAATATATTGCATCATAACAAAGAATTATCACACTAAAACATATAACGGAATATTCTCATTTGAATACCCATCATATTTCTTTTAGAGAATTCTTTATCGTTGCCAAACACTCCTACATGTAATACCCTTTACTAGGTTTCCAACCTAAGGTCAAAGCAATTTACTCTGATACCAACTGCGGTGACCCAGCATACCACTGCATGTGTAGTACACTATAGTCGTTGACATGACATCCACAGAACACCGTTCTGTAAATATCACATCCCTTAGAGTGGTACAACAGAAACATTGCGGGTCCATATTACAAACATTCACACATTATTATTATTACAATACCAGAAGTTCAAGACTTCAAAAGGATTCAACTTACAAACCAAAATTTAAAGTCTTTCAGCGGAATTCAAACGTAGCAACTCCAACTAGGAGTTGAGCTCAACAGCTTATTCTATATGGTTCATGCTACTCGTCTCCATCGGTTACTACTAACTAGGATACTTAGTTGGACTCGTTGTCATCGACACCATAGCGGATCTCGTAATCCACTCCTTCAAGACCTCCTGACAGGCCAGGCTCCTCGTAGAACACATATTCTTGGCATTCGGCTGCATACATTGGTGTATCTTCGGGATCCTTAGAGACTAAGCAAAGGATCAAAGGAAAGGATGAGTAACAGCGTTACCCAGCAAATTCATTATATGCAAGGTGGGAAGTTTGATGCTCTAACTACCACCTCAGACTATAAGTCCTTGGCACTATGCATTTTTTGTAAATCTTTCTTCAAAGATTGATTTTATTATGAAAATATATGACCATGAGCCTTCACAGGTTAACCAGAACTTTCATGGAGTTCCTTTCCTGCCGCGTTCGTAGCTCCTTCCTGGAACAGGGAGTAACAAGTTACAATTCTTACACTCTGCAGAGGTGCGTTACTTTACCCATGAGAGATCAACTCCTTGTTGCATAACCGGGCGTACTTTCCCGTCCACAATTCCATGATGTGGGGCTCAGTAGTTGGTCCAAGCCAATCACTGCCCCCTTCGTGACCTCGCATGCCTCCTTGGTGTACACCATGCCCACATAATGAATTACGGCAATGGTTTATACAAACCGTTAGATGCTAGAACTATCGTGGGACTTTGAGGGTTCCCACCCATATGCTGCATATCCTCTACGAATTACCAATTAATATGCACACTACGAGGATAACAGCCACGACCTGCACATCCGGCTACATGCGAGAGGAAGAAGATACAACTGACTTCTCCGTCCCATTCCAAATCTCATGGTTAACGCGTGATATACGACACAAGAACACTGATGTCATGGGTTATTAAGTCCCTAATTGATCATCATTGTTGAAAATAGAACCCTAAGTTCTATTGCTCCATTATATCATCACTTAGGATGATATCTAAGATTTCTTTATTTGTGAAAATAATATTTTCTTTCTTTGGAGTATATATGATAACACTTGGAATTATGCCCTAGAGGCAATAATAAAGATGTTATTATTATAATTCTTGTTCATGATAATGTTTATATTCCATGCTAGAATTGTATTAAGCGGAAACTTTAATACTTGTGTGGTTTGTGAACAACACCGTGTCCCTAGTACGCCTCTATGGACTAGCTCATTGATTAATGATGGTTAAGGTTTCCTAACCATGGACATGAGTTGTCGATTAATAATGAGATCATATCATTGTGAGAATGATATGATGGACAGACCCAAACTAAGCGAAGCAATTAGATCGTGTCATCGTGTTCATCTTTGCGAAGCTTTTCTTATGTCAAATATTGTATTCCTTAGACCATGAGATAATACAACACCCTGGTATCGGAAGAAATCTTTGAGGTCATCAAACGTCATCCTATGAGAGGGTGATCATAAAGGTGTCTCTCAGGTGATCGGAAAGTATCTCATGGTTGTATGTATCGAGATGGGATTTGTCCTCCCAAGTCGGAGAGATATACTGGGCCCACTCGGAATCGATATCAACACCGCTTTCAAGAATGTGGTTAAGGAGTTAATCACAAAGTGATATCGGATTACGAACGAGTAAAGTACTTGTTGTGAACGAGATTGAACTAGGTATGACGGCATCGACGATCAAATCTCGCAAGTAAAATATCGCGAGACGAAGGGAATATATATATGGGATTGATTGAATCTCGGCATCGTGGTACATCCGATATGATCATCGATGAATGTGTGGAGTCAATATGGGTTTGCACTCGCTGTTGATTATTGATAGAAGATCATGTCCGCATATTCTCGAACTCAGGGTCACACACTTAACGTGTCTCGACGCTAGGATAGATTGGATAATTGGTTTATGAGTTTTTACTCGAGTCTCGGATGGGATCCGGACATCACGAGAGGTTCCGAGTGGTCCGGAGAATAAGATTCATATAAGGCAAAGTTTTTGGAGTTCGAATTGTTCCAAGTTAATCGGTATTGTACCGAAGCTTCTAGAACCTTCCAAGGGGACAAAAGTGGCCCCACCTTCCGGGAGGGGCATGGGCCTATGAGGGAGTGCCTCTGCATTGGGCCGAGGCACAAGGCCCATAGGGCCCAACCGCCGCCTAGGGTAAAACCCTAACTAGACCTTCTAGAAGGGGGTTCCTTGCCCCACTCCTCCTTTGGCCGGGCCTTGGCTTGGGGAGGGCAGCCGCGTCCACCCTCTATATAAAGAGGGCTGGCGCACCACCCCCACACCTTCCCTACAAGCCCGCCGCCTCTGCCCTCCTCTCTCCTCCCGATCGTGTGGCGGCCCCTGCAGAACTCTCCACCATATACACCACGCCGTCGTGTTGTAGATCCAATCCGTATCTCCACCATACTTGCTGGACCGAGGAAGGAGGAGACGTCGAGGTGCTGCACGTGTGCATCTCACGGAGGCACCGCCACTTGTGGTGCTAGATCGGATCGGATCGCGAGGAGGAGAAGAGAGTATGACTACATCACCCACGTTCCGACTAAGGTTCCGCTGTGCGAATATTCAAGGGTATGAAGATCTAATCCAATCTCTCTCGTTGTTTGCATCTCCTAGATTAGATCTTGGCTTTCCCTCTGTTTGCATCCGTAGAAAATTTTGATTTACTATGCCGCGAAACCCTTCAAAGGGTATCGAGCCGTGTCTATGCGTAGATGTGTTTCACGAGTAGAACGCAACATGGTTGTTGCAGCGTTGATGTTTTCTGCAAGCCTCTTGTTTGTGTTCTTCTTATGACGCGATAGTGAGATTGAAGCGGTCCAGACAACCTTACGCGACGCCGTTCAGACCGCTCGCACTTGACGTGTGGCTTGTTCCACACATGCGGCTGGTGGATGTCAGTTTCTCTCACTATAGTTGTCATGGGATTAACACCAGAGTTTGGCAACCATAATATCACCATTGTGGCTTTCCGTAGGTAAGAATCGTTCTTAGCATCTACTCCCATAAGCCACGTAAAACATGAAACAACAAAGTAGAGGCGTCTAACTTGTTTTTGCAGGGAGTGTTTTCTGCGATATGGTATGGCCCAAGATGTGATGTGTATAATATATGCGATGATCATGTTTTGTAATGTTTCACGACTTGCATGTCGATGAGTACACAACCGGCAGGAGCCATATGGTTGTCTTTATAATTGTGTATGACCTGTGTGTCAACTTCTTATACGCCATGTAATAGTTTCACTTTATCGCTAAGTAGTTAGCAATAGTTGTAGTTGCTATTCGTGGTGGAGGCAATCATGGTGGAATGATGGAGATCATGCCGGCATGCACACGATGGAGATCATTGCGCGAAGATTGGGTATACCATGTCACATAAAGTTATATGCATGTGATGTTTATCCTTTTATGTATCTTATTATGCTTAGATCGCGACGGTAGCATTATAAGATGATTCCTCACTTAAAGATCAAGATAAAAACTGTGTTCTCCCCAAGTATGCACCATTGCGAAAGTTCGTCGTGTCCAAGCATCACGTGATGATTGGGTGCTATAGACTCTACGCTCACATACAATGGGTGCAAGCCAGTTTTTGCACACGCGGAAATACTTGGGTTTGACTTGACGAGCCTAGCATGTACAGGCATGGCCTCGGAACACATGAACCGAAAGGTTAAGCATGAGTCATATGAATGATATGATCGACACTTCGTTGTCCACCATTGAAGCCACATCTCTTCTCGTGATGATCGGATTAGGTGTGGTGAATTTGGATCATGTTCACTAAAAAACTTGAGGGATGTTGAATTTAGTGGGAGTTCATCTAGTAATTTGATTAAGTTGAACTAGTTTTCATGAACAGAGTCTAATTTGTACTTGCAAATACTGTAGATCACATGGCTAAGTCCAACTTCAACTTCAACGTTTTTGCTGAGATAGAAAAGCTTAGAAACAATGGGTCTAACTTCACCAAATGGTTCCACATTCTAAGAATCATTCTCGCTGGCGGACAAAAGGACTATGTCCTTGAGAAAGTGCTAGGTGACGCCCCTGCTGTAGATGCGTCGGCTGATGAGAAAGCTGTTTATCAGTCGCGCAAGGATGATTATGATTTGATTAAGATCGCCATGTTGTATGCTATGGAATCGGATCTTCAAAATCGTTTTGAGGAGTTCGTCGGGCCCTTTGAGATTCTTGAGGAGCTGAAAACTATGTTTCAGACTCAGGCCCGTTCTGAGAGATATGAGATCTCTAAGAAATTCTTTAACTACAAGATGGAGGAAGGGAGTTCCGTTAGTGAGCACGCCATTAAGATGTCGGGCTACACTCAACGCCTTGAGCAACTGGACTGCAAGATTCCAGAGGAGCTCAAGATTGACAGAGTTATGCAATCACTCCCTCCTAGCTACAAAAGTTTTGTAGTTGCTCACAATCAAATTGGTTCCACTGATATGATCACTGAGCTCTTCGCTAAGATGAAAGTAGCGGAGGTGGACATCAAAAAGAATAATCATATGTTGATGGTCAACTAGCCCCCCACCTTCAAGAAAGGTAAGGGTGCAAAGAAGCCCTTCAAGAAAGGCGGCGGCAAGCGCGTTGCCCCTGCTGAGAAGAAGCTCAAGTCTGGTCCCAAGCCGGACACTGAGTGCTTCTATTGCAAGGACAAGGGTCACTGGAAGCGCAACTGCCCAAAGTACTTAGCGGACAAGAAGGCTGGCACAATCAAAGGTATATTTGATATACATGTTATTGATGTTTTCCTTACTAGCCCTCGTTGTAGTGCCTGGGTATTTGATACCGGTTCAGTTGCTAATATTTGTAACTCGAAACAGGAGCTACGGAATATACGGAGGCTTGCGAGGGATGAGGTGACGATGCGCGTTGGCAACGGATCAAGAGTTGATGTGATGGCTTAAGACGCTCTCCTTAGTTTTACCTTCGGATTAGTTTTAAACCTTAATAAATGTTATTATGTGCCTGCGTTGAGCATGAACATTATTTCTGGATCTTGTTTATTGCAAGACGGTTATTCATTTAAATCGGAGAATAATGGTTGTTCTATTTATATGAGTAACATCTTTTATGGTCATGCACCTATTGTGAATGGTTTATTTCTTCTAAATCTCGAAAAGGATGAAACACACATCCATAACATTGAGGCTAAGAGATGCAAAGTAGATAGTGATAATACTACTTATTTGTGGCAATCGCTGCTATGTCATATTGGTGTAAAGCGATGAAGAAACTCCATTCGATGGACTTTGGAGTCTCTTGATTTTGAATCATTTGACACATGCGAACCATGCCTCATGGGCAAGATGATCAAAACCCCGCTCTCCCAGATGATGGAGCGAGCAATGACTTGTTGGAAATCATACATACCGATGTATGCGACCGATGAGTGTTTGACGCCGGTGGATATCGCTATTTTCTCACTTTTACCGATGACTTAAGTAGATATGGGTATATCTATTTGATGAAACATAAATCAAACGCTTGAAAAGTTCAAAGAATTTCGTAATGAAGTGGAGAACCATCGTAACATAAAGATTAAATTTCTACGATCCGATCGTGGAGGTGAATATTTGAGTTATGATTTTCTCACGCATCTTAAAGCAAGTGGAATCGTTTTAACTCACGCCACCCGAACACCACAACGCAATGGTGTGTCAACGCTAATCGAACCTTATTAGATATGGTCCGATCGATGATGTCTCTTACTGGTTTGCCGTTATCATTTTGGGATTATGCATTAGAAACCGCTGCATTCACTTTAAATAGGGCACCATGTAATCCGTTGAGACGACACCGTATGAACTGTGGTTTGGTGCTAAACCTAAGTTGTCGTTTCTCAAAGTTTGGGGATGCGAAGCTTACGTCTAGAAATTGATGCCGGATAAGCTCGAACCTAAAGCGGAGAAATGCGTCTTCATAGCATACCCTAAGGAAACTATTGGGTATACCTTGTATCACAGAACCGAAGGCAAAGTGTTTATCGCAAAGAACGGTTCCTTTCTTGAGAAGGAGTTTCTCTCGAAAGAAGTGAGTGGGAGGAAAGTAGAGCTAGACGAGGTTATTGACTCTTCTCTTGAATTGGAGAGTAGCGCAACACCTGAAATTGTTCCAGTGCCGCCTGCACCAACAATAGAGGAAGAAAATGACAAGGATCATGAAGCTTCGGACGATGCTGCTACTGAACGTCGCAGGTCGACAAGGTCGCGTGCCCCTCCTGAGTGGTACAGCAACCCTGTCTTGAATGTCTTGTTAGTAGAAGATAGTGAACCTACGAACTATGAGGAAGCGATGATGAGCCCAGACTCTGAGAAATGGCTAGAAGCCATGAAATCCGAATTAGGATCCATGAGCGAAAACCAAGTATGGACTTTGGTGGACCCTCCTAGAGACCGAAAGGCCGTTGAGTGCAAATGGATCTTCAAGAAGAAAACGGACGCGGATGGTAATGTTACCGTATATAAAGCACGGCTTGTCGCGGAAGGTTTTCGACAAGTTCAAGGTGTTGACTACGATGAGACTTTCTCTCCCTTAGCGATGTTTAAGTCCATTCGGATTTTATTAGCAATTGCTGCGTTTCATGATTATGAAATATGGCAGATGGATGTCAAGATCAAGCTTCCTCAATGGCAACATTGATGAAGAGTTGTATATGATGCAACCCAAGGTTTTGTCGATCCTAAGGATGTCGATAAAGTATGCAAACTTCAGCTCCATTTATGGACTGAAGCAAGCATCTCGGAGTTGGAACCTTCGTTTTGATCAAGTGATCAAGAGCTTTGGATTTGTTCCAAATTGCTATGAAGCTTGTATCTACAAGAAAGTGAGTGGGAGCTCGATGATGTTTCTGGTACTATATGTGGATGACATATTGATTATTGGAAATGACATCAACATGCTTAACGATGTGAAGAGTTATTTGAACAAGTGTTTTTCAATGAAAGACCTAGGTGAAGTCGCTTATATATTGGGCATCAAAATCTATAGAGATAGACAAAGACGCATGATAGCTTTAAGCCGGTACATACTAGACAAAGTTCGAAAAGGTTCGTAATGGATAAGGCAAAGAAAGGTTCAAAGGCCTATGTTGTCGTAAGATATTGAGCAAGGCTCGGTGTCCAATACGGTAAATGATAGGAAAGCTATGAGCAAAGTGCCTTATGCCTCGCCATAGTTTCTATCATGTATGCCATGATGTGTACTAGACCGATGTGTCCAATGCTCTTAGTTTAACGAAAGCAGATATCAAAGTGACCAGAGTGGAACATCGACAGCCGTGAAGAACATCCTAAAGTACCTAAATAGGACTAAAGAAATGTTCTTAGTATATGGGGTTGATGAACAACTCGTCAGAAAAGGTTACGCCGACGCTAGTTTTGACACCGACAAGGATGATTCTAAATCTCGCAGTGATACGTGTATATTTTGAATGGAGGAGCTGTGAGTCGAGAAGCGCAAGCAAAGCGTGATCGCGGGATCTACATGAGAAGCGAATACATGGCTGCCGCAGGTCAAGTGAAGGAGTTTGGATCAGAACTTCATCATCGAGCTTGGCGTGGTTCCAAGTGCATTGGACCCACCGAGATATTGTGTGACAACACCGCGCCATAGCACTCGCTAAGGAACCAAGATATCATCCAAAGACCAAGCATATCAACCGCAAGTTTCATATAATCCGAGATTATATAGCGTATGGAGATCAAGATTAGCAAAAGTAGATACAGATTTGAATGTCGCAGATCCATTGACTAAACCTCTTCCACGTA
This sequence comes from Avena longiglumis, assembly GCA_030063025.1. Classification (NCBI taxonomy): domain Eukaryota; kingdom Viridiplantae; phylum Streptophyta; class Magnoliopsida; order Poales; family Poaceae; genus Avena; species Avena longiglumis. Next base: position 19,947,839 of record CP125979.1, on the reverse strand, counting down.
AAACATGATCGACACCTCGATTGCCATGGGTGAAGAAAACAAAAATTCCTATGTGAACCATCTTGGTAGGAATTTTTGTTTATGTCATAACCCTTCAATGGGTGTGAAATCCGTAGAGAACATACCCTTGAAGACCGACAAAGCTTAACGAGTTCAACTCGTGGTTGCTGTAGACTATCTCTTGCCGATCTCAAGATCGAGAGGAAGTCCTAGCGCCAAATCAGCAAGATCCGCGTCTCGCACACGCTCGAGGCACCGAGCAACCTCCACCTCCTCGCCCAGCGATGCAAATGAAGCACAACTCTTTCTTGCCGAATAGCCACCAGGAACATGTATCTCGCTAGTCCGAGACCATGGGGGATAAATTCTAGAGGGGGAGAGAGATCGTTCGCGAGGAGGTGTGTGAGACAAGTGAGGAGGGGGGCTCTTTTACTGTGAGGAGGGGCACCTAAGGGGTGGTCACGCCATGGGGGCTGCCCTCCTCCTTCATTCATGGGTGGACACTCCACCACAAAATGCCCTTTAAATTTCCTCCACTCAAAAGTCCACTCAAATTCCCATTAAATTTCCACCAAATTTAATGCAAACCTCATTAAATAAAACTCTTTATTTTATTCAGAATTTTGTCAATTACTTTAATGACAAACATTCACAATAACCCCTTGCTAGAATTCTATTTCACATGCATAACCACTTTATGCAATTTCACCCAAAACTGCTTTCGATTCTAGTGAAATAAATTCCGCGCTTGTTCATTCTTTCTCGCATGAAACATTTGCTCCAATTGGATGTCGGTTCTTATGTGTCACCACTGTTCGTGAATAATGCGGACATGATCGAGACCCTTCTGATCAATAATCGAAGCGGATCCGGAGACCCATAACGACTCCACACATTCAACGATGACTTTCTTGTGATCGCCTTAACCTTTACGCTAGTATCTTAATCCTTTGTTTCATGATATATTACATGTCCGAGATTCGATCATCCAGATTCCATACCTATTTTGATCTCGCATCGACATGCACTCTTTTCTCGCCTCGTGATATAACATTCTAGTGATCAAATCACTTGCTTGCAAGCTAATCAATGTGATATCACCGAGAGGGCCTGAGTATATCTATCCGCCATCGGATGAACAATTCCACTCGATCCATGAGCCTCAACATAACACTTTATTAGTTCTCAATCCATCTTTATAATCACCCCACGTTACGGTGACGCTTGATGTTATCAAGAAACTCTTCCGTGTTAGTGATCGACATGATCTCATGGTCTAAGGATTAGGATCACTGTAAGTTGTTATAGCAATATAAACTCAATGACTTTGATCGTAATGCTATCAGATGAATGTTCATCACATCATTACACTAATGTTGTGATCCCGCTATTAACAACATCCAATGTCCATGATCGTGAAACCTGATCATCTTGTTAATCAACGAGCTAGTTTATGAGAGAGGCATAACTAGGAACTTTCTGCTTGTTTATTAAACACACATGTATTAACGCTTCAGATAATACAATTATAGCATGCAAAATAAACATCTATCATATACTTGGAATACACATAATAAACACTTTATTATTGCCTCTCAGGGCATATTCCCTTCACTTTGGCCGCCGGCCTTGGCTTTGGGGAGGGGCAAGGGCAACAACCCACCCCTCTATATAAAGAGGGTCAGCGCACCACCCCCACACCTTCCCTCCAAGCCGCAGCCGCCATCCTCTCTCTCTCCTCCCGATCGCGTGTAGCGAAGCCCGCAGAAACTCTCCACCATATACACCACGCCGTCAGGTTGTAGATCCAATCCGCCTCCCCATACTTGCCGGACCGAGGAAGGAGGAGACGCCGAGGTGCCGCACGCACGTGCATCTCACGAGGCACCGCCACTTGTGGTGCTAGATCGGATCGATCGCGAGGAGGAGAAGCTAGCACGACTACATCACCCACGCTCCGACGAACGCTCACTGCGTAATCTTCAAGGGTATGAAGATCTAATCCAATCTCTCTCATTGTTTGCATCTCCTAGATTAGATCTTGGCTTTCCCTCTTTTCGCATCCGTAGAAAATTTTGATTTACTATGTCGCGAAACCCTTCAAACACACAATTTGCAAATACTTTGATAATGACTCTTCAAAGGACATGAGCAAGTGATGAACTTGCCTTGTGATTGCAAGGTAGTGAAGTCGGATGCTTGCACTGGACCTTGAGCTTCTATGTCTACAAAACCATCATTATTGCCTCGTAAGGACAATATTTAAAGATGCAAAATGATTATGCAAAGTAATGTAATGCATTATTTATCTTTATGTGTATTCTCCCCCATTATTTAAATTATAAAAATTATTTTAATAATAAAGAATTTATAAATATTAATTTTTAATATTTATTGAATATTGTATTCTTTTATTTTATTTCATTTTATTTATTTAATAATTCCTTTAAGAATTATAATTTAAATACCAAAAATTGATATTAAATATTTGTTTAGTATTTTTCTAAAATACTGCAATATTAATATATAATGAAAGTGATTTTTATTTATTTTTATCATCTTTCAATAATTTTATAAAATTCCCTAAGGAATATATATATTACAAAATTCTTAATAAAAATTATATGCTTAAAATTTTATTTCTTAATTTATTTGGATAATTTGGATTATTGTGAATCCAAAATATTTTATTTATAATTTTTGGTTTTAATTTCATTTTCTAGAATTTATCTAAATTCAGGGGCATTTTAGTCTTTTCTCATTTATTAAAAACTGGCTTTAAGTGATTTGGGCTGACTGTGTTGGGTTTATTGTGCCCTTATGGCCCAATAGGGTAGAACGAAAATGACTCCCCGAAGGGGTCATGGTCCAACCAGCCTACACTCTCTCTGTCACTCTCTCATCCTCATCTCTCTTCTTCTCCTTCCCCGACCCCATGGTCGGCGGTGCCACCGCCGGCGATTCACGCCGCCGTGGACCTCCCCGGCCGCCGCCGTGATGTATATGGTGGTTGTCGACCCTGATCCACCTTCCTGTCCAACTCTATTTGGACTTGGAGCCCTCCTGTGGCTAGACCAGCTCCGTCCTGAACCCTAGGGTTTGGGGTGGTGCTATCACCGGCCGCTTCCCATGTGTCTTTGGTGTTCCTAGCCTTGTGCATGGTCAGGTGGTCACGCTGTGGTGTGGGTCGCAGCGCCCCCTTGGGGGTGCTCCCCATGCCGCCATGCTCGTCGACACCCTCTGCTTCCTCTTCTCGCCCACAGCAACAACCGTCAGTAAGTTATCTTTCTCCCCCCTCGCATCCTCTGTGCTAGGCCACCCTATGCTATGTGATTGTAGTGGCTACGCCTGTCTAGTGGTCATGTCCTGATTAGGGTTGTTGTTTTGCTTAGGGTTCATATCCCTCTATTGATTAAATATCTGATGATTTGGATCATGTATTGATGATCCCTAAGCATGATGAGTGCTTGTGTGATGTGAATTACTGCTTATGGTTGGCTTTGATGATGCTAGTGGCTTACCAGATTGATTCCATTGGTAAATTTGATATGGTTCAGATGATAATGTTATTCTAGAATCATAACTTGGAGATTCTAGTGGTTTGAGAGATCACCACTGTCATGACTTGTTTATTGATAGTGATTTTTGAGTGATGAAGTCACTGTATCTGTATTGTTGGCTTATGGATTCATATACAGTTTGAGATTAACTTGTCTCTTACAGTGATGTTATGTATATGTATATTCCTGGAAATGATTCCTGTGATTAGTATCAGGAAAATGATTTATAGTTGGCTGTGAGTGTATCTGTGAAAGTTGGATGCTTAACCTGCCTAGTTTAGAAACTGTTCTTGTGACATCATTCTAATATGGCACACAAGATTAGGTTCTATTACTTGGCTTGGTTTTGTTCAAGCTTAAGATTAGCTTGGCATCAGAGATAAGTGGAAACTTCTTTCCTTGAATCCCTAAAACCCATGATGTTGGTCTGAGGTTTAGGGACTAGGCCCGTATCTTGTTGTTCCTCATGGATTGGTTCTAGTAGTGATACCAGCTTCTGATTCTTGAGTCAAAGTTGGGAAAATGATTTGTAGGCTTATTAAGTTATATAGATCCATAAGATGTAGGAATTCTAAGGTGCTACTCCTGTTTAAGAGGTGTGCCTAGAAGTTCAGATCTTGGCTATATTCATTACTGGAATTTAAAATATAGCTTGATAGGCTAGGATCAATGAGGTTGTCCTGAGATCCTAGCTGGATCTATATAGTTTTATGATTGCTTTTGGTGTCTGAAAAACTTCAATGATGGACTCACTCCACTTGGGTGTTTTTCTAAGAATTTGAGTATGAGACAACTCATGAATGCTTGTCTAGCTTAGACAGATAAATCATGTGATGGTCTTTTTCTACTCACCACACTTGGATGTTGTTGGGGTTGCAAGTCATTGATCGTGTGGCTTGATCTTGCTGGTTGTGTGGCTAGCTTGATCTGGTGCTCCTCCCGATACTTCTAGCTCCTGGACTTGTCCTTGATCTAGCTCTCCACCTCCTGGTCCTGGTTGCTTGATCTTGTCCTTGCTATCCACCTGATCTACCCCCTCCTTATGTCACCATCTTGGCGAGATGATCAAAAGTGTGGTTTGTGTGATCTGGTTTGGTTTAGTTTGGCTGCTGTGCTTGATGTGTATGAACCAGGGAATGGTGTTGGGTTGGCTTGTCCATGGCCGTGCTGAGCAATTTTGTTTGTTGGAGCTGTTGATGTCAGTCGACAGACACACCATGATTAGGTGTGTGTTTGCTGTGTGCTCGCACACCTTGTGGATATGTTCAGGGCTGAAGGTTACCTTGTTATCTGATTACTTTTACTTGTCTAGTGAAACTTGCCCCTTCTTTCTGTTTATTTGACTTATGGCTTAAAATTATGAAAGATATAGTTCTCTCATATTGGTGAAACTTGCCCCTTAAAGTTTACTCAGTGATGAAAAATTGAACAGTGCAACTCACTGTCAATACTGAGAGTAACATGTTTTAATCTTTAACTTTCTTTATTTTAGTTTGTGTTTTGTTTTGCAGGTACAAGACTTGAAGATAGAAGACTTTAGATTAGTTTTTCTTTTTCTTTATAGAATAGTCACTTGTAATATTTCTTTTATTCTTTTGTAATCTTTATTTATCCTTTTGTAATAAAGATTGTAATATTACTCAATATATAAAGGTTCTTTTATTTCATTAACTATTGTAAAGATTCTTGATCATGTTCATAAGTTACATTTTGTAACTTATTTATTGAATAAAATTATGGAATGAATATTCTTTTTCTTAATTCTGTTCTTTATTTAAAGTTTGAATTACTAATTATTAACTCTGGACTTAACCAAATTACTCAAACATAATTCTAAATCCCTTTAAATTATAAATCCAACACCCAAGTTTAAATTCAAATTTCATTTCCCAAAAGTCACTAATCCTCAAAGATCATATCGAAATTTATAACGATCATTCTTCAAGACTATTCCTAATCTTAAAGAGTGAAAGAAACTTTGATCACTTTAGGTTTTTATTTGGTGAAAAAATTACCCACATTTTACAAATGAATGCATGTAATTTCACAGATTCCTAAATCTACCCTTCGTTGGTTCCTAAATGCTAGGATGTTACATTAGATTAGGCATACAAATGATATGCCTAGCCTCATCATTGAGTATTTCAAAAATGAGACCAAGTTGGAGAATCTGTTCTTAACATCAAATGTTGCCTCAGCACAACATCATTGGCCAAGGGAAAATTTCACCAGAGACAAGGGAAGAATACAAATAGTAAATTCACAGGAATCCTTTGATTCGATCCATTCGAGTGAGGCATGCACAAAGGCAGCTCACACATCTGCATGCACCAGTGTGTTGTCACCACCACAGAGATTAGTATAACAGTACAAAAGTAGTAGCAGGGGGCTTCCAGGAACTTTTCTCACTTATCCAACCATTCCAGCCGAAACCACACATCCCTCTCTCAATAGTAAAAGTGTATCATCTGCTCTGGTTTCTTAGACTAGCCATCCAAGAGCAAATTAAGTTAGAACTAGCTAATAGTACCAGGAGGAAGAGGTGCCATCAAGAACTAAATTAGATTAGCAACAAGCCAAGCAAGGAGGAGCAAGATCCACCCAAGCAACCACAATTCCTACAACAGACTGCCACCACAAGATCCAACAATAGTGGATCAAGAGTAGCTACAGCTTATCCACAATCTCACCAAGTCGAGATGATCTACTCTGCATATCAGGTTGCCAACTTATAACAGTAATAGCACATGCTCTTGTACTTATTTTTTAGAGCATAAATTTTAGTGGGGAAAGATTGAAGGCTCTCAGACTGGGTATAAGTGCTACACCAGTATCATCCTAGATCTAGGAAAGCCATTCGAGTATTCATTCTCATTTAAAAAAATAAATGAGGCCTCAGCCTTTGCATCATAGGCTGGAACATATTGCACACAACAATCATCAAGGGCTAGTGATCCTTGACCATGTAGATTAATCAACATAGCAGCAGATCCTACTCACTATGAATATGTTAGTGTGCACCCTTCAAATGGGTTCCATAGTATTAATATCATAGCAGAGGAAGCCACTAAAATTAATAAATCACCATATCCTCAAAGAGATAGATTTTAAGATCATATACAATCAAATAGGATTGATATATAAATCATCTTCCTAGTCAGGTAGCCTAGGAATCATTATAAGGTCATCTTAAACTAGCACATGCTTCTAAACCTCAGCTCTGCATCATTGGTTAAGATTAGACGACAAGCACAATATATGTGTTTATCATAGTGTTACTCAGCATTTTGGATCTGTCTTAGAGATAACATTTCCACTTTGTACTCAATACTCACAATAGATGAATCAGATCCTATAAGTACATGAATCAATGATCAACCACATCAGTTCATGCATAGATGGCCCTACTGCTGTGCACACTCTAAAACAAGGCACCACAACAGCAAAGATATTTAACAGAACCCATTGCTTAGAATGAGATGAAATGCCAATATAGAAATCCTCAAGTTCCCTACCAGCAACCAAATGATTTCTCTAAATCATTTCCCTAGTTTAAATAACCAGGAATCATTCGAATCTTCCATTGTCATGTTGACAATATCATATTGTACACAGTTCATATTTATGTTCCCAAATTATTACCTTAAATAAATTGTCCAAATTCATCACTGAAGCAAAGCTTCATTTAAGCTAAAATCCATCCAATATATTAATCAAAGCTATAGCCACCAATAACAATCATTTTCCTAAGTCAACAGCTTAGGAATCATTTTTAATCCAAATATCACCATATCCATTTATTTATTAAAAATCATAAGTAATGAACCAAGCACTAATATTCAAGCACATATCCCGAATCAATAACCTCGAGCTCACAATCATGATATTCCCATTCTAATAACTTCACAACCCAGAACAACTAACTTAAATCAGTACCACTGGAGCACTTTCTCATCCAAATTCAAGGATATTGGATAGCAATATATCATCAACAAAACACTCATAGCAGCACTGTGGATTAGAGCCATCAGCACTAAGGCTGGTCACATGGAATCAAAACTCACCGAGGGTGCCGAACACATGGAGCGGAAGCATGTCGAAGTCACGGTGGTCGTCGTCGATGCCGGGGGTGCGTAGTTATAGCTGCATCGTCCCACCAGCATCGAGGTGGAGGGCGACACGGCGCATCCTCACAGTAACACCACCACAGTGAGGCAGCTCGGTGGCGCATCGAGAGGCGTTAGGGTTGCAACCCGAACTGTTGTCCCTCCAATGATGGGGCTGAGGGAGATGAGGATGGGGAAGCAGGAGCTTGTGGCGAAGGAGGTCATGCGTGACAAGCAGACACTAGGGCGCCGGTGCCGTGCCGGTAGACCCAAGTCGCCTGGCTAGGGTTAGCCATCGGCAGGAGGTCGTGCGGGAGCTAAAGGACGTCAAGGCGGCGGGAAACATAGGAAGGGGATTGGGCGAGACAACTCCATCAAGCGCCGGTGGTGGGTGCCGGCAGCGATGGCCGGAGAGGAGGCAGACGGCGGCTCTGCTGACGGTGAGAGGAGTACATGGATTGAGAGAGGTGAGGCCCGTGCGGGGGTGCGTATGTGAGTAGTGTGAGAGAGATAGGGTTGGGCTGGGAATGGCCTAGCTAGATGGGCCTAGGTGGGCCGAGTAGGCCTAAAGGCTAGATGGTCTTATACATCAGATTAAAAAAGTAATATACATTAATTATACAATATTAGATTACCACAATACCCTTAATAATATTCAATCCCTAGAAAATGTAGTAAAATCTCAAAAATACCATCGATATATCAAAATGATCACAAAAATGAAATCTATCAAAGAAAAATATAAGACTACTTGTTGGGGTTAAATAAAATACCACTCAATATTAAAGGCACTAAAATTCTCAATAAATTATAACAATATAATAAAATATCCTAAAAATTAATTAAAAAAAAATATAAACCTACTATTTTTAAAAAATACTAACTTAATTCTTTTATAAATAAAATTTTAAATTAATATTCAAAGACAATTGATCCTTTATGGAATTTTATAAACATAAGAATAAACTTAGAAATAAATAAATAATCATTTTTAAGGTCTTGAATAAACATATTACACAAGAAAATATTGAATATATTAGTAGAAAAGTTTTTAATATTTTAAACTAAAAAATCCTTATCTATTATATATTTTTAAAAAATCTTTAAGAACATTTCTTAAGTAAGAAATAATTATATTTCTTCAGAAATATTAAAAGCCTTAAAAATCAAATTACTAAAGCTCTAACCATAACTAAGGTTTATAATAAAACTTATGTGTAAATTATTCACTTTATAATATATTTTGAAACCTTAAATCAAAATTCAAAACCACAATCTTCAAAATAACTTTATACATTATTCACTTATATTAAGGGGGAATAATCTCAAAATCTAAATAATAGTTAACATGACTTTAAATCTAACACATTAATAATATCATCCAAATTATACTTTCATTTAATAATTGCATATTATTTTCATAATAGCCAAACAAATTTAATCTAATCATTCACTTAAATATAAAGTGAATAATTCGACACCTTAGTCATACTTATCATAAATTTAAAACTTGGGAATAATTAAACCATGTTACACTTTAAGTTTAGTTACTCTTTTAAAGTTAACTTTAGTCTCAAAGCTTATAAACATCATGTCTACTAAACCACTTACGTTTTTATAGTTAACTTTGGTCTATTTCAATTAAGACATAAAGCATCTTTAGTAAAAAAACTAATCGATCAAACACCAAGACACATCGATCGCATTCTATTAATCATAAAGATTGTTTAAACCTTGGAAAATAAATCTTTTCTTCAAATGTTATTCCTTTTGCCACTTCAAACAAAAAATCTTATAATAATATCTCTAACTCATAACAATTAAACCCAAGGAATTTTATCATAGACACCAGATGACAATAAATCACAATCACATTATTTCATACACTTCTTGTATATTTTACATTGTTAATACTTAAAGTTTAAATGCTTTTGTTTAGTTAAGAAAATTTTTCTTCAAAAGTTATTCTTTTAAGATACACTAAAAGCAATTCTTAAGCATTCCAAAATAAATCTACTTAAGTAACCACCTTCATATAAGGAATCTTTAGATACCATTTTACACTTGATTATTTTATTTTGTGTGTGTACTTTATTATACTTGCATGTTGTTTCACACACGCTCACAAGCCCTAACAAGAAGCACAAGTGTGAGACTTATCTAAAAGGACAACACATTACAAAGAAACCATTTCCAGTATCCAAAACCTAGAACAACGCTTATTCCGGGGATTCAAGTTTATCAAATTGCATTACATAACTTATGCCTAATGGCATCTTGGTTCTTTAAACATGAGTCCTTATCGGACCAATGATGTTGCTTTCCGATTTTGGATCTTATATTGTCTTGAATACCGTGAGTGCATAATCTTGCAATCACAAAAGGCAAGTTCACACTTGCTCATGTCCTTTGATTATTTTCTGTAAAGTATTTTGCAAATCCAGTGTTGTCATCACATGCATTTCAAAAAGGTCAGAAACACTAATTGCATAATAATATAATTATAGGTTATGTACCATGAGGTAATAACCTACTATGAAAGTTCCGGTGGTAAAGGAACATATTACCTAGGACTTAACAACCAATGTCGCCAGTGATTCTTGTGCCGTATATTACGCGTTAACCATAAGATTTAGAATGGGACGGATAAGTCAGCTGGATCGGCTCCCTTTCGCATTCCAACGGATGACCGGGCCATTGATGTAACTCCTCTTGTAGAGGGTTGGCAGGTTATGGGTGGTATCCCTCAACGTCCCACGGCTTCTGGTATCTATGAGGGTTGTACACCTTAGGATGCTATTGGAAACAAGTTTTATCCTAGGCCTAATGTGCAATCCGTTGGGTATGCAGGGTCACGAAGAAGGATAGTGATTGGCTTGGATCTTAGGTTGGGCCTCAAACGAAGTAAGTTTGAACAAGGACATACTCCTGGCCGTGCAACAAAGCTTAAGATCTCTCATGGGTAAAGTAACGCTCCTCTACAGAGTGTAAGAATTATAACTTGTTACTCCCTGTTCCGGAAAGGAGCTACGAACGTGGCAGGAAAGGAACTCCATGAAAGTTCTGGTAAACCTATGAAGGCTAACGGGCATAGCTTTTTATAATAAAAGCAACCTTCGAAGAAATGTTTATGAAAACTTGCATTGCCTATGACCTATGGTCTGTGGCGGTAGATATAGTGCATCAAACACTCCTTTTTAGTGAACTTGTTGAGTACGCTCGTACTCAACGTATATTCTTAACCCTTGCTAGATTCTGAAGCCAATACAGTCGACGTCTACATCAACTTATGCTCCAGGAATCTTCATCAAAAGCTAAAGCTCTTCAATAAGGTCAAGAAAGTCAACACATACATCAACTCAAGTGAAGACAAAGTTGATGATTCGATAGGAATATAATCTCTAGCCATAGAACCTACTTCTGTAGAGTATTGCAATAGCAGGAATGCAAGCCCCAATAGTTCAGATCCTAGTCTATTAGTTTATTAGTTGTGAGTTGATTATTCCTGATTATTCTTTGTAAGAAGTTTCTTTCTCTCTCTTTAACCTAGAGTGTTCTCTGGATCTTGTGTAAAGAGTTGAGTTGTAACCTATAGTCATGTCTTGGACCTGCTGTGTTTCTGTTGTACCACTCCGAGGGATGTAATACTAGTGAACGATGTTTCATTGGTGTTATGTCAACGACTATAATCTACTGGATGTGTTCCCTCTTAGTGGGCCAACATTCTTCTCCATAAAGCATAAAAGTCTGAATGCCGTCCTATAAAACTTACCTTTTAGCATTTGTGGGACCTTCTTGTCATATATTATTCTAGATACTTGTCGTTACTTCGTCCATCCTGCCTTGATCCTGTGGCTAATGTCCTCCGATAGCACCATTGCTTTGCAGATTTGATCCCAAGTATTGGAAAACGTGCCTATTTGGCACTACTTACCCTCCTAGACTAACCCCTTTGTCTACACATCTAACACCGCTAAAGTCGCACCATATATACTCTGTCTTCGTCCTACTAAGTCTAAACCCCTTGGATTCCAAGGTCTGCCTCTATAACTTCAGTTTCCTATTGACACCCACCCTACTCTCATCTACTAGTACCACATCATCAACAAAAATCATACAACAGAAATATATCCTTATATGTCCTTAATGATCTTATCTATCACCAAGTCAAAAATGTATGGGCTGAAAGTTGGACTTTGATGTAGTCCTATAGTAATAGGGAAGGTATCGGTCTCACTATCTACTGCACGGACACTTATCACAACATTAGTGTACATGTCTTTGCCTGCGGGATTTGGGGAAACGACAAGCAATGAGCGACCAAGCGCTCGTAACTCTGTGGTCCGTGACTGAATCAGCGGGAATTGGAGGAGCGGATAAGGGGCAAGCGGGAGCGGCGCAGGCAGCCACAGATGGCGGGGGATTCGAAATGGTGCGAGTAGGTAAGGCCGGAAGGGGAGACATCATAAGGCGGCGACGACGTTGAATCGATTTAGATATTTTTTTTTGCATGTTTCCCTTTCCGTCCGACATTGTCGACATGTCGATTAGGAGCATATGTTGGCCACATGCTCTCTCACGCGGACGAGGAGTAGTCAGCAATATTCCTAGAATTCTGGGTGGAACACGCCCCACCTGGTCCGCTCCTGCGTCCGCCAATGGAGCTACCTTAGCAGACTAGTATTTTCGAATTTTTTTACCTGAACTAACTCGATCAGCGCCTCCTTCAGAAAGTAACTAGGCTAGGCCTTTTTTTCTTCCAAACGGAGTATTTCTTTCCAACGGACGGCTAGCTATTTTTTGTATAGAAAATGGACTCAGGCTATTTTTTCTGAAAATCATGGTACAGATGCGACACTCACAGATACCTACACTAGTGCAGACGGGGGCCTTTAACACCGGTTCCTAAGGCCCTCTAACAGCGGTTGTAGAACCGCTGTTGAGGGTTCGGTGTTAGAGCCCCCCTTTAACACCGGTTCTTATATGAACCGATGTTAAAGGGTGGCACACGTGGGGCTGCCGCAGCGCTCAGTCCCCCTTTAACACCGGTTTGTAACATGAACCGGTGTTAAAGGTTCTGTGCCACGGCAGGAAAAAGAGATAAATCTCTGCCGCGGCAGGAAAACGGCCTAAATCTCTACCGCGGCAGGAAAACGACCTAAATCTCTGCCGCCGCCCCGTTCTGGGCGTATTTCTGCGCGGTGGGGACGGGAAGGGGGGAGGGGGAATCGATCGGGAGCGGCATATACACATACATCATTGTCGGTACATACGAGTACATGAATAATTAAGCAACTATTATTATACACAAACATCGTCATTGTGTGTTATTCTCCGTAAACGTTGAAGCATCAAGTACAAGACAAACACGTTCAAGCATCTAAAGATTTTTTGGATATCTAAAGAGTTCTCCGCCAGGCGTGACGCTCATCAAGTATGAACCCCACCAATTCCTCTTGAATGGCTCGTATGCGGTCAAATGGTAGGAGTTGGTCCTGCATCCGTTCGATCTAAATATATATGAAGAATGGGGTCAATATATATATAATAATAAAACTCAACACAATTGATGGTAATAAAATAATGTTGTGTACTTTGTTTACTTACTCTAAGTTTTTCTAGTGCGGCTTGGCCCGTCGCACATATCGTGTTGCGAATGAACTCACAAACATAGTATCCACATAAGTTATTGCCGGGTCCCTGATATACGCACTTTACGAGAATAGAGAGTTCAATCAAAATAATAATTGATAAAGCATGATATAATGGAATTGGAAGCAGAATCAAAGAGATACGCAGACCTAGATAATATTACTTACATTTTGGTCTACAAATTTTAGTTCTTCTGACCATTCACCCACGGCCCTGCCCGTGAACCTTTTCCAAAACCTGTCCGGCAAAAAAATGGATAAAGGAGTAATTAATTACTTGTTATCACGAAAGTTGCCGATCTAGTGCGATAATATGATTGAAATTACCTCTGGAGCATCTCTCTAAAGTCTGCCCATAGCTCTTTTTATTTTCGTAACGAGTCCATGACAAGGACTTTTCCTGAGTCAGGTTGAATGACTAGCAGAATAAAGTGGAACCTACGCATGCATAACTCATCATCAGTTACACTTAACATCTAGTAAGCCGTAACAGAATGTGTACAAGAGAGGGTAACAGTACTCACAAGAAGTTGTAAGGCAATAGTATTTCCCTTTTGGTTTGTTGTCTCAGTAAATACCTTAGCAAGTAATCTTCGGTTTGCCCGTTCTTACCACTTATTCATGAACTCTATTTGGGTCAACGAACCCAATGTCAAAAGGGCCTCCTTTCATGCATTTCATAACCTTTTTCCTGCATAATAGTATATACATATATCGTGAGCATATATATATATATACATGCAATTAATGAAGTGAATGAGATGATATAGAAATTACAGAAATAGTACTTACACACAATAAAGGCTGATGGCAGCTTTTTTTTAGGGTAATAACAGTAGGAAAGTTCCTACTGCCTCATTTTCATTAATAAAAGATCAGAGTATGTAAAGTTACATATTTACATAATGACAGAAGGGGAGGAAAGATCTCCAAAATACAGGTTAGAAAGGTATAAGATCTCGAAAGATTTACAAACTATGAATAATGCTCTTGATAAGTGGGTGTAAATCCTCTTTTGTCCTATGAATCAGTAGTGACAGATCAGCAGCCAATCTTGACTTCCAAGCCTGAACTGAGGGTTGTATGTTATTAAACCAGAGGTTGTTTCTCTCTTTCCAGATGTTCCAGGAGCCAAGCAAGGTAATTTCCATAAATAGCTTTTTATTCCATCTCTTTTTTCCTTGCTCAATGATCTGAAGTCTAGAGTTAGCCATAGACCAATAGATGTTAATTGAAACCCAGCAAGCATGACTGAAGGGGCAGTGAAAAAGCAAGTGTTCAATTGTTTCTTCAGTATTGTGACTACACATAAAACAGTCATATCCAGTCCCAAGTGCATAATGTCTTCTTCTAAGCATGTTTCTTGTATTCAATCTGTCAGACAGAACCAGCCACCCAAAGAACTTCACTTTTGCAGTGCACTTCGATTTCCACAGCCATTTAAAGGATATGTGTGGGCTTAGGTTTCTGAAATTATATTGGTAATATCTGCTGGAAGTGTAATCTTTGGCCCCCCAAACATAGCTCCAAGTGTCATGTGAATGCTCTCTTAGTTGTATTTCTCTACAACTATTTTGAATTTCTCTCAATTCAGCTAGTGATTCTGGTGACAGAGGAAGATAGAAAAGATGTGTCAAACTATCTGTTGTAAGAAACTCTTGTGCAGAGATATCTTCATTCCTTACATAGGAGTAAATGATCGGGTGACTCTCTCCTAAGATAGTTGCAGACCACTGATCCTTCCAAAACAGTGTAGTAGCCCCATTACCAATAGAGCTTTTAGCTATCCCTCTGAATAAATGTGGAAGTCTAGAAACATCTCTCCACCAGAAAGAGCCACAAGGCCCAGAAGCATGAGGAATATTTTTGTTGTAATATGCATTCCAGACTAGGGAGACCCATGGTGTGTCATCCTTATTATAAAACTTTGTCGAGTTCCTTCTGATTGAATAGAAAATGCAAGTCTTGAATGTTGAAGTCGATCTCATCGTCTCTGCACAAGAAAATCTGATCTCTTATATGTGTCGTGATCCATTCTTCCTTTCTCGTCTTGCAGAAATCAAGGTACCACTTGTGCAATCTTCGCATCTTTGTTGGTAGATTCTTGAGCTCCTCTTTCTTGACGAGATTCTTCCCATACTTTCATGGTTGTATGGGGTTGACATTGCCTGTGGGAATGTTGTCTCCCATGATGTTCAAGTATGCAATAAGTCATCCCCATCTCATTTTGCCTTTCTTTGTAGCTCTACCTCGTAATCATTTACAGGAGGAGCGTTCCGTGTGTCGAACACTTGGAGCGGGGCGCATGATTGCTTTTCCTGCTCTCCGAGCATGGGAACTGCTTCGGGTGCCGCACGATCGCTACTTTCAGTCTCCTTCGCCTTGCACCCCTTCAAAATCTGGCCGTAGTCCCAAGCACAAGTGGGGTTTGGTTTCAAAAGATTATTGTAAAACTTCTCCACCATCACCAGATCTATTTTCTCCTTTGGCTCGGCCCGTCTAGGTGCAAAGAATTTCTTGACCTCTTCTTCCGAGATCTTATTGGTCTCCTCGTCGCTGCGATTCCACGGTAAAACCGGCAATGGCTTGGCGGAAGGCTGTGGGACGTAGTTTCTTGAACTCTTTGGCATACGGTTTCCTGCGGATTTCTTCGTGGCAGTGCTAGTGATGCTCTTCGTGGCAGTGCTCTTCCGCTTACGCTGAGGAGATGGCTGGCGCGCCGGAGATGGCTGCCGCGCAGGAGATGGCTGAAGCGCCGAAGACGACAGGGGAGTATTATGATGACTTGGAGACGGCTGAGGTGGCTCAGACTGCTGATGCTGCAGAGACGGCGGGGGTGCCAGTGGCCTCCAATTTGGAAGCATGATGTGTTCCTTCTTCCAAAGAGTGGTTGTTTTCACTGCAAATTTGAGTTGAGTTTACCCTTCACCTGTAGCATGGTCAAGCTGTGCTTCCTCATATTCCTTCACAACCTCATCCACCCCGACAATAGCATAGCCATCTGGAATCGGTCGGCAGTGGTAAGTTCCACCAGCTACAGGAGGTAAGGCATAGCCGACAACCACCTTAATGGATAAGCCCATTAATCTCACATGCAGCTTAGTGTGTTCGCTCTCCGTGATCTCATCCACGGGGTATCGAGGACCCGCCATTTCAAGCGTGGGCTGCATGTTCTCCGTGGAAGCCACGCTTCTTTCCACGCAGAGTCCGGCAGCCTTCTTCAATCTGTGCTCTTCGTGCCGCTGAGATGGGCCGGTAGCTTGATGGCTCTGTTGTGCATTCACTTGCGCCTGCAGCGCCACAAGTGCATGTTCTATCTGCGCCATCCGCTCTGTATGCTCTTTTGTCTTTTCTGCCGCGCCATCTGTAAGAGTCGCCCCACTCGGCAAACCCATCCTTCCACGTCATACCCCCTGTGCCTCGTGCATGTCCGGGGTGTTCTTTTTTACCGATGGCGCGTGTGAGCTGGTCATTCTCTCTGTCGGGATGGAAGGTCCTGGCGGCTGTTTCCTCGTATGCCGTGATGAGTTCAGTGACAGGTTTGTCAAGGAGGGTTGGGAAGATACATAATCATGTTTCTGGGTTCAACCTTGCCCTGATTCCGTAGAACCAAGTCTTTGCACGTAGGTCCCACCCATCTGTCTGGGGTGTGATCCCTCTAGCGTGCAGGGCCTTCTCAGCTTCCTCCCACTTAGGCCTCTGAGATATGTAGCCACCTGACCCCGTCCTCTGGTGATATTCCTTCTTCTGGGAATTTAGCGTATTGGTTTCTGACCTTTTTTTTAGCTATAGCACCTTCCTTGTATGCCACAAATTCGGGCCAGTGAGGTCTTATCTTCGTATAATATGCGTCTTCAAAATCTGGAGTCTCACGAGCTTTGACAAATTTGTTCAATTTTGTCTTCCAGTTGCGGAAAGCGTCAGCCATCTTCTTTAGAGTCCACTCTTTGACATTTTCCTTTATAACCGGTTTGTTTTCATCCTCCTCTGGCGAAAGGGTGAAATTTCCCAACAGCGAATTCCAAAGCGTTTCTTTGGATCTTTCATCGACAAAGGTACCGTCGCCCTTCTTTGGCTTATTCCAATTTTCAATTATGATTGGATTCCTAACAAGAACTCCAGCCTGGCGTACTAATTTGTTTGCGGCCTTCTTGGGCTCCATCGGCCTGCCATCAACACGGACTACTTCGATTGTGAACTTTGCACGATCTTTCAACCGATGGCTCGCGCCTCGCTTGCTCTTTTTCGTAGAAGAAGATTGTTGCTGGCTGGTCGATCCAGAGGGCTAAAAGAAGAAAGAAGCGTTAATTAATACATGTACATATATACAAATCAATCGGTGGAAGTCAGCAGAGGATTAATCCATGCATATACCTCGACGGACTTTGTAATCACTAAAGTGCGTTCACCGGAGTCGTCATCTTCTCCATGACTACTTGAGCTGTCATCATGTCCCTCCAAGTTCAGATATTATGAGGTGTCCTCGTGGATGATGTTCTCCATTATTTCTTCATCTTCAAGGTTTCTACTGAGTGGATCCGTAGTTTCTAAATCAATAATACTATCTAGAATAAGAGAGTAAACATTCAAGTGGACTTGGATTCATACACAAATATACATATTATTCATACAAAAATACACAAATGAAATTAAAACCCTAAGGATGCTTGATCATTTTAAACGAGTTTCGAGGGGTCCAAACCCTAATTCGGAGAAATCCGGGATGCATATGAGAGGGGCTAGACACAGTGGCTGACGCGTGGGACCATGACCACATCACAGCCACACAGGCGCCACGCAGGCTCACCGGAGGATGCTCCAGACAGCGGCGGCTGGCGGCACTGGAGAGCGACCTAGGGAGTGCGAGGTAGCGGTTTCGCCTCAACGTGATGCGGCCTACCTAAAACGGGCGGCGCCACTACCTAGGGGTCACCGGAGCAACGTTAACGACAATGGCCAGCGGCGGCGCTTGCAGAGCAGCGAGGTTACGAACCTAAACTAATACTAACTATAAAATACACTAAATAACCCTAAACTAAATACACTAAACTACACTAAATAAATAACCCTAAATTAAATAACCCTAAACTAAATAAATAACCCTAAACTAAATAAACCCTAAACTAATAACCCTAAACTAAATAAACCCTAAACTAATACTAACACTAAACTACTAATAATACAATAACAAGTAGAAATCAATTGCGAATCCACATATTTGTATTTTTGTATGTCCTCGGTTAAGCACATTTTTTACAAAATTTTATACACACATGTATACTTGTGAAAATACTTTTAAAATTTGTCATACTCCAAAATTTGTCATACTCCAAAATTTTATATACAATAAGCTCAATTTAAGTTGTACACAATTCTAATAACTACACACTTATAACTAATTAGTAACTAATAACTAATTAATAACTACCAATGGGTAGGCCGGGGTCGGGAGCGGCAAGTGGCGAGGACCAAGGGTCGGCGAGTGGTGGCGTCTTGGCGGCGCCGAGCTCCGCGAGTTTGGCGAGGCGCCTCCCGAGATTTGTTACGGCGCGAGTGATGTGGGGAGGTGGCGGACGACACGGGCGCGATGGCGGGCGCAGACGCAGCGGCGGGCCCAGCCTGGCGGCGTCTCTGTTTATCCGTCGCGGCTCTGCTCTGCTCCTCTTTGTGCTCGATCAATCTGGCTGGGGGGAGAGGAAGAGGAATGCGTGCCTTTCTACCCCCCTTTAACACCGGTTCCAGCCAGGAACCGGTGTTAAAGGGGGAGGGTAATTCGTTTCGCGCCCGCACCCCCCTTTAACAGCGGTTTGAGCCACAAACAGATGTTAAAGGGGGGGTGTGCACGCGCGAAACGAAATAAATGCGCCCCCCTTTAACACCGGTTCTGGAACCGGTGTTAAAGGGGGACATTTATTTCATTCATTAAAGGGGTGGGGGCATTTATAATTCAAAAAATAGGATATGAATTTAGAAAATTCATATCTTTTTCATTTCAACTCGGAAAAATATGAATAATATATCATAATTTTCAGAAAAAATAATATCTATCCATTCATGTAAAAACATTTTATATTTACTTTAGATGAAAATTTTCAAAATGATTAAAACACTTACATATAAATTTTGATTATTCAATTCAAACAATAATAAAATCGTCAAACCCTAAAACTTTGAACATAAGAAATATTAAGCATATAAAAAGGAATCTAACCCTATTTTATTAGAGCAAATCATATTTTATTTTGTATTAACATTTTTGAATTGTTCGGATATTTAAATGCCACATCTTTTGTATACTTTGGAATCTGACAAAACCTCGCTCAACTTGCATTGGATTTTTGATAAAATAGCATATTGTGAACCTAAAAATGATTTTTGTAAAAAATCGTGAGCATCGTATCATGTACCTGTAGTTCATATCTGACCCACTTCCTACCGATTCGGCAGGAATTTGTCTTTTTTCACCAGAGGTGGACAGAAAGTATTCAGATCCCCCTGTTGGTACATTGTCCATATAAGGTGGTCTAGTATTTTTGTAAAATGTGGTGGTGGTTTTTTGAATTAGCCATTTGGTGGTTGCTTCACAAAACCGTCCGTTTTTTATGCTCGGAAAATGGAAAATGCCTTTTTGGTGCGACAAAAAGGAAAACTTCCTCTTGCAACATTGTTTGCCATCCCATGATGCACATGTATGCATAATATGGACAAAAAGGAAAACTTCCTCTTGCAACAAAAAGGAAGGTCTTCATCGAGTACCGAACGTGTGACCGACTACGGGAGCGCTGCCGAAACGCAGCGCCAGAAGGATCGTCTACGCGATCTTGAGATCGGCAAGAGTACGACTACATCACCCACGAGAATCCGCTCTCGTTAAACACTTTGGAATCTTCGAGGGTGAGTTATTCCATCGACTCGTTGCTACAATCTAGTAGACAGATCTTGGCTTGTTTGTTTGTATACGAATTTTTTTGTTTTTCATGCTACGAACCCCTATAACTATGCCTTGATTCTAGCCATAACATTGGTCATTTGACCCGAAAGCCAAGAAACCTCGAATGAGATAGGTTATTTTGTGAAGGTTTTTTTGAGACATAATAAATAAGCCCAGTTTGATATTTTTCCTTCTAACTATGTCACATAATATAACATCACGCGAAGGTTTCGCACTGTTTCGATCTTTTTTTAATTTTTTATCCCCGTTTTAAACTATCGTCAAACTTTGTCGAACAACGGGCATGAAGATTCTTAGCTCGGGGCCAAGCCTCGCTCAACTTGCATTGGATTTTTTTATAAAATAGCATATTGTGAACCTAAAAATGATTTTTGTAAAAAATCATGAGCATCGTATCATGTACCTATAGTTCATATCTGACCCACTTCCTACCGATTCGGCAGGAATTTGTCTTTTTCACCAGAGGTGGACGAAAAGGTTTCAGATCCCCCTGTTGGTACATTGTCTATATAAGGTGGTCTAGTATTTTTGTAAAATGTGGTGGTGGTTTTTTGAATTAGCCATTTGGTGGTTGCTTCACAAAACCGTCCGTTTTTTATGCTCGGAAAATGGAAAATGCCTTTTTGGTGCGACAAAAGGAAAACTTCCTCTTGCAACATTGTTTTCCATGCCATGATGCACATGTATGCTAAATATGGACATATTATCACAAACTATGTCTTGATTCTAGCCATAACATTGGTCATTTGACCCAAAAGCCAAGAAACCTCGAATGAGATAGGTCATTCTGTGAAGGTTTTTTTGAGACATAATCAATATACCCAGTTTGATATTTTTCCTTCTAACTATGTCACATAATATAACACCACGCGAAGGTTTCACACTGTTTCGATCTTTTTTTAATTTTTTATCCCCGTTTTAAACTATCGTCAAACTTTGTCGAACAACGGGCATGAAGATTCTTAGCTCGGGGCCAAGGCTCACTCAACTTGCATTGAATTTTTGATAAAATAGCATATTGTGAACCTAAAAATGATTTTTGTAAAAAATCATGAGCATCGTATCATGTACCTGTAGTTCATATCTACCGATTTGGCATGAATTTGTCTTTTTCACCAGAGGTGGACGGAAAGGTTTCAGATCCCCCTGTTGGTACATTGTCCATATAAGGTGGTCTAGTATTTTTGTAAAATGTGGTGGTGCTTTTTTGAATTAGCCATTTGGTGGTTGCTTCACAAAACCGTCCGTTTTTTATGCTCGGAAAATGGAAAATGCCTTTTTGGTGCGACAAAAAGGAAAACTTCCTCTTGCAACATTGTTTGACATGCCATGATGCACATGTATGCACAATACGGCCACATTATCACAAACTATGCCTTGATTCTAGCCATAACATTGATCATTTGACCCGAAAGCCAAGAAACCTCGAATGAGATAGGTCATTTTGTAAATGAGATAGAACTGGAATTAAAATACAGAATGCAACTAACAGTAAGTTACATAAAGCATGACTGAAAATTAAGATACATAAATGAACTGAAAATTAAGATACATGGCCAGATTAAGTCACAATCAGCCGAACTTGTTTCGGAATGTTGGAGTGATTCAGTCATGCTCCTACATACACCTGTAATACTCGCCACTGTAGTCGTCGTACTCGTCACCGCCGTCATCGCTGTCGTTGTCGGGGTCGCCGTAATTGAACCTTGAAGGCTGAGTACGCGTGGGATGGACTTGAGAGTAGCGCAGACGGGGGTTAGAGTCGGCGGCAGTGTCGTAGGCCATGACGCTCTGGAGAGTCCGACCACGCCACCATAGCTGACGGCCGGCCTCTTTGAAGTTCGGAGGAGGTGGGCCGTCCTCCTCGTTCCTGGAGAGCGCCCTCTCACGCCGATCCCCGAAGAAGGCTTCCCAAGTCGGGAAATAGTCGGGATGCCATCTAGGATTCCTCCGCTACTCCGGCGTGAGCTCGAAGTAGTAGTGGTTTGTGATGGCCATCCGCGCCGCCACCTAGAGGGACAGAGGAACTGCACGCCCGGCCAGGCATCCAGCACGACAGGACACGAGTTCGGCGGGGTAGTTCGAGGCGCAAAGCGCCTCCGCCTCCCTGGGGGTTAGTGCTACGGTGGAAGCCATGGGAAAGAGTGATGAGGTTGCAGATATGAGTCTAGATATGTGAAATGACAATGGAGGCCAACCCTACATATATATAGAGTGAGAAATGGCTGGAGGGAAGAACTAGCGGGAAGAGCTGGCGGGAAAAAATGGCGGGAAGAAAAATGGCGGGAAAAAATGGCGGGAAGAAAAATGGCGGGAAGAAATGGCAGGAATAAAAATGGCTCATCTAATACATATACTGTTAACAGAAGAAATATGACATTGATTTCCTTGTTGAGATACATATGTGTGCCAAAAATGGCTCAATTAATACATATAGTCAATCTTATGATCGCGTCGGCTGTAACCATGGAGTATCAGCACCGTTTAACAGGATGGTTGGGTCAGTCTTCACTCTAAAGGGCGGAATTTCATCAAACTTATTATAATCTTATGACATGTCTGTCTTGTCCTCCACTCCCACGATGTTTCTTTTCCCTGAAAGAACTATGTGACGCTTTGGCTCATCGTGTGATGTATCTGTTTGCTTATTTTTTCTTTTTTCGGTTTGGTAGACATGTCCTTCACATAGAAAACCTGAGCCACATCATTGGCTAAGACGAATGGCTCGTCTAAGTTCTTGTCTATCTTCATAAGATTGTTGAGATCCACCGTTATCATTCCGTACTTCTTGTCTACCTCAACCCCTCCTCCTGTTAGCTTGACCCATTTGCATCGAAACAAGGGGACCTTAAAATTAGGTCCATAGTCAAGTTCCCATACCTCCTCTATGAACCCATAATACGTGGTCTTCTACTGCATCGAAGCGGACACCACTATTTTGGTTGGTGCTCTCTTTATCTTGGCCTATCGTGTAAAATGTATTCCCATTTATCTGCACAAAAGTACATACAGCTTGAAGATGGTGTCCCGCCAACAAGTACAGCTGATCCCCAAGTGGTGTTATTCGTGAGAAGTCTTTGCACCACCGCCAAAACTCGCCATGTGTTCACTTATAATCCATTCATCGACCGCCTGTGTTTGAGGTATTAAATTCTTGTGTTCATTGATATACGGGCAACCAAGATAGATCTTTGTAAAACCGTGTAGTGTGCTTGATTGAGAGAATGCCCGTCCCTACATATCATTGCTTTACATCCTAGGGTGCCTTTTCCACGCAGTCTCCCTCATGTCGTGATTCGAACACCAATCGCCTTAAGGTCAGGAATAAAATCAACGTAACTCAATGACCTCCTCTCATACATAGCCCTTGGAGATGCTTCCTTCTGGCCTAGCACGATTATGAACATATTTCTTTAAGACTCCCATGTACCTCTCAAAGGGGAACATATTGTGTAGAAATACAGGACCGAGAATGGCAATCTATTCTACTAGGTGAACCAGGAGATGCGTCATCATATTGAAGAAGGATGGTGGGAACACCAACTCAAAGCTGACAAGACATTGGGCCACATCTGTCTGTAACCCTGGTAGGCTTTCTGGATCGATTACCTTCTGAGATATTGCATTGAGGAATGCACATAGCTTCACATTGGGTACTCGAACATTTTCAGGTAGAAGCCCCCTCAATGCAATCGGAAGCAATTGTGTCATAATCACGTGGTAGTCATGAGACTTCAGGTTTTGGAATTTTTTCTCTGCCATATTTATTATTCCCTTTATATTCGACGAGAAGCCAAACGAGACCTTGATACTGCTCAGGCATTCAAAAAATATTTCCTTCTCTGCTTCGGTAAGAGTGTAGCTGGCAGGAGTTAAGTGGCATCGTTTACCCTTCTTGTTCTCAGGATGCATAGGCTCTTCAGGGTCTTTCAGACGTTGCTGGTCCTGCCATGCTTCCGGTGTATCTTTTGTCTTCCAATACACTCCTAGGAAGCCTAGCAGGTTCACGCAAACATTCTTCGTCACGTGCATCACGTCGATTGAAGAGCGGACCTCTAAGACTTTCCAATAGGATAGGTCCAAAAATATAGATTGCTTCTTCCACATGGGCGTGTCCCATCGCTATTCGAATGTATAGACTGCCAGACCTTTTCTAAAGATTACTTCTAGGTCCTTGACCATACCAAATACCTCCTCACCGCACGGAGGACAAGCTTCCTCCGGGTTCGCCAGACGCTTGAAATGCTTGCCTTTCTTTCTTCATCGGATGCGGTTCTAAGAAATCGACGATACCCTAGGTACACAACCTTCTTACATTTATCCAAATATACACTTTCAGTCTCATCTAAACAGTGTGTGCATGCATTGTATCCCTTATTTGTCTGTCCTGAAATGTTACTAAGAGCAGGCCAATCAATGATGGTTACGAAAAGCAATGCTCGTAGATCAAATGGCTCCCCTTTGTACTCATCCCACACACGTACACCTGGTTTGGCCCACAGCTGTAAAATTTCTTCAACTAATGGCCTTAGGTACACATCAATGTCGTTGCCGGGTTGCCTCGGGCCTTGGATGAGCACTGACATCATAATGAACTTCCTCTTCATGCAAAACCAAGGAGGAAGGTTATAGATACATAGAGTCATAGGGCAGGTGCTGTGACTGCAGCTCTGCTCACCAAAAGGATTCATGCCATCTGTACTTAGACCAAACCTGAAGTTCCTTGCGCCACGTAAAGTCCGGTACTCGCCGACTTTTCTCCACTGTGACCCATCAGCGGGGTGTCTCAACATCGCGTCTTTCTTACGGTCTTCCATGTGCCATCGCAACAACTTGGCATGCTCTTTATTTCTGAAGAGACATTTTAACCGTGGTATTATAGGAGCATACCACATAACCTTGGTAGGAACCTTCTTCCTAGGGGCCTCGCCCTCAATATCGCCAGGATCGTCTTGTCTGATCTTATACCGCAGTGTAGTGCATACCGGGCATGCATCCAAATTCTCGTACTTCTCACCACGGTAGAGGATGCAATTATTAATGCAGGCATGTATCTTCTGCACGTCTAATTCTAGAGGACAGACAACCTTCTTTGCTTGGTATGTACTGTCGGGCAACTCATTATTTTTTGGAAGAAGATTCTTCATTTTTACCAACAACTTTGAAAATGCGCTACCACACGTTCTCGCCTTCCATTGCAGCAAATCCAGTGTGGTACCTAGCTTTTTGTGGCCATCTTCGCAAGTTGGGTACAACAATGTTTTGTGATCCTTTAACATCTGCTCCATCTTCTCCTTCTCCTTTTTAGTTTTATATTCTTCCTTTGCATCAGTAATGGCCCGACCAAGATCGTCATCAGCGGGCCCATCTGCTGCCTCTTGATCTTCATTATCTACCCCCGTTGCAGTATTATCATATTCAGGATACATATTATAATAGTTGTCATCATCCTCTTCTTCTTCGTTGTCTTCCATCACAACCCCTTTTTCTCCGTGCTTGGTCCAACAATTATAGCTGGGCATGAAACCAGATCGAAGCAGGTGGGCGTGAATGGTTCTGGTATTTGAGTAGTCTTTCTTGTTCTGACAGTGAACACACGGACAACACATAAAACCATTGTGACCACGGTTTGCATTAGCCACAACGATGAAATTTTGGAGGCCCGTAATGTACTCGGAAGTGCATCGGTCACGTACATCCATTGTCGGTTCATCTGCATTAATATATAGTATATATAAAAAATTAATAGGGAGATGACCATTTATATAGTACATCAATGACACATGAAAGGATAGTTGCTGACCTCGACCGAGAAGGAAAGAGCAACGAGAAAACTTATTTTGAGCTCTCGGGCATTTCACCGAACACCTCTTGTGCATAAGAAAAAAACACAAACTAGCACACCTCACACCCTCTTGCTAGGCTCCAAAATGAGAGAGTGAAAAAATGGAAGAGAGGGGTGTGGGCTGCAGAAGAGAGATAGCCCCCTTTAACACAGTTCAAGCGAACCGGTGTTAAAGGAGGGGCTGCATGACCATCGGTGTAGGTTTTAACACCGGTTCGTGCCACGAACCGATGTTAAAGGGAGGCTCCTTTTTGCTGCACGGACCACGCTGGTACGGGCCCCCCTTTAACACCGGTTCGTGCCCATTTCCAGGCTCAACAAAAGGCCTCGTTTCTACTAGTGCTACATACACTCATTACTGTGAATGCACGCACACATTCCCTACCATGTGAACACCTCCCAAAAACTGAGTCGCCAGGTCTTGAAATTGACGAATTCGCCACAAACGTCTTGCTATCGACAGAATATGTCGCCTCTAACTAAAAGAATATTTCGCTTTTATGAGACACCAAAGCCCAGACTGAGATTTGATCCTTGATGGATGGGGTACCACTGCCCTTATAACCATCCAATCACAAGTTGATTCTCAATGGACTCGGCTAACTACCCTACTACGTACGACTACGGGATATCTACCCCACAAATCAATCATAGGAGTCTATGTCTATGGACACATGTCCATATCCGAGGTGTTAAACAGAAACTAAACAACTAATAATGTTTCGTTAAATCCTAGCTACAAATTTTAGATCTAACAATTAAAATAATTTAGATGATATAGATTAATATGATGTCTTGGAAACATCCTTTATATTGATTTTAGTATATAATAACACATAACATATTGTTTAACATTTAGATTTTCAAGTTAATTAGTGCAACTAATGATGAGAGAACGGGGAAAAGAAGAAAAATGGGGATGAACTTGAGCTCAGGGAGAAGTGTCAAATCTACATTATATAAGTATATCAAAAACCATTACACAACATCATCAATAGAGAAGTGATCAAATTAATATAAATTCATCACATTAAAACCAAAGTAAAGTAGTCACCAAATGTCATTATTGCAAAAGTTACTCCCAAACTAAACCCACAAATCCCTCTACTACTAGAGCATGAAATGAGCTAAACTAGCAATAAAAGATGAAATGATAAGGTTGCTAACCTTTTAGAACCTTTAGAATTTAGATAGATGGGGCGTCGCCAAATCTTGACAAATGTTGTGAAAAAATGGGGATAAACTCGAGCTCGGGGAGGAAAGAGAGAGGAGAAATAACTTGAAAATGGAGTATGGCTCAGGGTTGAGAGGAAGAAGACATAAAAAGGACATTACTCCCGGTTGATGTCTCCAATCAAGACTAAAGGTCAATCTTTAGCCGGGACTAAAGGTCCTGTTCGAACCGGGACTAGAGGTCGCCATACTCTGCGGTCATTTCTAACCGTTGGAACCAGAACATTAGTCTTGGTTCGTGTGCTCCGTACGAAAGGCATGTTTTCTACTAGTGCTTGGATAACATTCTTTATATTGCTTTTAGTATATAACACTAACACATAATATATTGTTTAACATTTAAATATAGCACACCTCTCCTTATCGCAAAGAATAAATAGATACTATACCTCCGTTCCACAGTATAAGCCGTTTTAGCAAGCTATTTTAGCTATCTAAAAAGACTTACATTGAATGGAGGTAGCAGAACATTGGTCGGATATACGTATGTAAATGTCGATTTCAGATTTTCAAGCTCGTGCAAAATGATGATGAGAGAACGGAGAAAGAAAGAAAAAGGGTTATTTTGAGGACTGGACAGACAAGTACACATAAGCGTTGTAGTACTTGTTTCGGTTCGATTTAGTCCAAGGTACCTAGTCTTACCCGGACCACAACTCCCGGCCGGTAGTACAAAACTAAACGATGTCTCGGTAAACGGCGGCGACGGCTATCTCTAATAGCTAGCGTAGTAGTAGTTCTTCAATCCATAGGCCGGCGATCGAGAAGAAACAAGAGCTAATTAACTGAGATGGACGCCGCCGTCGCCGCCAAGGAGGACGCCGCCGCCGTATCTACTGCTAACTGCTTCTACCCCAGAGACCTCGTGAGCTACCAATCGGTGCATGGCGTCGCCAACGTGCACACCTGGGCGTGTCCCCCCGCCGACGAGTTCGTTATTAACACTGCCGAAGGCACACGGGTCACCAAGAAGGCCGGCGACACCGACGTCACCCTCCTTGATCGGAGCTATCTCCACGCCGGCCAGATGGTTGTGTCAGCGTCCGACGTAGGCGGACAGATCGGCGTCGTGACCGGCGTCACCACCGTCATCGACCTCGTCGAGCTCAACGACGACGACAACGACAGCGGCGAAGAGAAGAAGATCGTGGTCAGGGGCGTGCAGCCGTCTGGTCTGCGGCGCGTCAGGGCGCTCAGCCTTGGTGACTACGTCGTGTCGGCCGGGACGACATGGCTGGGCCGGGTGGTGGAAGTGTCTCTGGACGTCGACGTTGTGTTCGACGACGGCGCTATGTGCCGGGTCTCCGACGCAGGGTCCAAAGTGCACCCATGGGTGAAGGTACCTCGTTATTACCGCCCTCAGGAGAACCCCGGCTTCTACCCGGGGATGTCTGTGCGCGTGATCACCAGCGGCGCCAAGGACTTCTTCAGAGGGTCGCAATGGCTAAAGGGGCAGATGAAGGTAGATGGTGAAGAGGGCAGGGTGGCCAGGGTGGAGATGGCAGGCGTCCTTGTCCGCTGGATCGCATCGCCGCACCTCGGCACCGACCAGCAGCAGCTCGTCCAGGAGTCCGCTCCTCCGGCCTACCAGAACCCGGACAATCTCACTTTTTTCTGCTCGGACTCCAGTTGCTACTGGGCCGTAGGTGACCGTTGCTTCCTCCGGGAAAGCAGTCTCACTCTCACCACCGGCGCTACTTCAGAAATCAATCTTGTTGGTGCAGATGCTGGTTTTGTTTCTTCTCTTCTGATTCTTGATCAGCAAGACGAGCAACAACATGCTGCATGTTCATCGCAATTCAGGGATGATAGCTCTTCCGATGATGGGGAACATGATGAGTCGTCAACACAATCATCGACGACTGATGTGGCAAAAAAAGAGCTAGATGAGCGACATTATTCCACATGGTCGTCGGCTCCGCTGTCCACCATGGCCGTCTCCAACACTCACACCACCGTCGACGTGTTGTGGCAGGATGGCACGCGGCAGCAAGGGGCACCATCGACGTCCCTCAACCCCTTCATCATCTTGAACGATGATGAGGTTTTCCCTGGGCAATATGTTTTGGACGCTACGGTTGACATTACTAGCGATGATGACATGGGTGTTGCCTATAAGCATGGATCCACAAGGCGGACCGGGGTCGTCAAAAGTGTATGTTCAAAAGACCGCACAGTGAACGTGTCGTGGTTCAAGGAAGCATCTAACCCTGACGAGTCCAAAAAATGGGAAGCCGAGTTCGAAGACACCGTTAGTGCGTATGATTTGGAAAAAGACCATGAACACTCAGTTTTCTATGGAGACGTCGTCGTTCGTCTAGAACAAAACGACAGCCAAAGTACACCACCACAAGATCACGAAGAACCAATTGCGACATCATGCAACAAGAAGAGTGCCCCCGCCGATCTTTCATGGGTCGGACGTGTTATAGACCTTCATGGCGGCCATGTCCAAGTCAAGTGGGGTGACGGCAGCACCTCAGCGGTACGTGCACCATGCATGCCATACATCTTCTATTCTACTTGATTTTACAAATACTCACTTTATTTATTTATAATATACTACTTCCTCCGTTTCAAAATATAAGATGTTTTAGGTTTGTGAAAAAATGAATCTAGACTTCTTTTAGTGTGTAGATTTATCTCAAAGTTGAATGAACCTACATACTAAAACAAGTGTACATTCATCTTGTTCACAAACCTAAAACATCTTATATTTTGAAACGGAGGGAGTAGATGATGTTAATGATTGCTTCTGGTATGATTATGATGTTTCAGGTATTACCCCATGAGATTGGTGTGGCCAATAAGGAATACTATGAGGACCTGCAGGCTGAAATGGGCGTCATGTCGGTGGAGGAGGACAATGTCGTCGATGCTCCTCAAGAGTTGGTTTCAGCCAACACGGTATCTATCTATAAACATTATATCGATCTCATGCAGCTTATTAACTATCAACTTTATTATGCATCTCAGAATATAGTTAATTATGTACTTATCATGCCTTGGTGTCTTATATCCAACCTATAGGACAATGAACCACATGATCCAACGGATCATAGGAATGTCGAAGGAGGTGGGGTTGGAGGCTGTGATGGTTCAATGAATAAATTAGCTGGCTCTACAGCCACAAGGACGCACCGGTTGGGTGGTTTAATCCAGACCATGATCCTAGAGGCTGTCAAAGTATTTGTTCGATGCAAGTGGTATCTTGTGAATTGGTCATCGTTGTCACCCTCATATCTTTTTCAACCCACAAAGAATGTTGAAGTGGCCAGTAATCAGCAAGATCCTAGCATTGTTGGCGCTGCGACAGAGGCCCGGTTTTCTCCGGTGACAAGAAGTGATGCAAGTTTCGACGACGCTGGCTCTGCCGAGGACATTGCGAAGGCTAGAGAAACCACTTTTAATGGCGACCCATCTAACTTTCCACACTTTTATGTAGTGCAGAGCCCTCCGGACCACCATTACCTTGACACCATGGACCAGGTAGGTGCACCAAGAGAAATTACTCCCTTTTTTTCCTTACTTTCAAGTTATGCATGGTTTCTCAATTATTAATAGCTTTCTCCAAATATAGTTACCCATATACCCTTATTTTCCATGAAATGCTTTGGTTCCAAAGGGATAGTAATGACATTTATGTGATTCTATCACATCACATACTCTAGTGGTCGGCTTATAGTTAGATAATGGTTATAAAAATGAGTTACTCTTCCGTCTCAAAATAGATGTCTTAGATTTATTAAAATTTGAATGAATCTAGACACTATTTAGTATATAGATTCATTTAAATTTTAGAAAACTTGAGACATCTATTTTAGAACGTAGGGAATATGTTTAGAAGCATCCATCCTACTATGGGCGCTTGCATGCGTGATGGTGACATCATTAATTTAGTTAGTACACGTTAACTAATATGCTAGTGTTTCTTTTGGCAAATGATTTGCAGGGAAGCAGCGGTGGAAAGACGTGGGTCAAAGCGGTGCAAAGGGAGTGGAAAATACTTGAGAACAGCTTACCAGGCACGTACACACGGCACCCTACTTACATTGCCTTTTGTCCTTTTACATGTTATTATCTCAATGACAACATGAGTACAATTGGTAATTTGGGCATCACACTATGCAGAAACCATCTATGTGCGGGCGTTCGAGGACCGCATGGACCTGCTCCGGGTAGCAATGGTGGGCGCAAGAGTGACTCCGTACCAAGACGGGCTTTTCTTCTTCGACCTGCACCTGCCGCCGTCCTACCCAGAAGTGCCACCACAGGTGTATTACCACTCGTTCGGCCTCCGCCTCAACCCCAACCTGGATGAGTCTGGCACGGTCTGCCTTAGCCTGCTAGACACCTTCGGTGGAGAGGACACCGAGCTTTGGTCGCCGGGCACGTCGAGCCTGCTCCAGGTTGTCGTCTCCATCCAGGCCCTCGTCCAGGCGTCCTCAACCACAAGCCCTTCTACAACGAGGACGGCTACGAGGCCCTGGTCGACAAGCCGGAGGGACACCACAACACGCTTCCTTACAACGAGAACGTCTTCTTGCTCACTCTCCGCACCACGCTGCATGTGCTACGCAGGCCGCCAAAAGGATTTGAGGGGTTCATTAGGGATCACTTTCGTCGACGAGGGAGTTCCATGCTAGAGATTTGTGGGGCATACCTACAAGGACGTGT
Organism: Avena longiglumis; assembly: GCA_030063025.1. Classification (NCBI taxonomy): domain Eukaryota; kingdom Viridiplantae; phylum Streptophyta; class Magnoliopsida; order Poales; family Poaceae; genus Avena; species Avena longiglumis. The sequence continues at coordinate 19,915,815 of CP125979.1, read as the reverse complement.
GCCTGATGAGGGGGGAGGCATGGAGCTTCCATGCTCGGCTGGATTTAGGATGACGCTTGCCAACATTGTGCCAAAGCTCACAGCTACGTTCACGAAGATTGGCGCCGAAGGGTGTGACTGCTGCCCTGTCACTACCGTCGTATGATACTCTGATACAATCATACAACTTTTTCAGTTGGAGGCAGCACCAGCCATAGTGCCCTAATGTATTGTAGTATTAATACTCTGGACCGTGCGAGCAAACCCCTCAACTAGCACCATCACAGGAAATAGTAAGGGAAACCATCTTCACCACAAACTTCTGTAAGATCAGGATAAGAAAAACTATGTCAAGGCATGATAATCGTAGGTTTTAGATAGAACGATCGTTGCCTTTAGATCGATCGGTTCCGTGTTTATATAATCGGGAATAGCCCCAAAGTGACAGATACAAAGGTATATACTATATGATCTACGATAGTGAGCAGCGCATGGAAAAGGGCCATGGGGAATCACGTATCCAGACTGGCCAGAGGAAAGTCAGCAGTACCCCAAAGCTCAATTTCTAGTACTAGTAAGCATGCCCGTGCAAAACGCACGTTTTATTATAAAACACAAAACCTTGAAGTTATGAAACTAAATTTAAAATACATTGTATGCATCTACATATGAATGCTAATTTTCATGACAAGAGAAATATCAGTAACAAAGATCTTTATATCAGTTGTTCATATTGGAAAAGAAACCAATATTCCTGATTAATTCATTGTTTTTATAGCTCCTGGTAAATGGGGCCACAGTAGTCTTCATTACTTGCGTGTAAGGGTCATTAGAATTAGCTTAATTTCTTCATCAACTATCTCATATCCCGTTTCGTTTGCCTAGTAGGTGCTAATATGCATCGACAAGTTGAAACAATAAAGCAAAATAAATATTAACCGTCTAGACTTGAGTGAGTGCAAGAGAAGACAACAAAATCAAGAACAAGATGTATACATTTAGGATAAATGTTTAAGCAAAATGCAGATAGGAGGCCGTAACCTAAATAAAAGATTCTAAAAGAAGGTCATGTTCCCAACTCAGTGGTGTCGCATATATTACTTAGGAAGTACTGCCAACTGTAATCACAAGTTCAGTTGAGAATGTTATTATAAAGAAAATAAAAGTAAACCTGGAAGTAATATCTTAATAAGAATAGGATAAATAGGACAACCTTTTATTTCCAGATCATTAGTTGATAATTGCTTATTCACCCAGAATGTTTGCAAAATAAAGCTTTCTGTACTATATATAAATGCAAAATCTTTTAAAGTAATTCATGCTAATAAGAGTGGAGGTTGGGAAATAAATATTAAATTAAAAAGATCTTAAAATAGTATAGTTCAGTCTAATAAGAGTAGATGGTGGGGAATATAAAGTTTAAATTGAAAAGATTCAAGTATAACCTCAAACACTTGGAGGGTTGATAGTCATACCGTGGCCAATAGCTAGTTGCTCCGTTTGAAGAACTGTTATTCACATTTGTACTTCTAGTAAATCATGACACCTACACAAAAACAATAGTTTCAAAGAAATATACCAGATCAAGAATAGCCATAAGTCAATCACCAATGAGACGGAAATATTAAAAGGGAAGGCATCAAAAAATGGATTTTATTATGATGGGAAAACAACATAAGAGCATCAATACACTTTTACACGTCATCTCTTACTTATACGATCATCGTCTGCCAAGGAAGAAGGCGGCACTCATGCTCTTTTGTCGCCCCAATTCCTTCATACTTGTCAAGCATCTTCTCCTCCTCAACCTAATTGTGTCAGTACGGATACAAAATGCTCCCACAACCACATGTTCTACACTTCTGTAGTAGTGGTCAATGCAACCAAACCTGCATATTTACTCTACCTTATACAACCTCCAGACTACTATAGAGATAAGGGTGGGCCTACAAATGAATGTAGAACTATAATATAGAGAAGACTCTTATTTGTCAACATCTATGCCATTGACATTGTCGTAAAGAAAATGCTTCTCCTTTGCACCCTGTGAAACCAAACTCCATTCAATAAAATTGAAGAAAACTAATGTACCAGATAAATAGAGTTATAAGAGAGGACAAGATACGTACATCTGTTATCTGAGAAATTAGAGCTTGCAACTATAATTTTTACAGAACGCTTTTTAAAAGAGGATACAATCCGGTATCTTGGAATAGCACATTGTCCTATACTATACTACTATACAAATTAGATAGGATATCCTACACAAAAGAACTTCATGTCCGACTGCTCCAAATTTGTCATTTTAGTTTTTGTAAGGCTACTCCCTAGAGATAGCAGATTGCACACTGAACTAACTCTATAAAACTGAGAAGTCAAAATGCTTCAAAAATGGAATTTGGTATAGATTACCACATATGTCGATAGTAAAATGCAGAATACCTTGCAATTTTCAGACAACCAGGTTATCTATTGCGATTGTTCCTCACCTCTAGCATATGTAGGAAGATAGCATGCGACATTTTCGCAACCCACAGAGGTTCAGACCGACGGTCCCAGGGAGACGTTTATCCTTGTTGGCTTAGAGGAAAAACGCCAGTGTCTGCATCATCCCTGGCTGCACCGCCTGGCGCCTGCACGATCGAAGGACGTCAGCGTCTTCATCGGCCCTAACCGTGCGGACAAAAAGCTGCAGCTGCAGCGTCTCCGTCTCCAGATCCTTGGATAAACAGCGGAGACAGCGACGCTGTCCCTTGGCTGTGCAAAGGAACAGCTGCCGAGTCTCCATCTCTAGCCGCATAGAGGAACGATGCAGGCGACTCGGCGGCGCGTCCTCAGCCGTGCGAGCAAATGACGGCGGTGTTGGGTCCTGCATCCCGGCGCGCGGGGAACCACGACGGAGCTCCCTGGCACACGGAAGAATAGAGGCGGCGTGTGGGTGCTAGCCCGGGCGCAGTTGTGCGTCGCGTTTTGTGGGAAAAGATTGCGGAGGTAGGAGGGAGTAGTTTGAGACGATTTTCTCGGAGATTTTTAGCGGCATCTAGCGTGATTAGCGGGCGAAGGGAAATTGGCAGGGGAGCGATCGTGGGAGGGAGTTATTTTCCGTTGTTTCCTTGGGGCTGACTGCGGAAGATTTCCTCTACCCGTCGGAGCACAGTCCGTCAAAGTTAATCGCTAAGTGCACCCAGGTTATTTGATTAGTTAATCTAAGTGGTTAGATCTGGTTGAGCCGGACAATCTAAGGGTACCAATCAGCCTGAGTGTACCTACCGGGTGTTCTTAAGAAAGAAATTGTTCGCTTGTTTAATAGTAGTATAGATATAGATATAGATTTATTTTTTGGGACCGAGCAAGACTCAGGCCTGTGCCAATTGTCCTAGTCAGCCGTCTCTTAGGCTGGTCATAGTGGGGAGTAATTTAAAGTAGTAACGTGCACGTATTCTTGATCAAGCTTACCTTCATAGAAAATAACTTAGGTGTGATAACATGCAATGCCACATTAATTAGGTTATAGACACACTTTGTCTTGGTATGTGTGATGTTACAGTAACATAGCTAGTTACTCAATTCTGTTAGAAGAAATCGAGAGAGAACGAGGAACAAATAGCAAATGATTCAACTATTTCTTTCCATTGATGATTCTTAGTATTCATACAAGGGGAAGAGACATGAGCGAAGAGTTACGTCCGTACGAGGGGGTGCTAGATATGTGGGTTGCCACTTGCAAACCGACTTAGAGAATTACATGGGAGGATTATCCTTTTAATTAATCTAATTTATTAATTAAATCCTAACACTCCCCCTAATCCTTTCATGTCCTTGCGATTGATCATCTTTGGAATCATCTCCTCCAAAAACCCTGTGGAAAAAATACGAGGAGTAGTGTGTATGATATGTTGCTAAAACTTCTTTAAACCCAGTGGGAAAATAAGGAGAAAATTGTGCAACATATAATGGTTAGATATGCTATTAAAACTCCTTCAAACCCAGTGGGAAAATAAGGAGAAAATGATACAGCATATAATGATTATTGCCTCCATGTTAACTCCATATGAGAAAAACCTTGTAAAAAGGAAAACCCCATAGAGTTTAGAGGACAATATATATGTCGTGTATACTTTCCTAAAAAACCCCAGTGGAGAAAAAGAAAGTATGACATACAATCTTGTATTGATATTACCTCATTAAAAACCTTGATGAGAACCTGGATAGTAAACTCATAAAGGGAAAAAGAGTGTAATATGATGCTTTGAATAGGAGTAGTCCAGAGTGATACCCCCCTGATTCTTGCAAACCTTGAAGCCTTCAAATACCAATTCCATAAAAACATTTCTGGAATGTTAAAGTTGGTAGAGACTTCGTGAATAGATCAGCGATGTTATTGTCGCATGATTTGACTCGCAAGACGTTTATTTCCTGAATCTTCTGGAGTTCATGGAGATAAAACAATTTAGAGGCAATATGCTTAGTGATATTGCTCTCTATGTATCCTATTTGCATCTATGCAACGCAAGCAACATTATCTGTGTAGATAATGGTCGATGATTCCAGAAAACCAATACCACATGACTCATGTATGTGGTTTATCATTCTGTAAAGCTATATATGTCAATGTGGCTTTGTATTTCATAATGATCGGTAGGTGTAGTCACCGAAGTCTATATGGAAGACATCAATTGAGTGACACTTCTACCATGTAGGTACACATTATGGGGATCATTCAAGTAGCCAACATCAATGTATTCTGATGATATTGGAGTTCAGATTTCTCTGAAATTACAAGAACATGTCAAATAATGTGTGGTGCCTTGAAGATATCGAAAGATATTCTTGATTCCCAATCAATTGTGTTGGTGGGTCCAATGGCACCGGGATATGGAACTTCAAGTCCCAACATCCCTTCTACATCATCCAGTGGTTTGAGTGAATCTTTCTCTATGTCTAGATATCGAATAACCGACATGGGAGATGTATATGACTTGTGCATTTTAGGTTTCTCCAATATTTATAATATAGGCAACTTGGTGTACCATAAAACTTGAGTGAAGTAGCTCGACTTGAAGTATCAAGCATTGTTTGGGTTTAACCAAATCCTTCATCTCAAATTCCGTCTTTTATATGATCACGTGCTTCGTCATTGCAGGAGTAATCCTGTATGACAAACACGTACGAGTAATAATCATTGTAGGAGTAATCCTTGTGTATAAGGAACACACTATGTCGGTTGTACCAGAATATACCGACAACAATAAGCCATGTAATGACTTATTGATTTTACACAATGCATGTTGCATTTACATTTCGATTCGGATAGAGATTCCATCGGGAACCATACATGTCCAAATCTAGTGATCCACATGAAATGTCGTCACTACATGTATCAACTGCATAGATTTTGCACTGCCAATGATATAATTATCGGAAAATTTTGAGGATTCCAATCATGTCTGGAGAGTAGGTCTCTGATCTCTGCGAAAACCCGACCTTATGCTACAAGCCTTGCGTTCTCACCACCTTGTTGTTCTCATTCCGTTTTTGGAAGAGAACATATGGAATCCCATGCATAGGGATTCATTTGGAAGAGCGAGGCTAATTCTTCTTGGATTGCATCCTTTGTTTGTTTCAGTCCGAGCGAGTGGTTTACACTCTTCCATGGCCATGATCTTTGGATCTGAATCATTTTAAGGATGTTTGCAATGATACAAGAGAATGTTTGTCGACAATTATAGTCTTGGTTATATGATTCTCCATAATTAATATTGTTGGAGGAAATATCATGCACCCATGATGACTCTTCGTGATTTCCCAATACGCGTGTGTGTTCCGATGTCTCAGCCAGTGTGTGCAAGCTGAAGCTGGGGTTGTGGAGGTTTTCCTTCCACTGGGTGTATAATACCCATAAGGTGTTTATCAACGCAAGGTTGACTTGCATTTACTGATTTAGAGGATATATCCTCGATTTCCTTTGTTGCTTGCAGGAAGCTAGATTCTGGTTAGAGGCCATACTACTCCCCCTCTTCTCGGGTACGAAGAGTTGAGTGGTTTTTATTGGTACCTCCACTCTTTCGGGCGCATTTCTAGCCGGACTAAAGGATTTTGTAACACCTTTGAGATCAGTAAATGAATATGGCAGGTTATTTGCAATATGTTGCAAATATGTGAATTTCGGACGTAGTACAAATTCTTGAATACGTGGATATAAGGTGGAACGTGGAGTCCCAATTGATTTCCTGGCATTCTGTGTGGTACATGATGTCTCCCCCTAATGTCTGAAAATAATCCATCATTTAATATAAGCAATCAAAATACTGGGCTATGAATGTATCCCTAATGAGGGGTTCAAGGTACATGTTGCTCGATGGAGATCTGTACCCCACATAGATCCCAAGTATGTTGACCCAATGATGTATGTTGTGGTGGTGAGATCGGTACGCGTGACACGCTTCCAAACTTACGCAGATGGGAAATGCTCGAAGGATTTCCACGTATCAATTACAGAGGAGGAGTACTGCGATATGCAGTTAGTCATTGAGCAGTGTGTAAAGCTCCATGAATCCAACGTCAAGTTGGTAGTGCATTTCATCGACAAAAGTCATGCAATGAGTTTGATCCTCTTATTCAGGGATTCAACCAAACCATTATGAGTGTGGATGTATGGGATAGAGTGCTGAACTTCAATCCGCATGGCCATGCAATATTCATTGAAGGCACATGAGGAGAATTCTGCAACATTTTCCTTGCGAATTTGTCAAATTCTACTTTTCTCGACAATGGGCCTGTAACTTGATTACTTCCCTCATTATCATGGTAAATGCATGGTTTCATGTGGACAAAAAACACATGTATGAGCATCGTATAGATGCATAATTGAGAACCATGAAGAATACCTTAACAGATCCACACAATGGTTGGGGAATAACAAATGTCTTCCTGGATGTGTTCAAGAAACTGAAGCGGTCCAACTTGTATTTTGAGGTGCTAATGCCTCAAAATTAGCTTCCCTTGGTGACACAATGTGCACACAAAGTCGATGACCGAGGAATTTGGACTCATGCAACTTGTGATTAATGGAATTTCTTTATATGCATCATTTGCTACGGGTTGGATGCACGTGTAGTACAATCCAAACAATAGAGAGGGTACTTTTCAAATACTTGTTCCTCATCCATCGGATTGAGTCCCGTAGAAATCTATATATCGAGCTAGAGATCGCTATGGAAATCTTTTCTCAAATATATAGAATACATACAATCTTATTTTATACCAGAGTGCTGATACAATGTACAATACTTATGTTACATACAAAGACAAATGGACATGAATAAAATTGATCATTAAGGAGATAGTGGGACTATTTTAAGTCTCCAAACATGTCGTTTGAGGTATACTCAACGATCATGTCCTCTGTGCTCATAGAGTCCTCAGACGGCTGGAGAGTAATGGTGTTGCTAGGTCCATGAGGAACATCTTGCGAACAACCAGCTCCATTGGTGCCATTCGGATGAAGGTTGAAGTTAGTATCAAACCTTTTCCCTTGAGGTACTTTCTATCCTTGGGATTGCTGGTAGAGAATTTCCAGATGCTTTGGGGTCTTGCACTTGTTAGTAGGGTGCGTGTAACATCCACACTTGTCACAAAGCCTAGTTTTGTTATACTTTGGCTTTGCGGTGCCTTTCCCACGGTCCGAGTTTCGAGGCTTCCTGTTCTGGTTGTGCTTACGCTTACCCTTGAAGTTCGGTTGGTTACCGTTGAAGGCGCCACCAAACTTTCTTCCGTTCGCGACATTCATATGAACTTCCGGCAAAGGTTGGGAACCAACCGGGCGCTGAGAGCCATTCTTAGCAAGAAGCTCATCATGCTTTTCAGCATGAAGTAGGATATGAATAAGGTCTGAATAGATCTGGTAGTCACGAGCGCGGTATTGCTGCTGGAGGAGCCTTTCAGATGGGAGCATAGTGGATAGAGTTTTTTCTATCTTTTCCGCATTTGTAGGTTCCTTCTCGCGAAAGCACAGCTTAGAACTTATATTATGAACCTCATGATTGTAATCCCCAACGGACTTGAAGTCCTGGAATCGAAGATGGGACAAATCATGAAGTGCTTCAGGCAGGACAACTGTCTTCTGCTTTTCATACCTTGTTTTGAGGGCCCGAAACAAAGTAAATGGAGATTCCTCCTCTGAATACTCGGACTTAAGATCCGGGTGGATATGGTGCCTTATAATGTACAAGACATCATATTTCTTCTCTTCTCTCAGCGGTGCGAATCCATACATAAGGGGGTCCTCTAGGTTCTGAATGGCACGACTATCCCACGGGACGCAAGGGCGATCTTGATGTCCATGGCCCATGTAGGGTAGTTGTGGCCATTAAGCTCGAGCTCATCGAACTCTCATTTCCGGCCATCGGTTACCATCATGGGTAAACCAGAGATTATTAATTTACGCATAGTAAACCAACAACCATCATGGTCATGTTTTAATGAACTATGCAAAATTAATGATGACTTCAAGAAGTCAAAATCATCACTGTGAAGTTCAAATTGTTAAGTTTGACACACCGTATATACTCCCCGAAAAGAAAACTTTCAGGGTCCATCTCTCAGCACTAGAGAGTATAATCTGATAAAATCAGTAGATACTCATGTTTCTAGTACCTTATGTCATAACATAATGAAATGTATGGGAGAGCACTTTAAGCAATCATAATGTCGATTTGACAATATGTAGGCTTTAGTAGTGGTGATAATCTGTAAAATAGTAGATCAACACACTACCTTGTAGTTCAATACATCAATTTGAAAAGAAAAAAATCACTTTTAATTTTGCATACCAATTCGTGCTCGTATCGAGTCTAACAGACTCAATTAAGACGATGAATTGCTTTATTTGCAAGAAATTGAAAATTTCAATTGCAAATAGTGACGTAATAAATCTCAGCATGTAAACACATGGAAAAATATTATATCTCAAATTTTCAGGAATACATTTAGTACTCCAACTAAAAACAGTACTAAAAACTTGTACTACAATTAACAGAGTCTAATACTGAAATTAGATTTGAACTACTGTTACTAGACATAGTCTGTTAAAAGCTGAAAAAATACTACTAATATACTCTAATTAGTGCGATGGGCTAAAGTAGCCAGCCCAATATTGTTTGGTGTCCCTATGCTGTACGAGAGGATAAGGCATCGGAGCCATCCCCAAATCCTCCACCGAACAAGCACAATCAAGACGCACGCATATTCCTCCAGGCCACAGCACCGGAGCTCACTAGCGTTGAGCGGTGCTCCCGTGATGATGCGTGCCGGGCCACGTTTTTCGTGGCGCCAAGGCCGAACACCGATACACTGGCTTGAGGAGCCGTATCACGAGGCTCTCGTGGGCGGCGCCGCTGGGGCGTGGGGAGCCGCTCCGGGAAGACGTGGTCCGCTCCCGCTCCTCGAGTAGGGTCGCGGCGTGGAGGATCCTGCCGGGAGGCCGTGGTCGCGTCGCGCGCTGCCGGTCGTCAAGACCAAGGGCGCCTCCGCCACGAGCGCCGGAGAGGAGGACAGGGCCGCTGCGTGCTCCACGCTCGGAGCTGTGGTTGCGACCTCGCGGGTACCATCGCATCGCGAGGATGTTAGCGTCTTCACGGAGGCTCGTGTAGAGTCGGCCGCCGTTGGGGTGACCCGGCCGCCGCTTTGGGCGCCATCGGCAACCACCGCCAGACGTTCACGCCTCCAGGAGGTCGTGGCATGGAGGCAGTTGTCGCGGGCGGGCAGTCCGTGGCTGCACGCACCGACGGGCATCACGTAGGATTCTCCACACGGTCGTAAAGACCGAGCATATCGCCGCTGCCATGGGCGCATGCGTAGGTGCGAGGTGCGGCGTCGGAGGGACACGCGTGGAGGCTGATGAACTTTTCCGTCGTCCAGTTTCATGCCTCGGTAAGAACATGTCGAATCGAACTAGACCAATTCGGTGCTTACCTGTGTTGGTTGAAGTCTTGGATCTCGATTTGCTTGTTCTTCCTTCCCCCAATCTTCCAGTTCTCTAAATCGCTCAGATGTAGAGCGTGCTGATAACATGTTAGAAGAAATCATCGAGAGAGAACGAAAAACAAATAGCAAATGAATCGACTATTTTTTGTTGGAATTTGGTGTATATTGGGCTATTGGTCCATTAGACAAATTCTGAAATTCTCTTTGGCCCACTTGTATATGGCGTATGGCTGTCTTAGTGGTCTTAAAGTTTATCCCATTCTTGTTGAAGGGAGTTGAATACACCTTATAGTAGAGTGTTGCACCACTCACTAAGGTGTGACAAGAAGAGTAGCCTGTCACTCCTCCGCGCCGCCTCGCCACGCCTCGCCTCGCCGCCTCGTCACGGCCGCGGCGGGTTGCGGGAATCTCGCCGCCAGCTTTATTCGACTCGGGACGTGGTGAGCCCACGATCCTCCTAACTCGCACTATATAAAGGGTCCGTAAACCTAATCGATGCGAAATCAATCCACTCACGTGCCTACCTCCGAACCTTGCGCCACCGTTTTGTCTTCTCCATCCCGGCTAGGCGTGCCGCAGATCGGAAGATGCATCCGGAACCCGCCTCGTGAACCTGCGGGTGAGGCGTCGTTTTGGGAAGCTCAAGCGCGACTACGGCAACCACGACGTCGTCCGACGACGAGTTCCCGACGACGACTTCTTCCGGACGTCGACCTCTTCGACAACCACAACATGGGCGACGCTGCGACCGTACTGCTATTCACCTACTCAGACGTGATACTCAACTGTCTTTTCGATTATGCTAGAGTACTTTATTCTAGCGTTTGGTGTAGATGTGATAGGTTTATCTTATATAGATGTAATATGTCCATCTACTTTGTTGATCTGCATGATTGGTTTTACTACTATCCGTATGATCATGATTTATAAGTTTATTATTCGATTAAATCATATGGATTATTGCTTATATTTCCAACAATCCAAAAACCGATTATAGGCAATCGAATTCCTTTGGTGTAGCCGGCTACTAGGCCGCCTCCTTTTGATGGCATGCACTATAAGAGATGGCAAGAGGCGGTTCTCGGGTTTGAAAACTTAAAGCGTTATAGCGCCACTCTTGGCAAGATCAAGGAGATCTTTCACTGGCGAGCGAACTTTAAGAAAGCCGATACCATGTTTATGGCGGCTTTGTTCGTGTTCTTGGGGACAACATTGTTGACCCTTATATGTCATTTGATAATGGCAAGGACGCGTGGAAGCGCCGAGGCCAAGTTTGGGGTCTCGACGACGACCTTTGAGTATGCGTCATGGAGCAATTCTATGACTACAAGATGGTTGATGAGCGCTCGTCGTTGATCAAGCTCATGAGATACAATCACTTGCCAAAGAACTTGAGCGGTTCAAGTGTTCCTTACCGGACAAATTTGTGGTGGTGGCATTATTGCCAAGCTTCCTCCTTCGTGGAGGAACTTTGCTACTTCGAAACATAAGAGACAAGAGTTTTCCGTTACGGATCTCATTGGGTCTCTTCATGTGGAAGAGAAGGCGAAGCAAAGGACAAAAGCGCTCGAGGACTTGAGGGAGGTTCTGCCAATTTAGTGCGAGGAAAAACTTCCAATCCACAAGTTCAAGAATAAGAACAAAAGCGGAAGGAAAGGGAAAGTTCGATGGCAAGAACAAGGCCACGACTCAACCAACTTCAAGAAGAAAAATGATAAGAGGAAAGGCTCTTGCCACGTCTGTGGTGATCCGATCATTGGGCTCCTAGTCGCCTAATCGCTTTGATAAGCGTCAACATGGGAACAATGCAAGACCGCGAATGTTGTTATTAGCGATCTTGAGATGAAAGATCTGAGTACGGTATTTTACCAACTATCCTTTCAGTATGTCATTCTCTGATTGGTGGATGAACACGGACGCTAATACACATGTATGTCCTGATATTTCCATGTTCTCCTCTTATCAGGTCTCAAGGACTTCTTCCGTGCTGATGGGAAACGGCTCACGTTCTTCCGTTCATGGTGTTGGTATGGTAGATCTGAAGTTTACTTCGGGGAAGACCGAAATCTGGTGAACGTGCAAGCATGTTCCTCCATCAATAAGAATCTCGTCGGATCGCTTTTATGTCGAGATGGCTTTAAGTTGGTTTTGAGTCCAATAAAGTTGTAATTTCTAAGTATGTATAATTTGTTGGAAAAGGTTATGAGTGTGGAGTGCATTCCGCTTGTCTCTGTCGGGACTCATGTACTAAAGTTATTAATCATGTTTGCAATGATAATGAGTCCAATGTTTGGCATTCACGACTCATCATATTAACTTTGGTTGCATGACACGGCTAGCCAATATGAGTTTAATTCGAAATTTACCATCATCAAAGGTTTAAAGTGCCAAGTTTGTGTGCAAGCAAAGCAACCCATAAGTCTCATACGATTGCGGAACCGAAAACTTAGCACCGCTAGAACTTATACATTCGGATCTCGTGAGATGAATGGTGTGTTGACAAAAGGTGGAAAAAGATACTTTATGGCGTTGATTGATGACTCCACTAGATCGCTATGTTTATCTCCTAAAATCTAAAGATGAAGCTTTGAACTACTTCAAAATCTATAAAGGCGGTAAAACCAACTTGATCTTAAAATCAAGCGCTAAGGTCGGATCGTGGTGGAAGTACTTTTCAAATGAATTTGATTTATTCTCAGGAACATGGTATTATACATGAGAGGACGCCTCCTACTCATCTCGATCAAATGGGGTGGCGAAAGGAAGAACCGCTCTAACCGATTTGGTTAACGCCATGTTAGATACATCGGTTCTATCCAAGGAATGGTGGGAGGCGCTAATGATCGTGTCATGTCCTAAACCGTGTTCTGTAAAGGATAAAACCATGACTCCATTTGAGGAATGGGAAAAGAAAAGGCTTAAACTCTCTTACTTACGAACTTGGGGTTGTTTGGCGAAAGTCAATATTCCAATACCCAAGAAGCGAAGCTTGGACCAAAAACCGTTGATTGTGTTTTTCTGGGATATGCTTTTCATAGCATTGGCTATAGATTTTTGATAGTAAAATCTGAGGTATCCGACATGCATGTTGGTACAATTATGGAGTCGAATGATGCGACTTTCTTTGAGGACATCTTTCCTATGAAAGGCATGTCTAGCTCATCAAATCAGGAGATGACTAGTTCATCTAGTCGAATTTTCTATAATTCCTGACCCACTATGCCGATAGAACACTCTGATGATCCTGTGGAGGATGACAATGAAGCTCCCAAAAGGAGCAAGAGACAAAGGACTGCAAAGTCATTTGGTGATGATTTCATTGTGTACCTTGTGGATGATACTCCCACTTCTATTTCAGAAGCCTATGCATCTCAAGATGCTGACTCTTTGGAAGGAAAGTCAGAAGCAAGATGGATTCCATCTTAGCTAATGGTACTTGGGAAATCACTGATCGTCCTTATGGGTGCAAACATGGGATGTAAGTGGGTGTTCAAGAAAAAGCTTAGACCTGATGGTACTATTGAAAAGTACAAAGCACATCTTGTGGCTAAGGGTTATACCTAAAGGAAGGTGAAGACTTCTTGATACCTACTCACCAGAGCAGTTGACCACTATTCGGGTACTGCTATCCTTGGCTGCCTCACATGGTCTTCTCGTTCATCAAATGGACGTTAAGACAGCTTTTCTAAATGGAGAGCTAGATGAGGAAATTTATATGGAGCAGCCTGACGGATTTGTAGTAGATGGTCAAGAAGGAAAGGTGTGTAAGTTAGTGAAGTCTTTGTATGGTCTTAAGCAAGATCCTAAGCGTTGGCAGAAGCTTGAAAGAACTTTAAGCTTTGAAGGCTTTGTTAAACGAGGTGACAAATGTGTGTACTATCGCCATGGTGGGGGCGAGGAGTTATTATGTGTATCTATGTTGATGACATATTGATATTCGGGACCAACCTCATTTGTTATAGAGGAGGTCAAAGAGTTCCTATCTCGTTGCTTTGAGATGAAGGACTTGGGAGTGGGTGATGTAATCTTAAACATCAAGCTACTAAAGGATGACAATGGTGGGATTACATTGCTTGGTCTCACTATGTGGAAAAGATATTGAGTCGCTTTGGGTATAGCGATTGTAATTCTTCTCCAACGCCTTATGATCCGTGCTACTTGAAAGAATCGAAGGACTAAAGATCAATTGAGATATTCTCAAATTATTGGCTCGCTCATGTATTTAGCCGCTACTAGACTGACATCTCCTTTGTCTTTAGCAAAGCAGTCGATTGTGTCAAATCCGAGATGATCATTGGCATGCTCTTGAAAGAGTTTTGCGCTATTTGAAAATCTTGCGAGTTATGGTATTCACTATCTTGGGTATCCTCGGGTACTTGAGGGTTATAGTGATTCAAATTGGATATCCGATGTGATGAGATTAAGGCCACAAGTGGTTATTTGTTTACACTTGGTGGTGGCGCTTTCTGGAAGTCTTGCAAGCGGACCATCTTAACGAGGTCAACAACAGGCAGAACTCACGGCATTAGAACCACCCTTTGAGAAGCGGTGGCCGTGAGCTCTTGATGGACTTACCGTGGTTGAAAAACCAATACCGCTATCCCGATGAATCGTGATAATCAAACTGTGATCGTCAAAGTAAGCGATTCTAAGGATAATATGAAGTCATCAAGGCATGTGAGGAGATTGAAATCTGTCGAAACCGAAACTCGGAGTTATTGCGTTGGATTATATCCAAACATCTAAGAACACAGCGATCCCTTCACAAAGGGTTTATCACGTAATGTGATAGATAATGCATCGAGGAGATGGGTTTGAGACCCACGCTATGAGTTGATCGGTGGCAACCCACTCTATGTGATCGGAGATCCTGAATTAGAGTTGGGAGACAAGTCATGGTGAGAGGAGTATTCCCATATTATATTTACATCTCCATAAAGATGCAATACTCTCTTATTCGCATGGCAGGTTGATATTTATCTTAATGTGTTCCAAGTGGCTTTTTATAAGCGGAGATGTTGTCTGCAGAACATCTCTTGAGGAACACACCTATATGAGTCTCCCGTCAAACGTCATGATCGTGAGAGTTGGGTGCTCTCTAGTAAACTCATGAAAGGCCACAGGTATGACGCATAAGCTCCAAACCAGGGAAGCCCGGTAGCCTTGTACCGTCTAGATTTTGTGTGTGAAACTAGCCTTGTGAAAACTTGTAGTTCAAGGCATAGTCCACTATTCAAGTTGCAAGCTAGTGTAGCATGAAGTTTAACGTGGAAGTTCAACTTAGGTCTCCACTACACACGGTATATAAAACAATGTTCGGAAGAAAAGTGTTGTGATGTGCCAATGAGACTTTGTGGGGATTATTGGAATTTGGTGTATATTGGGCTATTGGCCCATTAGACAAATTCTGAAATTCTCTTTGGCCCACTTGTATATGGCGGCATATGGCTGTGCTAGTGGTGCTAAAGTTTAGTCCACATTGCTAGTTGAAGGAGTTGGACCACCTTATATAGTAGAGTGTTGCACCACTCACTAAGGTGTGACAAGAAGAGTAGCCCTCGCACTCCTCCTCCGACGCCGCCCGCCTCGCCACGCCTCGCCTCACGGCCTTGCCATGGTTGCGGTTGCGGAATCTCGCCGAGCCGAGCTTTATTTTGCTGGTTGGGAAAACTGATTATGAGTCATTAACAGACGCGTTAATTACGCCGTTCCAGTTTTATGGGCGTGGCTGCTCGACTGGCGTGGGCTGAGCCCGATCCTCCTAACTGCACTATATAAAGCGTCAAGGCTAAACCTAATCGACGAAATCAATCCACTCGTGCCTACCTCCGAACCTTGCGCCGTTTGTCTTCTCCATCCCGCTTGCGGCGTGCCGCAGATCGGGACAAGAGGCCTCGGAACCTCGCCTCTCGTGAACCTGCGGGTGAGGCGATCAGGTTTTGGGGAGGCGCTCAGCGCGACTCACGGCAACCACGACGTCGTCTGACGGCGAGTTCCGACGACGACTTCTTCCGGACGTCGGCCTCTTCGACAACCACAACATGGGCGACGCTGCTGCGACCGCTGCGGCTGCTATTCAGCCTACTCTGTACGTGATACTCAAATGTCTTTTCTGATTATGCTAGAGTACTTTATTCTAGCGTTTGGTGTAGATGTGATAGGTTTATCTTATATAGATGTAATATGTCCATCTACTTTGTTGATCTGCATGATTGGTTTTACTACTATCTGTATGATTATGATTTATAAGTTTATTATTCGGATTAAATCATATGGATTATTGCTTATATTTCCAACATTTCTTTCCATTGATGATTCTTAGTATTTATTCAAGGGGAAGAGACATGAGCGAAGAGTCACGTCCGTACGAGGGGTGCTAGATATGTCGGTTGCAACCGACTTAGAGGATGACATGGAAGGATTATCCTTTTAATTAATCTAATCTATTAAAAATCCTAACAAATTCATCTCTCTCTTTATTAAATCAATGTCATATAAGCAAAAATGCTGACTTAGACTCTTAGTTACTAGTGAAGTTACTTTCACTATGACCAGCCTTAGCACATGCCATGTAGGATCGGAGCTGAGGTGGAGTGTATTTAAAGAAAAGAGAGATTATTGTTGTATGTAAGGCAAGAAACGGCTCTTGTCCCACATTCCAAGAAAATGAATTAATGAGATGATTCTCTGTGCACAAACCATCCGGATGTCTATGATATGTGACCACTACGGATGGACGGATAGAGACAGAAAATCCTGGCCAATATTTATGTATAGCAGTCATAAGACTAGTCACAATGGGAAGTATTATATAGTAGTATCATGCATATGATACTAGTATATGATATCATCTTCACAATGCATAGTATCATATAGTAGTATTATAGTCGTAGTGTACTTATTTTTTTGTAGAATCTCAATGTAAATTTGTGTACAAGATTTATTTAGGATTAATTTTTCTATTCTATGTGCTATGATACAGTATCTATATATAATACCAACACAATCTCTTTTATCATTAATTGTAATGACATATAAGCATTTTGCATGTATATGGTATATGATACTAATATGATACCCCCATTGGGGCTAGTCTAAGTAACAATCGTATACTTCACAAGCATGTGCATATGACGTGGCGCTGCTGGTAGGCTTGGAAGAGACGACCCGTTGGCAACGGCCTCACATGCGATTGAGAATTTACTATTTGTCAGTCAACCCGCTCCTGCGGTGTGATTGATCCCTGGCCTGCATGTCCCCAATCCCCATACAGCAATCAATAGCAGCAACACACTAGTACAAGGTCCACGAACGATCCAAGCTGAGCAACCGATTAATGACCACTTGGGTGAGTTTGTATTTGTATCGTACATCCCTTTGCAACAGCGAAATTTTTGAAAAGTTACAACTTACTCTTGAAGGGTAAAGAGAGAGATTGCGGAATATGATGGAAGTTAAATCATTATTTGAAACAAGTAGGTCGGGTAAACAAGTAGGTCGGGTGAACAATCAAATACCAAGTTCCTATTAAAACAAGTAGGTCGGGTAAACAATCAAATACCAAGATTTGAGAGTTAAATCATTATTTGACAATAATGATCCGACTAAATGCAAAGAAGTGATGATGGGCCCTGACTCCGTCAAATGGCTTGAAGCCATAAAATCCGTCATAGTTCAATATACGAGAGATCAAGCTTTGAAATTGAAAGACCCTCTGAAAAGGTACAAGACCTTACAGTCGTATTTGGATCTATAAAGAAATAGATATGGATGTTTCACATCTGTGAAATAGTCGACATGTTGGGAAAGAGTTCAAAACAATGTTCAAAGGTTGACTATGACAATATCTGATCTTTCATAGCGATATTTAGTCTAGACGGATTAATGTAGCAACCACGACATATAATTTTGTTATGTGTTGAATAAACAAAACAAGTTCTTCTAATAGAATGGTTACCAAGGACGTGTGCATGACACGGTACAAAGGGTTTTGTTAATTCAAAGGATGCTAAAATCATATGCAAACTTCAATGGTTGAAGTAAGCATCGCGGAGTTGGAATCTTCACTATGATGAAACTGTTAAAAGAGTTTAATTTCATCGGAGACAATGAAGATGCTTGCATTTGCAAGAAATTAAGTGGGAGCGCTAAGACATGTTTCTAATACATTATGTGGAAGACATATTGTTAATTGGAAATAATGCATCTTTTATTAACACAGGATAAGAATTTCATCTCGATGAAAGACTTAGGAAAAACCCAAATATTTGGCATCAATAGACGCTAATATGATTGTGCCGAAAGTACATAGATGATATATTGAATGAGTTCAATATAGAAACTACAAGAAAGGTTCTTTTCGCACAGAAAGGATTGAATGAGTTCAATATTGATGATATATTCAAGTGTATTGACACTTGGTAAGTGAAACAAAGATTCAAGTATAGAATGATACTTGATGTATAAAATCATAAAGAGTATTTTATCAATCATGCTGTGATGTGTACAAATCCAGATATGTCCTATGCTCTAAATGTTATGAGCATATACCAGAATGATTCATAAGATGATTATTGAACAATAGTAAAGATATTCTTATGATCTTGTAAAAGAAATAATAATATATTATTTTGTAGAAGTGACAAATTGATGGTTAGTTCATTGTAAATGAGTTACATTGATACTAGTTTTGTCACAAAGTAAAAATTAAGTTTATCTCAATCTAAACTAAGGGTGGCACAATATGATGGAAAGTAAGTTTCATAATGGATTTGGATGAGTTCCATAGTTGAGACATTGTGACAGATACTATAACAAAAGGCTAAGTATATAACTGCTGTTATAGCAGCAAAAGAGGGCATTTGTGTCAAGTAGTTTGTTATCAAACTAAGTGTAGTCCACAGCAGGGATAATACTATGAAGATATATTGTACGACAAAATTATCAACATGTTTTAACCCCAAAGAACTAAAGGTCACACCAAAGGACCAAATTTGTACAAAGCCATCTCATTAGAGAATGAGTGATGCGTAGAGACGCAAAGACATGCAATTACACACGGATCTGGAAGTGTCAGATCCGGAGATCAATTGACCACTAGCAATCGTGTACATACGACACCAGAAAGCCATAGGTGTTGAATACACAAAGGTTTGAAACTAGATTATTGACTGTAGTGCAAGTGGAAGACTGTTGGAGATATGTCCAAGAGGCAATAATAAATTGGTTATTATCATATCTTCATACTTATGATAAATGTATACATACCATGCTATAATTGTATTAACAGGAAACATTAATACTTGTGTGATTTGTAAACATAAAAGAGTCCCTACTAAAGCCTCTTGTTAAACTAGCTTGTTGGTTAATATATGATCATGGTTTCCTGATCATGAACATAGAGATGTTATTAACAACAGGGTCATATCATTAGGAGAATGATGTGATGGACATACTCCTATAGTTAAGCGCAGCATAAAGATCAAGTCATTTAATATAGTTCATTTGCTATAAGCTTTCTGATACATAGTAACCTAATTCCTTCGACCATGAGATCATGCTTATCACCATCACCGGAAGGATGCTTTGATGACATCAAACACCACACCGTAACTGGGTGGCTATAAAGATGGCATTGAGTGTTCGGAAAGTATGGGTTGAGACACATGGATCAAGAGTGGGATTTGTCCATCCATATGACGGATAGACATACTCTGGGCCCTCTCGGTGGAATGTCATCCAATTAGCTTGCAAGCATGTGACTGTCTCACAAGGGATCACATACCACGAGAACGAGAAAAGAGTACTTATCGGTAACGAGGTTGAACTAGGTATGCAGAGATACCGACGATCAAAACCTTGGATAAGTAAACTATCGTGAGACAAAGGGAAATTGGTATCGTATTTAAGTGGTTTATTCGATCGCAAAGTAATCGTAGAAATATGTGGGAGACATATGAATTTCCAGATTCCTCTATTGGTTATTGATCGGAGAAGTGTCTCGATCATGTCAGCATAATTCACGAACCATAGGGAGACGCACTTAAGGATTCGATGTTGTTGAGTAGTTATGGAATGATGAGTAAGAGACAGAATGTTGTTCGGAGTCTCGGATGGGATCCGGGATATCACGAGGAGATCCGGAATGGTCCGGAGAATAAGATTCATATAAGGAAAATCCTGTTTCGGGAGTTGGGGAATGATTCCGGTGTTTTCATCGAGAATGTTCTAGAAGGGTCCGGAAGGTCCGGCACTCCGGAGGGGAAAGGTACATGAATGTGTCATGAAAATGTGGAATGGTTGCATCATGTACTAGGTCACTTGGCTGGGCAAAATAAAGGAAGAAATCAAATCCTAGTTTGAAATTCAAACGATAAGTTTGCTTGGTGGAGGGAGAGTAGGAAACCTACTTGGGGAGGAAGTCTCCTCCCACCACCCGCCGGCCAAGGAGGAGGAGTTGGAGGAGGACTCCTTCCTCCCAAGCCGCACCCTCCCACCTATAAAAGGAGGGGCAGGGCTGCCCCTCTCCCACACACCCAAACCCTAGCCCCAAGTCGCCGGCCACCTCCTGCTGCCGCCGCCTAGGGCCTCCTCTAACTCGGCGAGTTAGGGTTTCCCCAAACCCTAGCCGCCGGCCAAGCCCTCCCCTTGGTGCCCTCTAAACCCTAGATCACCAAGGCCTCTCTCATAATCCACCATACTCGCTCTGGCTTAAGGCGAAGCCCTGCGAGATCTCCCCTCTACTTCCGACACCATGTCGTCGTGCTGCCGGAATCATGAGGAGAGTGCTACAACCTCCATTTTCTTTGGAACAAGGAGAGGAAGGTCTTCATCGAGTCCGAGCGATGTGACCCGCTGAGGCGCCGCTGCCTTTGGAAGGATCGTATACGCGATCTTGAGATCGGCAAGTGTATGACTACATCACCCACGAGAATCTGCTCTCGTTAATCTCTTTGGATCTTCGAGGGTTAGTATTCCATCGACTCGTTGCTACAATCTAGTAGATAGATCTTGGCTTGATCATAGATTAGATCTTGATTGTGTGTTCATGAGGTAGAAATTTTTTATTTTCCATGCTACGAACCCCTACATTTGGACGTACCATACATCATGTTTTCCAAGATATTACAGTGGGGGATGGTGGGATCTTGCAGTAGATGGTGATGGATATGATCCTCCACAAGGGGGAGAGGCGGTGGAAGGAGGCGGTGCCAGCGCAGGGAGGCCCCGGTGCTCTCCTATGGCAGTGGCTGCCCTCATGGGCATTGCCCCTTGGCCCCTTATTCTTCCTTGGAGATTGTGCTGGTTTGGAGGAGTTTCTCCCCCTCCTTGGGGGCCGCCAAGGAGGGGGAATTTCGTGGCTATGGGTGAATGCCTCCAAAAAATATGGTTTCCGCTCAATATATAGTGCTGTAGATGCAATCTTGGCCATGAGATTGATGCGAATTGGGGCGAATTTTATGTCTAAATTGTTTCACATAAAATTTCCCACAACTTTCATTTCTACACTTTTTCCATTGGACATCATTTTCAGGATTGTTTCTGGCAATCTTCGAAAAGAGTTCTGTAGGGACAAATTCCAGGAATTTCCAGATTTCACCATAATAAGTGGGTTCCTTCCATATTTGTGTATTTTCTACATAACAAAGTGTAAACCAATAACTTGTGTACTTTTGCAACTATTGGTAGGTTAGTCCCATTGAATATAATAATATTACAAAATAATAATAATTTTAAAGCAATAAACAACAAAGTTTATGGATGCATTTTACATGCATCAACCACTCATTCTTAATAAATATCACGCGTGTAGAAAATACCATGAATCATTTATGTGTTTGCCAGATTCTCTAATAAAACACAATAATTTGTCATTCGTTCATGATATTAAAATGGTATACAAGATTAAGTTATGTAGGTGAGATAGATTGTATTTATGTGATGTTAGATCAATACTCAAGATTAACATTCAATTATACAAATAATTATGGTTTAATTGATCACTAACCAGACTACGTTTATACATTTCATATCGACTATAAATAACATTGCTTCATAAACTAAAAACAAAACAAATTTAGCCAAGTCAATATAGAGGCCGACTAAACAATAAGTACTTTATTTTTTCAAAAAATACATGACATTCTCCCCTTAGATATGGAAATTCCACTGTATTCAACTTTGACCTATAATTTGTACATAGAAATGTTATTAAAAAATAATATAGTCCCTCCGATCCATAATAAGCGTCACTAATTTAGTATAACTTTGCACTAAATCAGTGACACTTATTATTGATCAAAGGTAATACTATTTTAATTGAAATCTGGCATTCTTACTTTCTTTTGTGCGACGATAAAGTATTACACTTATGTATCATTGATATTTAGATTATTATTGATCCAAAAATGCAATATTATGCTTAACTATGTTGTCACTCTCTTCCAATTAACATTACTCTTCAGTCCATCCATTTTATGCTCTTAGTACTTATATTTGGCATGTTATTTAACCTGATTCTCTGGTATGGATAACATAGTTTTGCCATCTTAGTTAATCGTCCTTTTTATGCGTTAGTACAAATTCTAACAAAGTTCCATTACAAATTTGTACAATAAGTAACCACAGAATTTTTTTTCAAAAAAGTATATACAAACTACCATAGAAACCGGATGTAACCATAGGAAAACCACAGGAACTCATGAAACATAAATATTATACAAAAAATGTACTCAATGAAACTTTGTTATTTCCAATCAAGTGTGCTATATAAAAATGATTTATTAGATTTGGAATACTCAAAAATAAACATTGAGATATATATAAAGTCCATAAAAATTAAAATCTAAGTTGCGACTGAATTTCTTTAGAATCGAAGTGGCAGCCGATTATTTCAAATTCTAAAGCTAATATTAGTGTTTGTTGAAATTGATACTTGTGTAGTGGTATCATATCTCTCTCCCTTAAGCAAGCACATGCCCAATAACCAACATTCGATCCTCCATCTTCCATGAAAAAAAGAGTTGGTCAATTGCTTTTTTTTTCTTTACTCCTCCAAATGGTGTCTATATATGATAATTAAGTAAACTCATATAATGTTTCAAACTTGATGAGTTTAGCTTGTATTAGTAGTAGTTGTTGAACTTGATATAGTTTTACTGATCTATTGTTTGTGACATGTCATGTATAGTAATCTTGATCTGTTAGTTGTGGTTTCTTTAACTTCAACTACGAAAATACACTGACTTCTGATTTGTTCAGACACAATTATGTTTGTTATAGTTTATCTTGTTTATGCATTTTTATGAATATGAATATTTGTCGTGTACTAATTGCATGTCTCTCTTTTCTGATGACTTATTGCATGTCTCTCTTTTCTCCGCCATATTTTAATTTTAAGAACAACTAAGGAAACGATTGACCCAAATTAATTAGTTGCATAATTATCACTATGACTTTTTCAATCATCAAACATAAGTTGAAAGTCGTAAATAATCAGTTTTTATATAGAAAGATATATTATAAAAATGAAATAAAAATATCCGGAGATAACTACAAGAACACCTTTTTAGATCCTCGAATTGAAAGAGAACCGCATGTAGCTTACGCTCCTAACGAACCAAATGCTTTTGCCCGTGCTGATTGAGAAGCTTTTAAAGAATTGGAGGAAGTCGACTAATACTAATAGTAATTTAGATAGATAGCTATCTAAAAATAGGAATGAACTAATATATAGATATCTGAAATAGAAAAGATTGTGAGGTTTGGACAATGTTTCCCCATATTGTTACCTTTTATTGATAATGGCATGTAAGATAAGTAGTGATCGAGTAACCCGGACCCTAATTGCTACCTCTAACCACATTTTTGAATAGGTTAGGAGCTAAGATGTACATAATGTGTGTAGTTATTTATCGTTTCTGAGCTGAAAAGAGAAAAGGTGCTATATATATCATCTCGGTATTAGTTAGGATGTCAAGCCTTTTTCTCGCCGGAAAATCTCATGGAGGTGCTTGAGGATCCGATGTTGCCGAGAGCTGGACGTCAACGACAAGGAGGTGGACCGCGGAGTTAACAAATCAAGACGGAGCTGCAACCAACTCGTTAAATTTCACAGTTTTGATTAGGTAACATAGTGGAGTTATACGTGAATTTTGTATATTTTGGAAAAAGAGTGGATGTGAATCTTTGTTGAAAAGGGAGGATACATAAAACTAATACTCCCTCTGTCCTAAAATAGATGTCTTGATTCATCAAAATTTTGAAAAATCTAAGACATCTATTTTGAGATGGAGGAAGTATGACTGATTTTGGTCGAGACCTCGGGAGCTATTGAATTTTTGGCCGGAGGGCAGCATGTTTATGGGATGGGCTCTTCTTATTCATGTGTTAGGACCATCGTAATTTGGATTGGTTAACGTGTTGGAAGTGTGTACGTGAATTGTTTCACGTGAAAGTTCGTTGAAAAATATGTACGTGTTTCTTTGGAAAAAAATGTATGTAAAAGTAATATGCTCATTAAATTATAGCCATATATTTTAGATCAACATAGTATATTGTATAAGTCTATGTGGATCAATCTGGTGCCTCGAAAAACATCCTTATATTGTTTTTAGTATATAACTAGCAGGGTGGCCCTCGCAAATGCGTGGGCACCATATTTTGTTCACCTAAATGACCAAGAAATAAGTCTATGATTTTACATGTATTTGATATTGTAAATATAATATGGTATGATAAACAATTTGAATGCTCTTTTGAAAAACACCAAATTGATGGTCATATGGGTCATTTCTACCAGATGTTTGATAAGTAGGTTGAGATAAGTTCACAATTACCGATGCAAGATAAATTATTTCCTAGTTAATATGTACGTCAAGTAAATAATACTTATTGTATTTCTAGATATAAGGTGTATTCGTTTTTTTTTTGAAGAAAACAAACATAATATAGGGTGTACTATGTTGCACCCTCCCACCTTTGAGAAATATGGGACTTCTTAGTCTTCACCAATCTTTAGGTTGACCTTATTTTCTAATTCTGAATATGCAAGGAATAAAAAAATTCAACCATGCTATTTTATTTTGGCATGCTTTTAGTATATATTTATAGTTCAATAATCAAAGTTTGAATACGGGATTGTACAACATTGTATGTTTCAAAATGGATATTCTATCATTTTGTTTTGTTTAATTCTTTCCCTTTATCCCTACTCTCCACGTCATGTTTTTTAAGCTCCTCATCACATGTAATCTGCGCTTTCAGGTATATAGTATGACAATTCTAAACAGCAGACTTATTAAGTACTATACATCATTGTAATGACATATTCTATTACATGATCATAAACGATGAAAGTTGACACCAAAAATGTGTTAATTTAATCTTTGGAAAGACAAATTAAGTAATGAGCAATACTATTTTTCCATTCGTTCGTCCCCAATGAAAGTTGTCCTTTCATTTAGAGTGCCTTTGATCAAAAAATTTCAGGGTATAATCCTATGAAACAAACAAATCAGATAGGGAAAATATAAACAATTCAAGTTTAAATTTTTTTTATATTCTTTTGAATAAGGAAATATGCATGTCTTTGTTGTGGATATATAACAAAAATCTTATTAGTGATTTATCATGAAAACAATGTTTATTTGTTTATTGACATGCCCCTAAATATATCACCGTTCTTCATTATGAACGTACATCCCTAATTACTAACCATTGAGCTTCCTAAAGACCTAAAGCATGCACATCGATGCACTTGATATATATCTTTTGTTAGACACATTTTTTGTCAAATGCTTTAGCCGGGTCATTGTGCCAAAATCGACTTAGAATAAGAAAGAAATCTACGTACCGAGAGGAAAATAGAGCTCGAGTCTATAGTATTTCCCACGCACCCAGCATTCATTCGCAGCGACCATCATTACCACCAACCATTTCACTCGAATATGTAGCTTTGCTGCCTTCGCCTCCAGTCCGGTTCATGTTCCAAGTCTAGCTTGTAAGGTTATACAAAGCTCCTTTTCATGTTCCAACCTATCTTCCTCATAAGTCAAGGTTACATATTCACACATCAGTCTTGAATGAATTTGTATTAATAATACTGCCAAAAGATTAACTAATAGATCGTTGTTCGACTTCAAGTTTTTAGTATTTGAGCATTGCTCCTTACTCCTCAAAAATGCTTTCATGGCTATGGCGTGACTCGACTGTATAATATATGATTGGGAAAAATAATACATGGGTCAACATGTGTATCCATCAAGCCCCAAGGGGATCTTATTAGTTATGTCTATCGGTCACACACAATATTTTTACATTTGTCATAACATGTATGCTTTCTTGCTTGCCTAACTAATAATTAGGATCCATCAGATATTAGTTCCTTGATGTTTATGTAAAGTTTAGTTTTGTTGAGTGCCTGACCATATGAGCCATATGGTTAACCTAAATAAAATATCCATGCCAAGGTTAGATATTTATTTTAACCCAAATAAAATTGTGTACATGACTGCCAAGTTTTTTTACAAAACTTCTTTGCACATCTTGGAGAATCATCACGGATGAGACGGCGTATCCATGAAACGACCATGTGTTCTGTCTACCACGATGTATTGTACATAACTTGAACTATATATTTAGAGGTGTATATTTTCAGCTGAGCGTGATTTAAAAAGAACTTTTGTTTTACTACCATCCGACGTATTGGATATTGACTGCACATTTATTTTATACAATTGTATTGACTCGGTCAGTATACTCTTGAATTTTTTCTTTGGAAAGAGTCCATGAGCTATACGTCTCATTAAGATCTCAACAGCTAAGTTGTCAATATAGATGCAAATCCGAAGAAAAAATGTGTAAGATGTCAGGCCCCACACAAAAATTGCCCTAGAAACTTACATATGCTGTTGCACGATGGGCTTCTCCACGGAGTTCTACACATTTGAATATAACAAAATAGTACAATTGGTCAAAATGGCTAAAGAGGATTATTTCACTGTCATTTTGCATTTAGCTACAAATATAATTTATTTGGTTATTCTAAATGTGTTTTCACGATCATTCATTTTTTTAGGACCATGACTCGATTTCCACTTTAATAAATGAACCGTAGATATACATATTAGTACAGTATATCTATCTGTTGTCAAACGGAAATAAACGATCCCATACCCTCTTTGTTTCCGGCCGGGCCGGGCCGGCCGACCGGAAGTTCACGCACGGGTTGTTCTTTTTTTTTTTTGGAACGCACGGGATTTCTAATATGTAGATTCTTTCTCTTTAAACTTAGCAACGTGTCATAAACTATCCATTCAATATTTTACGTAACACCTTTTGTATTTTAATCTTAACCGTTAATATGCAGATCAACATAGTATATTTTATAAATCTATGTGGATCAATCTGATGTCTCGAAAAACACCTTTAATTATATTGCTTTTAGTATATAATAGATAGATAACTAGCAAAAGAGCCTGTACAATGCACCAAGAAAAATAAAACTTATAAAGCTACCGTGAATCGTTATTGTTAACACTTCTCCTTTGTTTCAGCATCTTCAATGGTTATGTTTGACGAACATGATTTCAAAAGATGGAACCTGCGAGTACCTAGCTTCACCAACTTCTAATATCGAGACTTGCAATGATTTTTGAATGCTTCCATATTTATTTAATTCAAACTTGGTGCGAGATTGAAAAAATAAATTAAACTCGGTGCATTCAAAAATAGTATCCTAAAGATACCTCTCCCGTCTTTCAGGCTCAGCTGCTTCCGGTCTGTCTCCTCGGCCATGCATGCCTACCAAACTGATCGTTCCTTAGCAATTTGGTCACACACGACTAAACTATTCCAGCATGTGACAACCTAGGGACACCTTGTGGGTTAACTATGCCTTGCGATCCAAATGGCGCGCTCAGGAACTGTTTTTCGATGAATGTAACAAAATAGAAAATAAGTGAAGTTTAGTAAATTGCAGTTTCGCAACAGAAGGGAGGAGATGGCCCATTCGATTGGCTTATGGTGTCAATAGGAAAAACAGAACCATCTTTTACTCATGGGTGTCAATGCACTAATGGAAACATGGCCGCTAGTCCCGGACCGTAAGGGCCTGTAGTCCCAGTTTTGGCACCAGGACTAACCAAGCGGGACTAGAGGCCCACCCACTAGTCCCGGTCCAGTTACCAGCCGGGACTAGTGAATATCCATGCGACTGCTGTGGCGCGCTCAGGGTGCACCCCCACTAATTTCTTGGTGTTAAGGACCTAGACTAGTGGGTCTCTACCGCGGCAGCATTTTACGCCTTTTCTGTCGGACAGAGCATTACCTTGGACTAGTGGTTCTCTGCCGCGGTAGCATTTTGTGTCGGCAGAGAATTCATTTTGTATTATTTTATTTATTTATTTATTTATTTTTCATTTCTAAATAGTTTTTGAATATTTCTACGCCACCACATATCGTACACGTTCGTGCATATATATAAGATAACTTGTATTACGATATCGAGCATACAAATATATACAATTTTGATAGTTACATGAAGATCACAATTACCGGGATTAGAGCCTGTCTGTTCGATTACATGGAGATCAGTAGCGTCTATTCACACTAAATTTTCCGGCATCGTCTACGATCTCTTTGAAATAAATCTCGCCAGCTCCTTCGCAATTGCTAGTACGCATTGCTCTGGTAGTAGTTGATCCCGCATTCTCTCGAACTATATATAAGAAAAAAGAGATCAATATGAATATCAATCATGATAACACAGGATGACGGCTATAAAATGATGGTGTGAATGCATTGCTTACGTTGACTCTATAATTATTGTGTTCGGTGGTAAACGTGCGAATGAACTCGTAAACGTAGAATCCACATAGTCCAGTGCGGGCCATTAGTCCTGGCGCCAGCCACAGCCGGGACTAGTGGACTGGACGAAAGACCCGTTTTCTACTAGTGATGGTGGGTTATTTTAGTCTATGTGGAAGCAGGAACGACAAGAAACACTCCTTTCTTTATTATTATGTATAGATGTAGATGTAGATGTAGATGTAGATATAGATATAGATAGATAGAATAGATGGTAGAAAACCCTATTTTGATATTTTCACGTTTCAGAAACCTTAGTATTCTCAGCCGTACTTGCTCTTCAGAATCGTGACGTTACCTCGTTGGTCAGCCTGCGTGTGTAATCCTCAGTTTACTCGTTACCTGGTGGCTCCCGCAGATTCAGCGATGCCAAATCTGTACCTTGATTCTTGCAACTCTTTCTTTACATAGGATAGCGGCATGGCGCATCCTCTAGTGCCACGGCGGCCAGCTGCCAGATAACTTGCGACGACCTGTTCCAGCTCCCAAATTCACAGCTGCTTAAAACCCTCCCCTTACAGGGAAGAAACGGCTAATATTTCAAACACACAAACCAAACTGACAATGCTGTCACATACCGAATCCTCTGACCATCAAAGCAAGCAACATTTCAGAACTTCCTGCAGACAGCGAAAGAAACCAAACATATGAAAATTGCCAGAAACTGAACGAGTTGCTGGTTTCAACTCCAATGAGTTGGCAGAGAGTTTGTTCTTACTGTGGCATTTCCGAAAAGATTTCATCGGCATCATTACTCAAATCACAATCAGTAATTAGTTTTCCCCACATTTTGCCTTAATTGCATCTGTTTGTGTGCAGATGCTCATTTACTAAACTGGAAAGAAAGATCCTACGCCAACACTGGCTAAAGCCCATACTTTCCATGGAGATTGGGTAGAGAAAGTTGAATGCCATAATGCCGGCGTAGTTGCACATAAACAGACCAACTGTTGCTCATCTGTTTCTAGTGCATGTCATCGATTCCTTGATAGGGAGAAGCAGACAAGTAGGTTAATTTCCAACTAATGGAAGCGGCCGGATGTGTCCAGGTTATTATGAAGTGGAGCTAAGAACAAGGGAAGCGTAGGCACCATCCTCTATCCACTACAGGACGCGCGCGCTACGCCGAGGGCAAAAAGCCGTCGACGTAGGCTAAAATGCCCTCGGCGTATGCTACGCCGACGGCTGCCCTCGGCGTAGCCTCCTCGGCAAAGGTCTCCCTCGGCGGAGCACATAGAGGCCGTCGGCGTATCAAAATGCCGTCGGCGTATGCTACGCCGAGGGCAATGCCCTCGGCGTAGCGGCCGTCGGCATAGCTTGTTGACAGGTTGCAAAAATATTTTTTTTAAAAAAAAAATTAAATTTTTTATTTTATTTTTTTTTCTCAATTTTTGAATCTTTGAATTGTTTGACTCGTTGATCTCTCACTTTGAACATTTTTAACACTAATTACACTTAATATTTAATTAAATTGCAGTCTTGGTCAAACTTCCCAGAAGGTCACCCATCCTAATACTACTCCAGCTCTGTTTTCGCAAAGTAATTCATACATTGTTGTCAATACTATGATATCAATCCTATTAACCCTTATATCAACATGTCACATGTTTGTATTTTTTGAAATTACAAACAATTATTTACATAAACATTAATGAATAAGTAAAAATATTATTGAATTCAAATAAAAATATAATAATTTTACTTTTTTGTATTTTTCTATTTAATATGGAATAATTAATATCTTTAAATCTATAAATCGGAATTTAACAAATAATATGTCTAAATTGATCAGAAAAATGAGAGGAATCCAAATATGATATCCATATCAACTAATCACAAACCCTCCGTTTTTGAATTATCTATTTGGTGGTTGCTTTAGAAAATTCCCTTTTTGCGCTCGGATAATGAAAAATGGCTTTTTGGAGCGATGAAAAGGAAAACTTGCATTGAATCTTTGATAAAATAGCATATTGTGAACCTAAAAATGATTTTTGTAAAAAAACATGAGCATCGTATCATGTACATATAGTTCATATTCGACCACTTCACGATTCTAGCAGAATTTGTCTTTTTCACCAAAGGTGAATGGAAAGGTTTCGGAACCCCCTGTTGGGACATTGTCCATATAAGGTGGTATAGTATTTTTGTAAAATTTGGTGGTAGCATTTTGATTTAGCCATTTGGTGGTTGCTTCACAAAATCGTCCATTTTTTATGCTCGGAAAATGGGAAATGGCTTTTTGGTACGACGAAAAGGAAAACTTCCTCCTGCAACATTGTTCGCCATCCCATGATGCATGTGTATGCACAATATGAGTACATTATCACAAACTATGCCTTGATTCTAGCCATGACATTGGTCATTTGACCCGAAAGCCAAGAAACCTCGAATGAGATAGGTCATTTTGTGAAGGTTTTTTTACACATAATCAATATATCAAGTTTAATATTTTTACTTATAACTATGTCACATAATATGACACCACGCGAAGGTTTTGCATTGTTTCGATCGTTTTTGAATGTTTTATGCCCGTTTTAAACTATCGTCAAACTTTGTCGAACGGCGGGCATGAGGATTCTTAGCTCGGGGCCGAGCCTCGCTAAACTTGCATTGGATCTTTGATAAAATAGCATATTGTGAACCTAAAAATGATTTTTGTAAAAAAACATGAGCATCGGATCATGTACCTGTAGTTCATATCTGACCCACTTCCTGCCGATTCGGCAGGAATTTGTCTTTTTCACCAGAGGTGGACGGAAAGGTTTCGGATTCCCCTGTTGAGACATTGTCTATATAAGGTGGTATAGTATTTTTGTAAAATATGGTGGTACCATTTTGAATTAGCCATTTGGTGGTTGCTTCACAAAATCGTCCGTTTTTTGTGCTCGAAAAATGGGAAATGGCTTTTTGGTACGACGAAAAGGAAAACTTCCTCCTGCAATATTGTTCGCCATCCCATGATGCATGTGTATGCACAATATGGGAACATTATCACAAACTATGCCTTGATTCTAGCCATAACATTGGTCATTTGACCCGAAAGCCAAGAAACCTCGAATGAGATAGGTCATTTTGTGAAGGTTTTTTTGAAACATAATCAATATATCAAGTTTAATATTTTTACTTATAACTATGTCACATAAAATAACACCATGCGAAGGTTTCACATTGTTTTGATCGTTTTTGATTTTTTTATGCCCGTTTTAAACTATCGTCAAACTTTGTAACGAGCAGCGGGCATGAAGATTCTTAGCTCGGGAGCCTCGCTAAAATTGCATTGGATCTTTGATAAAATAGCATATTGTGAACCTAAAAATGATTTTGTAAAAACATAAGCATCGGATCATGTACCGTAGTTCATATCGACCCACTTCCTACCGATTCTAAGACGCAATTTGTCTTTTTCACCGTAGGTGGACGGAAGGTTTCGGATTCCCTGTTGGGACATTGTCCATATAAGGTGGTATAGTATTTTAGTAAAATGTGGTGGTAGCATTTTGATTTAGCCATTTGGTGGTTGCTTCACAAAATCGTCCATTTTTTATGCTCGGAAAATGGGAAATGGCTTTTTGGTACGATTTAAAAGGAAAACTTCCTCCTGCAACATTGTTCGCCATCCCATGATGCATGTGTATGCACAATATGAGTACATTATCACAAACTATGCCTTGATTCTAGCCATGACATTGGTCATTTGACCCGAAAGCCAAGAAACCTCGAATGAGATAGGTCATTTTGTGAAGGTTTCTTTGAGACATAATTAATATACCAAGTTTGATATTTTTTCTTCTAACTATTTCACATAATATAACACCACGCGAAGGTTTCGCATTGTTTCGATCATTTTTGAATTTTTTATGCCCGTTTTAAACTATATATAATGTTTTATGTTTTACTTAATTTTTATTTACAAATGTGTAATATTTGAGTGTAGATAGATAGGTCTTAATTTTCTGCAAATTTTGATATATTATTTGTATTTTTCCGAATTAGAATGATTTAGTTATGATTTTCAAAGTTTAATGATATAAAATAAAAAATAGCTACGCCGAGGCAGCCGTATGCTACGCCGAGGGCAGCCGTCGCGTAGCATAGGATATGCCGAATTCTGGCCAATTTGACGGGAGCTGGTTTAGACGATACGCCGATGGCCCCGATATTTGGCTGTCGGCGTAGCTACCGGCCGTCGGCGTAGCTTCTCATTCCTGTAGTGCTCGCAGCCCGCCGCCAAGACCGCTTCCGCTGGCGTCACCACCGTCGGCCGTCGGAGCTGCCTCCCAGGCCGAGCTCGCCCGAGCCCCGCGCCCCTGCCAGCGTCGCCTCGTCGACCTCCGGCCGCCGCCGCCAGCGTCTCCACCGAGCGCAACCTCGCCAACGCCGCCTCGCTCACCTCCTAGCACGCAGAGCCCAAGACAGATGGAGAGGGTGATGTACAACGTTTGGGATGCATGCGAGGATGCGTCTAGCAACCGCCAAGATCTCCTTCAAGGTCGTGGCGTGACGGATGTACTCGTAAGACGACAAGTGCCGCCGAGACGCTGGACCCTCAAGTTCTCCACGCGGACGCGAACCCAAGACCCCGATGCCCCTGAACCTCGACGAACCCCCGGACGCCAAGTTCTTCCACGTGGGCCCATTGAACCGACCCGTGGCGAGTGCATCGACTTCGACCGAAGATGCCAGAACACAAGTTCGCCTTCTCGAACGCCAGGAACTCCTTCGTGGACATCGATGAGCGGACCCCGGTGCGTCAAGCTAGCCTTCCCGACCGTCTAGGTCCACGACATGGAATCGCCAGGAGCATCCCGACGCCAAGATTGCCACGAGCGTCCGAATGTTGACACCGACTCGATGGCGCGAGCCCGACAAGACCCTCGCAACGGCAAGCTCGACCCTGTGGGACCCGACAAGATCGGCACGACGACAAGAACGGCACCGACCGGTGAGTCCGATCGCCCCGACAACCCAAGTCCTGCACCCGGACGCGCCTAGATCTACTCCGCTCCGAGAACGATCCCGTCGAACCCCGGCACCCCCAAGTCCGTCGAACCCTGAACCCTGAGACCGACCCCGACCCCGGAACACCAAGACCGTCGAGAACCCTATGTGTGACCCCTCTTTCCTCGAACCCTATTTCATAACATAATACAACTTGTCGCATATTAAATTGTCATTCTCGCATGCATATCATTGGTTTGGGGGCCTTATGCCGATCCACCTAATAATTAAATATGGGGCCCATATGCGGGCAAATCTAGCCTTATATTGGCCTCATTTAAACTTGTGTAGGGAAACCGTATTATCTCTTGCCATGTTAAAACAACATTTAATTGCGGGGTAGCTAAACAACTTGAATCATTTAACTAATTGTCGGGACCCCGGTTCCACTTAATATGACCTAATTGCATCGCACCTTTGCCATGCCATGCATCATACATGCATCATGCCGATCTTCTGCCGTCGTATTAAATATTGCCTCCGGTGTTTCTTCTAGTGTTTTGGTTCTTCGCGGATAAGGCCGTTGAGTTGATGTGAGCTTCGCCCGATCTTCGGTTGAACCTTCGACAATGTTTTCAGGCGAGCATCTCCCCATTTTCTACCTATCTTACTTTTATAGTCTTTATTCCCTCCTGTTGATCTATTGCTATCTGTGTTACGATGCTTTAGTTTCCGTACCTGTGATATACCGTGCAGCCTTATATTGCCTTGGACACACCCTATTTCCGGTTGTTTGGTAGATAGTTGGACTTGCGCGTCGTAGTTGCTTGCTCAGGTGCTGATGTGTGTCGTCATATGCCACAGTTGCTGATGTATTGCCGCATGTTGATGTTGGAGATGGTTCTAGTTTTACTTATCATGCACTTTAATTTCTGTTTAACAACTAAAATTGAATAAGCAGAGGCATCGGTGGGTGATAGAAAATATTTGGTTTCCGAACGCCCACTTGTGTCCCGTAAGACCCCGAGTACTTGATACCTGTTCCTTGATTTATCGCGCTATCCACATCCGGGAGGTATATGGGACCCCCGAGCAGAGCTTGATTCATTCTTATTTCTTGGGGCCACAAACTAGTTTGAGGTTTTATTTACGATCCTGTACTTATGCCATGCTACTTTCAGTATTTAAATTGTGCGAGGAGCACACTGCATCGCTTAGGATCGGGACACGATTCCGCGGTGTCGACAAGCCCAGCCACACTTTCGGGTTCCCAACTGCTCACCGTATTACCCAAACCTTGAGCCCGTCTCGAGTCACCGCTTCGCTATGGATCTACTTAAGGTGGCCTCAAATATTTCTCAATCCGTGATTGTTCACCGTGAAAGCCTCGTTGGGTTTTGATTTGGTTTTTCCGAGGTTGATCGAGCGTGTGTTGCTATTGGTGCACCCCGGCCGGGTAAAACTTTCTGAAAGCCGTGTCCGCGGATATGGACGACTTGGAGCACAGTATCTCGATCATAGACAAGCATAACTAAAGTTTACTGCTATAAACTTGACTTATAATGACTAGTAATCAGCTTCACTATAATGGAATGGCTAATTAATACTGCCCACAATTGCTTGTTGGTTGTCGCTTGCGACAATTGTACCTGACTAGTAAATCTTGCAACTACAACGGAATGGCTGAATAAAAGTACCAACAACTGCTGGGTTTTTGGGTTATCTCATGATAATTGTATCTGATTAGTAAGTGCTGCAACTATAACGGAATGGTTAACTAAAACGACCCACTGCTTATTTTATCAGGATGATTATTTAAACCTGACTAGTAAATGCTGCAACGATAACTGAATAAATAAAACTGCCAACGGTGTGAGTTCCTCGGTTGACTTCCTCGTTTGGTCTCGAGGGGGAAAGACCAGGATGGGTTTGTTTGGTGTTAGCTTCAGGTTGGATCCGGATAGGTCACTCTCACCCCTCTCTGATAACCGTCAGTTGTATCGAGTCTCTATAGGTTGTTTCGTGCATGCTGCCGCTGCCGCCTCAGTCCACCATACCTATGTAGGCGAGGACCGCCGAATTCTAGCCTCGCTGCATCGCCTCGATCGACGCTCCTTCTTTTCCTTTGCCCTTTGTCGGCACCCCTTTGTTTAAGCGGTTGAGATCGACGTCGTTAGCGTGGTTACCCTTCCCGGCTTGGGCAGGGTTATGGACGCCATTGGTTATTCTTCAGGGCTCTTAGCCCCATTTGCATCTTGTCCGTAGCTGGACGCTCTATCGTTTTCAAGGTGATTTGGATCTTTGTATATTATATCTGTATTCTTGACTCCTTGAGT
This sequence comes from Avena longiglumis, assembly GCA_030063025.1. NCBI lineage: Eukaryota > Viridiplantae > Streptophyta > Magnoliopsida > Poales > Poaceae > Avena > Avena longiglumis. The sequence goes on along the minus strand of CP125979.1, from coordinate 19,879,711 downwards.
CACTGTTATATATATCTGTTCTGTGGGTCCCATCGAGGACTGTTGTGTGATGTTATTACTTCGTTTTCCACCCGCACGAAAGTGCCTGGTGGGCACCATTGAATCGTTTCTATGCGGGTTTGGCGAATTTTGCTCAAACTTGCATAGGTCCGATTCTGAGGGTGTTACAGTAAAGAACACTAATCTTATGTAGTAGTACTTCTTAGTTTAGAAAGTAACCTTTCCAGAAGGAATGCTCAAGGACAGATCATTCAAGATTTGAACATTTGGGTGTGTGGGGTAGCTGAAGCACACATTCTGGAACTCAATGTCACCCCTCACACTTGCAACCACCAAACCCTCCTTGCTGCTGGAATCTATCTTGGATTTACAGTCGAGAATTTCAAATACAGAAACGGCCGATTCGTCCGCCTTGGTGCTATCCAAACCCACTGCGCTTGTCCGCGAGATCGCACCAGAGGCCAAAACTAATACAAAGAAGACCTGACAGTAGCAGCCAATGAATCGATCCGTTAACCAACACATTCAGAACAATTAACATACTGCAAGTAGTAATGATAAGACAAGTGCTCGCACCCGAAACACTTCAGCAAATGTCGCGGTTCCTTCCTGAACGAACTTTGCACCGACATAGAAGCAGAGATCATATGCAAGGCTGAATACAAGGAAGGAGAAGACCAAGCCCAAGCCACCAACAATTCCTTCCCTCATCCCTTGCCTTTTTGGAGATTCGCATTTCTTCTCATAGGCATCCATCACCTTCTGCTCGGCACAAAATGAAGCCACAGTTCTGATGCCTCCAACCGCGTCGGTTGCTAATTGGCTTGCTTCCTCATACTTTAACTGCATCCCACTCAACTATTAGATAAAACTAGTAATACTCTACATGTGACATATGCTTGTATGAACATTTATCATTTGGTGGTGTTGACGAATATACTTTGAGAAAATGAACAATATTAACTCAGAGTACATACGTACCCTTGCACTTTTGTTGAGACCTTTCACGAACTTTGTTTGAGCATATGCTTGGAATCCAACCAGAGGAACCACCAGCGTGATAACCAATGCCAGCTTCCAGTTTGCTACCATAGCTATTGTGAAACCTGCTATGATTGTCGATAGAGTCCGGATATTAAGTGCTAAGTTGTCTCCAACAAGTCGCTTCACATGCAGAGCATCAGTTGATAGCCTAGCACCTATTGCTCCACTAGGAAAAAGTTGAAACTTTTATAAGTAAACCTGTCACCAAGTGTAACTCTTCACATATAATTAATTTCAAAAAAAGTAACTCTTCATATAATTTCGTAAGAAACTCAGAAGGATTATTTAGTAATTATCAAAATAGTAAGAACAGTGCTCTACTTTCTTAAGATTGTACATATAGGGTTTTTGCACCTCAAGACTAATGATCATGTGTAAAGGTTCTTGGTAGGCATCTATGATTCTTAGTGTTAACTTTTAATAGTATAGATATATCTCATAAAGGATTCTGATGTGCAAGTTTAAAAGGCAAGTAAAATATGTGGCAGTAATGTTACGTATTTCCGAATCATATGCGATGCGAATTTCGCCTAAGTGCACAAGAGCATCCATCGACAAGGAGAACAAAATCATATTTGTAAATCCTAAAATAAGGAAATTATACAGTAACCGTTAGGGCAAAGGAGGATTTCTAAAACACGATGATAAGAAACAGGCTAAGCAGTCAGCACATACCTGAAGTGTTGAGGTTTATCAAACCAGCTGATGTCCTGGTGGATGACACTTCGGAATGTCAGCGACCGTATACGCTCCACAAGCTTCCCGCCTGCTAATCCAAACAGGAAGTGCTCTACTGGAAACAGAACAAGTGTGGAAGTTCCCAACAAGGCAAACATGCTTGCCCAGAAGCTCGAGTCCTTTAGTAACACTGCTGGTGGCTCATAAAATGTCTTTATTGCACTTGAAATCAATATGCCATATACTGGAAAAATGCATCCATGCACTATAGCAGTTAAAGAACCAAGAGCAAGAACAAAAGACTCTGGTTTGTTCAAATAGAAGAGTCGACTGATTGGAGCTTTCTTTCGACCACTAGATATTTTGCCTGCGGTCTCCTCTAGGTCTTCACCATTCTTAAATTCCATGGGATCAGGTACGCCAAATGTAGCAGAGCAAGGATGTCGACCACTATGCCCAAAAGAGGAGTTCTTACTAGTTGACCTCCTAAATGAGCTACTTTGGCTTCTTGGTTTTCTACTGAGAGACCTAGAGGCAAAACTGTTTTCCATCATCACATCAGGGTCGACATCAGGGGCTTCTGCTTCCTGCAGAGTCTCTTGCAGATGAATCAACTGAGAGTAGGCACCTTCAGGTTTCTTTATCAGTTGTACATGTGAACCTGCTCAAAATTCATGCATCAAGTAGCAGGTCATCTACATAAGACTGTTGATTAAGTTACTTGTCGAACAAAAGTAAGTTTTTCTTAGTACTGAAAGAGTTTATTCTGGTCATTACGCAACTAGTAAATTGAATGCCGTCTATCTTTTGATTACTGGCACAAACAACTATTTGTGTAGTTATTTCAGGACAACTTCAATTTATCTAGTTATGCTATGCTCTCAGGGCTATAAATTATGTGAAAGTGACTTATATGATTTGCAGTTATCTATAACAAGTCATGTACGTAACCTGCACTAGTTCCATGTACAAAAAACTATACCAATAGTGAGACATAGGTGGGACTAACTCCTTTCTGTAGATGTCCCTAAAAAATCTCTTTTCTGGAGATGAGTTCCCAATTTTCATACGCATACCTTGTTCCACAATCTTCCCATGCTGTAGGACGGATATGGAATCAGCATTCTTTACTGTGCTTAGACGATGTGCGACAATGATTGTAGTCCTTTCTAACATTACCCTATCCAAAGCTTCTTGAACAACCCTCTCAGATTCCATATCCAACGCGTTGGTTGCTTCATCAAGTAGCAATATTCTAGGGTTTTTTATAATTGCTCTAGCAATTGCAATTCTTTGCTTCTGGCCTCCAGATAGTTGAGTTCCACGTTCCCCAACCATTGTCTCAAGACCCTACAATAGTTCACAAGACATAATTCTGAGTAACCATGTGCGATATATCAACCGAAATAACATTATGGATATTTTAATATTGGAATGTACATTTGGCAGTTTATCAATGAAGTTTGCTGCATTTGCAAACTCGATTGCTCTTTTGATCTCTTCAAGAGTTAGAGCATCCTTCCCATAGGCAATATTTTCCCTGATCGTGCTTGCGAATAACACTGGTTCTTGGCTAACAAGGCTGATTTTCCCTCTTAACCATCCAAGATTCATTCTTCTAATGTCAACTCCATCAACCAAGACTTCACCAGACTGTGGATCATAGAATCTCTCCACCAAACTGATCACAGTTGATTTTCCGCTGCCACTCTCTCCAACTAGGGCCATTGTCGTGCCGCTTGGTACTCGTAAGGAGAATCCGTTAAATACCAAATGATCAGGCCTGGTAGGATAGCTAAAGTACACATCCTTAAGTTCAGCATCACCCTTAATTTCTTCCAATATGACACCGTTGGTGTCATATACATCGATATCTGGTTCTCTTTCAATTGTCTTGAACATTCTATATGCTGCTCCTTGCCCTACCGCGAAAGCAGTTATTGATGGTGTTGCTTGACTTAAGGACCTGCAGAGGATGCATAACTTGAGTCAGAAACAAGAAGATCTTGAAAAAGGAGGCATGTACAAGCCCCTATTTAGCATACTAGTTGATAGTCTGCGTGTTGTAAATGCTACAGTAGAAACATGAGGATGCCAAATAATGATGGCCATTGAGCATTTTCCTTGATATCATATATGTTAGAGTAGTTTTATATTGATGTGTATTTTACCCGTTGCATAACGGTTTTGTCTATATTCACCACAATTTTACGTGTATATGTTCTCCTCTCGAACAATTCCGGAAACCACCAACTGCATAGTGAATTTTTAGAACCTGGGTATAATAGATCCCAGATGAACAGTAAAATTAAAAAATACAAAGTAAAAAATATGAAATAAATTTTCACATGTAGAGGATGCATGCAGGTATATGCATACCAAGTTTCAAATTTAAATTTGAAAGTATGTAATTTTGGTATTAAGACAAAGTTTCCTATAAATAGTACAAGTTATGGGATTTCACTGTCCAAGTTTCGGATTTCTCTTTTTTTGTAGGCTACATATGTGTGTATTTTTCTTGAGAATTGGTACGCATAAGTATCGGTGTCGTATGCACATTCATGCTTGTATCTCATCTTTTTGGAAACATGGAAAAAATAAGATGTTGTAAGTTTCAATTGGCTAAATATTTACCTTCTTATCTTTGTTTGTTGCTCACATACATTAATTGAATGATGGTAATTAATCAAATTGGTGGTTGTTCCTTTCTACTGAAGTTCCAGCTACGATTCGTGACTTTTCACGCTGTCTAAATCAAAAGTGACGATCTTATTTGATGGAGATCTCATTTAGTTATGTTTGGTTAATGCTTTCTTATAGACTGTGTAATGTCTAAGTGTGAATGTCATGGTGCTATGTGCGACCAATTTGTTGTTTAGTGTCATCTAAATCAAAACTAAGGCTTGTTTACCGGAGATCTTATTTATTATGTTTGGTTAATGCTCTCTTATAAAGACTCATGAGGACTTATCTGGTGTTTAACTGTACATGATACATTGTAACATATGTTTATTGCTTTCTTAACAATCAATCACTTGAATATTAATCATTTTGTCTTATCACTAGTAGGAAAACCATTATAACAAATATAAGGTTAACGGGTCTCCACATATTTCACATGCCACCGCTATGGAAAAAGTACCAATGCCGTCTAAATCTGGCGACTATCACTACTAATTACCTAGTGTTGGCATTCATGTACAATTGAACACCACCGGTACTTTTGACCTGTAAGCGCTATAGTAAAAATAATAATAGTAGAATTTGCAAAAATTGAGGCCACCACTATATATCTACTAGTGGCATTGGCTGTATTAAACGCCATCACTCTGTTTCTACCTACCAAAACTAGGATCAACTGATCCACTTAATTGTTTCATTGTGTCTCTTTCCCCTTCCTCTGTGCATGTGGTCACGACTCAATCCGCGAAGCCGCACCACCCGCGTATGTTCCCCTCCCCTCTACTTAAATTAGCGTCCCCTCCACTCACTTGATCCCACCTTGTCTCCATCCGCATCACCGCTACCGTGCTTCCTCCACCGTCTCCGTCTGCACCATCGTGCCGTCATTCTCCATGCAACCTCGCCGCCCCACTCTCCATCTGTTCCGCAGTCGATATGAGCCTCCAATCTCCTCGGATTTTCTAGAATAAAATGTGTATTTGATATAGAAGAACATCCGTGTGTACTTGTTTTTAAAATTATTTTATGCCTAATTTTAGAATTGTTTGATAAAATTGCTAGAATTATCATATAGTAGAGGATATGTGTAGTTGATCATGTTGTTAGATTTACTATGTAGTGTTAGATAAAATGGCTGGATTGATCATATAATAGAGGATATGTGTAGTTGATTATAGTGTTATATAAATGACTAGAGACTTTATAGTTCACACATATTTTCTTGTAGAGCGACGTGTCAAGTTTGTTTCCATAACTATGAGAGAAGTTTGTCAACAGGCTCACTATTATGTGCCGGTCTCATAGAGGGTTGATTTGACCATTCTTCTTTGTATGTATATTTTTTCATATATACATTCCTTAATTTTCATTTTATGCTATTATCATTGTAATATTTTGGTATATTAGTTTGTGCTTTTCGTCTGTAGACTATCCCATGCAATGAAAGATTGGAAATCAAATAGAATAACAAGAGCTAGCGTGGAATTCCAGGCTATTGGGCAAACATATGATGTTGACATGCACAAAGATCGAACAAGGACTCACATTGCAAGTGCGTGATGGAGGAGTTTCATCACCTAGAACCATATGACCAAGGGTGTGTGCTTGACTTTTGCAACGAGAGCTCCTAGGTCAAGAATCAATATCGTGTATTTCAGCGAGGGTGCCAACAAGGAGGGTGGAGACAATCATTAAGACCCATTGGACTTGTCAATTACCGCTCAAAGATGCAAGCTTACCTATAGTGAGGAGAAGTACCTCATCAAAAAATTCTCTCTAGCTAATTCATTCATCGGCTGTCATTTGTCACTCGCCTGACGAGGACGAATATTGAGCTACAGAAAATGGTATGTTTTCCAAGTTACCATTCTTTTTCTTCATTTCTTATTGTATTCGTATCGTGTAATGGTTCTATCTAACATCAAACTATCTAACTTTTGAATTGCGGAAACTACCATCGAGAATGGTTTCTTTTTTTAAATTGCTCAAGAAGGCTTAGTTGGAGTACATGTTGGATCTGGGTGGTGGCTTAAGGACTGTTGCATACAAGATGGACACATATGGCTGCATCACCTTCAACAATGAGGGGTGGAAGAACTTACTTCAAGATGGAAATCTGCAAGTTGGACAATCCATACTCTTCACTGGCAACAACACTCCGCGCATGAATATTCAGATGAAGTTACACCATACTTCAATATAACACACCGTTCCCGGGGTAAGTTTCGGAGGCATCATATTCCAAGTGATTCTTTGTTTTGGGACATTTAATTTGTTAAGGACATGCATTCGGACGTGAACCTACTTGCTAGTTTTGTGTAGCATCCCAGTTGTCTAACACCTGTAATGCTACTTGTTCTAGTAATAAAAAGGGCCACTTTCTACATATAATTGTTGCATCATCATCATATCATGCTCATGTCATCATGCCATCTTGCATTTGAGCATCATATAAAACCCCTTCTTGTTTGGTTCTTATCTCATGTGCATTATTAATTGTAGTTGCCTCTTGATATTGTATTTGGTTCTTGATATATTGTTAAATGCCCAAGTTGAGTTGGGGGCATATCTCTTAGTAACTCCACCACCTTTTCTTTCACCACCTTATAATTCCACCATCCAACTAAATATGAGCTTGGCATTTATGGGTTTACTTCTAGCTCATGTGGGTTGGGATGGATCCATTTCTTTTCCACATGTTCTCATCTTGGCATCATTTTGTTTTCACATTATTGATGCACTAGAGCCACATGGCCACCTTTGCATGCCTTGTGAGTGGGACCCTTTCTCCCTAGCTTCCATATGTGTGTTGTTGGGGATTATCATTATGTGGGGATATTTTGTGGGCTTATTAAATACCTAGTGGCATATACACACTAGCAAGTCCCAATTGTCATCACATGTGATCATATCCACCTACTCCATCTGGAACCTTCCTCTTATTTTTCTTTGCTTGGCTTGTTTCCACTTCTGGGAATGCATATGGATAATGCCATGTAGATATTATTGTTTTCACAAGAATAAACATGGCATTAGATATTTTGCATGGGCCATGCAAGTACCATCTTGTGCTTGTCATTGGTTTTTAATTGGTTTTTGGGTGATCACCTCTAGCTCTACCCTTCTTTTGGCTTGAACCATGTTGATCTTGCTTAAAACCCTATCACCACATCTCTCTCTCTCTCTCTCTCTCTCTCTCTCTCTCTCTCTCTCTCTCTTTTTCTTGTCTTGATCTTGTTTGAGCTTGTCTAGAGCATGCTTGATCTTGTCAAGTACCACTCCATCTATCCTTCCCCTCTCAAAAACCTAAAAACCTAAGCCACCCCAAACCCCATCCTAGCTAAACCTAAACCCCACCTATTCTAAGCAAAACCCAAAGTACTCCCTCTCTCCCCTCCCTCTAGCGTGCAGGCCCCACCTCCTGCTCGACCTGGTCCCACCCCGAGCTCCCCCTTACCCTGGCCCACCTGCAGTCCCCCTGGCCCTACCTGGCTGCTAGCCCGTGCTCCCTCCCGCCGCACCATGCACGTGAGGTGCAAAAGTGGCCGAAGCCACCTCCCCTCCCCCACGCCATCTACCTGCCCCGTACTTATCTTCGGCCTCACCCCCTCTCTGCCTCGCCATAACCCTTCCCAAGAGCCCTACCTCGCCTCCCCTTCCTTCTTTCTTCCTTCCCCGACGGATCTTCCCTCTCCACCATAGCCAAACCCTAGTTGTTTCGGCCTGCTGCGATCTGCGCGCCCTGCTGCTTCCCGAGAACCACGAAGGCGCCGACGAGATCCCCTGCACCTTCCCAGGCGGCTAGTACCGGAGGAGGCAGCTGGAAGGCCACCGGGCACCGCCGCCGTCGCCATGGCCGGAGAGATCTGACGCTTCTCGCCACGAGCCCGGCAGATCCGTACCTCCCGAGCCTCGCCACCGCGTCGTCGAGTGCTGGTGAGATCCGCTTCTCCCGCATAAGAGCATCTCCTCTCGCCGTAGCTCCGCGCGTCGGCGCTCTGCGTGCGTCTTGCCGCGTCGCGCCGACCGGCAAGCAGCTGCGCAGATGAGATCCGGCTGTTCAACGCCTCGCCCATGTACTGTGGTCCTCCTCCGCGCTAGCATCCCGAACCAATGTTGTAGGCCGTGGCTCCCTCTTCATTTTTCGTTTTGGGGTCGTGTCGTTTAGATCAGCGACGGCGTCGCCATCGTCGTCTGAACGCCGGCCGTTCGCAGATCTTTAGCGGCGCGCGCTGCCGTTCGACGAGAATTGACGTTTTCGCATAAGCCCTCGCAGTTTCTCCCGCTAAACCCGTCCCTCGGACCCCACCGCGTCGATGAACTTTTCTAAAAGGCTCCTCTCTTTTTCCCAAACCAACCGCGGTCCTCCTCCTCTCAGCATGGCGTGTGGGTCCAGTCTTTGTCCCCACCTGTCTGTGACAGGGGCTAGGATGGCCTGGGTGTTAAAAACGTTTTGCAGATTCTGTTTAAATTCAAAACTATTTAAATCTAATTCAAATTCAAATTTCAATTCAGTTTTAAATAACTTTTCTTTTATAAATCCAAATAATGCAAATGTTATATGTTTCTGAACCAAAAAAATGCAAGGATTTCAAATATGCCATTCAAATTGCCTTTTGCACATTTAAAATTCCAAGTTGAATTAAATTACCACAAATGCCACTAGAACTTAAATAATTAATAACTTTTGATTTATAATTCCAAATTTAACAAATGATATGTCTAAAATGATCAGCTCGACGAGACCTTTCTGTTTATGCTATCCATGACTTCAATTGTAGCATGCATCATATAAAAATATAGTGTACAGCAACTATTATGGCAACAAATGTGATCCAAAACCCCATTAAAATTCTATTTCTTGTCTTCCACACCTCACCCATGCCATGCTACATTAATGCCATGTAAAATGTGCATCATTCATCATGGCATGATTGTTTGCTTGACGATCTTATTCATATGCTTGTGCTCTATATTCATGTTGGCCTTGTTTGTTTGGTTTTTCTCGGATAGACCTTGGCGGGGATATATCAAGAGAACCAGGCACTACCAGATCCGTCTCTCGCTTCAACTGAGTTGCCAGGCAAGCACTTCCACATGCTTGCATACATACAATACCTATTGCCTCTATCTTACTCTTGCATCATTGAGTCGCGATTGCATTAAATTGAATCCCAAGTATGCATAGCCTTTACTTTTAAGCCCCACCAAGCTTGTTCCTCCATCCCATGAGCCATTACTACGGGAGTTGTTTGAGCCATGCGAGTCGTAGAACAGCATGTGTAGGGTATGTGAGAGTCTGTTGAATAACGAGGTACCTAAACAACTTAACCTGAGTAGTAATGGGATAACTAATGAAAGTGGCACCGGTGAGCAACATCTGCTATTTGGTTTTTCCTGCTCACTTGTGTCCCGTAAGACCCCGAGTACTTGATTCCTGTTCCGAGATTATTTCGCGCTATCCACATCCGGGAGGTATATGGGACCCCCCTGAGCCAGAGCTTGATTCAGTCTTATTTCTTGGGGCCACAAACTAGTTTGAGGTTTTATTTACTATCCTGTACTTATGCCATGCTACTGTTTTATTTAAATTGTGCGACAGATAGCACCTGTACTGTTTAGGATCAGGACACGATTCCGCGGTGTCGACAAGCCCAGTTTTGGGTTCCCAGTCGTTCACAGCCCTATACCCAAACCTTGAGTCCGTCTCGGAGCTTGCTTACTTCGTTGCGGGTAGCTTAATGGGGTGGCCCCCTGAAATAATTCTGAATCCTGTGATTGCTTTGTCATGAAGGCCTCGTTGGGTTTTGATTTGGTTTTTCCGAGGTTGATCGAGCGTGTGTTGCTATTGGTGCACCCCGGCCGGGTAAAACTTTCTGAAAGCCGTGTCCACGGTTATGGACGACTTGGAGCACAGTTTCTCGATCATAGACAAGCATAACTAAAGTACGGCTTTAATCTGACCAAGTAAAGTGACTAGTAAATAGTGCAACACTCATGGAATGGTTAATAAAATTTGCCAACGGATGGGGGGTTGTTCGTCCGCTTCCTCGTTGGTAAGCGAGGAGGAGGATGGATCTGATGAATTACTGTTATAACTGTTGTCATTAAATTCACGGACGTCCGTCTATCATTGGTTAGGCGGATGGTTAGCGAGTATCTATAGAACTGCTAGGGTTTATCTTTCGCTGCAATTGCGTCACCCCAGGTTGTGTCCCTTTAGAGGCATTAAGACTTCCGAGTACCCTTAGGGTCTCACACGATAAATTATTGGTTCGGATGAATGTACCCTCGCAGGACGGATACTGGGTGGAAGAGGCAGATGATGTGGGCAACGATCGTTCGGTGTAGAGATTCCGGGAACGGGAATCCGTGAGATCTGTGGTTGGGATGTGCTTAATTCCATGGCATCTTATGCCGATTTGCTTCTTATCCGTACTCGGACTTTGTTTGCCGCTTCCGCATGATACTCTGATGTGTGCTGTATGAGGAAGTATCCTAAAATATTAGATCTATCTAGGTCATTTGAATCTTGCCGTATGGCGTTGCTATATTTTCCTTTCTTTCTAGATGGTATGGCTCTGATGTACTCTTGTATGGTGGCTTGCATACATACTCATTTGTGTATGTATTTGATCCCTTCGCCTGCCGATTACGCCGCCCGTACAGGTCCCGTTGAGATGGTAGTGGTTGGGACGGCCGAAAGGCCTACCCGTGAGTGGCTTTTGGGGCCCCACCATACTATTTCAACCACTACCGCTCATCCAGGCTTGTATCTAGGAGCGTAATTTACCGAGGTAGTTACATTTTGTTACTTGTTTTGAAATGTTTGTTAATAATTTGTGGTGAACTAACTCATTTATTCCTTTTGGCTATCAAAAATAGCCTTCTATTGTGCTAATATTGCTGCTATACTTAGTAATTTACACCTTGTTTTAATTTTGGTAATTACATAAGTGGCGTATAAAAGAGATCGAACGCCACCAACGTATAGGTTATTGGTGGTGTTTGTCCAGACACGCCACCGGTTCACAAGGTACTAGTGGCGTTCACCGCTTGAACTCCACTAACCTTATTTTTCAAACGCCACCAATAAGATCTTCCCTACTAGTGTATTATATACTAATGGTATGGATGGCATATATATGTTATTTTAAATGACCACAAAGATTTAGTCCACTACAATCATTAAATAATTAAATATTCATAAGATCCAACTATTGTATGGATTCCTATTTTTGATGGCTATAAGTGACATGCCATTAGTATATAGCCATCAACTTTCTATAGCTATTTTACTTGCTTTATAGCCAACATCCTCATATACACCCACCTAGCTATAAGCTCAATCCTTCAGCTACATTTGTAACAAGTTTTAAGTATGTCTAACTATATATTATTATTCAGAATATTACTTGTGGTAAGAATTAATGTATGAGACTTACATTGCACTGACCATGACTGCCATCACAATATTAATAACTATGCCACCATTGTATCCTCTGTTGACTATCAATTTAGCTCCATACCAAATGGCCAACCCATAACTGCAAAACATGGTTGCCATTGCTGAACCTACTCCAAGGCCAGTAACAACACCTTCTTGTAGAGCACATTCATATGCCTTTCTTATGAACTTGTTATATGTTGTTATAGCTTGCTCCTCACCATTGAATGAAACAACCTTCAATGCGTAAGAACATTAATAAGAAAATAGTGAGCAACAAGAAACAATAACAAAAAAAATGAGCTATTTATATTTGGTTTGGTCCCCAATAAGCACATGAAAGCATTTCATTTCACAAAAAAATAGCACCCAAATTGGCCACATGAGTTTTGGCCAACTATGCCTCAAAGAATAACCTAGCAAATTTTGTAATCATTCTAAACATGGGTCAAATTTGGTAACTGTTTGGTATGAAAACGTTTGGATCTCATGGTTATCAGAACAAAACCAATTACACTCACCGTTCTAATGGTCCCAATAGTTTGCTCCACAATGTCTCCAGCATCACCATATTTTTCTTGCATTCGGTAGAGATTTGTCATCATCCTTGATACAATAACACCAACCACAACTATTGGAGGAATGGTTGAGAGCATAACAAGTGCCAAGAGCCATCCTCGCACAAATGTAATAATGAAGCCTCCAAGAAAGGTAGACAGGAGTTTTATGTACTTTCCAACCTAGGAGAATATGTGCATAGAAAAGTGTTAAATAAAATATAACTATATTTACTTCTTTCGAAATGGAACTATAGTTACTATGATAAAAAGGTTAATGGATCTTCAAGAAGGTTAATGGATCTATATCTATATATATAGAGAGAGAGCGATAAAATATATTTGTTTTTTTCTTTAAGAAGGTTAATGGATTAAGCTTTGCAATGTCTGTTTTCCTATTTTTAAGAAGGTTCATGTTATATATCTGACTGAGTGTGGATCTTCATTTATCATTGTAACTCCATCAAATTGGTATGTTGTAATAAATTGGATTCTTTGCATTCTTCATACGAATCCATGAGTAGCCAGTGTAAAATCATATCTTTCAACTTTGATACGGGTGTAGATTATGTGCAGTTAATACAACAGAGCTAAGTCAAACTCATATCATGCATAGTTGGGGTAAAGTATAGATGCATACGAATGTGGTTCATTGTGATACGTAATACCAACCCACTTATCCAGCAGCCTAGGACAAAGAAATACATCAACTTATTTTATCTACGACTTCAATGGAGAACCCCTAGGAATGACTTTTTCAGTTAATTATCTTTTATAGAGCTAGCTCTTGATCGTGAACATATTATTGAGTTAGCGCACAAAACAAAGTAACATTATCATACCATATTATATGTCAATCTTTGCCATATTGGACATAGATATCTTTAAACGTAGTAACACAATAACTGATAGAGCCTTGTTATATAGTACGAGTACAAGCTTAGCCATATTGGTCATAAGATTTGCGTTGAATGACACAAGATCACACTACGAGTTCTCAAACAACCTACCTTTTCTCCAATGGCATCTTGAATGAGGAATGTGTCTCCACACATCCTCTCAACAACTTGCCCAGTGCTCATTTCCTTGTCAAAAAATGCAATGTCCTGTCTGAGAATTGCCTTAAGATATTGAGTTCTGATTCGTGATGCTTGTCTTTCTCCAGTAATTGTCCAGCATGATACCTCTATCATCACATCAAACTAGTTAATCAAGGAAATATTATTTTGAGTAAGACAAGTAAACTTTACTCTGGATGGCCTGAGTCTTAGGCTTTTATTACAAAAAATTTCATTCCTATCGATATTTGTGACACAAAGCTTTTGCATTTTCTCATTGAAAAAATATTACTCTAGATAACAATACTCCAACATTTATTTTTTAGGAACAAGAAGGCAGGACTCCCCTTGGATTCATAAATTGAAACCCAAAATAGCATATGCATTATAAGAACTAAGATTAGGCACCCATGCAACTTTAGGGCATATTATTAGTATTTTCAAATTCCTAAACTAAAAGACAAAGCAATTTTCAATCTAGAAAGATATCTGAATTTTATTGCATATGAAAGCCACTCACGAATCTTGAAACCAGTCCAGCTCCAATGCCAAGATAAACATAGTTGATGATCACCTGAAAACAAGAAATATCTGTTTACAAATTAAAATATAACAAACAACACTTTCTCCTGCTACAAGCGTTGATAACTTGAACTCTTGACCTACTAATTACTGCACATATATACATATTCTTCTAATAGATTTGACAGTTTTGCAACATCATTTTTTATTCAGGAGCTCACCGGATTATAGCATTTGTTATGAGAGAGTAGTTCATACGAGTGCAACTTACATTGTCGTAATAAACAACTTGCTCAAAACATGCTCTCATCATGCTTTATAAATAAAGCCACAAACAGACTTCCGATACAAGGAGATAATAAAGGAGACCTTCTTACACAATAGATAAAAAATAAGCAAAAAACCATAGGGAGAACAAAAACATGCCACCGAGGACATCGTACTGAGATCTAAGAAAATCGGAGTTCTAGGAACGTCCTCAAGAGGGTAACGACACACCACGCCGCCATCAACGAGACCAGTCAAGGGTTTTCACCTGGAGCCCTAACGTGAAGAAGGTACCCACAATGATGTCCCAAAGAGGGGTACGACGCCCGCAGGCATCGACACCGTCGGCTTCAAAACACTGAGCTTTCACTCGGACATCGCACATGCTCGATAAGTAAAACCACACACCGTCTCCAAGCCAGGCCTCTAGAACACGATCTAGGAGTTGCCATTGCCGGAACACCATCAATACCAGGATGCCTAATGTTGCCACAAGTATTCGTGCAGGAGATAGTGAGACCGATACCTTCCCAATTATTATAGGAGTACATAAAGGTCCAGCTTTGAGCACATACATTTTTTGACTTGGTGATAGATGAGAACACTAAGGACATATAAGGATATATTCCTTGTTGCATGATTTTTTGTAACACCCTCGAATCGGACCTATGCAAGTTTTAGCGAAATCGCCAAACCCGCATAGAAACGATTCAAAGGTGCCACCAGCACTTTCGTGCGGGTGGAAGCAGTAATAACATTACACAGTCCTCGATGGGACCCACAGCGAGATATATGTAACGACTCAAGGAGTCAAGAATACAGATATAATATACAAAGATCCAAATCACCTTGAAAACAATAGGCGTCCAGCTACGGACAAGATGCAAATGGGGCTAAGAGCCACGAAGAATAACCAATGGCGTCCATAACCTGCCAGGACAAGCGGAAGGGTAACCACCTAATGCGTCGATCTCAAAACCTGCTTAAACAAAGGGGTGCCGACAAAGGGCAAAGGAAAAAGAAGGAGCGTCGATGAGGCCGATTACAGCGAGGCTAGAATTCGGTCCTCGCCTACATAGGTATGGTGGATCAGCGGCGTGGCAAGATGCACTAAACGACCTATAGAGACTCGATACAACTGGCGGTTATCAGAGAGGGATAAGAGTGTCCTATCCGGATCCAACCTGAAGCTAACACCAAACAAACCCATCATGGTGTTTCCCCCTCGAGACCAAACGAGGAAGTCAACCGAGGAACCCACACGATTGGCGGTTTTACTTATTCATTATCGTTGCAGCAATTACTAGTCGGGTTTAGTTAATCGTCACGATAAAATAAGCGATGGGCAGTTTTAGTTAACCATTCCGTTGTAGTTGCAACAATTACTAATCGATCTGAATAGCATGAGATAAACCCAAAACCCAAAGTTGTTGGTACTTTTATTCAGCCATTTCGTTGTGGTTGCAAGATTTACTAGTCAGTACAAGGGTCATGGCGACAATTCAAACAAGCATTGTGGGCAGTATTATTAGTCATTCCATTATAGTGAAGCTGATTACTAGTCATTATAAAGTCAAATTTATAGCAATAAACTTTAGTTATGCTTGTCTATGGTCGAGAATCGTGCTCCAAGTCGTCCATATCCGCGGACACGGCTTTGAAAAGTTTTACGGCGGGGTGCACCAATAGCAACACACGCCGATCGACCTCGGAAAAACCAAAACAAAACCCAACGAGGCTTTCACGATCGAACAATCACAAGATTCAGAAATATTTGGGGCCACCCTTGAGTACACCATAGCAGTAAGCAAGCTTCGAGACGGACTCAAGGTTTGCGACAATGGTCGTAAGCAATGGGAACCCGAAAACTGGGTGTCGATACTGCGTAATCACTCCGCTTACCTAAATGCGATTGTGCTATCATCGCACAATTTAAATACATAAGTAGCATGGCATAAGTACAGGATCGTAAATAAAACCTCAAACTAGTTTGTGGCCCCAAGAAATAAGATGAATCAAGCTCAGCTCGGGGGTCCCATATACCTCCGGATGTGGATAGCGATAAATCAAGGAAGTATCAAGTACTCGGGGTCCTCACGGACACAAGTGGGCGTTCGGAAACCAAATATTATCTATCACCCACCGATGCCTCTGCTTACTTCAATTTTTAGTTGTTAAACAGGAATTAAAGTGAACGATAAGTAAAACTATGATCATCTCCGACATCAACGTGCGGCAATTCATCAACAACTGTGGCACTTGACAACGCATAGCACTTGAGCAAGCGACTACGCTGCAAGTCCAACTATCTACCAAACAACAGTAATAGGATGTGTCCAAGGCAATATAGGGCTGCACGGTATATCACAGTGCGGAATCTAAAGCATCGCAACACGTATAGCAATAGATCAACAGGAGGAATAAATACTATAAAAGTAAGATAGGTAGAAAGGGAGATGCTGCTGAAAACATTGTCGAAGGTTCATCCGAAGAACGGGGCGAAGCTCACATCAACTCAACGGCCTTATCCGCGAAGAACCAAAACACTAGAATAAACACCGGGTGTAATATTTAATACTACGGCAGAAGATCGGCATGATGCATGTATGATGTATGACATGGCAAAGGTGCGATGCGATTAGGTCATATTAAGCGGAACCGGGGTCCCGACAATTAATTATATGGTTCCAGTTGTTTAGCTACTCCGCAATTTAAATGTTGTTTTAGCAAGACAAAAGATGGCACCGGTTCGCTACACAAGTTTAAATGAGGCCGATATGAGACTGGATTTGCCCGCATATGGGCCCCATATTTAATTATAAGGTGAATCGGCATAAGGCCCCCAAACCACATGATAAGATGCATGCGAGTATGACAATTTAATATGCAACAAGTTGTTATTACTTTTATGAAATAGGGTTCTCGGATAAGAGGTCATACATTGAGGGGGGCTCGACGAACTTGGGGTTCCGGGGTTCGGGGTCGGTCTCAGGGTCCAGGGTTCGACGGTTCGGACTCGGCGGCATCGTTCTCGGACAAACGGGGTAGATCTTGTCGCACGGTGCCCGCGAAGTAGACCTTGTTGTTCCGTGTCGGTGACCTCGGCATCCGGGAAGCAGGACTTGGTTCGGCGCCGGGGCGCATCGGATTCTCTTTGGTCGATGTCGTTCTTGTAGTCGTGCAGAACTTGTCAGGTCCGCGCTTCGGATTCCGTGAGGCGATCTTGCCGCTCCGAAGTCCTTGGGGTTTCCTCCTTATTCACCGGTGGCGAACTTGGGTACGGCGACAGGGTTCGAGGTGTCGAGGCTTGGGCTCCGGGCCGGGAAGAAGCACTTGGCGTCCGAGAGACGATCTCGGGGTTTGTCGGGTGTCGGGCTCGGGTGTGGCGTCGATGGTTCCATGTAGGAGACTCCCGGTTACCTCGGCGGAGTTCTCGGGTTCGGCGAGATCGGCCTTCGGGGTATCGACATCCGGGTTCGGTCTTCGCGGTTCTCGGCGTCCGAAAAGGCGTACTTGGAGTTCCGTCTTCGGTGGTCGGGGTAGTAGCTCATGGCGTTCCGAGATGGTTCCCTTCGGTCATCGGTTCGGAATTTGTGCGTTTTGGTGGACGATCTAGGCGGATCGACGGTGCATCTCCAGAAGGGGACGAGCTCGAGGTGAGGTGGGCCCGCGGCGTCGGGCGGCTCGGCGGTCTCGATCTGGACGGAGTGCGGCCTCGGGGACGCCAGCGGCACGGGCGGAGAACGCAGTGGCTGGAGCAGCGGCAGCTGCGAGGGGCGGCCGTGGCGCTGCTGGTCGGCGGCGGCCGAGCGGCCGGCTCGCCGGAGGCTCGAGGCGACGGGCAGGGAAAAGCCGGCCGGCGAGGCGGAGAACACCGCGGCGCAGAAGCTTCGAAAGCGGCCAAGCGGCGCGAGGCGAGAAGCGATGGCGGCGGGTTGCTGGCGAGGCAGGCGGGGCGGGCGAGGGAGCGGGGCGACGCGGCGGCAGGCGGCTGAGCGGGCGGCGGCAGGCGGCGGCCCAGCGGTTAATGCGGAGGCTCGGGAGAGGCGGCGGGAGGCGAGCAAGGCGTCTTGAGGCCGTCTGGCGGCAGCCGAGCGTGAGGTGGTGGTAGGCGGGGAGGCGGCGGGAGGGTGCAGGGAGGAACGGAGGCGACGCGGGAGGCCGGCGGGGAGGGTGCTTGGGGCGGGCGAGCCAGGGGAGAGCGTGGTCGCGTGGGGAAGGAGAGGAGAGAGGAAGAGGGAGGTGCGGGGGGGCAGGGGTGCCAGGGGTGGGGCCCGTGGTGGGACCGCGCCGCGTGGGGAGGCTGTGTGCGCGTGAGTACGTTGTGTTGTGTGCGTGCGTGTGTCCAGGGGGCTGCTGGGAGTGGGGAGAGAGATGAGAGAGCTGGGGTGATGTGGCGGCGTGTGAGTGGGTGAGGGAGAGGGAGGAGGTGAGGTGTCAAACTGCTATAGGGTGGGTGGAGGTGGAGGGAGGGTGTGGGTAGAGTTTTAGGTAGCTGTAGGATTAGAGGGGCTGGTTTGGGGTGGACCGATACGAAAATGGGGGTGGTCGTTCGGGTCGATCGGCCCGTTCGACCGCCCCACTAAAACAATTAAATTTTTTTATTTGTTTTAAACGGGCAGTTTTCAAACCGAAAGCAGCCAAAACAATTAATCCGGAGAACCGGGCTTTGCGAAAATAGTTTTATGCAAACAATGCATGATGATGACGATGCAATGCACAAATTTCAACGCGATTTTCTAGTAGTGGTTTTGCGGGATGCCACATTTTTGCTGATGATGTGGTACTAGTAGATGAGACTAGGGTGGATGTCAATAGGAAACTGGAGCTGTGGAGGCAGGCCATCAATACCAGGATGCCTACCTGCCTTCTCCTCGCCATCCCAATGATCAAAGAGAAAGTCCATCACCACCATCACATTGTTCTTCCTAGATATAATCACGCGTTCCACCTTCTAGGGCCACCGCCCTGGCGTCCGCGAGCTCGGGAGCAAGAAGCGATTGGCATCTCCTTGCCAGCGTCCGCGAGCTTGGGACCAAGATGGGTTATGCTGCAACAGTAGACTCGCGTGGACGACATAAGTGTATTCGGTAGGCGGCCACCTGCCTCCCACCAATCGCACTCCGCAGCCATCGAAAACCATATATGGACCCGCATGCCTGGATTTGGGGTGTGTTCGGTTTCAGAACAAGAGGGAACGGAACGGAGTGAGTCCATTCCGAGGGCATGGGACGGTTCCGACCGTGTGTTCGGTTCGGAAAAGAACGAGGAATGGAATGGTCTCATATTGTGTTTGGTTGGGAGAATTGGGACCAGAATGGAATAACTATAATGATGATTAAAATTCTAATAATTTGAGCTTAGATTTAACAATTGTAATTAACGGTAACAAATATTGTTTTGTCTTAAAATCTTTGCTAAAAGTACCAAATCATAGAAATCTTTTTTTCAAAATCTTTGCAAAATATACTCAAATTAGAGGGCCGCGTGTTTTTGCAAGATTTTGTCGCTAATCATCTTAGCTAGTCATCGCCACAGCCAAAAATCCTTGCTGATTCAGTAACTAATCATCTTAGCTGGGTTAGTTCGCGAATTAGTGAGTCGTTCCGCGCGGTCCGGCCGATTCCGTCGGACGACCTCGTTTGCATATTAGAGGAATATTCCGTTCCGAGGAACTATCTGGTTCTGTTCCTTTCTTCCAACCAAACGCACGAACGGACGTTAGACGCGGAACGGACCGGTTCCGTTCCACCGAATTCCAGAACCGAACACAAACTTTGCCTCCGGCAACACCATAGTAACTCGGAGGAGATCCACCATCCTCCATCATTGGGTGCGGTCATCAAACAAACGTATTAGTAGTAGGGCTTGTCAGGCCCCACATGCCCGACTAGCCCCGCAGCACCACATTCCATGTCCGTCGTTGCAATCCACCTACATGTTTATGTTGCAGCCGCCATAGTCATCTTCCGTGGAAACTTTCAGCCATGTCACCGTCGATCTGGTCAAAGTCTAGGAAGATCAGCATGCAGCTACAGAACCCGCATCTACCTATATTGGGCCCGAAGGGCCCAGATCTAAGCTTGCAGGTCCGCACCACTAGGAATCCCTGCCCCATCTTCTTCCACCATCGGTGGGCTGCTCCTAGACAGTGCAAACACCGCATCGTGACGTCGTAGATGCCAGGTCACCGCCATGCCGAGTCATCGACTTCAGCAACACATCATTGCTGAGGGGCCTTCCCTACATAGTCCCTTAAGCGGACATGTAGAGGAACACCTGCCACCGCCTGCACCGTGTGTCCTTTGCCTGCCAGTGCTCACCGGTGGTAGCAAGGTGGGCAGAGGAGGAGGAGGGGTGCTAGGTAGGGGAAGATTGTTTTTATAGCTTGTAGTCCTAATATAGAACTTCATCTAGGACACTGCCATAAGTGCAAACCCTCTATGCATACATCGTTATTATGGGGATACTCCTCGAAAACAAACAATATAGTTCCATTGACGCTTATGGGGACACTACACGAAACCGGATGAGGAGGGGGTCGGAGGAGATGGGTGACACGGAAAAGCCACCATTGGCTCATCCAGAGCAGGCTGCACAAGTCACCTCTTTCAAAACGACACATAAAGGAAGAAGGTAGGGTCCTCCTACATGCCATAGTCCTCGAGAAGGTAACGACTAACGACCAACACGGTCATCGAAGACCTGAGGAGTTAGCCCAACACGAACAGCTCTCACTGTCATGACCTTGGCAATGGCGGCTAGCTACGGGGCAGGAGGCAGGTGTAGGCGGTGCCTCAGGGTGTCCAACAATGGCGGACAACTCTTACTGCCGCGGCCTAGGCGGCGTGTAGGCGAGGGAGTCAACAATGCACTACTCCCATTGCAGATCTAGATTTATTTTAATATATCTAAATTAGTTGCATTATGTTCATAGATTTGAATGAAAATGGCCGATTCGAACGAACTCATCAAAGATTTGAATGAAGTTCATCTAAAATTAAAATAAAGTCACCAGTATATTTGAACGAGAAACATAAACTATTTAAAGTTAATACAGTTGGATCTATTATCTGCGGCGTGCCTAACATTGATTATCGCTGATTTGCCAACAATATTTGCAGTGTGGGCCTGCTGAAGCTCCTAGTCATGGTTACCGGTATCATGCGGCCCGACACGCTACAAGTATGTTCATTACCGGCTGCTGGTAAAGCTTGCCAGTAGCATTTCCTTTGGTCGCCATTAACGTCCATTTCTCCACGTCGCTAAGGCCTTTGCCAAATGCCAATGGTCGTTTCTAAGCGCAAATCCATAGGTGAAAAGTTGATGTGGCAGCCTAATTAAAGAAGGAAGAGAGTGTTGCTGTATGTAACACAAGAACCGGTTTTTAGCATGCAACTCGAGGCAAAATAAATGCCAAATCCATCCCATGCACTCAGCTACTTCGTGTGGTCATTCAATTGACTCTTTTCTAGTGGCTAGGGTTAACTAGAGGCATGCCACACAGTGGAGCATAGCCACAAATTCATCCGTAATTATTTCCTATAGATACAACATGTAGAAACGATCCATTGAGGCTGGTCCTAGTGCTAGTATCATAAGGTGTATCATGCATGTCAACTTGGCAAAAATCTGATGTGGCGTCATAATTAATGAAGAGAGAGATGGTTAGTGTACACTAGTAGAAAACAGGCCATCCGTCCACGCCCCCTCAGAGCACTAGTCCCGGTTGCGCCACCAACCGGGACTAATCTTAACCGCGTCCGGTTGGAGCGGGCACGCCAGGGCATGGGTCCCGGTTGGTAAGGGCATGCGTCCGGTTGGAGCCAAGAATCGGGACTAAAGGTGCGTACACGCCACGTGGCGCACGCACTTAGTCCCGTTGCTTCAACCGACTAAAACCTGCCCTCTATAAATGCAGCCCCCTCTGCCTTCACTGCTTTTTTGAATGGTGTAAGGTGTGAGGGTGTGTGCTAGTTTTTCATGCATGCATTGAAGGTGTTTGTTGAAATGTTTGAGTGAAAAATCCGTTGAATTTCTCATAGAACAAAAATATAGAAGGTGTCCGAGCACTTGAGCTTTCTCCTCTTTATTTCCCTCGATCGAGGTTAGCAATCCTATCTTTTCTAGGTCATTGATACAATTCATGTGTCGGTGTGAATTGGTTATTTCACTATTTACGATGTCCTGTTTTTGATAAACTTAATTATATGATGCAGATGAGCGTCGGGAATGGATGTACGGTGGCCGGTAGCAGGTATATCAAAGCGTGGATAAATTTATCGATGTGGCTACGGCAAAGAAAGAGAATGGATTTATACGTTGTCCATGTGTTCAATGTCGGAACAAAGGTACTCTTCCTCGAAATCATTCGCGCCACGATTATGAAAGGTTTCATGCCCAACTATAATTGCTGGACCAAGCACGGGGAAAGAGGGGTTATGATGGAAGATGGTGAAGAAGAAGATGATGATAACAACTATCATCATATGTTTCCTAAATATGGTGATACTGCTATGGAAGACAATGGAGAGGAAAAAGGTGAAGAACGGGCATCAGATGAGCCGGCTGATGAACTTGGTAGGGTCATTTCTGATGCAAAGCGAGGTGAAATGAAAATGAGAAGTTGAAGTTAGAGGGCATGTTAGAAGATCACAAGAAATTGTTGTACCCAAATTGTGAAGATGGCAACACAAAGCTCGGTACCACCTGAAATTGTTGCAATGGAAGGCGAGTGTGGTCTAACTGACTCCTCATTTGAAAAGATGCTGAAAATAATGAAGCCAAGTTTTCAAAACATAACGAACTTCCCGAGAGTACCTCTGAAGCAAAGAAGACTCTCATCCTGGGATTAGATGTGCAAAAGATACATGCATGCATTAATGATGCATCCTCTACATGTAAGGAGTATGAGAATTTAGATAAATGCCCGGTATGCAGCGTTGCGGTATAAGATCGACGAGATGACCCTGGTGATGTTGAGGAGAGCCCCTCGGAAGAGGGTTCTGCTAAGGTTATGTGGTATGCTCCTATAATACCAAGGTTGAAACGCATGTTCAGAAACAAAGAGCATGCCAGTTGTTGCGATGGCACAAAGAAGACCGTAAGAAAGGCGGGAGTTGAGACACCTGGCGATGGGTCACGGTGGAGAAAAATCGAGAGAGACTTCCCGGACTTTGCGGTGGCGCAAGGAACTTATGGTTTGGTCTAAATGCGGATGGCATGAATCCTTTTGGGGAAAGCTGATCACAGCACCTGGCCCGTGACTCTATGTATCTACAACCTGCCTCCTTGGTTGTGCATGAAGCGTAAGTTCATTATGATGCCATTGCTCATCCAAGCATCCAAGGCCCGGAAACAGCAACGCGACATTGATGTGTACCTTAGGCCATTAGTTGAAGAACTCTTACGGTTGTGGGGCAAACCAGGTGTACGTCGTGGGATGAGAACAAACAGGAGCCATTTAATCTATGAGGGTTGTTATTCGTAACCATCAATGGCTGCTCTTAGTAACCTTCGGATGTACAAACAAAGGATATAAGGCATGCACCCACTGTTTAGATAAGACCGAAGGTACATATTTGCATAAATGCAAGAAGGTTGTGTACCTAGCGAATCGACGATTTCCGACCAATCATCCGTGAAAGAAAGGCAAGCATTTCAAAGGTGAGGCGGATCACGGAAGAAGCCTGAACTCCCGGTGGTGATGATGTATTTGGTATGGTCAAGGACATAGAAGTAATCTTTGGAAAGGGTCCAGCGGTCAATCAGTTCGAGCACGTCGCTACAGGACACGCACCCATGTGGAAGAAGAAATCTATATTTTGGGAGCTGCCATATTGGAAAGTCCTGCGTGTCCGCTCTTCAATCGACGTGATGCACGTGCGAAGAATCTCTGTGTGAACCTGCTAGGATTCCTAGGCGTGTATGGGAAGACAAAAGATACACGAAGCACGGAGGACCAACAAATTATGAAAGACCCAAAGAACATGCATACAGATAACAAGGCGGATAAAGGCGTCACTTAAGTCGTACTATGCTCTTACCAAAGCGAGAAGGAAATCTTTTGAAGTCCTTTACGGTATCAAGGTGCCGGGGCTTCTCATCTAATATAAAGGGATAATAAATATGGCGAGAAAAGTTCCAAAACACAAGTCTCATGGATCACGTGATTATGACGTGATTGCTTCCGATTGCATTGAGGGGCTTCTACGGAAAATGTTCGAGTACCCATTGTGAAGCTGTGCATTCCTCAATGCAATATCTCGAAGGTAATCAATCCGGATATTCGCCAAGGTTCTGAAGGATGTGGTACAATGTCTTGTTAGTTTTGAATTGGTGTTCCCACCATCCTTCTTCAATATTATGACGCATCTCTGGTTCATCTAGTGGAAGAGATTGCCATTCTCGGTCGGTATTTCTGCACAATATGTTCCCCTTTGAGAGGTTCATGGGAGTCTTAAAGAAATATGTTCATAACCGTGCTAGACTGAAGGAAGCATCTCCAAGGGATATGGAGCAGAGGAGGTCATTGAGTTTTGTGTTGACTTTATTCGACCTTAAGACGATTGGTGTTTCGACTCGCGGCATGAGGGAAGACTAAGTGGAAAAGGCATTTGGGAAAGAAAGCGATATGTAGGGATGGGGATTCTTTCACTAAAGCACTACAGTTCTACATAATTCCACCTTGGCAGCTCCGTATATGGAGGAACACAAGAATATTGTACGCTCAAAAACCGGGAAGCTGAATCATGGATTCTGAGATGAACACATGAAGTCTTCGGTGGTTGGATGCGGACACATCTCTTGAATGACACCACTGTTGGAGATCAGCTATACTTGTTGGCACGTCACCATCTTCTTGTATTGAATTTCCAAGGGTTGAAATAAATGGGAATACATTCTACACGATCGCCCAAGATAAAAGAGCACCAACCAAAATAGTGGTGTCCGCTTTGATGTAATAGACGAGAATGGACAAAAGGACACATATTATGGTTACATAGAGGAGATATGGGAACTAGACTATGGAGTCTCTTTTAAGGTCCCTTTGTTTTCAGCAAATGGGTCAACCTGAATGGGGAAGGGTAAAGATAGACCAGTTATGCGGAATGACAACAAAGGATCTCAACAATCTTGGTTATAGAGATGAACCATTCGTCCTAGCCAATGATGTGTCTCGGGTTTTCTATGTGAAGGACATGTCCTCCGCATCGAAAAAAAAAAAAATATGCAACGAATACATCATATGATGATCCAAAGCGTCACATAGTTCTTTCGGGGAAAAGAAACATCGTGGGAATCGAGGGCAAGACAGAAATGTCAAGATTATAATAAGTTTGATGAAATTCCGCCCTTCACGGTGGAAAACTGACCCAAGCATTCCGTTAAGTAAAGAAGATGCTCCATGGTTACGTGAAGCGGTCATAAGGAATGACATATGCCAAGAAGTTCATGCTCATATTATGTAACTCTAGTTCATGTCTTTCGCGGTTTGTGGCTTGACCAAGGATATCTTCGCGTTTGTGGCCTTTAGTCCCGGTTTTGTAGTCTCAGTTTTAATATTAATAAATGTCTTGAGTGTTAGTCCCATTTTGTGGCTGGACCGGGAGTGCCTCTATGACCGATTTCTCGGAGATGCCGGGAGGGCCCAGGCTCCGCATCTCCACAAACTGGCAGTGGTGTCCCTGCTCGAAAACCATCTTGCAGCTTGTAACTTCACTAACTAGATCAATACGCCTCGAGCTAACTAATTTCACATATTAGGGAGTGCCTCTATGACCAGTTTCTGAGATGCCGAGGACTGGGCTCGCAGCATCTCCTCAAACTGGCCGCAGGTGTCCTCGCTCTCGAAAACCATCTTGCAGCTTGTAACTTCACTAACTAGATCAATACTCCCTGAGCTAACTAATTTCACATATTAGGAGTGCCTCTATGACCATTTCTCGGAGATGCCGGAGGACTGGGCTCCGGCATCTCCTCGAAACTGGCCGCAGTGGTGTCCTCTCTCAAAACCATCTTGCAGCTTGTAACTTCACTAACTAGATCAATACGCCTGAGCTAACTAATTTCACATATTAGAGTGCCTCTATGACCAGTTTTCGGAGATGCCGAGGACCTGGGCTCGTCGGCATCTCCGAAACGGCCGTAGTGGTGTCCTCGCTTCTAAAACCATCTTGGAGATGCCTCAAACTGGCTGGAGGACTGGACTCACAAGGATGCATATTTATAGTACAAGCAGCTCGGCATAATGTCGACACTCACGACATAATGTCGACACTCACCCCTATTATTAGTGCTGACTC
The DNA here is from genome assembly GCA_030063025.1 of Avena longiglumis. NCBI lineage: Eukaryota > Viridiplantae > Streptophyta > Magnoliopsida > Poales > Poaceae > Avena > Avena longiglumis. The sequence goes on along the minus strand of CP125979.1, from coordinate 19,853,151 downwards.
ATCTTTAGTCTCGGTTGGTGTCTCCAACCGGGACTAAAGGTTCATCTTTAGTCCCGGTTGGTGACACCATCCGGGACAAGGTACAAGCCGCACGACATAATGTCGACACTCACCCCTATTATTAGTGTTGTCTGGCCCACTCTGCCGCAATCCCTTTAGTCCCGGTTTGTGACTACATCCGGGACTAAATGTGTGCCGAACAATGATCATGTGTGTGTGGAAATTGGTATGTAGAACAATGTTGCAGAGGAAGTTTTCCTTTTGTCGCACGGAAAATCCTTTTCCATTTTCCGAGCGCAAAAACGGGTCGTTTTGAAGTAACCACCAAAATGCCGCTTCGTAATGCTACCGTCCTATTTTCCTAAAATACTAGACCACCTTACATGGACTATATCCCAACCGTACAAATCGGGACTAAATATGAACCCTCTCTTTATATAGGCATTTCCCTCTATTTATTAGGTAACACTTAAGACATTTATTAATATTAAAACCGACAAATCGGGACTAGCTAACACTCGTGCCTAAAGCCACCCCCTTTAGTCATAATCATGCCTAGTCCTATAGTCGCAGCCTTGAGGTCTTCATCGCCGTCATCATCATCGCCATCGCCACCTGCCACCGGGATCCTCACCCATCCATGGCATATACCAGGGCCATTCCAGCCTTGGATTCACGGGCGGAGAGGGGTCTCTGGAAGACGATGCCGCTACCGCCGGACAAAGGGGGCCTGTGGCGGGTGGACTCGTGGGCACCGTGGCGAGGATGGTCTCCCGCGATGTAGCGCATCACTGATGATAGTACGGTTCTCCCACCACGCATTTACGGCCGACTTGTGGTTCACCGTGGCGAGCCATCACCCTCGTACTGGCGAGCTCCTTTCCCGCCTATTAGCGAAGAAGGCATTCAGTGTCATAGTTGTCGAGATCCCACTGGGATCCATCCGCTGCCCGGTGAGCTCGTGGTAGAAGTGGTTTGTGATGGCCTTTGGCGTGCGGAACCTTGAGGGACAGAGGGACAGAACCCTCCAGCCAAAGATCCAACCAAGGGCGGCGGTACCGATGGACAAGGGTAGTTGAGGCGCACAGCCGGTCTCCTCGAGGGTCAAAATGGCCCAAGATGGCGTCCATTGTTCTAAGAGAGGAAGGTGTGGATGTGTGGATAGCCATGACACGATCACCCTAAATATAGAGGGAAAGGGCGGAAAACTTGGCGTGAAGCTTTGGGAAATGGCGGAATATCTTTAGTCCGTTAGTGACTACATCCGGGACTAAAAGCTCTAGTAGAAAGGAAAGGGCGGAAAACTTGGCGGGAAGAGGTGGAAATGGCGGAAAATATTTTTAGTCCCGGTTTGTGACTACATCCGGACTAAATGTGTGAACAATGATCATGTTTCAAAAACCTTCACAAAATGACCTATCATGTTCGAGGTTTCATGGCTTTCGTCCAAATGACCGATGTTATGTTGAATCACGGCATAGTTTGTGATGTTGTGCCCATATTATGCATGTGTGTGGACATTGGTATGGAGAACAATGTTGCAGAGGAAGTTTTCCTTTTGTCGCATGGAAAAGCCCTTTTCCATTTTCCGAGCGCAAAAAACGGGTCGTTTTGTGAAGTAACCACCAAAATGCCGTTTCAGAATGCTACCGTCCTATTTTCCTAAAATACTAGACCACCTTACATGGACTATATCCCAACCGGTGCATCTCAAACCTTTTCGTCCATCCCGGGTAAAAAGGACAAATGTCCGAATCGGCGAGAAGTGGGTCCGGTTTGTACTACAGGTACATGATCTACCGCCCGTGATTTTTTGAAAAAATCATTTTTAGACTCGCAATATGTGGTTTCTTCAGAGATCCAATGCAAGTTCTAACAATGCCCGTCCCCTATCTTCATGCACACCGGTTCGACCATAGTTAGAAATTCAAATAATTCAAAACGGGCATAATAAATTCAAAAAAAATCCGAACAATGAAAATCCTTCGTGGTGTCATATTATGTTACATAGTTGAAAGGAAAATACCAGACTTGGTATATTGATCATGTTTCAAAAACCTTCACAAAATGACCTATCATGTTCGAGGTTTCATGGCTTTCGTCCAAATGACCGATGTTATGTCTGAATCACGGCATAGTTTGTGATGTTGTGCCCATATTATGCATGTGTGTGACATTGGTATGGAGAACAATGTTGCAGGAGGAAGTTTTCCTTTTGTCGGAAAAGCCCTTTTCCATTTTCCGAGCGCAAAAATGGGTCGCTTTTGTGAAGTAACCACCAAAATGCCGTTTCAATGCTACCGTCTATTTTCCTAAAATACTAGACCACCTTACATGGACTATATCCCAACCGGTGCATCTCAAACCTTTTCGTCCATCCCGGTAAAAGGACAAATGTCTTAATCGGGAGGAAGTGGGTCCGGTTTGTACTACAGTACATGATCTACCGTGATTTTTGAAAAATCATTTTAGACTCGCAATATGTGGTTTCTTCAGAGATCCAATGCAAGTTCTAACAATGCCCGCCCCTATCTTCATGCACACCGTTCGACCATAGTTAGAAATTCAAATAATTCAAAACGGGCATAATAAATTCAAAAAAATCCGAACAATGAAAATCCTTCGTGGTGTCATATTATGTTACATAGTTGAAAGGAAAAATACCAGACTTGGTATATTGATCATGTTTCAAAAACCTTCACAAAATGACCTATCATGTTCGAGGTTTCATGGCTTTCGGTCCAAATGAGTGATGTTATGTCTTTGAATCACGGCATAGTTTGTGATGTTGTGCCCATATTATGCATGTGTGTGGACATTGGTATGGAGAACAATGTTGCAGAGGAAGTTTTCTTTTGTCGCACGGAAAAGCCCTTTTCCATTTTCCGAGCGCAAAAAACGGGTCGCTTTGTGAAGTAACCACCAAAATGCCGCTTCGAATGCTACCGTCCTATTTTCCTAAAATACTAGACCACCTTACATGGACTATATCCCAACCGTGCATCTCAAACCTTTTCGTCCATCCCGGTAAAAGGACAAATGTCTGCCGAATCGGGAGGAAGTGGGTCCGGTTTGTACTACGGTACATGATCTACCGCCGTGATTTTTGAAAAATCATTTTAGACTCGCAATATGTGGTTTCTTCAGAGATCCAATGCAAGTTCTAACAATGCCCGCCCCTATCTTCATGCACACCGGTTCGACCATAGTTAGAAATTCAAATAATTCAAAACGGGCATAATAAATTCAAAAAATCCGAACAATGAAAATCCTTCGTGGTGTCATATTATGTTACATAGTTGAAAGGAAAATACGGACTTGGTATATTGATCATGTTTCAAAGGAAAATCCAACAATGGCCGTTCCCTATCATTTCTTATGTTTATAGTTTTTCTAAATTCCAAATTGATATTAAAAAATATAAGTTAATTCATTTTAATTGTAAATGGTTCATATTTTAAATGGTTACATTAATTATTTTTAAAATGTAAAATGTTTTTGAATTATTTATTCAAATCCATACACTTCTTATGTTTAAAGTTTTTCTAAATTCCAACTTAATATTCAAAAATATAAGTTAATTAACTTTAAAAGGTTACATTAATTATTTTTTAGAAATAGAAAATGGTTTTGGATTATTTATTCAAATCCATACAATTCTTATGTTTAAAGTTTTTCTAAATTCCAAATTAATATTAAAAAATATAAGTTAATTCATTTTAAAAGGTTACATTAATTATTTTCTAGAAATAGAAAATGGTTTTGGATTATTTATTCAAATCCAAACACTTTTTATGTTTAAAGTTTTTCTAAATTCCAAATTGATATTAAAAAAATAAAAGTTAATTCATTTTTAATTGTAAATGGTTCATATTTTAAATGGTTACATTAATTTTTTTTAAAACAGAAAATGGTTTTGAATTATTTATTCAAATCCAAACACTTTTTATGTTTAAAGTTTTTCTAAATTCCAAATTGATATTAAAAAAATAAAAGTTAATTCATTTTTAATTGTAAATGGTTCATATTTTAAATGGTTACATTAATTATTTTTAAAAGAAAATGGTTTTGAATTATTTATTCAAATCCAAACACTTTTATGTTTAAAGTTTTTCTAAATTCCAAATTGATATTAAAAAATAAAAGTTAATTCATTTTTAATTGTAAATGGTTCATATTTTAAATGGTTACATTAATTATTTTTAAATGAAAATGGTTTTGAATTATTTATTCAAATCCAAACACTTTTTATGTTTAAAGTTTTTATAAATTCCAAATTTATATTAAAAATTTAAAAATTAATTCATTTTTAATTGTAAATAGTTCATATTTTAAATGATTACATTAATTATTTTTAAAATGTAAAATGGTTTTGAATTATTTATTCAAATCCAAACACTTTTTATGTTTAAAGTTTTTCTAAATTCCAAATTAATTATCATTTAAAAAACAATACAAATTTAAACCCCAAAATAAAAAATAAGGAACAGAGAAAACCTGAATTTTTTGAAAATAGAATATGTCGGTTGGAGCCACCAACCGACTAAATCCTCGCGCCCTCCAGCTTGAAAATTGGAAAAAAAAAGAGATACGTCCTTGGTGGCTCCAACGACGTATATCTTTTAGTCCCTTGAGCCACCAACCGACTAAAGGTCCTTCTTATAATCGCCCGCCTCTTCTTCTTCTTCCCTTCTCCATTCTCTTCGCAACCGACAAGCCGCATAGAGACGCGCCGCCCGATCCCCGGACGCCGGCAGTCGCCCCATCTCTTGGCGCCCGTGTCGCCACAAGCCGCCTCCACCCTTCATCTCCGTCCATCGCCGCTGTTGCCTCAGATCCTCCGTACTGCGTACCGCCTCGCCCTCCGTGACCGCCAGCGCCTCCTCCACGTATCAAGCCGCGCCGGTACCGCGTGCGCCACCGCGCCGCAGACGTCAGCGCCACCGCCAGCCTGCCGCCCACCGTCATGCCGGGCGATCAAGCACGCTGCACGAGGCTCCCTTTTTAGTTTTTAGTTGATTTAGGTGATGATTATTTTAGGTGTATTAGTTGTTAGATGATTTATTTGTTAGATGATTTAGTTGTTAGATGATATAGGTGTATTTAGATGATGTAGATGATGTAGATGATGTAGATGATTTAGTAGATGATTTATTTTAAATGATTTAATAATTCCGTAAATTGATATAAACTTGTAAATTCAATATCTTTTTATTTATAAGTCGAAAAAATACAAATAATATATCAAATTGTTCGAAAAAATGAAACCTATCTATTTATCCTATAATCATGCTTTGTTCAACAATTTAAATTACAAGTATAATTAGAAGAACAAATGCACCCTCTCATATGTTAGGAGTTTCCGAGTTAGGGTTTTCACCGTCGGAACCCCGATTAAATCGTCGAGCATGTCTTAGGGTTACATTCCAATGCAAATTAACTTGTCATATCATCGTATTTGCTTGAGCATTGCATCGATGCCATGTGTTGATTGTTCCTTTCTTTTCGGTGTTTCGATTATTAGGTTTATTATTAGTTAGGTATTATTAGGTTTATTAATTAGTTTGGTATTATTGGTCTTATTGCCACTTGGTCACCAATGTGGGTAGCCCTGCACCCGATTCACATTACGGTGCCACTATGGTTAGATAAGGAATCATTAATACCCTAAGGTGCATGTGGGTTCCTCTCATATGCATCGGAGGTTTCTCCGAACTAGGTTACACCCTCGAACTCCGGAATATTGATAACCGTTGATTTTAGCTAGAGTTACCTATCTACTACACGGTTTCCTTTTGTAGCTAGGTTTAGGGTTTCTCTTCATTTTTATTATTGTATGTATATATCGTGGTTTCTCCTTAACTTTCTCCTTTAGCCGCTTTGACTTATTCGTTTTTCCACCTATGCGTAAAATATGGATCCACACGCCGAGACGAAGAAAAGGAAGAGTTGATCCAAGGTGTGATCCGTGGGGAAGATAATTTAGACGTATCAACGTTTCAACAACTCCGTGAGGTGATCCTCTTTACCGGAGTAGACAACTTGTTTGAGGTTGAAGGTGTTGCCTCATGAGGGAGAAGGCGATGCCTTGTGTAACCGAGAAGACAGCCGGCGTGAGGTGCATGTAATATAAATCAATTCATTAATTAATCATCTGCTATCTATATAGAAATAGTAACGACGATCTTTCTTCTTTAGCCCTCCGGATCGAAGGAATCTCGAAATGAGCGGGAGGCCCAACCAAAAGTTGGAAGACCATGAGAGGTTCAGATCGAAGATGTCAGAGACGGCAGACCGACCGCTCCCGGTTATCGCAACCAAATTTGTGGCACAATGCGAGTAATCGTTAGGGACTTAATCCCATCACCATTAGAAATTGGAATAGGCCTGCTAATGCGGATGAAGAGGAACATGTTTATTTGTCCCTAACCACGCCAAAGATTTCTTGTGGAAGAGGCTCATGGTTAATTTCAAACTACCGAAGATAGAGCTGGATCCAAATGCGGAGGATCCAGATTGAGGACGCCTTACAACATGGGAGAGCCATGGAGGCTAAGGTCGGAGTGGGCTTTGAAGAAGATGGCCCAGTTTTCACCAACTGGAAGAAAAGATTGCACCTTGACTATGTCGTGAAAGAGAAGACTCATTTCAAGAAGACTCGGTTTAGGAAGATAAAACCATTACGGGCTGAGTTTGTGGAATACAAGACATCGAAAAAGCTAAGGAAATGTCTCAAGAATAAGCTGAATGTTGCTAACAAGAAGTTTCACCATACTACGGGGCAAGGTGGCTCTGGTGGTGGCATTCCTAAGTGGGAGAAACTTGAGCAGAACTGGATAAAATATCACCCAGAGCAGATGATTGGGTATAACGTGCAAGGAATTGGTTTTACGGGCATGGGGCACGTTGGACTCGGAAGGAGGTGTATATATACCATACATAAAGAAGACCCCTTGCCAATCGAGAGGATGAGAAAGCAAGAAGGCTGTTAAAGATGGGGACTTCATTCCGATAGAGAGAATGATGAGCTCACACTGCCCTTGGAAATAAGGAACATGATGGACGAACACGAGGCACAATAGGCTCCCAATCATGGAGGACTGGGTTTCAAGAGAGGAAGAAATATCTGATAGAAGCCGTCGGAGGAGTAAGGGCAGTGGCGGTTGAAGCGAAAGTCGAAAGAGCGAATGCGTTTAATTGAAGAACGATTAAAGCAACAACAAGATGAAATTAAATCACTTAAAGAGCAAAAGTACTACGGCGCCATCTCGAAGACACCGCATTCGATGCTACCGCCTATCGAATAATCGAAAAGCAGTGTGGCTTCCACCGAGGTCCCGGTGATGACAATGGCGATGCCGATGATGCACCGACGATGGCTCTGTTGGCTACCCAATGGATGATATCACGGAGATGACACATGAGCTACATGTCAAAGTTGTGAACATATCAATGAAGGTGGCGGTCGGCTATGCCTTACCAATTGGACCCACACCAACTTACCAGTCGTCCGGTTCCGGAGGGCTACTGTTGTCGGCGTGGATGAAATCATGCCCACCTTTGAGGTTTTGGATCTTCACTACCTGTGGTGAAGGGGATGTGATGTCTTTGGGTGGCAAAACGTCACCATTCTATGGTCGAAGGATTGTATCGTGCTTCAAATCACACGCCAAGGCCATCTTCGCCGTCTCACCCGTCTCCGGTAATTAAATCGCCGTCTTCGTCGCCTCACCGGCTCGTCGCCTCACCGTCTCGGTGCAGCCATCGCCCGGGAGCCATCGCCGGCGCCTCGGGATAAAAAGCGTAAGCGTCACCGCTCTTGTCGTCGTGGCGATCGAAAGCGTAAACAAGAGCCTCTTCCAAAAGTACCAACGGTTCCTCCCAAGAGAGCTTATGGTATCTTGAAGAGGAGACCGCGACTCGGGTTGATCTTGAGCACGACAGCGTTTTTAAGCTAAGTGGAGGCGAAAAGAGCGAGTTCCCCAGCACCAAAGAAGAAAAAGCCAAAGTGTTGAAAATGCTAAAGACTCTTCATCAACCCGAGCCAAAAGTCATCGGACTATGAGCGTTCTATTCTCAAGTCACATGCGGCACAAAAAGCCTCAAGAGCAAGATCTTGCAAGCGGAAATCATTGCCCATTTCGGAGAACAAGCAAAAGCAGACTTGCGCCCCTCTCAAGGTGATTTCTCAAACCAATGTGGGTCGAGCAAATATGGGGCGAAGAGCGGTATGATCCAGAGGTAGTTGCACTGTCTGGAGAAAACTGCTGCTCAAGGTATGAGTATTGCCCAGATACTTATCGATTAGAGTTCTTCCCGTGAGTGAAGTAGCATACAAATACCGACGGCAAACCTCTCGTCAAACTGAGGAGGTAAATAATCTTTCAACAAAAATGCGAAGATTGCATAAGCGGTACATGCACGCCACAAGTGCCGGGCTAATCGGATAGTCTTGAGGGTTACAAAAAGCATCATGGGAAAGAAAGTGATGACATGATATCCATTGAATTTGTTGAGCTATTTCAATTATTCAATCAAGGCCTTGGACAAATCGCTCATCGGTGCCTATTGTGCGGAAGTACTAATTACGTAATTAACTTAGTCTCCAGCTATCTCACTTTGTTAATTGCATGTATATAATCATCTTGTAATATGCGAATGAAGATTCTCGAATGCAGGCAAGGACAAATCTATGATATTGGCTTCATTGACCCATATTGGGTTCATGAAGCTAATCTCAAAATAAGCCCCGAGGATACGGAGGATAATATAGTACACGCGTTAAGGTTTCAAGAAACCAAAAGGAAATACTTTTTCCTTACAACTTCGGTGAGTGTTATTGTCTTGTATACACTTTCTATTTAAACACTCGATGTTAAGTATATAATTGATTAGTTATGCATTCGCTTCCACTATATTACATTAATCATTCAACTTGACAAAGGCGTGTACTAGTCATGGACTCAAACATAAACCCCTTGAGACGTGGAAGGACATGCAGATACTTCTCCGGTAATTCTAATCATTACGACACTATATCGGCAACGTTCGTGAATTTTATGATATCAAGTACTTAATAACTTCTTTTATTCGCTTTTCTTTGCGGGCAGCTTGGAAACGGTTCACCAAGAAGGCTAGGGGTGTTTGGAAAGAGGAGCTTACATTTCAACCACTAGATGTAAGCACCACTAGCTATATCCGCATCTCTTTGATTCTAGTTTTGATACAGTTATTATCATGCTTGATTATTATTTTGATTGAACTATGTTCTTGTGAAGTGCACGAGGACCGGTAACAATCTCTGTGGATACTATGTTTGCGAGTTCATCCGTGCGTGCGATGAGAAGGGCAGAAATTTAGAGCAACTCCACGTATGTAAACAATTTCTATAGTTTTATTGTCAAACAAATTGTGTTTAGTTTCATTCATATAAATTGACTCCTTTTTAAATCAGATCGAGCGTCTACGGGCGGTCTTACGCCAAAAGGATCGCGTCTGAGCAATTCAGAGGAATTGGCGGGATTCTTGGATGCGAAGTCCTAGACCGAAGGGGAGTACTATTCTCTGTGTATAGACAATAGGGATTGTAAAAATAGCAACTCGATCCGTGTATAGACAAGGGAATACTTTTGTATGTAGTGCATGAACTCGATCCGTGTATTGAATGTAATATTGTCATGATGATCTTGTGTAATATAAGGTTCCTTCATTGATAAGTGCAAAACACTAAATAAACAATAAAACAACCTAAATGAATTCTCCGCGGCACAAAAAGTGGCGAAAATGCTGCCGGCAACAAAATGTGCAAAATGAATTCTCTGCCGCGGAAATGGCAAATCTCTGCGGAGAAGGTTATTAGTCGGTTCGTTACGACGGGACTAAAGCCCTCCTCGCAGTGCAGTGCCACGTGTATGATCTTTTGTCCCGGTTGGTGGGGCAACCGGGACTAAAGGTTCGGGCTTTAGTCCCGATTGCCCCGTCCCGGTTGGGCAACCGGGACTAATGCCGCTTACCAACCGGGACGCATGGGGTTGTTTCCACCAGTGGTATCATAGGTAAATACCGTATCATAGCACGTAAAACTAGAAATCATAATGGCAACTAAATCTTGTACACACATTTTACATAGAGATTCTACAAATCAATAAATATACTACTACTATGATACTACTATATGATACAATGCACTAGAGACATAGTATCATGTACTAGTATCATATGCATGATACTAGTAGTATGATACTACCACTAGGACCAGCCTGAGATTCTTCAGCAGTCGTTTCTTAGCAAGATACGGAGTTTAGAACCAGCCCATTGGCAAAGGCCTAATAAGTGTTTCTCTACTAGTGTGACTAGAGACTCTAGTCTAAAATAAGCACACAGCAGCCAACCGGCTTCACTACCTCGTCAACCCCCCAACCCCACCCCTCCCCTACCTATACACCCCTCCTCCTATGGCAAACAAATGTAGGAAAAGGATGAAATAGCAACGGGCGAAGACGGTAGCAGTTTTTTTATGTTCTTTTTCACGTCGAGTAAGTATGTGGCAATTTTACCCACGGATACCGTATCCGCATAAATAGAATATGAGCATACTTTTATATCCATGGTAATACTCGTACCCTGCTTGTTAAGTCACGGATACATGGTTATACCAGTGGTTATACCCATACTCTGCTTATTTAGACTAACTTGTAAAACTTTCCTATAGAGTTTCAACCTATGTGTAGCCTAGGGGCAGGTATGAGATTACGATTTCTAAACTTTGATAATTGTCTATACTCGTCTACCTATTATTGAGTAGAGATACTTATTTTTTTTTATCAAATATGATATTGATTAATGTAAAATTGATAACTTGTGTACTATTGGATCTACCCTCGGATACCCAACTGGTACGGTTATCCATCGGGTATGGACATGGGTAAAGATTTATACCCGCGGATATGAATATGGGTAAAATTTTCTACCCATAACTACATGGGTATGAGTATGGTATTGCTCTGTCCTATCCATTGCCATCCTTACGCGTGGGGATGCCTAACTTTACTCACATCGCATTTGAAATGGAAATCTCCTCCACGAAATGTGCCAATAATCTGAGTCTAAAGACAGGAGGAGGATTCATTGACACTCGATCCATCCTCGCCGCCCATTTCCTAAGGCTCGTGGCAAAGAGTGGCCGCCACGGAGGTTAGAAGTGGAGTGACGAAGAGAACGAAAAAATCCATAAAACCAATCTTTCTAAGGGGAAATTCCCATTTACTCTAGGCCGGATGGATAGACCGACGGGCCAAAAGAATATGCTAGGCCACAATAAACATGAAAATACTTGCCACCACACGCACCTTCATTGCGTGCACCACGTTCTTCGGCGATGAGCGGAGCTAAAGGCGTTGATGACATCGCCGAGGATGAAGGTCATAATCGGTGCGCCATCCGGCCATGCATCTGCACCACGCCCACCGCCATGAGCGCCGCATCAAATCTGTTATATGTTGATCCAAATTCTACAAAGTATAGGCCAACTTCGGCGAGTGGGCGAGGCCGTCGCCGGGAGGCTTGGGCGAGGTCCCGTGTCAAAGGATCTAACCAAGATGAACGTGAAGATGAAGTTGTTCTCGCACAGCTGCAAGAAGGTGGATCGGTAATGAATCACATATCTGTTTTTAAAGAGATTGTTTTGGACTTGCGTCTATGGAGGTAAAATATGATGATGAGGATTTAGCTCTTCTACTCTTATGCTCGTTGCCTAGTTCCTATACACACTTCGTGATACAATATTGTTGAGCCGTGATGAACTAACCCTTGCCGGTACATGACGCCTCAAAGCAGAGGAAAAGATGAAAACTATGGTAGGGTCGGATGGGACGTCATCCAAATTTGAGGCTCTGGAGTTCGTGGCGGGACCGAGCGGAGGTACAACAACTATGGCAACAGAGATAAGAGCAAAGAGGCAGAGGTCGCTCAAGTCAAGGGAAAGGACAAGTTCTGCGGTATTGTAAGAAATCTAATCATGTTATTGATGATTCTTTGAAGCTGCGAATAAGGAGAAAAAGGAACGGTACTTACCAACCGAAAGATAAGGATCAAGGCAATGGTAAGGCTCTGTTGTTTGATAGTTCGATGGTGAATGCTTAGCTTTTCTTTGCTTGTGCTTCTCGTGATGATGAATGGATACTTGATACGCATGTTCGTTTCATATTTCTTGTAACAAAGATTGGTTCAGTTCATGAGTCTGCGATCGGAGATTTTGTGCGTGGGAATGACAACCCATGCCATATCGTTGGTGTTGGATCTGTTAAGATTAGGACACATGATGGTGTGACACGACGTTGAGTGAGGTGAAGCACATACCAAGCATGGCCAGAAATTTGATCTCCACGAGTACCATGGACGTTGATGGATACAAGTATGCGGTGGGCATCGAGTTCAAGGTATCAAAAGGTTCTCTTATTCACATGATAGGTGATATGAATTCGCTAAATTATATGTTCTTAGAGGTAGCACTTTGCACGGTATTGCTTTGTCATTACTTCTAATGATTCGATGATTGTGGTAAAACACATCTATGGCATATGCGTCTTGGGCATATGAGCGAACAAGGCATGGCAGAGTTGGTCAAGAGAGAGCTGATTGATGGTTGCAACTTGAGTAAGTTTGAGTTCTGTGAGCACGCATCTTTGGTAAGCATAAAGAGTTAAATTCAATGCTTCCGTTCATACCACCAAAGGCATATTAGATTATGTGCATGCTGATGTATGGGGTCCGTAAGACTTCTATTGGTGGTGCTAATTATATGCTTACTATTATTGATGATTACTCAAGAAAGGTGTGGCCTTATTTTCGAAGCATAAATCGATGTTTTGATGCTTTTAAGAAGTGGAAAGTTATGGTTGAAAACAGATCGAGAAGAAGGTAAAGGTACTACGTCTTGATAATGGTATGGAATTCTGTTCTAATGAGTTTGAGGAGTTTTGCGATGCGATGGCATGATCGGGCATCACACCATCCCATATACTCCTCGTGAATGGCGTGGCGAGCGCGAAAGAAACCATCATCTCGAGGCTCGTTGTATGTTGTCTAATGCGGTATGCATAGGCGTTTACAGGAAGCAGCCAACAACACAGCGTGTTACCTCATCAACAGTCACCTTCTATTCCACTTGAGAAGAAAACTCCCATTGAGGTATGGTCGTTCAGCACTGATTATTCACAGTTGAGAGTTTTTGGTACCGCATATGCTCATGTTGATAATGGAAAGTTAGAGCCTAGGGCTGTTAAGTGCATATTCTTGGTTATGGTTCGGGAGTTAAAGCATATAAACTATGGAATCCACGAAACTAAAAGATTTTGCTAAGTAGAACGTTGTTTTCAATGAGTCATATGTATCATGATAGCTTGCCATCGATACCTCTCCTGCTGTTGGAGAGGAGAGTTAATGCGGTGGAGAACCTGCAGAAAGCTGTTGATAATGATGCTATCGTTGAAGATACACATGAGGAAAACATTGATGATATTGTTGTTCAACACTCACCTTGTTTTGGCAGCCACATGAGTCCATTGCTGCTGATAGGCGTGCTTGTGGTCCTCGTCCTCGTTTAATTGAAGAGTGTAATCTTGTACATTATGCTTTGAGTTGTCTTTGAAAGTGGAGAACGATTCAACTGCTACATATAATGAAGCCATTGCATCCGTTGACCATGAGAAGTGGGTTTCGCTATGCAAGAAGAGATGCAATCGCTTGAGAAAATGGCACATGGGATGTTGTGCGCTTGCCTAAACAAAAGAAGGCGGTCCGCTGCAAGTGGATCTTCAAGAAAAAGGAAGGTCTATCTCCCAAAGAGCCTTCAAGGTACAAGGCAAGGTTAGTAGCAAAAGGGTTCAGCCAGATTCCAGGTATTGATTACAATGATGTGTTCTCTCCAGTTGTGAAGCATAGTTCCATTCGTACTTTCTTTAGTATTGTGGCTATGCGTGATCTTGAGCTTGAGCAGTTAGATGTCAAGACTGCTTTTCTGCATGGAGAGCTTGATGAGGAAATATACATGGACCAACCAGAAGGATTCATAGTGCACAGTAAAGAGGATTTTGTGTGCAAATTAAAGAAGTCTCTTTATGGCTTAAAGCAATCTCCAAGACAGTGGTATAAAAGGTTTGATTCATTTATGATCTCACATGGTTTTGAGAGGTCTAAATATGATAGTTGTGTTTATATCAAGTTTGTTGATGGGTCACCTATATACTTGCTGCTATATGTTGATGATATGTTAATTGCTGCCAAGGGCATGAAAGAAATCACTACTTTGAAGGCACACCTAAGTAGTGAGTTTGAGATGAAGGATCTTGGTCTTGCTAAGAAGATCTTAGGTATGGAGATTACCCGAGATAGAAAATCTGGTTTGCTATTTCTTAGTCAAAGTTACATTAAGAAAGTCCTTCATCGTTTTAATATGGATGGTGCCAATTCAGTTAGTACTCCTATTGCTCCTCATTTTAAATTGTCGGTTCTCAATGTCCTACTCGATGAAGAGTTTGAGTACATGTCAAAGGTGCCATATTCTAGTGCTGTTGGTTCTTTGATGTATGCCATGGTTTGTTCTCGTCTGATTTATCATATGCTATGAGTTTGATAAGTAGATACATGGCTAATCTGTAAAGAACATTGGAAGGCTGTTCAGTGGGTTTTCAGTACCTTCTTGGCACTTCAATGCTTGTTTAAAGTTTGGCAGACCGGTGAGGGACTGTTGCTATGTGGATTCAGATTTTGCCGATTTGGATAAGAGAAGATCCCTCACAGGTTATGTGTTTAATGTTGGAGGTTGTCTTTATTGGTGGAAGGCTACATTGCAGTTGTTGTTGCACAATCTACTACTGAAGCTGAATACATGGCTATTGCTGAAGCTTGCAAAGAATCTGTTTGGTTGAAAGGTTTGTTTGCTGAGCTTTGTGGAGATGATTCTTGCATTACTTTGTTTTGTGACAGTCAAGTGCCATATACCTTACAAAAGATCAGATGTTCCATGAGAGAACTAAGCACATTGATGTCAAGTACCATTTTGTTAGAGACATTGTTGCTCAAGATAAATTAAAGGTATGCAAGATCAGCACTCATGATAATCCTGCGATATGATGACTAAACTGTTTCATTGCTAAGTTTGAGCTTTGCTCGAACTTAGTTGGTTTAACTGATTAGCCCAAGTGGCTATTGGCGCCAAAGTATTTGCTTTGTTTGTTCAGGAGATGGTTCTGTTGATGCTACAAGGAGGAATTTGTCTCAAGGTGGAGTTTGTTATATGTTGATCCAAATTCTACAAAGTATAGGCCAACTTCGGAGTGGGCGAGGCCGTCGCCGAGCGGCACGCACGGATCGTCAAGACCCTAGGTTTCCACCGATATATAAACCCCTTGTAAGCCGCCGGTTGGGAGAGTTGCATCTGTGAAATCCCGGCGTTTGTAAACACTCCTCGATATAGTGAAGTTTCGCTGGCTGGCGCCCGTGGTTTTTTCCTCTCTTTGTTGGAGAGGTTTTCCACGTTAAATCTGTGTCCCCTTGCTGCGTTTTTCGTTTTCGTTCTTCGTTATCTTCTTGTCGCAATTGTAACACGTCCTATCCGCGAATGCGAACATTCGGTACAGCGGCACGCGCGCCGCCTTCCCATGGTTACCTCTCTTGTCTCCTACTACTCCCATGACTGCAAGCTCTTAACTATCTCCTCAACTATCTCATCACTTCTCGGGAGGTATAGCTTTGAATCGACGACATATATATCCATTGCTTGGTAGCTAGTTAGTGGCACATGCGGAGATATACGTCTATTTATTTATTTCATCAGTAGAGATCCGTATCTATTTATTTTTTCATCAGTAGAGATCCGTATCTATTTATTTTTTCAAGTAAGGATCCGTCTCTATTTATTTATTTAATTATTTTCGAATAGGGATCCGTACCTATTTATTTTAGGGGAGCTAGTACTAATTAGTCAACTGTCTAATTGATCTTGCCAAGATACTGAGTCCGTGTGAACCACGCGCGGCTGGCCATCCGTGTCCCTCGCTGCATACCGTTGAACAGGGCGTGCGATGAGTTGGCCGCAGGCCGAGTAGTCGTGCTCTAGTACGGGCCACTTAGCTAGATGTATTTTAGCTCAATAGTTAAAGTTGGGTGAGTAATCTCAATACTTGCTACACGGCGTAAAACTCGTCCCAAATGACTTAAGGACCGACGAATAGCGGCCTTAGTTTTATAAAAAACACCCTTATATTTTTTGTGGGACACATGTGATCATGCTACTGGTTGCCAATGTAGGCCCCACATGCCAAAGAAGGTGGACCATACTACTGTTTGCCAATGTAGGTCCCACGATGTACTAAAATCACTGGCATGCAATACATGCTAGGGGTTCCCGGTGACCAATAAAGTGACCCATTTAGTGTCAAATACTCTCTCTGTTTCACAATATAAACCTTTTTAGCAAGTTGTTTTAGTTTGCTAAAAAGCTTATATTATGAAACAGAGGCGGTAATCATTTTGGAAGCATTCAAATTGGTTTAAATGGTTGTGTTCATTAAAATTTATCCTGAAGTCCTGAACTGATGATGGCATGCCTCATAACATGTGCTAATATGTTTGATTAGCATTTTTCAGGATTTTTGGTCTCTTAGTTTACTTTCAGTCCTTTGACTTTGTGTTCTATTCGCATCTCATGTTAACAATTCTTACAACTATGAAAACACTCTCATTCGCACCGCTGAGAAACGACCAAGACATAGTAAATGACATGAAATGTGTGAAATCGACTAGAACTATTTTGAATGAACTTATAGAACATGAATTGGGAATCCCTGTTAGTTGAAGTTCATGTTTTTCTGAGAAACATGATATTAAAGAGTTGGATACGGAAGATGCCTATGTTAATCCAAAAAAGAGAAGAAGGTAACAATATGGAAAAAATGTCGCTGTAGTGTGAACACGGCAAATTTCCGAAAAAGAACACGGCAAAGACCCACAAAGGAACACGGCAAAGAAAATACACTCGGCAAAGTCGATGCCCTCGTCGGTCCTTTGTCGTGTGTATTCTAGCCTTTGCCGTGTGTATTCCGCAGTACACACGGCAAATTCTTTTTTTTCTTTTTTCCCCTTTTATCACATTACTCTTAGGAAAATCATAAAAAAAATCATTCTAATTCAGAAAAATACAAATAATATATCAAAATTTGCAAAAAAAATAAGATCTATCTATCTACACTCAAATATTAGATATTTATATTGAATAAGAATCTTCATCCTCGCCGTTTTGACCATATTTTAAAACATGCATTAAAAATTCGAAAATGATCGAAACAATGTGAAACCTTCGACGTAGTGTCATATTATGTGACATAGTTGGTAGGGAAAATATCAAACTTGGTATATTGATTGTCTCAAAAATACCTTCACAAAATGACCTATCTCATTCGAGGTTTCCTGGTTTTCGGGTCAAATGACCAATGTTATGGCTAGAATCAAGGCATAGTTTGTGGTAATGTGCACATATTATGCATGCATGTGCATCATGGAATGGCGAACAATATTGCAGGAGGAAGTTTTCCTTTTCGTCGCACCAAAAAGCCATTTTCCATTTTCCGAACGTAAAAAATGGGGGGTTTATGAAGCAACCACCAAATGGCTAATTCAATATGATACCACCCCATTTTTCAAAAATACTAGACCACCTTAAATGGACATGTAGGGTTCGCAGCATAGAAAACAAAAATTTTCCTACGATATGAACTATATACCAAGATCTATCTACTAGATACAAACAACGGGCGGATGTATATCCGTAGAGAACATACCCTTGAAGACCGACAAAGCTTAACGAGTTTAACTCGTGGTTCATGTAGACGATCTCTTGCCGATCTCAAGATCGAGAGGAAGTGCTAGCGCCGCAAATCAGCAGCGCATCCGTGCTCGCACACACGTTCGAGGCACCGAGCAACCTCCGCCTCCTCGCTCCAGCGATGCAGCGGAAGCACAACTCTTTCTTGCCGAATAGCCACCGGGAACATGTATCTCGCTAGTCCGAGACCATGGGGGATAAATTCTAGAGGGGGAGAGAGATCCTTCACGAGGAGGTGTGAGAGACAAGTAAGGAGGGGGGGCTGCCCCCTCCCCTCCTTCATTCATGTGGGTGGACACTCCACTCACAAAATGCCCTTTAGATTCCCTCCACTCAAAAGTCCACTCAAATTCCTATTAAATTTCCACCAAATTTAATGCAAACTCTCATTAAATAAAACTCTTTTATTTTATTCAGAATTTTGTCAATTACTTTAATGACAAACATTCACAAATAACCCCTTGCTAGAATTCTATTTCACATGCATAACCACTTTATGCAATTTCAACCGAAATAGTTTCGGTGTCTAGTGAAATAAATTCCTGCGCTTGTTCATTCTTTCGGCATGAAACATTTGCTCCAATTGGATGTCGGTGTCTCTTAAGTGTGTCACCCTACGGTTCGTGAATAATGCGGACATGATCGAGACCCCTCTCGGATCAATAATCGAGCGGGATCTCGAGACCCATCACTCCCACACATTCAACGATGACTTTCTTGTGATCGTCGGAACCTTTTACGCTAGTATCTTAATCCCTTTGTTTCACGATATATTACATGTCCGAGATTCGATCATCGGTATATCCATACCTAGTTTGATCTCGTTACCGACATGCACTCTTTTCTCGTTCCTATGATATAACATTCTAGTGATCAAATCACTTGCTTGCAAGCTAATCAATGTGATATCACCGAGAGGGCCCAGAGTATATCTATCCGTCATTGGGATGAACAAATTCCACTCTCTATCCATGAGCCTCAACATAAAACTTTATTAGTTCTGAATCCATCTTTATAATCACCTATTACGGTGACGTTTGATGTTATCAAGAAACTCTTAGGTGTTAGTGATTGACATGATCTCATGGTCTAAGGATTAGGATCACTTTGTAAGTTGTTATAGCAATATAAACTCAATGACTTTGATCGTAATGCTATACTTCGGATGAATGTTCATCACACCATTACACTAATGTTGTGATCCCGTTATTAACAACATCCAATGTCCATGATCAGGAAACCTTGATCATCTTGTTAAACAACGAGCTAGTTTATGAGAGAGGCATAACTAGGAACTTTCTGTTTGTTTATTAAACACACATGTATTAACGTTTCCGTATCAATACAATTATAGCATGCAAAATAAACATCTATCATATACTTGGAACACACATAATAAACACTTTATTATTGCCTCTCAGGGCATATTCCCTTCGGTCTCCCACTTGCACTAGAGACAATAATCTAGTTACATAGTGATAAATCTAACACCCATTGAGTTCTGGTGTTGATCATGTTTTGCTCTAGGGAGAGTTTTAGTCAACGGATCTGCTACATTGAGATCCGTATGTACTTCTAAATCTTTATATCTCCATCCTTGGCATGCTCATGGATGGAGTGAAACGCGCTTAATATGCTTGGAATGCTTGTGAGACCTTGGCTCTTTGGCATTGGAAATGGCACCATTGTTGTCACAATAGATCACCATTGGGTCCAACGCATTTGCCACCACTCCTAGTTCGGATATGAACTCCTTCATCCAAAAGCGCTTCTCGAGCCGCTCACAAAGAACATATTCGCCTCCGTTGTTGATCCGCTACCACAGGTTGTTTGGAGCTCCTCCAACTAACGCTCCGCCATTCATGAGAAATACGTATCCGGATTGAGACTTAGAGTCATCCGGATCGGTGTCAAAAAAGCGTCGACATAACACTTAGCGACGAGCTCTTCTTCACCTCCGTATACAAGAAACATATCCTTAGTTCTTCGTAAGTACTTAAGGATATTCTTGACCGCTATCCGATGTTCGAACACGGATCCGATTGGTACCTACTAGTCAAACTAATACCATGTGCCACATCCCGTCTTGTACATAGCATGACGTACATTATAGAGCTTATGGCTGAAGCACAGGGGACTTTATCCATTATCTCTCTTTTTTCCGCCATAGCCGGACTTTGAGTCTTACTCAATGTCTTGCCTTGCAACATAGGTAAGAATCCCTTCTTACTTCCGTCCATTTTAAACTTCTTTAAAATCTTATCAAGGTATGTACTTTGTGATAGCCCTATTAGGCGCCTAGATCTATCTCTATAGATCTTTATGCCTAGTATGTATGACGCTTCACCTAGGTCCTTCATTGAAAATTTCTTTGTTTAGATAACTTTTAACACTGTTTAAAAGATCTATATCATTTCCGATCAATAATATGTCATCCACATATAATATCAGAAATGCCACATTGCTCCCACTCACTTTCTTGTAAATACAAGCTTCTCCATAAGTTTGGACAAATCCAAACTCTTTGATCACCTCATCAAAGCGGAGATTCCAACTTCGTGATGCTTGCTTCAATCCATAGATGGATCGCTGAAGCTTGCACACCTTGTTAGCATCCTTAGGATCGACAAAACCCTTTGGTTATATCATATACAACTCTTCTTCAATATTACTATTGAGAAACGCGGTTTTAACATCCATCTGCCATATCTCATAATCGAAATATGCAGCAATTGCTAACATAATCCTAACTGACTTTAGCATCGCTACGGGAGAGAAAGTCTCATCGTAGTCAACTCCTTGAATTTGTCGAAACACCTTTGCGACAAGTCGAGCTTTATAGATGGTCACATTACCATCAGCATCAGTTTTCCTTTTGAAAATCCATTTGTTCTCCACGGCCTTTCGGTCGTGAGGTAATTCCACCAAGTTCCAAACTTGATTTTCATACATGGATTCCATCTCGGATTTCATGGCTTCTAACCATTTGTTGGAATCCGGGCTCATCATCGCTTCTTCATACGCGAGGTCATCATTTTCATCAACCATGAAATTCATGACAGATTTCCGTCTGACTCGGGAGCTGCAGCGTCTGTTTGACTGCGAGGTTGGTAGTACTCTCTTCGAGTTTCATGATCATTATCATTAGTTCCTCTTCAACAGTGGAGCCAACTCGGAACAACTTCCGCTTGCAACTCGCCATACTTTGAAGAGAAGGTTCCACCTCTTGAGTTCTACCTTCCGACTACTCACACCTTTCGAGAAATTCTTTCTCTAGAAAGGATCCATTCTTAACAAAAACCTTGCCCTTGGATCTGTGATAGAAGGAATTCCCAATAGTTTCTTTAGGGTATCCTATGAAGACGCATTTTTCCTTTGGGTTCGAGTTTATCCGGTTGAAGTTTCTTCACATAAACATCGCATCCCCAAACTTTAAGAAATGACTTAGGTTTGTTTCAAAACCACAATTCATACGGTGTCTTTTCAACGGATTTAGATGGTGCCCGATTTAAAGTGAATGCAGTTTCTAGTGCATAACCCCAAAATGACAACGGCAAGTCCGTCAGAGACATCATAGATCGAACCATATCTAATAAAATACGATTATGACGTTCGACACACCATTTCACTGTGGTGTTCCGGGGTGTGAGTTGTGAAACAATTCCACACTCTTTCATGTGAGTGCTAAACTCAGAACTTAGATACTCACCTCCGGTCGGACCGTAGAAATTTGATCTTTCTATTACGATGATTTTCCACTTCATTACGAAATTCCTTGAACTTTTCAAAGGTTTCGGACTTGTGTTTCATCAAATAGATATAACCGTATCTACTCAAATCATCCGTGAAAGTAACAAAATAACGATATCCACCTCATGGCACACTCATTGGACCACATACATCGAATGTATGATTTCTAATAAATCATGCCTGCTCCATTGAACGGAAAACGGCGTTCTAGGCATCTCGCCCATAATGCATGGCTCACATGTATCAAATGATTCATAATCAAGTGATTCCAAAAGTCCATCCGAATGGAGCTTCTTCATGCGTTTAACGCCAATATGACCTAGACGGCGATTGCCACATATATGCGGATATATCATCATTTAGTTTAATCCTTTTAGCATCAACATTATGAATATGTGTAACATTATCATCGAGATCTAATAGAAATAAACCATTCATCATCGGTGCATGACCATAAAAGATTTCATTCATATAAATGGAACAACCATTGTTCTCGGATTTAAATGAATAACCACGCATCAAACACGATCCGGATACAATGGTCATGCTCGGTGCGCACCGGATAACATTTATTCAAGTTTATAACTAATCCGACGGCAAGTGGAGGCAGCGTTAAACGGCGATCACATCAACGCTTGATCCATTGCCGACACGCATCTTGACCTCACCCTTGCTAGCGGTCGCATGTTCGCAGCCACCGATTCGAGTTACAAATATTAACTGAACGGTATCAAATACCCGGTGCTCTGCGAGCACTATTCAAGTACACATCAATAACATGTATATCATATATACCTTTGTTTGCCTTGCGGCCTTCTTATGCCGGATACTTGGGGCGATTGCGCTTCGATGGCGATCCCTTACAATAGTAGCACTGGAATCGGACTTAGGTCCAACTCGGGGTTTCTTTTGGCGGCAACAGGCTTGCCGCCCTTACTTCCTTCCGCTTTTCCTTCTTGTCTTTCTTGAAACCAGTGTTCCTATTGATCATCAACACTTGATGTTCCTTTTGATCTCCACTTCTGCGGTTTTAAGCATTGTGAAGCTCGGGAGAGACTTCTTCATGCCTAGCATATTATAGTTCATCACGAAGCTCTTATAGCTAGGTGGCGAGACCGAGAACACGATGGATGCCTAAGTCAATGGGAATCGATATTCCCAAGGACACAAGCTTATCAGCGTAACCCGACATCTTGAGTACATGCTCACTAATGGAGTTGTGCTCTTCCATCATGCAGCTAAAGAACTTTTCTGAAGCGTTGTAGCTCTCTACAGCAGCATGTGTGTCAAAAATCATTTTCAACTCACCCATTGTATCAAATGCATTGCCATTTTCGAAACGCTTTCGAAGTTCCGGCTCTAGCCCATACAATATGCCGCAATGAACTAAGTTGTGGTCCTCCTGACGAGTCTGATAGACATTCTTCTCCTCGTTAGGGGCATCATCTAAAGGTGGGGGGCCTAACGGCGCTTCTAGCACATATTTCTTTTGTGCAGCAGAGAGGAGAATCCTCAAATTCATGGCCCATTCGGTAAAGTTGCTACCGTTCGTTGCTAGTTTCTCTTTCTCCATGAACACATTGAAATTAAAAGCAGGTGGTGCCATCTACAACAGAATTTGTAAAGTTTAGACTAAGTGTATAATAGATTGAGTTCAACTAATCTATATTACGAATGAACTCCCACTCAAAACGACATCCCTCGTGCCTTTTTGGTGATTACATGAACCAAATCCACTACACCAAGTCCGATCATCACGTGAGTCGGTATAGCTTCAAAGCGAGCATCAAATGGGCATCATATCAACTATATGACTCATGCTTAACCTTTCGGTCCGTGTTAGGCCATGTCTGTACATGCTAGGCTGCCAAGTTAGAACCTTAGTATTCGCGTCAGAATCGCTTTTACACCGAAATATGGTCGTGGATCCAAGAACACCGATCATCACGTGATGTCTTGGGCGGCAACATAATCAGTGCATACTAAAGGAAGAACACATTCTTATCTTGATATTTAAATGAGAGATCATATTATTATGCTAACAAAGCGCTAAACAAGCAATATAAGATGCTATCAAACATCATATGTTTATTAGTGAAATGATATGGTTCCCGCAGATGATCTCTATCATGTGCATCGTGGTATGATCACTATCATACCTATATGTGTAAATCCAAGGTCTATGGATTTTACGCTATGTGTGTAAGAGTATCATCTCATACTTCTACTTACAACACTACCATATCATAACACTAGCCCAGCAACAATCTAAACTAGGCGCCTCTAATTTATCCATTGCAAGTTTTACGTGGCTTAGGGCTTTCGAGATAGAACCGTTCTTACCTACGAACATGAACCTAACGAGGATAATCAAATTGTTGACAACTCGCTTGCAAAATAGATATTGACTATAGTAGGATGAATGACACCGCTAGCCACTTATGCAAACTAGTTGCATGTCAAGCGTGGAACAGGTCTCATGTGCGAGGACATGTAAAGTTTGTCGGGCTTCATCCCACTATGCCACCAATATCCAAAATTACAACAAAGGAGCAACAACATGATCATCGCCCACATACTCATATGTGTACTACCTGTAAAGTATCTACGCATAGATCCGCTCGATACCCTTTGTAGGGTTCGCAGCATAGAAAACAAAAAATTTCCTACGATGTGAACTATATACCAAGATCTATCTACTAGATACAAACAACGGGCAGATGTATATCCATAGAGAACATACCCTTGAAGACCGACAAAGCTTAACGAGTTCAACTCGTGGTTGATGTAGCAAATCAGCTGCGCATCCGTGCTCGCACACACGTTCGAGGCACCGAGCAACCTCCGCCTCCTCGCTCCAGCGATGCAGCGGAAGCACAACTCTTTCTTTCCGAATAGCCACCGGGAACATGTATCTCGCTAGTCCGAGACCATGGGGATAAATTCTAGAGGAGAGAGATCCTTCACGAGGAGGTGTGAGAGACAAGTGAGAGGAGGGGCTCCTTTTATAGGAGGAGGGGGGCACCCAAGGGGGTGGCCGCCGGCCATGGGGCTGCCCCCTCCCCTCCTTCATTCATGTGGGTGGACACTCCACTCACAAAATTCCTTTAAATTCCCTCCACTCAAAAGTCCACTCAAATTCCCATTAAATTTCCACCAAATTTAATGCAAACTCTCATTAAATAAAACTCTTTTATTTTATTCAGAATTTTGTCAATTACTTTAATGACAAACATTCACAAATAACCCCTTGCTAGAATTCCATTTCACATGCATAACCACTTTATGCAATTTCACGAAAACTTGTTTGTATCTAGTGAAATAAATTCCTGCGCTTGTTCATTCTTTCGGCATGAAACATTTGCTCCAATTGGATGTCGGTGTCTCTTAAGTGTGTCACCCTACGGTTCGTGAATAATGCGGACATGATCGAGACCCTCTCGGATCAATAATCGAAGCGGGATCTGGAGACCCATCGACTCCACACATTCAACGATGACTTTCTTGTGATCGTCGGAACCTTTTACGCTAGTATCTTAATCCCTTTGTTTCACGATATATTACATGTCCGAGATTCGATCATCGGTATCTCCATACCTAGTTTGATCTTGTTACCGACATGCACTCTTTTCTCGTTCCTGTGATATAACATTCTAGTGATCAAATCACTTGCTTGCAAGCTAATCAATGTGATATCACCGAGAGGGCCCAGAGTATATATATCCGTCATCGGGATGAACAAATTCCACTCTCGATCCATGAGCCTCAACATAACACTTTATTTGTTCTGAATCCATCTTTATAATCACCCTGTTACGGTGTGACATTTGATGTTATCAAGAAACTCTTCCGGTGTTAGTGATTGACATGATCTCATGGTCTAAGGATTAGGATCACTTCGTAAGTTGTTATAGCAATATAAACTCAATGACTTTGATCGTAATGCTATACTTAGGATGAATGTTCATCACACCATTACACTAATGTTGTGATCCCGTTATTAACAACATCCAATGTCCATGATCAGGAAACCTTGATCATCTTGTTAATCAGCGAGCTAGTTTATGAGAGAGGCATAACTAGGAACTTTCTGTTTGTTTATTAAACACACATGTATTAACGTTTTCGTATCAATACAATTATAGCATGCAAAATAAACATCTATCATATACTTGGAATACACATAATAAACACTTTATTATTGCCTCTCAGGGCATATTCCCTTCAGGACAATGTCTCAACAGGAGGATCTCAAACCTTTCCCTCCATTCCAGGTGAAAAGGACAAATTCCTGCCAAATCGGTAAGAAGTGGATCAGATATGAACTACAGGTACATGATCTGATGGTCATGCTTTTATACAAAAATCATTTTTAGGTTCACAATATGCTATGTCATCAGAGATCCAATGAAAGTTTAGATTGGCTCAGCTCCGAGATAAGAATCTTCATACCCGTCGTTCGACAAAGTTTGTCGATAGTTTAAAAGAGTCATAAAAAAATTCAAAAACGATCGAAACAATGCAAAACCTTCTTGTGGTGTCATATTATGTGACATGGTTGCAAGGAAAAATATCAAACTTTTTATATTGAATATGTCTCAAAAAACCTTCACAAAATGACCTATCTCATTCGAGGTTTCCTGGCTTTCGGGTCAAATGACCAATATTATGGCTAGAATCAAGGCATAGTTTGTGATAATATGCCCATATTGTGAATGCATGTGCATCATAGAATGGCGAACAATGTTGTAGGAGAAAGTTTTCCTTTTCGTCGCACCAAAAAGCCATTTTCCATTTTCCGAGCGTAAAAACGGAGGATTTTATGAAGCAACCACCAAATGGCTAATTCAAAATGATACCACCCCATTTTTCGAAAATACCAGACCACCTTAAATGGACAATGTCCCAACAGGGAGATCTCAAACCTTTCCGTCCACTCCAGGTGAAAAACACAAATTCCTGCTGAATCGATAGAAAGTGGGTCAGATATGAACTACAGGTACATGATCTGATGGTCATGATTTTTTACAAAAATCATTTTTAGGTTCACAATATGCTATTTCATCAGAGATCCAATGAAATTTTAGAGAGGCTCAGCTTCGAGCTAAGAATCTTCATACCCGTCGTTCGAAAAAGTTTGTCGATAGTTTAAAAGAGTCATAAAAAATTCAAAAATGATCGAAACAATGTGAAACCTTCGCGTGGTGTCATATTATGTGACATAGTTGGAAGGAAAAATATCAAACTTGTTATATTGAATATTTCTCAAAATAACCTTCACAAAGTGACCTATCTCATTCGAGGTTTCTTGGCTTTCGGGTCAAATGACCAATGTTATGGCTAGAATCAAGGCATACTTTGTGCTAATGTGCTCATATTGTGCATGCATGTGCATCATGGAATGGAGAACAATGTTGGAGGAGGAAGTTTTTCTTTTCGTCGCACCGAAAAGCCATTTTCCAAGCATAAAAACAGGGGGTTTTATGAAGCAACCACCAAATGCATAATTCAAAATGCTATTACCCCATTTTTCAAAAATACTAGACCACCTTAAATGGATAATGTCCCAACAGGAGGATCTCAAACCTTTTCGTCCACTCCAGGTGAAAAGGACAAATTCTTGTCGAATCGATAGGAAGTGGGTCAGATATGAACTACAGGTACGTGATCTGATGGTCATGATTTTTTACAAAAAATCATTTTTAGGTTCACAATATGCTATTCCATCAGATATCCAATGAAAGTGTAGAGAGGCTCAGCTCCGAGCTAAGAATCTTCATACCCGTCGTTCGACAAAGTTTGTCGATAGTTTAAAAGAGTCATAAAAAATTCAAAAACGATTGAAACAACGCGAAACCTTCGCGTGGTGTCATATTATGTGACATGGTTGCAAGGAAAAATATCAAACTTGTTATATTGAATATGTCTCAAAAAAACCTTTACAGAATGACCTATCTCATTCGAGGTTTCCTGGCTTTCAGGTCAAATGACCAATGTTATGGCTATAATCAAGGCATAGTTTGTGATAATATGCCCATATTGTGCATGCATGTGCATCATGAAATGGCGAACAATATTGCAGGAGGAAGTTTTCCTTTTCGCTGCATCAAAAAGCCATTTTCCATTTTTGAGCACAAAAAACTAGGGATTTTATGAAGCAACCACCAAATGGCTAATTCAAAATGATACCAACCCATTTTCACAAGATTATAAGGATGTCATATTTAGATTCCTCACTGTCGAATTCCGATTTACGAATTTAAATATATGAATTATTCCATATTAAATAGAAAAGGTAAATAAAATAAAATCATTTTATTTTTTATTTGGATTCAAGATTATTATTACTTATTCATTATTGTTTATTTAAATAATTGTTGGAAATCTAAAACTGAGATGTGTGACATGATGGTTCAAGAGTTAAAAGGATTGATATGAAAGTATTATCAACAAGGTATGATTTCTTTCTCGGAAGCTGATTCGGAGGAACGAAGAAGTTAAGCGTGCTAGAGATAGACTAGTGTTGGGATGGGTGACCAAAGGGGAAGTTTGATTATGAGTGCAATTTGAACTAATATTAAACATACAAAGGGTTAAAATATCCTATATGAGATTATCAAGTAAATAATATTCAAAAAAGTTTGAAATAAAATTGAATATTTTTTCATTTTTTTTGAAAAGGCAGTCACTTTGTCGTATACTTTTTCCACGAGACACACGGCAAAGACAGCTTCTTTTCCGTGTACTTTTCGAGGAGACACACGACAAAGACAGCTTATTTGTCGTGTACTTTTCGAGAAGACACACGGCAAAGAATAGACACCGTCATCTCCGCGGGAACCGTCATCTCACTTTACTTTTCCATGTCTACGTGTAAGAAACACGGCAAAGTCTTTGCCGTATCCTATTTAGAAAACACATGGCAAAGGACCTTTGTCGTGGCGAACGTTGCCATGTGGCATGATACGTCCAAAACGTATCTATTTTCCGGACACTTTTGCTATTATTTCTCCTCTAAACTTGTGTGATTTTGATACAACTAACACGGACTGAAGCTGTTTTCAGCAGAATTATCTTGGTGTCTAGTTTTTGTGCATAAAATCAACTATCAGGAAAAATCCCGGAAAATATGCCAAAAATCCTATTTCACCAGAAGACCTATGGAGTCAGAAGACGAGATGGAGTGGAGGCCTGGAGGGCCCACACCCCTGCCAGGCGCGGGTGGGCCCAGCCCGCGCCTAGGGGGGTTCTGCCACCCCAGGCACCCCCTCGGGCTCCCTCTTCACCTATAAGTTACCCCTTTACCTAAAAAACAAGGGGGGTTCGACATTTTTCTAGAGAGAGTTCCGCTCCGCCGCCACCATCAGAAACCAAGATTCGGATCCAGAAACTCCGTTCTAGCACCCTGCCGGGACGGGGAATTTGGAGAGGATCATCGCCATCGTCATCACCAACGCCTCTCCATCAACCATCAATGTTTCCCTCATCCATGAGTGAGTAATACCCCGTTATAGGCTATGGGTATGGTAGGGATTGGATGAGTTCTATCATGTAATTGAATAAGATTGTTAGGGCATAGTGCCTAGTATCTCTATTGGTGCTATTTGACTTTGGTGCAACTTGTTGTGCTTAATGCTTGTCACTAGGGACCGAGTGCCATGATCTCAGATCTGAACTTATTATTGAATCATTATGATAGTATTGTTTGTGATCTTATCTGCAAGTTGTGTACACATATCATTGTCCGGATCCAAAGGCCCTGCAGTGACAGAAATTGGGACAACCGGAGGGGATGGTTGTGGTGTGAGGATCACATGTGTTCACAGAGTGTTAATGCTTTGCTCCGGTGCTCTATTAAAAGGAGCACCTTACTTGCCAGTAGTTCCCTAGAGGCCCCGCTGCCACAGGCTAGCTCGATAGAAGATGTTGTGCAAGTTCTCATTGCGAGCACGCATGACTATATATGGAGCACATGCCTAGGATTGTTTAGTACTTGTATGCTTGTTCTTATTTATCTGCAATGCCCTAGATCTTGAATTTACATGTTTAGACTCGTCCATGCAACGCCCGTCCATCCATCCCTATGCCTACCATACTCGAATCCTATTGTTTACTATTACTGTCACTATTGCTCCTGTTTTACTGCTGTTATTACTTTGTTGTTGCTACTACAAACTATTGCTACTAATAAACTTCTGTGAGCAAGAACTATTTCCAGGTGCAGCTGAATTGACAACTCAGTTTTTAAGGCTTGAAAGTATTCTTTGGCTCCCCTTGTGTCGAATCAATAAAATGGGTAATATTACCCGCGAAGACTGTTGCGATCCCCTATACTTGTGGGTCATCAAGACTATTTTCTGGCGCCATTGCCGGGGAGCATAGCTTTATTTGTAAGTTCACTTGGATCTATTATTGTTCACTGCTACTCCTTTCATCATGGGGAAGTCTCGTGATGGAAAGTTTCCTATTTTACCATCCACTACAAGAAGAGGTACAATCCTAAACACCTCTGTTGATCTTGATTCACCGTTTGTTATAAATAAGTTTGTCACGCCACCACCACATACTCATGCTACACACGCTGCTACTACTACTGAATCTGAAACTGCTTTTGATGCTCATGATGTTACTGGTGACTCCTTGATGGCGCCAGAGGACTTGACGGTGGTGGAGCACTTCGTTCGAAACCCCAAGAGCAAGGTGTGATGAGCACTGCAGCAAGTCTTCCCTCGGTAGAGACCGAGGTTATCGAACCAGAAGGGGGAAGGAAACATCACAAAGGTGTTGAAAGCAACGCGGAGACCTACACAACACAAATTCAAGACTTTGCCCCAACGAATCAGTGAGGTTGTCAAGCTCACCGGTTTGCTGTAACAAAAGATTAAACGTATGGTGTGGAAGGTAATGGTTTGCAACAAGTAAACAAGTAACAGTAGAAGATGTATCAATGGTAAAGATTGAATCGGGGTCCATAGTTCACTAGAGGCGCTCTCCTTAGATAAACAACATGGCATGAAGGGTAAACAAATTACAGCAGGGCAATTGGAACCGAGCAAGGCATAATAATGCAATTACTAGTTAGAAAGATCCTATGAGATTCGATTGGGCAATACAACAAGATACATAGACGCCATCCAATGCATCTATGACTAGAAGTCCACCTTCATGTTATCATCCGAACCCCCCTCGATTAAGTTGCAAGCAATGTACAACCGCTTTAAGCAAAGTGTAAGGTAAACAATCCACTTGTTCCATGAACAAGAGATCATTTTTCTCCCTAGTGGCAATAGCACATCTACAAGAAGAGATTGTCACTTCCCTTGGAAACTAGAGGCATGAACCCACTATCGAGCATAAATACCCCCTCTTGGAGTCACTAGCAACTACTTGGCCAAGATAGCTACTAACAACGGAGAGCATGCAAGATCACAAACAACACAGACATGATAGAATCATAAATACAAAACCATTAATGAAACCAACATAATAATCTCAATATCCATCGGATCTCCGCAAACACAACATGCATGATTACAAATAGATTAGATCTTGATCATGAACGGAGCTCACAAGATCTATACATGAAAGCACAAAGGAGGAGATACAACCATCTAGCTACTACATGGACCCATAGTCCAAGGTGGAACTACTCACGCATCATACCGGAGAGAAGGCCTCCGGGGTGATCTCCCCTCCGGGAGGGTGCCGAGAAGAACTTCAGATCCGCCCCCCCCCCCCCGATATAGGGACGATGGTGGCGGCGGCTACAGACGGTTACATGGAGATTTGATCGGGTGCTTAGGGTTTCTTCATTGGGGGCTTATTATAGGTGAAGGGGGAGGCCGAGGCACCGACCAGGGGGTCAAACCCTAGCCAGGCGCGGGGTGGGGCCTACCGGCGCCTGGGGTGGGTCTGGCCGCCCTGGCTGGCCCCTCCGGCTCCACTTTGGACCTCTTGTTCTCCTCGGAAAGTAATTGACTTTGACGTTTGTCTCGTCCAATTCCGAGAATATTTTTTTACTAACTTTTCTGAAACCAAAAATAGCAGAAAACATGCATCTGGAACTGTTGCAACTTGTTAGTAGGTTAGTACCAGAAAACATGTAAAAAGCACCTCAAAGTGTAGACAAGTAAAGCAAAGTACATACTAAACAAGCATGGAGCATCAAAAATTATAGATACGTTTCCGACGTATCAGTTACTTCTACTATGCTTGATGCGAGTGGTTCATTAGATCCTTTCCTAGATGCTACTATGGCTAGTCTAGGAAATACTGAAACTCCTAGTGAAGACACTGTTACACATGTTAGCTCACCTGAGTCTAGGGAGAATTATGATATTAATGATGGTTACATTGAGTTTACTGATGAAGTTGTTGAAGAGTGCCGAAACACACATAGTGCTAGTGCTATTAAAAGTCTCCTTGCTAGACGTACCACTATTCCTAAACTGTCCTCTAATCCTAAGTTTGCCACCTCTTCCATAGATATTAAAGATAAATATTATGATTTCTCTCTTGATTTATCCTATTTGGACATTGTTGAGAAAGAACCTTTTTGTGGGACTTAAGATGAGAGTGTTGTGGCTCATATGAATGAGCTTTCTACTATGCGTGCTTTATTCTCTAATGATTTTAAGATGCACAAGTACTTTATTACTAAGATCTTCTCTTTTTATCTAAAAGGAGAAGCTAGGGCTTGGTTTAATAGATTACCTCATGGTTCCATTGATAGCCCTGATTGCTTGATTGCTTCTTTATTCCAGAAATATTTTCCTCCTAGTGCTAGACATGCTGCTTTGCAGAGACTTTTTGATTTTAAACAGGGAGAAGAAGAGAAATTGCCTGAACAATGAACAAGGTTCTGTGCCTTAATTCATGCACATCCTGGATGTCCATTGTCTAAGATTGAGCTTCTTGATATTTATTATAATGGACTAACTAATGATTCTAGGACATACCTAGATAGCTTTGCTGATTGTGTTTTCAGGAAAGAACTCCTACAAATGCTAAAGAATTAGTGGCTAAAATAAGCAAGAATTATGATGATTGGACTTCAACTGAGCTAAATACACCTGAGCCTATTACTCTATAGCAGTTGTGCCTGAACTAGTTCCAATACCAACACCAAAGAAGAGGGGAGTTATTGCATTAAATGATGAAGTGATGAAAGAAGCTAAGAACTGTCTAAAGGAGAAAGGTATTAGAGCTGAAGATGTGAAGAATCTACCTCCTATAGAAGAATTATGTAAGCAAATTCCCCACTCATCTACTATTGAGGTACACTCTCTCCACTTTAATGAAGGTGATATTCCCTATGGTGAGCCTCCTGATCAATGCTTAGAGGAACTTGACACATTTATTGTTAAACAAGGTAATTTTAATAAACAAGTTCAGAATCATTTATTGGAAAACTCTAGAGCTATCAATGAGTTAAAAGATATTGTGGAAAAAACTTCTAATGATATTAAAATTCTTTGTAAACACTTTGAAATGGTTCAAACCCAACTTGATCAACTTCCTAAGGTACAAAAGGATATGCTAGTTAATGCCTCAGGAGATAAACATGCTTATGGAATTAGAACTAGGAGTGGTATAGCTACTCAAGATCCTTTATATCCTGAAGGACACCCTAAAATAATTGAGCAGGATTCTCAACAAGGTAAAAGTAGTGGTAGTCCTCGTAAGAGAAAGAAAAAGAAACATAAGGTAGTTGAGGAACCACTTGAACCTGCTATAGATCCTAATAGTATATCTGTCTCTAATGCTGAAACTAAGAGTGGTAATGATAAAAATGATGCTTCTGATAAGAAGGAAGTTGAGGAAGAACCTGAGAAGCACACTAAGAACACTAGGTACACTAAGGAAGATTTTATTGCTAATAAACATGGTAGTGAGAGAGAACCTTGGGTGCAGAAACCTATGCCTTTTTTAGGTAAGAAACAGAAGTCAAAGGAGTAAGAATACTACAAGAAGTTTTGTGTAACACCCTCAGAATCGGACCTATGCAAGTTTTAGCGAAATTCGCCAAACCCGCATAGAAACGATTCAAAGGTGCCCACCAGGCACTTTCGTGCGGGTGGAAAACGAAGTAATAACATTACACAACAGTCCTCGATGGGACCCACTGAACAGATATATAACAGCGACTCAAAGAGTCAAGAATACGAATATCTTACAAAGATCCCAAATCACCTTGAAAGCGATAGGCGTCCACTACGGACAAGATGCAAATGGGGCTAAGAGCCTGAAGAATAACCAATGGCGCCCATAACCCTGCCAGCCAAGGAAGGGTAACCACCTTCGGAGTCGATCTCAAAACACTTAACAAAGGGTGCGGCAAGGCAAAGAAAACAAAGAAAGAGCGTCAAGATCGAGGCGAAGCAGCGAGGCTAGAATTGGCGGTCCTCGCCTACATAGGTATGGTGGTCTCGGCAGCGGCAAAGGCATGCACTAAACAACCTATAGAGACTCGATACAAGCTGGCGGATATCGGAGAGGGTAAGAAGGACCTATCCGGATCCAACGAAGCTATCACCAAACAAACCCATCTGGTGTTTCCTCGAGACCAAACGAGGAAGTCAACCAAGGAACTCACACGATTGGCGTTTTATTTATTCGGGTTATAGTTGGCACTTTACTAGTCAAGTTTAGATAATCGTCGATAAAATAAGCAGTGGGCCCTTTTAGTTAATCATTCCGTTGTAGTTGCAACAATTACTAATCAGATACAGATAGCATGATATAATCCCAAACCCAGCAGTTGTTGGTACTTTTATTCAGTCATTCGTTGTAGTTGCAATACTTACTAGTCAGATACAATTGTCATCGCGACAACCAAACAAGCAATTGTGGGCGTATTAATTAGCCATTCCATTATAGTAAAGCTGATTACTAGTCATTATAAGTCAAATTTATAGCGATAAACTTTAGTTATGCTTGTCTATGATCGAGATCTCGCTCCAAGTCGTCCATATCCGCTGAACACGGCTTTCAGAAAGTTTTACGGCGGGGTGCACCAATAGCAACACACGCCGATCAACCTCGGAAAAACCAAATCAAAACCCAACGAGGCTTTCACGGTGAACAATCACAGGATTCGAAATATTTGAGGCCACCCTTAAGTAGAACCCGCGAGTAAGCAAGCTCCGAGACGGCCTCAAGGTTTAAGGCCAGAGTACATGAGCACGGGAACCCCAAGCGGGCTTATCGACACCGCGAAATCGTGGTCCGAACCTAAGCAAGATGCAGCGATTACTGCACAATCGTAAATAAAGCATAAAACATGGCATAAGTACATGATCGTAAATAAAACCTCAAACTAGTTTGTGGCCCCAAGAAATAAGAATGAATCAAGCTCGCTCGGGGGTCCCATATACCTCCGGATGTGGATAAGCGCAAAATCAAGGAACAGTATCAAGTACTCGGGGTCTTCACGGACACAAGTGGGCGTTAAACCAAATATTATCTATCACCCACCGATGCCTCTTATCAATTTTAGTTGTTAAACAGAAATTAAAGTGACGATAAGTAAAACTGAATCATCTCCAACATCAACATGCGGCAATACATCGAGAATCGTGGCATATGGCGACACACATCACTTGAGCAAGCAACTTCGACGCAAGTCCAACTAACTACCAAACAACAGTAATAGGGTGTGTCCAAGGCAAATATAGGGCTGCAAGGGATATCACAGTGCGGAATCTAAAGCATCGCAACACGGTAGCAATAGATCAACAGGAGAATAAATACTATAAAAGTAAGATAGGTAGAAAGAGGGAGATGCTCGCCTGAAAACATTGTCGAAGGTTCATCCGAAGATCGGGGCGAAGCTCACATCAACTCAACGGCCTTATCCGCGAAGATCCAAAACACTAGAAAAAAACCGGATGCGGTATATAAGACGATGGCAGAAGATCGGCATGATGCATGTATGATGCATGGCATGGCAATGGTGCGATGCAATTGGGTCATATTAAGCGGAACCGGGGTCCCGACACTTAGTTAGTGGTTCAAGTTGTTTAGAACCCCCGCAATTAAATGTTGTTATAACAAGGCAAGATAAGATACCGGTTCGCTACACAAGTTTAAATGAGGCCAATATGAGACTAGATTTGCCCGCATATGGGCCCCATATTTAATTATTAGGTGAATCGGCATAAGGCCCCCAAACCACAGATATGCATGCGAGATGACAATTAAACATGCAACAAGTTGTTATGTTATAAAATAGGGTTCGAGGAAAGGGTCACACATTAGGGTTCTCACGATCTTGGGGTTTAGGGTTGGGTTCGGTCCGGGGTTCGACGGATTGGTCTCGGCGGAACGTTCTCGAATCGGTCGTTCTCGATAACGGGTAGCTCTTGTCGCATCGGGGTCTCGGTGTCCGGGGCAGAACTTGTGTCGGTGCCGTTCTTGTCATCGCGAAGGTCTTGCCGGGTCCACGCTTCGGTTTCCGTGAGACGTCCTTGGCGCTCCGGGAAGCCGGACTTGGTTCGGCGTCGGGGTGCATCGGAACTTCCGGGCCGGTGTCGGTCTTGTCGGATCCGCCATCGAAGTCGGTCTTGTCGTCCGTGGCGTAGATCTTGGGAGGTTCGGTTCCATGGGTTCGGCTCGACAACCGGACTCCGGGAACGGGTCTTGGTGAACTTGGCGTATCGGGGTGCGGTACTAGTGGTACAGGCGGCGATCTTGGCGTTCTTGTCACATGTTCTTGGGGTTTTCCGAGGCGAAGTACTTGAGGTAATGACTCCAAGATTGGTGGCGAACTCGAGCAACCGGGGTTCGGGATGTCGAGGCTTGATCCTCGGTTCGGAAGAAGCACTTGGGGTATCCGGGTCAGCGTCTTGAGTTCGACTCGGGAGGTGAACTTGTCGCCCGGTGGTCTTCGGATCGCCCCGGGGTGATCCTCGGACGTTGACGGAGGGTCTCGCCGGCCGGTCAAGGCGTTAGCGAGGGCTTGGGCAAGCGCTGGCGCTGCGAGCGGAGCCTTGGCGCTGGGCTAAGCGGCAACTGGTAGGCTCTGCTGCAGTTAGGGGCGAGGCCCGGCTGTGGCAGCGCGGCAGCAGGGCAGGCGGGCGGAGGAGCTTGCCGAGGCGTCAGGCAGACGGCCGGAAGCGACGGACTGTCTGGCGGCGGAGGCTGCTGGCGGGTGGGCTCGCGCGTGCGGGTCCGAGGAGCTCGCCGGGGCGAGGCGACGAGCCGGCGGAGGGGCAGCGACATGGGAGGTGGAGCAGCGCGTGGAGGAGCAGAGTCGAGAGGAACAGCCAGCCAGGCGAGGGCAGCGCGGAGCAAGCTCGGAGAGCCGGGGTGGCGAGGCGGCGGCGGGAAGCGGTCAGCCAGTGGCGTGACAGGCGAAGGCGCCTTGGCTGGAGGGGCCAGCGACCAGCTGCTAGTGGAGGGCCCGTAGCGGGCCAGCTGTAGGCCTCGGGCCAGGCGAAGCGGCCTGGCCTTCTTGAGAGGAGGGCGGCGGCCAGCTGGAAGGGAGGTGAGGCGCCAGCCGTGGCGGGCAAGCAGGGGAGGCGTGGTGGTCGGCCCAGGGCTTGACAGGCCAGTGAGAGGCTCATGAATGAGCCAGAAGAAGAACAGGAGGAGAGGAAGGCGTGCGCTAGGTGGGGTCGGGTAGGACCGGGAGACGGCGGGGCCCAGCGTGGCTGCTGCGTGCAGATTCGTCGCGTGTGTTTTCTCGTGTGGCGTGTGTGTGCTTGTGTTGTGTGCTGGGGTGAGGAGAGAGGAGGTTAGGGTAGAGGTGATGTGGCGGTTATGGTTGGGGGAGAGAGAGCTGATTTGGCGCATGGCTATTGGCGGGTGATGTGGTGCAAGGGGTGGGTAGGAATTTGGGTGGCCATAGGATTAAGAGGGGCTAGTTGGTGGACCGATTTTAAATCTGGGCGATCGTTGGTCGGTTGGCCCGTTATGCCCTTACAAAATAAATAAATATTTTATTTATTTTTAATGCATCGTTGCACAACATTTTAATTAAAACAAAATATTCGGGACCGCTTTGCGATTGAATTAAGATGGGGCGTTTGGAAAACAAATCGGGCGTTGTGAAAATAGTTTTGGCAAACAATGCATGATGATGACGATGCAATGCACAAATTCAACGCGATTTTCTAGTAGTGGTTTTTGCGGGATGCCACAATTCGACACCACTAACAATGGATCTCGCCCTCGAGATCCGCCTCGTCTAGGAAGGAAGGTCGGCGTTCTCCGCCTTCTCACTTCGTGTAGATCTTCGCGACACCACTAACGAGGATTCCTTCTTCATCTGGAAATTGGCAGCACCACCAACAAAGGGTCGTTGCTCCTGATCGTCGCGAGAGCACTCCGGGAACAAAAAGGTCGAAGGTAGAGGCATCGCAAATAAAGCCACCCCTAACTGCCGTTGACGGAGTAAAATCGCTGGATCCACTGATTCGATGTACCAGAGCGAATGATAATAGTAGTGGTATGGTAGCTACTCCATCCCGCACTCGAACCATTACTCTGCACACAAATAGGCGGATTATGCAACCAACTCTCGGAATCAGACTGAAGATCTCGACAAGCGAGGTTCGGATCAAAGGAGTGATGCAGAATCTGCATCGGATCTGGCGTAGAGGACGTCGTCGCGTCGGAAACACCGGAAAGCACAAACAAGGATCAAAGGACGGCAACACCGTAGACGGATTCATCCGGCAGCTTGAACACCGGATGGTAGAGCACCGTTATCAAAGGGAAGCGAAACCCTAAAGGTCGACGGACCCAACCACGAAATCCACGGACTCAAGAGAGAGAAGCGGATTCAAAACACGTAGAGGTAAGAGGATCAATGAGGGGTAGGGTAAAATCGGACCTACCCGAACTATCCAACCGAAGTTTAGAAAATAGTTTTGACACTCTACTTGGCCGTTAGCTAGGTTATCCTACATTTGGACTTGTGGGTATCGCTATAGCGCTGAGCTCTCATACCACTCTGTAACACCCTCGAGAATCGGACCTATGCAAGTTTTAGCGAAATTACAAACGCATAGAAAGCGATTCAAAGGTGCCACCGAGCACTTTCGTGCGGGTGGAAAATGAAGTAATAACATTACACAACAGTCCTCGATGGGACCCATGAGCAGATATATAACAGCGACTCAAAGAGTCAAGAATACAGAATATATACAAAGATCCCAAATCACCTTGAAAAGCGATAGGCGTCCAGCTACGGACAAGATGCAAATGGGGCTAAGAGCCCGAAGAATAACCAATGGCGTCCATAACCTGCCGAGCCAAGCGGAAGGTAACCCTGCTAACGGAGTCGATCTCAAAACACCTTAACAAAAGGGGTGCGGCAAAGGGCAAAGCGAAAGAAAGAGCGTCGATCGAGGCGATGCAGCGAGGCTAGAATTGGCGGTCCTCGCCTACATAGGTATGGTGGTACGAGCGGCGGCAAAGATGCACTAAACAACCTATAGAGACTCGATACAATGGCGGATATCGAGAGGGGTAAGAAGGACCTATCCGGATCCAACTCAGCTATCACCAAACAAACCCATCCCGTGTTTCCCCTCGAGACCAAACGAGGAAGTCAAGGAACTCACACAGTTGGCGTTTTATTTATTCGGTTATAGTTGGCACTTTACTAGTCAAGTTTAGATAATCGTCCTGATAAAATAAACAGTGGGCACTTTTAGTTAACCATTCCGTGATAGTTGCAACAATTACTAATCAAATACAGATAACATGATATAATCCCAAACCCAACAGTTGTTGGTACTTTTATTCAGCCAATTCGTTGTAGTTGCAATACTTACTAGTCAGATACAATTGTCGCGAGCGACAACCAAACAAGCAATTGTGGGCAGTATTAATTAGCCATTCCATTATAGTAAAGCTGATTACTAGTCATTATAAGTCAAATTTATAGCGATAAACTTTAGTTATGCTTGTCTATGATCGAGATATCATGCTCCAAGTCGTCCATATCCGCGGACACGGCTTTGTAAAGTTTTACCCGGCGGGTGCACCAATAGCAACACGCTCGATCAACCTCGGAAAAACCAAATCAAAACCCAACGAGGCTTTCACGATCGAACAATCACGAGATTCGAAATATTTCAGGGCCACCCTTTGTAGAACCCGCAACGGAGTAAGCAAGCTCGAGACGGCCTCAAGGTTTAAGGGGGGCCGTGAACGATCGGGAACCCCAAACGGGCTTGTCGACCGCGAAAAATGGTCCGAACCTCAACAAGATGCAGATGTGCGACTGCAATCGTAAAGCAAAAAACATGGCATAAGTACATGATCGTAAATAAAACCTCAAACTAGTTTGTGGCCCCAAGAAATAAGAATGAATCAAGCTCGCTCGGGGTCCCATATACCTCCCGGATGTGGATAGCGCGCAAAATCGAGGAACAGGTATCAAGTACTCGGGGTCTTACGGGACACAAGTGGGCGTTCGGAAACCAAATATTATCTATCACCCACTGATGCCTCTGCTTATCAATTTTAGTTGTTAAACAGAAATTAAAGTGACGATAAGTAAAACTGGAATCATCTCCAACATCAACATGCGGCAATACATCAGCAACTGTGGCATATGGCGACACACATCAGCACTTGAGCAAGCAACTACGACGCGCAAGTCCAACTAACTACCAAACAACAGGTAATAGGGTGTGTCCAAGGCAAATATAGGGCTGCAAGGGATATCACAGGTACGGAATCTAAAGCATCGCAACACAGGTAGCAATAGATCAACAGGAGGGAATAAATACTATAAAAGTAAGATAGGTAGAAAGAGGGAGATGCTCGCCTGAAAACATTGTCGAAGGTTCATCCGAAGATCGGGGCGAAGCTCACATCAACTCAACGGCCTTATCCGCGAAGATCCAAAACACTAGAAAAAAACCGGATGTGGTATATAAGACGATGGCAGAAGATCGGCATGATGCATGTATGATGCATGGCATGGCAATGGTGCGATGCAATTGGGTCATATTAAGCGGAACCGGGGTCCCGACACTTAGTTAGTGGTTCAAGTTGTTTAGAACCCCCGCAATTAAATGTTGTTATAACAAGGCAAGATAAGATACCGGTTCGCTACACAAGTTTAAATGAGGCCAATATGAGACTAGATTTGCCCGCATATGGGCCCCATATTTAATTATTAGGTGAATCGGCATAAGGCCCCCAAACCACAGATATGCATGCGAGATGACAATTAAACATGCAACAAGTTGTTATGTTATAAAATAGGGTTCGAGGAAAGGGTCACACATTAGGGTTCTCGACGATCTTGGGGTTTCCGGGGTTCGGGTTCAGGGTCCAGGGTTCGACGGATTGGTCTCGGCGGGAACGTTCTCGGAATCCGGGGTCGTTCTCGGTAACGGGGTAGATCTTGTCGCCGGGTCTCGTGTCCGGGCAGAACTTGTGTCGGTGCCGTTCTTGTCATCGCGAAGGTCTTGCCGGGTCCACGCTTCGGTTTCCGTGAGACGTCCTTGGCGCTCCGGGAAGCCGGACTTGGTTCGGCGTCGGGGTGCATCGGAACTTCCGGGCCGATGTCGGTCTTGTCGGGTCAGCGCCATCGAGTCGGTCTTGTCGTCCCGTAGCGTAGATCTTGGGGAGGTTCTGGGTTCCATGGGTTCGGCTCGACAACCGGACTCCGGGAACGGGTCTTGGTGAACTTGGTGTATCGGGGTGCGGTACTAGTGGTACAGGCGGCGATCTTGGCGTTCTTGTCGCATGTTCTTGGGGTTTTCCGAGGCGAAGTACTTGAGGTAACGACTCCAAGATTGGTGGCGAACTCGAACGGCTTCGGGGGTTCGGGATGTCGAGGCTTGATCCTCGGTTCCGGGAAGAAGCACTTGGGGTATCCGGGTCACGGCGTCTTCGGGTTCGACTCCGGGGAGGTGAACTTGTCGCCCGGGTGGTCTTCGGATCGGGCCCCGGGGTCGGTCCTCGGACTGTTGACGGAGGGGTCTCGCCGACCGAGGCGATGCGGGCCCGGCTGGGGGGCTTAGGCGGGCTCGATGCCGCCGCGAAGTGAGGACGCGGCAGCCTTGGGCGGCGGCGCGGGCTCTGCGGTTGGGCCAGAGGCCAGCTGACGCCCGGGCGACGCTTCGCCGGGGAAGCGGAGGAGCTTGCGGGCGCAGGCGTAGCCGGCAGCAGCGGCAGCGGGCGGACCGCGGCGGAGGGCTGGCGGGGAGTGGGCTCGCGGCATGATCCGGAGGCTTCGCCGGGCAGCGGCGGCGAGCCGGGCAGCGGAGGGCAGCGAGGCGGGAGGTGGAGCTGCGTGGAGGAGGAGCAGCGAGTCGAGGAGGCGGCGAGCGGGCGAGAGGGCAGCGTGCGGACAAGCTCGGAGCCGGGTGAGCGGGGCGGTCGGGAAGCGGTCGATGCGCTTGGAGGCGGTGGCGGACGGGCGAACGGCGCCATGCTGGAGGGGGCCCGGACCAGGCTGGCTGGTGGAGAGGGCCTACGCAGAGGCCGGCCCGGGGAGGCTGGAGGCGGAGCGCGGCTGGGCGCAGAGAGATGGGGAGGAGGGCGCTGGAGGAGGGTGGCCAAGGCTGGCAAGCCGTAGGGAGGAGGCGGCGTGGTGGGCTGTAGGCGTTGACGAGCGGGGAGGCTGTGGACGAGCCAGGAAGAAGAAACGAGGGAGGAGAGAGGCAGCGCTAGGTGGGGTGGGGTGGGACCGGGGGAGGGCGGGGCGTGGCTTTGTGGGCAGGCGTGTGTTTCTCGTGTGCGCGCGTGTGTGTGCTTGTGTTGTGTGGCCAGGGTGAGGAGAGAGGGAGGGGTTAGGGTAGAGGGTGATGTGGCAGCTTATGGTTGGGGGGAGAGAGAGCTGATTTGGCGCATGGCTATTGGCGGGTGATGTGGGCAAAAAGGGGTGGGTAGGAATTTGGGTGGCCATAGGATTAAGAGGGCTAGTTGGTGGACCGATTTAAATGGGGGGTCGTTGGTCAGTTGGCTCTCGATCGCCCTACAAAATAAATAAATATTTTATTTATTTTTAACAGACCGTTGCAACATTTTAATTAAAACAAAATATTCCGGGGACCGGGCTTTGCAGTTGAATTAAGATGGGGCGTTTGGAAAACAAATCGGGCGTTGCGAAAATAGTTTTGGCAAACAATGCATGATGATGACGATGCAATGCACAAATTCAACGCGATTTTCTAGTAGTGGTTTTTGCGGGATGCCACATTTTGTGAGTGGATGAAAACTTTATTTTTGCAAATTCCTTTGACCGATGCTATTAAGTTGCCTCCTTATTCAAAGTATATGAAGGATATTGTCTCTAATAAAAGGAAGATTCCTAATGAGGAGATTTCTACTGTGCTTGCTAATTATTCCTTCAATGGTAAGGTTTCAAAGAAACTTGGTGATCCAGGTATACCAACTATTCCTTGCTATATTAATAATAATTATTTTAGAACTGCTTTATGTGATTTGGGAGCTGGAGTTACTGTTGTGCCTTTTTATCTCTATAAGAGACTCCAGCTAGAAAAGTTGATACCAACTGCTATATCTTTGCAAATGGTTGATAAGTCAACTACTATTCCTGTTGGTATATGTGAGGATGTTCATGTTCAAGTGGCTCATAATTGCTTGGTTTTGACTGATTTTGTTGTGCTTGAGATGCCTGAAGATAATAATATGTCCATTATTCTTGGGAGACCTTTTCTTATCAAGTCTTGTCATTAATTGTAATCAAGGAAAAGTAACATTCAATATTAATGACAAAGAGCATACATCTATTTCCCCAAGAAGGTTGCTAAGAGCTATTGCCTGAATTCCATTGAAAATATTGAGAGCATCAAGGTTGGAGAAATATATTGTCCCATTCCACAGGAAAATTTTGAAACTATTATGATTAGGACCATTGCTATCAAGTATGAGGTAA
This sequence comes from Avena longiglumis, assembly GCA_030063025.1. Classification (NCBI taxonomy): domain Eukaryota; kingdom Viridiplantae; phylum Streptophyta; class Magnoliopsida; order Poales; family Poaceae; genus Avena; species Avena longiglumis. Next base: position 19,809,649 of record CP125979.1, on the reverse strand, counting down.
CATAATCACCTTGTGGAATGCAAAGTTTTGTTTCATATAAGATTGTTTTGGTAACAAGACTTGATCAACCTTGTTAACAAAAGGATTTTAATGAACAAAATAATGCTTTCACTGTGTTTACTTGCTTTCTTTTATTTTTCTCCTTCCTAGTCTTTGCATTTTATTTTGCTAGCTTTGGTTTTGCTAGTTGTTTGCTTGTTAGAGTGTCTTAGAACTTATGTAGTTTGGTTTTGGTTTGCTTTTGCTTCTTCTAAAAAAACTATTTCTGCGAGAAAATCAATTTTCAGACCCTAAAAATTGGCCAAAAATAAAGTTTCCCGAAAAACACCGAAAAACTTGCTCAAGCTCGAGTTCCTGCTGTTCTTGCTCACGATTTTAGATCTCCTTGCTCATCCCATCTTTGCTACTGATATTTGGAGAGATTGCTCCTTGGTATGTGCCTCCTCCACTTGTCCAATTAGATTTGTGAATGGTAGATTGTATCTTGAGTATTTTCTGCTATAGGTGACAGGTTGTGTGAGCTTGCATGCTTTTTTTATGCTTAGAGAATTCATTTTGATGCATGTGTATCCCTCTAGCAAGTTCCTACAGTAGTTTCTTATCATTTATCAACTTGGAAATCACTTGGTTTGATGGTTGTCTAAATTTTTTAGAAAAGAGTGGTCATGGACAACCACACATTTGGAGAAATATTTGAGGGTGATGCACCTAGCAGGGCAAGGCCTTCAAGATCATCCTTCCGAGCCAGGCCTTCATACAATAAGGATCTCATTACTCCGCGATTCGACGACGAGGGAGATGAGGGGGATGCTCACCCTTCCACCTTTCCTTGCCCAACCTTTTTGTGGGATGCTGGGATTCTTGATGATTTTACAACCTTGGTTTAGAGGGATGGACTAACAAGCTTCATGCAGGATGAGAGCATGCAATATGCTACGCTCACTAAAACATTTGTGGAGAGCTTCTCTTTTACTAACAGCATGTTCAAGCCAGATGTGTCTTTTAAAATTTATGGTAGGTCCTACATTATGACATTGAAGAAATTTTGTGAGGCTCTAGGACTTGGTATAGCTGGGTCAGCGAAGAAGATTCCAGCTCAACCCGCTGATTTGTTGGAGCTCTACCGCGGGATAACCAATAATGATGACCGTAGAGCTCAACGGGGAAAGATAAGAAATATTCAACTCTTAGCCATCAGTACTTCGGTTACTATCTTGCCACTAGTGTTCTTCGTAGGAAGAACACTAGTAATATTTCCAACTATCATTTGGCATTCTTAGCTGCTGCGCTCAACAATGATACTAAGTACAATCTTGGTTCTCTCATTGCTCGTCGCTTAGCTGCTAAGGGACCCATTTATGGGGGAATTATTGATGCACGTGTTGCTACTGCCTTGGACCTTGCTGTTGATCTAAATGATACAGTTTTGGCTCCTTAGAGGCTTGATCTTGCTGCCATGAAGGGACATCACTTTGTCACCACTAGCTCTACCCTTGAGAACTTGGTTTATAGAATGCTGTTTATTGACGGAGAAGAGAGAGAGAGATCTCCCCCAAACCACTTTGTTCAGTATTTCTCAGGGAACTTTGTCACGCTCCAAGGAGGATATGGATGAGAAGCTGCACATTCTTGGCTTCCATGGACATTATCAGGGGGAAGCACCCTCATACGACCCCTTTGTATACTACACAGGGGAGTCCTCGAGCTCGTACCAGGACGAGGTAGCCTCCTCGACGTACTACGGAGGTGCACCTTCTTGGGCACCATGGGATTGAGCCCCACTTAGGTCAAAAGCCTACTCTTGGGGGGGAGGTATACCGACATCACACTCATCTATATATCATGTTTGGTCGGTTCTTTGTATATTCATTGTTTCGCTCTCTTTTTGGTTTTTGCTGCCGCTTTCTCAAAAACACAAAAATACCAAAAATATTTTTGTTGTTTCTCTTGGTTTGTTTCTTTTATTTTTAGCTTTGGTTTGGCTTAAATAAAAATCCAAAAAGATTTTGCTTTGTTTTTTCTTTGTTGGCTTGTTTGAAAAATCGAAAACACCAAAAAATTTGGTGTTCTTCTTTGGTTTTGTGAGTTCTTTGCAGGGTTTAGCCGTCCTCAGAGGATTTTTATTTCATGTTATTATTCAAGTCACACAAGTGAAGGGCAATAATTAAGATTAAAACAACTTGAGGAGTGGTAAGAGGCTGGTAACGAACTCTATTTGTTTTCATTTTTGTACATATACTCATCATTGTGAGCATGCTTAGTTTGTTCATGTAAGGTGTATGTTACTGATGGATGCTTAGTAGTTCTTGCTTGTATATGATTAGCTCCAGCTTGATAATAGTTTGTAGCATGTCATATGAATATTTGCTTGCATTGTTTTATTCATATTTTGGTATGATATTGTGGTATCCTCCTCTGGAAGTTTCATGTGAATTGACTTGGCACATGCTCACGCATGCATATGACTAAACAATAGTCAGTAAGCCTCGATGATTTATTTTGCCTCAGAGTTCTTGCATCACTTTCATGCCATAATTAGTCATGTTTTGTTGCAAGCATGATTATGACAATTATTGTTCTCTCATTTGTCGCTCTCTCTCTATTGCTAGCCTTCACCTGCACTGAGTATGAGCTCTACTTGTGCTTCCAACTCCCCAAAACCAATATTGCCAACAGTGTCCACCATACCTACCTATTAGCATCATTTGCTATTTTAGTGCATATTCAATATGCCTTGTTTTCTTCTAAATAAAATGTTTGTCTGTTTTGAGAAAGTTAGTTAGTAAAACTCTCACGAACTTGATGGCACACTTTATTCCTTGCACTTAATAATCCTGAACCATTGTGACTTGTCTATGAAAGTTATATGTTTGCAAATTATAGGCTGGGAGTTAGCAGAACCGTGCTGTCACGGGGAACGTCTTCAACACTTATGGATACATATCCAGTTGATACCTTGCTCTTTTGTTTGTGGATGTCGATGGTGTTAAATAAAAGGGGAGATTGTGAGTTCATGAAGTATATATTTGTGTTAGAGAAATGCCTGGGCCGCTAGCCTAAGCCATGCCTAATCATGGTGGAAACTTGCAGCACCACCATAATGAGCATTATGTGAAGCATCCTCAATAAAAAGCTACGCACATAGTAAATAAAAAGATCGCTGAGATGCTCATTGTCTGCTTGCCTTGTCATTTTGATCACGGGATAGCTCTTGTATCATGTGCAAGGGGTATCCCGTTGGCGGTTCTCTATGATATGCATGTATGTACAATGACAAGAACTTACAGGTAACTAAAGTTGAGTAGCATGCGGAGTGGCCCTTGTACTCAAGGGGCATGGGATTTTCAGTTTATGGTCTGTCAAGCATATAACTCATATTGGACCTCACTTTCACCTTAACCATATGAATATGCCTACGATAGGGGCAATGAGGGCTCAAAGCAAGTGAGTACCTTCCTTTCAGCATTTGGAAGCCTTTCAAACTTTTCAAAACCTTTTTACTCCCTTGTTGAGTCACCACTTATTCTATGAGCACCTTCTTGAGAGCATAGTTGTCATTCTTGTGTTTGTTCCAAAACTTGGTCAATTATGTCATGACTTTGATGCTTGTATCTCTGACATTTTTACTTCTAGTCTTCACTTGAATTTCAGAGGTGCCTTGACATTTATATTGTGTTCTACAAACAAAGGCAAGCGAGATACCACTCTATCATACCTTACTATGAGCATTGCAATGTTTCTTATGTTTATGTTCCATGCTACTTATTATTATTGAGTTGGTTTCTCTTCATAGCTTGCAATGACTATTGAGTAGACTTGGTTGCATACTTCTTATTATGGATAGTTTAAGTATCTACTCCTGTGTTGAGAATATATACATTATATGAATCAAATGTGTTCGTGAAAGTTCTTTTATCGCACTCAGTTTTCAACTGAATTTCTTGAGGACAAGCAATAAGCTAAGCAAGTTGTGTACACATATCATTGTCCGGATCCAAAGGCCCCGAAGTGACAGAAATTGGGACAACCGGAGGGTATGGTTGTGGTGTGAGGATCACATGTGTTCACAAAGTGTTAATACTTTGCTCCGGTGCCTATTAAAAGGAGCACCTCACTAGTAGAAAAGGGCCCATGCGTCCCGGTTGGTAAGGGCCATTAGTCCCGGTTGCCCAACCGGGACGGAGCAATCAGGACTAAAGCTCCAACCATTAGTCCCGGTTGCCCCACCAACCGGGACAAATGGGGGCACACGTGGCGACATCGAGGCGAGGGTGGAGCATTAGTCGGTTCGTAACACTAACCGAATAATAACCTTCATGCAGAGATTTAGCCCATTTCTCTGCGCGGCGAGAATTCATTTTAGCACATTTTGTTGCATGCAAGATTTTCGCCACTTTTGTGCCGCGAGAGAATTCATTTAGGTTGTTTTATTGTTTATTTAGTGTTTTGCACTTATCAATGAAGGAACCTTATATTACACAAGATCATCATGACAACATTACATTCAATACGGATCGAGTTCATGCACTACATACAAAAGTTGCTATTCGATGCTACCGCCAATTTCTTGAAAGTTGCTATTTTACAATTCCTATTGTCTATACACAGGTAGTATTCCTTGTGTGTTTAGGACTTCGCATCCAAGAATCCCGCCAATTCCTCTGTATTGCTCGTGCGATCCTTTGGTAAGACCGTCCCGAGCGTTCGATCGATTTAAAAAGAGTCACCTATATGAATATGAAACTAAACACAATTTGATTGTAATTAAAAACTATAGAAATTGTTTACGTCGTGGAGTTGCTCTAAATTCCTGCCCTTCTCATCGCATCTGCCGGATGAACTCGCATACATAGTATCCACATAGATTGTTACACTGGTCCTCGTCAGCACTTTACGACAACGAGTTCAATCAAAATAATAATCAAGCATGATAATAATCGTATCAAAACTAGAATCAAAGAGATGCGGATATAGCTAGTGGTGCTTACATCTAGTGGTTGAAATGTAAGCTCCTCTTTCCAAACACCCTAGCCTTCTTGGTGAACTGTTTCCAAGCGTGTCCGGCGTGAAAAGCGAATAAAATAAGTTATTAAGTACTTGATATCATAAAATTCACGAACGTTGCCGATATAGTGTCGTAATGATTAGAATTACCGATGGAGAAGTATCTGCATGTCCTTCCACGTCTCAAGGGTTTATGTTTGAGTCCATGACTAGTACACGCCCTTTGTCAAGTTGAATGATTAACGTAATATAGTGGTACATGCGAATGCGTAACTAATCAATTATATACTTAACATCGAGTAAGCGAAATAGAAAGTGTATACAAGACAATAACACTCACTTTGGAAGTTGTAAGGAAATAGTATTTCCCTTTTGGTTTCTTGAAACCTTAACGCGTGTACTATATTATCCTCCGTATCTTTCGGGGCTTATTTTGAGATTAGCTTCATGAACCCAATATGGGTCAATGAAGCCAATGTCATAGATTTGTCCTCTGTTGCATTCGAGAATCTTCATTCTGCATATTAAAGTATGATTATATACATGCAATAAACAAAATATTATAGATGGAGACTAAATTAATTACGTAATTAGTACTTACAGACAATAGGCACTCATGATCGATTTGTCCAAGGCGTCTTGATTGAATAATTGAAATAGTTCATCAAATTCAATGGATACCATGTCATCGTTTTCTTTCCCATGATGCTTTTTTGTAACCCTCAGCACTATCCAGTTAGCCCCGGCCCTTGTGGCATGCATGTACCAGTTATGCAATCTTCGCATTTTTGTTGGAAGATTGTTTACCTCCTCAAGTTTGACGAGAGGTTTTCCGTCTTTGGTATTGGTATGCTACTTCACTCACGGGAAGAACTCTAATCGATAAATCTTGAGCAATACTCATACCTTGAGCAGCGGCTTCTCCGTGATTGCAACTACCTCTGGATCATACCGCTCTTCGCCCCATATTTGCTCGACCCACATTGGTTTGAGAAATCACCTTGAGAGGCGCAAGTCTGTTTTTCTTGTTCTCCGAAATGGGCAACAGATTTCCGCTTGCATCGATCGCTCTTGAGGCTTTTGTGCTGCATGTGACTTGAGAATAGACGCTCATAGTCGATGACAGCTTTAGCTCGGGTTGATGAAGAGTCTTTAGCATTTTCAACACTTTGGCTTTTCTTCTTTGGTCTTTGGGAACTCTGGCTCTTTCGGCCGCCTCACTAGCTTAAAGCAATGTCGTTTCGCATCAACGATCGCGATCTCCTCTTGATCAGTCATAAGCTCTCTTGGGAGGAACCGTTGGTACTTTTGGAAGAGGCTCTTGTTTACGTTTGGCGATCGCTTCGGCCAAGATAGCAGTGCGCTTCGCTTTTTATCTGAGGCGCCGGCGATGGCTGCCGGAGATTGGTGAGGCGGGAGCGGGTGAGGCGACGAAGACGGCCATGGCGGCGACCTCGGCGGAGACGGGTGAGGCGGCGAAGATGGCCTTGGCGTGTGATTTGAAGCACGATACAATCCTTGACCATAGAATGGTGGCGTTTTTCGTCACCCAAAGATCACATCCTTCACCGGCGGGGTAGTGAAGATCCAAAACCTCAAAGGTGGGCATGATTTCATCACGCCAACAGCGTAACCCTCTGGAACCGGACGATCGTGGTAAGTTGGTGTGGGTCCAATTGGTAAGGCATAGGTAGCCACCTTCATTGATATGTTCACAACTTTGACATGTAGCTCGCGATGTGTCATCTGTGATATCATCCTTTGGGTTAGCCAGAGCCATCGTCGGTGCATCATCGGCATCGCCATTGTCATCACCGGGACCTCGGTGGAAGCCACATCGCTTTTTCGATTATTCGATAGGCGGTAGCATCGAATGCGTGTCTTTCTTGAGATGGGCGCCGGTAGTACTTGCTCTTTAAGTGCGTTAATTTCATCTTGTTGTTGCTTTAATCGTTCTTCAATTAAACGCATTCGCTCTTTCTGACTTTCTGCTTCAACTGCCTCCCTGTCCTTACTCCTCTGACGGGTTCTATCGGGATATTTCTTCCTCTCTTCGGGAAACCCAGTCCTCCATGATTGGGAGCCTATTGTGCCTCGTGTTCGTCCATCATGTTCCTTATTTCCAAGGGCGAGTGTGAGCTCATCATTCTCTCTATCGGGAATGAAGTCCCCATCTTTAACATCCTTTACTGCTTTTCTGATCCTCTCGATTGGCAAGGGGTCTTCTTTATGTCGTATGTTATATATACACCTCCCTTCCGAGTCCAACGTGCCCCCATGCCCGTAAAACCAATTCCTTGCACGTTCTACCCAATAAATACATCTCTGGGGTGATATTTTTATCACGCAGTTCTGCTCAAGTTTCTCCCACTTAGGAATGACCAGTAGCCACCTTGCCCCATAGTATGGTGATACTTCTTGTTAGCAGCATTCAGCTTATTCGTTTCAGACATTTTCTTAGCTTTTTCTGATTTCTTGTATTCCACAAACTCATCCCAGAATGGTTTTATCTTCTCAAACTGAATATTCTTGAAATCGGGAGTCTTATTTTTCACGACATAGTCAAGGTGCAATCTTTTCTTCCAGTTGGTGAAACACTGGGCCATCTTCTTCAAAGACTACTCCCTGACCTTAGCCTCCATGGCTCTCCCATGTTGTAAGGCGTCCTCAACTGGATCCTCCGCATTTGGATCCAGCTCTATCTTCGGTAGTTTGAAATTAACCATGAGCCTCTTCCATAGTAAATCTTTGGCGTGGTTAGGGACAAATAAACATGTTCCCACTTCATCCGCATTAGCAGGCCTATTCCAATTTCTAATGGTGATCGGGATTAAGTCCCTAACGATTACTCCGCATTGTGCCACAAATTTGGTTGCGACAACTTCGGGAGCTGTCGGTCTGCCCTCTGACGACATCTTGATCCTGAACCTCTCATGGTCTTGCAACTTTTTGGTTGGGCCTCGTCGCTCTTTTCATGAGATTCCTTCGATCCGGAGGGCTAAAGAAGAAAGATCGCCGTTACTATTTCTATATAGATAGCAGATGATTAATTAATGAATTGATTTATATTACATGCACCTTGCGGGCGGTCGTCTTCTCGATTACACAAGGCATCGCCTTCTCCCTCAAGGCAACACCTTCAACCTCAAACAAGTTTTCTACTCCGGTAAAGAGGATCACCCTCACGAGTTGTTCGTAAACGTTGATACGTCTAAATTATCTTCCCCACGGATCACACCTTGGATCAACTCTTCCTTTTCTTCGTCTCGGCGTGTGGGTCCATATTTTATGCACAGGTGGAAAAGCGAATAAGTCAAAGCGGCTAAAGGAGAAAGTTAAATACGGTGTTGAGAGATATAAACCCTAATTCAGAGAAACCTAATATATACATACACAATAATAAAAATGAAGAGAAAGGAAACCGTGTAGTAGATAGGCACATCGTCAACCCACATGCACCTAAGTTGCTTGACAATGTGAATCAGTGCAGGGCTACCCACGGTGGTGACCGGTGGGGCGAAGACCAATAATACCAAAGTAATTAATAAACCTAATAATACCTAACTAATAATAAACCTAATAATCGAAACAATCCGAAAAGAAAGGAAACAATCAACACATGGCATCGATGCAATGCTCAAGCAAGTATGATGATATGACAAGTTAATTTGCATTGAATGTAACCCTAAGACATGCTCGACGATTTCATCGGGGTTCCGAGGGGTGAAAATCCTAACTCGGGGAAACTCCGGAACATATAAGAGGGGTGCATTTGTTCTTCTAATTATACTTGTCATTTAAGTTGTTGAACAATGCATGATTATAGTTTAGATAGATAGGTTTCATTTTTCTGAACAATTTGATATATTATTTGTATTTTTCTGACTTATAAATAATAAGTTATTTATTTTACAATATTAAGTCATTTTCTGGAATTAAAAATAAGGCAAATAGTTTTTACACCGGGGCGTCCCCTAGCCAGTGAGACTGACAGAAGGGCCCCAGTGCCAACTCAGCCTCCATGCGTACAGATCATTTTCCTACCATAGAGAAGCCTACCCACTGAGGCTGACTGATGGGCCCTAGGCCACATCTGCTGCCACGCGAGCACGAGTGACTTCAGCATGACGTCACGCTGGCGGTGAGCTCGCAGGCAGCGGCGGCCAGCGATAGAGCACCCCTGACGCGCTGGATGGGCGTTAGAAGCGCGATCTGAGGAGAAAAGGGTGGCGCCGCTCCTTGTTGGTCACCGGGCGTCGCCTCCGCCGAGCTCAGCGGCGTCGTCGGGCACACGCGGGAAGTAGTACAGAGGAGAGGAGAGAAGAACACCGTGAGGATCAGCTCACCAGAACACGACGGAGGTGGTGGCGAGTCGGGCGAGCTCGGGAGGCCGGAATCGACGGGAGGCGACGCAGATGGAGCTTCCAATCGAGCGATTGAGGTCACGCGAGGAAAGTAGCGAGGAGCGTGGGCGGAGGCAAGTGGCGGTGGCGGGCAGGCAGCGGGTGGCGGCTCGGGCAACTGCGGCGTCGAAGTGGCGTCGGTGAAGCAGAAGTGAGATGGGGAAGAAGAGAAGAGGAGGCGTCGATTATAAGCGAAGGGCCTTTAGTCGATTGGTGGCTCCAACCGACTAAAGAACATCGTCGGTTGGAGCCACCAACCGGACGATAGTCCAATATTTTCAGCAGACCAAGGGTTGGCGCGCAGGGGGTCTTTAGTCCCGGTTGGTGGCTCCAACCGGGACATATTCCCCTGATTTCAAATTTTTTCAGGTATTTTCTCTCTGTTCCCGCCTTATTTTTTATTTTGGGGTTTAAATTTGTATTGTTTTTTAAATGATAATTAATTTGGAATTTAAAAAACTTTAAACATAAGAAGTGTTTGGATTTGAATAAATAATTCAAAAACATTTTCTGTTTTAAAAAATAATTAATGTAACCATTTAAAATATGAACCATTTACAATTAAAAATGAATTAACTTATATTTTTTTAATATCAATTTGGAATTTAGAAAAACTTTAAACATAAGAAGTGTTTGGATTTGAATAAATAATTCAAAAACATATTCTATTTTAAAAATAATTAATGTCACCTTTTAAAATGAATTAACTTATATTTTGAATATTAATTTGGAATTTAGAAAAATTTTAAACATAAAAAGTGTTTGGATTTAAATAAATAATTCAAAAACATTTTTCTGTTTTAAAAAATAATTAATGTAACCATTTAAAATATGAACCATTTACAATTAAAAATGAATTAACTTATATTTTTTAATATCAATTTGGAATTTAGAAAAAAAATTAAACATAAAAAGTGTTTGGATTTAAATAAATAATTCAAAAACATTTTCTGTTTTAAAAATAATTAATGTAACCATTTAAAATATGAACCATTTACAATTAAAATGAATTAACTTATATTTTTTTAATATCAATTTGGAATTTAGAAAACTTTAAACATAAGAAGTGTATGGATTTGAATAAATAATTCAAAAACATATTCTATTTTTAAAAAATAATTAATGTAACCTTTTAAAATGAATTAACTTATATTTTTGAATATTAATTTGGAATTTAGAAAAAATTTAAACATAAAAAGTGTTTGGATTTAAATAAATAATTCAAAAACATTTTCTGTTTTAAAAAATAATTAATGTAACCATTTAAAATATGAACCATTTACAATTAAAAATGAATTAACTTATATTTTTTTAATATCAATTTGGAATTTAGAAAAAATTTAAACATAAAAAGTGTTTGGATTTAAATAAATAATTCAAAAACAAAGGTTTGGACCACTTCTGGATTAAGACATTTGTCCTTTTACGGGATGGACGAAAAGGTTTGAGATGTACGGTTGGGAGATAGTCCATGTAAGGTGGTCTAGTATTTTAGGAAAATGGGACGGTAGCATTGTGAAACGGCATTTTGGTGGTTACTTCACAAAACGACCCGTTTTTTGCGCTCGGAAAATGGAAAGGGGCTTTTCCGCATGCAAAAAGGAAAACTTCCTCCAACATTGTTCTCCATACCAATGTCCACACACATGCATAATATGGGCACAACATCACAAACTATGCCGTGATTCAGCACATAACATCGGTCATTTGACCGAAAGCCATGAAACCTCGAACATGATAGGTCATTTTGTGAAGGTTTTTGAAACATGATCAATATACCAAGTCTGGTATTTTCCTTTCAACTATGTAACATAATATGACACCACGAAGGATTTTCATTGTTCGGATTTTTTGAATTTATTATGCCCGTTTGAATTATCGAATTTCTAACTATGGTCGACCTGTGTGCATGAAGATAGGGGACGGCATCGTTAGAACTTGCATTGGATCTCTGAAGAAACCACATATTGCGAGTCTAAAAATGATTTTTTCAAAAAATCACGGGCGATAGATCATGTACCTGTAGTACAAACCGGACCCACTTCCTGCCGATTCGGCAGACATTTGTCCTTTTTACCCGGGATGGACGAAAAGGTTTGAGATGTACCGGTTGGGAGATAGTCCATGTAAGCTTTTAGTCCCGGATGTAGTCACTAACCGGGACTAAAGATATTTCCCGCCATTTCCCAAAGCTTCACGCCAAGTTTTCCCGCCCTTTCCCTCTATATTTAGGGTGATCGTGTCATGGCTATCCACACATCCACACCTTCCTCTCTTAGAACAATGGACAACGCCTACTGGGCCATTCTGACCCTTGAGGAGACCGAGGCGTTGTGCGCCTCCAACTACCCTTGTCCACCGGTACCGCTTCCTTGCCGGATCTTTGTTGGAGGGGTTCCTGTCCCTCCTGTCCCTCAAGGTTCCGCACGCCAGGCGGCCATCACAAACCACTTCTACCACGAGCTCACGCCGGAGCAGCGGATGGATCCCCAGTGGGATCTCGACAACTATGACACCTGGAATGCCTTCTTCGCTAATAGGCGGGAAAGGGAGCTCGCCAGGTACGAGGGTGATGGCCCGCCACCGGTGAACCACAACGAAGTCGGCCGTCGTCTGTGGTGGGAGAACCGTACTATCATCGAAGTGATGCGCTACATCGCCGGGGAGACCATCCTCGCCACGGTGCCCAGAGTCCACCCGCCACAGCCCCACATGCCCGTCTCATGGCATCGCCTTCAGAGACCCCTCTCCCACCCGCCGTGAACCAGGCTGGAATGTCCCTGGTATATGCCATGGATGGGCCGAGGATCCCGAGTGGCAGGTGGCGATGGCGATGATGATGACGACGACGATGAAGACCACAAGCTGCGTACTATAGGACTAGGCATGATTATGACTAAAGGCGGCTTTAGGCACAGTGTTAGCTAGTCCCGATTTGTCGGTTTTAATATTAATAAATGTCTTAAGTGTTACCTAATAAATAGAGGAAATGCCTATATAAAGAGAGGTTCATATTTAGTCTCGGTTGGAGAAACCAACCGCGAAAAGGATTATGCGAGTGGGCGAGACAACACTAATAATAGGGGTGAGTGTCGACATTATGTCGCGGCTTGTACCTTGTCCCGGATGGTGTCACCAGGGACTAAAGATGAACCTTTAGTCGGTTGGAGACACCAACCGACTAAAGATGAGTCAAGACTAATAATAGGGGTGAGTGTCGACATTATGTCGTGAGTGTCGACATTATGCCGAGCTGCTTGTACTATAAATATGCATCCTTGTGAGTCCAGTCCTCCACCAGTTTGAGGCATCTCCAAGATGGTTTTAGAGCGAGGACACCACTACGGATTTCGGGGAGATGCCGATGGAGCCAGCCTCCGGCATCTCGAGAAACTGGTCATAGAGGCACTCCTAATATGTGAAATTAGTTAGCTCCGGCGTATTGATCTAGTTAGTGAAGTTACAAGCTGCAAGATGGTTTTCGAGAGCGAGGGACACCACTGCGGCCAGTTTTGTGGAGATGCCGGAGCCTCCTCGGCATCTCCGAGAAACTGGTCATAGAGGCACTCTAATATGTGAAATTAGTTAGCTCCGAGGTATTGATCTAGTTAGTGAAGTTACAAGCTGCAAGATGGTTTTCAAGAGCAGGACACCACTGCGGCGTTTCGGGAGATGCCGACGAGCCCAGTCCTCGGCATCTCAGAAATCGGTCATAGAGGCACTCCTAATATGTGAAATTAGTTAGCTCCGAGGCGTATTGATCTAGTTAGTGAAGTTACAAGCTGCAAGATGGTTTTGAGAGCGGGGACACCTGCGGCCAGTTTGAGGAGATGCCGACGAGCCAGCCTCCTCAACATCTCCGAGAACTGGTCATAGAGGCACTCCGGTCCACAAAATGGGACTAACACTCAAGACATTTATTAATATTAAAAGCGAGACTACAAAACGGGACTAAAGGCCACAAACCGAAAGATATCCTTGGTCAAGCCACAAACGCGAAAGACATGAACTGAGTTACATAATATGAGCATGAACTTCTTGGCATATGTCATTCCTTATGACCGCTTGACGTAACCATGGAGCATCTTCTTTACTTAACGGAATGCTTGGGTCAGTTTTCCGTGAAGGCGGAATTTCATCAAACTTATTATAATCTTCGGACATGTCGTCTTGTCCTCGATTCCCACGATGTTTCTTTTCCTGAAAGAACTATGTGACGCTTTGGCTCATCATATGATGTATTCGTTTGCATATTTTTCTTTTTTGATGCGGAGGACATGCCCTTCACATAGAAAACCGAGACACATCATTGCCTAGGACGAATGGTTCATCTCTATAACCAAGATTGTTGAGATCCACTGTTGTCATTCCGCATAACCTGGTCTATCTTTACCCCTTCCCCATTCAGTTGACCCATTTTGCGGTAAACAAAGGGACCTTAAAAGAGACTCCATAGTCTAGTTCCCATATCTCCTCTATGTAACCATAATATGTGTCCTTTTGTCCATTCTCGTCTATTGCATCAAAGCGGACACAACTATTTTGGTTGGTGCTCTTTTTATCTTGGGCGATCGTGTAGAATGTATTCCCATTTATTTCGTATACAGTAGAAGATGGTGACGCGGCCAACAAGTATAGCTGATCTCCAAAGGTGGTGTCATTCAAGAGATGTGTCCGCATCCAACCACCGAAAGACTTCATGTGTTCATCTGTAATCCATGATTCAGGCTTCCCCGGGTTTTTGGAGCGTACAATATTCTTGTGTTCCTCCATATACGGAGTTGCCAAGGTGGAATTATGTAGAACTGTGTAGTGTGCTTTAGTGAAAGAATCCCCGTCCCTACATATCATTGCTTTCTTTCCCAGCGTGCCTTTTCCACTTAGTCTTCCCTCATGCCGCGAGTCAGAAACACCAATCGGCTTAAGGTCAGGAATAAAGTCAACACAAAACTCAATGACCTCCTCTGTTCCATATCCCCTGGAGATGCTTCCTTCGGTCTAGCGGTTATGAACATATTTCTTTAAGACTCCATGAACCTCTCAAAGAGGAACATATTGTGCAGAAATACCGGACCGAGAATGGCAATCTCTTCCACTAGATGAACCAGAGATGCGTCATAATATTGAAGAAGGATGGTGGGAACACCAATTCAAAACTAACAAGACATTGTACCACATCCTTCGTAACCTTGGTAGAATATCTGGATTGATTACCTTCGAGATATTGCATTGAGGAATGCACAGCTTCACAATGGGTACTCGAACATTTTCTCGTAGAAGCCCCTCAATGCAATCGGAAGCTGCGTCATAATCACGTGATCATGAGACTTCAGGTTTTGGAACTTTTTTCTGCCATATTTATTATCCCTTTATATTAGATGAGAAGCCACGGCACCTTGATCTTGTAAAGGACTTCAAAAAGATTTCCTTCTCTGCTTTGGTAAGAGCATAGGCCTACGACTTAAGTGACGCCCTTTATCCGTCTTGTTATGTGTATGCATGTTCTTTGGGTCTTTCATAATTTGTTGGTCCTCCCGTGCTTCTGGTGTATCTTTTGTCTTCCCATACACGCCTAGGAATCCTAGCAGGTTCACGCAAAGATTCTTCGTCATGTGCATCACGTCGATTGAAGAGCGGACACGCAGGACTTTCCAATATGGCAGCTCCCAAAATATAGATTTCTTCTTCCACATGGGTGCGTGTCCTGTAGCGACGTCGTTCGGAACTGATTGACCGCCGGGACCCTTTCCAAAGATTACTTCTATGTCCTTGACCATACCAAATACATCATCACCACCGGGAGTTCAGCTTCTTCGGTGATCTGCCTCACCTTTGAAATGCTTGCCTTTCTTTCTTACGGGATGATTGGTTGGAAGAAATCGTCGATTCGCTAGGTACACAACCTTCTTGCATTTATGCAAATATGTACCTTCGGTCTTATCTAAACAGTGGGTGCATGCCTTATATCCTTTGTTTGTACGTCACGAAAGGTTACTAAGCGCCAATCATTGATGGTTCTGAATAACAACCCTCGTAGATTAAATGGCTCTGCTTGTTCTCATCCCACGCGTACACTGGTTTGCCCCTGGTAAGAGTTCTTCAACTAATGGCCTAAGGTACACATCAATGTCGTTGCCGTTGCTTGGGACTTGGATGAGCACCGCATCATAATGAACTTACGCTTCATGCACAACCAAGGAGGCAGGTTGTAGATACATAAAGTCACGGGCCAGGTCTTTGGATCGCAGCTCTGCTCCCAAAAGGATTCATGCCATCCGTACTTAGACCAAACCATAAGTTCCTTGCGTCACCGCAAAGTCGGAAGTCTCTCGATTTTTCTCCTGTGACCCATCAAAGAGGTGTCTCAACTCCCGCCTTTCTTACGGTCTTCTTTGTGCCATCGCAACAACATGGCATGCTCTTTGTTTCGAACATGCGTTTCAACCTTGGTATTATAGGAGCATACCACATAACCTTAGCAGAACCCTCTTCCGGAGGGCTCTCCCTCAACATCACCGGGTCATCTCGTCGATCTTATACCATAACGCTTGCATACCGGCATTTATCTAAATTCTCATACTCCTTACCAGTAGAGGATGCGATCATTAATGCATGCATGTATCTTTTGCACATCTAATCTCAGAGGACAGAGAGTCTTCTTTGCTTCGTAGGTACTCTCGGGAAGTTCGTTATGTTTTGGAAACTTGACTTCATTATTTTCAGATCTTTTCAAATGAGGAGTCGGTTAGACCACACTCGCCTTCCATCGCAACAATTCCAATTCGCATCGAGCTTTGTGCTGCCATCTTCACAATTTGGGTACAACAATTTCTTGTGATCTTCTAACATGCCCTCTAACTTCAACTTCTCATTTTCTCGTTTCACGGTCCTCGCTTTGCATCGAAATGACCCTACCAAGTTCATCACCGCTCATCCGATGCCCGTTCTTCACCTTTTTCCTCTCCATTATCTTCCATTGCGGTATCACGTATTCAGGAAACATATGATGATAGTTGTTATCATCATCTTCTTCTTCACCATCTTCCATCATAACCCCTCTTTCCCGTGCTTGGTCCAGCAATTATAGTTGGGCATGAAACCTTTCATAATCAGGTGGCGCAAATGATTTTCGAGGAAGAGTACTCCTTGTTGTTCGACATTGAACACATGGACAACGATAAATCCATTCTCTTTGTTTGTCAGTAGCCACATCGATAAATTTATCCACGCCTTTGATATACTTCCGCCACCGGGCCACCGTACATCCATTCCCGACCGCTCATCGCATCATATAAGTAAGTTTATCAAAAACAGGACATCATAAATAGTGAAATAACCAATTCACACCGACACATGAATTGTATCAATGACCTAGAAAAGATAAGATTGCTAACCTCGATCGAGGAAAATAAAGAGGAGAAAGTTCAAGCGTCTCGGACACCTTCTATATTTTTGTTCTATGAGAAATTCAACGGATTTTTCACTCAAACATTTCAACAAACACCTTCAATGCATGCATGAAAAAACTAGCACACACCCTCACACCTTACACCATTCGAAAAAAGCAGTGGAGGCGGAGGGGGCGTTGCATTTATAGAGGGCAAGGGTCTTTAGTCGGTTGAAGCCATCAACGGGACTAAAGGTGCGTGCCGAGCCACGTGGCTGTGGCCAAACCTTTAGTCGGTTGGTGGCTCCAACGGGCGCATGCCCTTACCAACCGGGACCCATGCCCGGCCGTGCTCCAACGGACGCTGCCAAGATTAGTCCGGTTGGTGGCGCAACCGGGACTAATGCTCCGAGGGGTCGCGAACGGATGGCCCTTTTTCCTCTAGTGCCTTAATTGCCAGTAGTTCCCTAGAGGCCCCGCTGCTACGGGCTGGCTGGACAGAAGATGTTGTGCAAGTTCTCATTGCGAGCACGCATGACTATATATGGAGCACATGCCTAGGATTATTTAGTACTTGGATGCTTGTTCTTATTTATCTGCAATGCCCTAGATCTTTAAGTTACATGTTTAGACTCATCCATGCAACGCCCGTCCATCCATCCCTATGCCTACCGCACTCGAATCCTACTGTTTACTGTTACTGTTACTATTGCTCCTATTTTAGTGCTGTTGTTGCTTTGTTGTTGCTACTACAAACTGTTGCTATTGATAAACTTCTATGAGCAAGAACTATTTACAGGTGCATCTGAATTGAAAACTCAGTTGTTAAGGCTTGCAAGTATTCTTTGATCCCCTTGTGTCGAATCAATAAATTGGGTAATATTATCCGTGAAAACTGTTGCGATCGCCTATACTTATGGGTCATCATGGAATTTGTCGTGTGTATACACACGGCAAAGCCTTTGCCGTGTTCCGGAAGGCCTTTGCCGTGTCTTTTGCCCACACGGCAAAGAGCCTGTGTGCCGTAGTGTAACTAGAATTACCAACAAACCTCATTATTAAGTTGATTGCTTAAATGATATTTTTGATTGGCTAGTTCAAGAGCTTGATGGTCGATTCAGTGAAACATCCTCTAATTTTCTTATTTTGTCAGCGGCTTTGAGTCCAGGAGACTCATTTCGTGATTTTAATTTGAAGAGTTTGATAAATTTGGCTAAAATATAACCTCGGGATTTTCTTCTGGAGAGCCGAGGGATCTTGATAAGGATATGTGCCTTTATATTGCTAATGTACGCATATATGATGGATTTTCCAGCACAGCAACAATCATTGAGCTTTCTATAAAATAGTGGAGACAAGGTGGCATATTATGTTGGAAAGGACTGACAGGTTGGGAAACATTCTAGCTTCCGGGCCCTCTAGCTGGCACGTGTCTACTTTTGCCCAAAAGTCTACTTTTGCTTCTACGTAGAACCCCCCCTCCCCTTTTGTTGCATGTAATAAAAAAAGTTCATAGGCAGTCGGTGCTCATGATGAGATCTAGTGGGCTTCCTAAATGGCTGGTTGTTAACGTAATTTCATGGGAGTGAAAAGGGGAGAGGTGAAATGCTGGTTGTTGCCAGATGGTGCACCAAATCAACGACTGTTGGACGAGGCTGACCAAAACTACCAGACTACGATTGGAAGTGTACGTTTACCCAGTAGAGGGGATACATGTGAAAGTTGAGGACATAATACTTATTGACACCTTATACAATGTGGTACTCGGCTTTCCCAGGAGCATGGAACCTTATGAACGGGTTTCAGATCCTCTTATTGTCGAGACTCTAGTGATGCAAGATGGTGTAATCTTTGCCCGTCTACAAGGATACACACACATGGCAATGGAGACTGACTGCCTGGAGATGGTGAATCTCTGGAATACTTGTCACGACTCTCGCTTGGTTGTGGCAACGATCTTCCAAGAAATAGGGGACTTAGCTCAACATGCTTATAGGTCAGCGAAACACTCCAGTCCATCTTTGTGCTAAGGTTGCTTGCACATTGACGGTGACCAGCAGCTGGCTTGATTTTGTACCAGACTTTCTTGTCACCAGTCTTCACGCTGATGAAGTTGGGGCTGTTTGTGATGAATAAAGCTCTCCAAGTTTCTCAAAAAAAAAAAAACCTTATGCAGTGTACTAGAATTTTCTAAATAAATCTAGACAATCCTTTGGTCAACATCAAAACATGACCACCATACTTTATAATCACGTCTGGGACATCTATTAAGCTGATAAGTTGTACATGTATAAAGATATTTAAAGATAGTAAAATAGATACGAACACATAAAAACACAGTACAATAAATCAAAGTGGCACAAATGATTATGCGGATGAATGTGATTTTTCTCCTTTCTATGTTTTTTCTACAAATTTAGACAGAATTTAGTTCATCGAGATGTCTCAAAATGTTTTGGAACAATGACACGGTTCTCGAGATCGGATACAATTCCAATTTGGATTTTTTTTTGTTTATTAGAAAATCGTTGTTTCCTCTTTTTGGCGAAGTTGTCTTATTTATAATGATAGATGGTACTATTAACAATGAACTTTGAGGCGAGATTACATGGGGGTTATTGTCATTATTCATAATAAACAAAATTGTACTATTTAGGATTGGGTGTTAAAGTTTCGGTGAGAAAAGACTAGTTCAAACATAGCGACAAAATAAGCTGTAAAATAAGTAAGTAAAAATATTTAGTATAAATACGAGATTTATACTAGTCTTCGTGAAGTTTCAGCCCGCGTAAAAATATTTTCTACAAGGCGGCCGCCGCCACGGTACCGCTCCGAGGGGCGAATCTGCGGTGCCCAGGAGTTTTTTTATGGTTTCAAAAATATACGACATCTGCTAAGGGTTTTTTCTCGTGGGAACAGTAAAAAATAGTTATTTTTATCGTTTTGGTGTTTTAAGGAATCTGTTAGAGTTGCTCCTACACACAGCAAATCTTATCGATCTCGTGCATGCAAGATTATTCGTTCAGATCAGAGGACCCATTTGAGAGTGTGGTCCGTGAACACATACCTAGCGCGCTTGTGCTCTGCTTGACCATCCGGAGGCAGTCTTGGCCATGGTCACGCTCCATGTCTCCACGCCGGTGAGCACAACAAACCACCTGCGCATTTCGTCGTCCTCATCGCAGACTCGCAGTGGCAGAAGAGCTTGGCGACGCAGAACTTGCTGTGATTCATGAACAGCCGGCGGAACATACACTGGTAGAAAAATGTCTATCCGTTCGTGCCTCCTAATAGCATTAGTCTCGGTTCCGCCATGAACCGGGACTAATGCTGGCATGCGTCCCGGTTCGAGCGGACACAGGTCAGGAGGCATGCGTCCCGGTTGGTAGGGGAGCATACGTCCCGGTTTGTGAACCGGGACTAAAGGTTGGACGTCAGCCACGTGGCGTGGCACACACCTTTAGTCCCGATTTGTGTTACAAACCGGGACGTATGCTCCTGTTCTCTATAAATGCAACGTCTTAGCCCTCTGCCTCCACTCTGTTTTTTTTGTTGGAAGGTGTGAGGGGTGTGCTAGTTTTTTTTCCCTATGCATGCATTCAAGGTGTTTGATGAAATGTTTGAGTGAATGATCCCGTTCAATTTCTCATAGAACAAAATATAGAAGGTGTCTGAGACACACTTGAGCTTTCTCCTCTTTATTTCCCTCGATCGAGGTTAGCAATCTTATCTTTTCTCTGTCATTGATATAATGCATGTGTCGATGTGAATTGGTCATTTCACTATTTATGATGTCCTTTTTTTGATAAACTTACTTATATGATGCAGGTAAACGGTCGGGAATGGATGTACGGTGACCGGCGTGTACCCGGGTATATGAAAGGCGTGGATAAATTTATCGATGTGGCTACGACAAACAAAGAGAATGATTTTATACGTTGTCCATGTGTTCAATGTCGGAACAACAAGGAGTACTCTTCCTCGAAAATCATTCGCGGCCACCTGATTATGAAAGGTTTCATGCCCAACTATAATTGTTGGACCAAGCACGGGGAAAGAGGGGTTATGATGGAAGATGGTGAAGAAGAAGATGATGATAACAACTATCATCATATGTTTCCTGAATACAGTGATACTGCAATGGAAGACAATGGAGAGGAAGGAGGTGAAAAACAGGCATCAGATGAGCCGGCTGATGAACTTGGTAGGGTCATTTCTGATGCAAAACGAGACTGTGAAACATAAAATGAGAAGTTGAAGTTAGAGGGCATGTTAGAAGATCACAAGAAATTGTTGTACCCAAATTGTGAAGATGGCAGCACAAAGCTCGGTACCACACTGGAATTGTTGCGATAGAAGGCAGAGTGTGGTCTAACTGACTCCTCATTTTAAAAGATGCTGGAAATAATGAAGCCGGAGTATAACGAACTTCCCGAGAGTACCTACGAAGCAAAGAAGACTCTCTGTCCTCTAGGATTAGATGTGCAAAAGATACATGCATGCATTAATGACTGCATCCTCTACCG
Source organism: Avena longiglumis (assembly GCA_030063025.1). Taxonomy (NCBI): domain Eukaryota; kingdom Viridiplantae; phylum Streptophyta; class Magnoliopsida; order Poales; family Poaceae; genus Avena; species Avena longiglumis. The sequence continues at coordinate 19,788,329 of CP125979.1, read as the reverse complement.
TGGTAAGGAATATGAGAATTTAGATAAATGCCCGGTATGCAATGCATTGCGCTATAAGATCAGACGAGATGACCCTGATGGTGTTGAGGGAGAGCCCCTCCGGAAGAGGGTTCCTGCTAAGGTTATGTGGTATGCTCCTATAATACCTAGGTTGAAATGCATGTTCAGAAACAAAGAGCATGCCAGGTTGTTGCGATGGCACAAAGAAGACCGTAAGAAAGACGGGAAGTTGAGACACCCTGCTGATGGGTCACATTGGAGGAAAATCGAGAGAGACTTCCCAGACTTTGCAGGTGATACAAGGAACTTATGGTTTGGTCTAAGTACGGATGGCCTGAATCCTTTTAGGGAGCAGAGCTGCAGTCACAGCACCTGGCCCGTGACTCTATGTATCTACAACCTGCCTCCTTGGTTGTGCATGAAGCGTAAGTTCATTATGATGTCAGTGCTCATCCAAGGCCCGAACAACCAACACGACATTGATGTGTACCTTAGGCCATTAGTTGAAGAACTCTTACAGTGTGGGGCAAACCAGGTGTACGTGTGGGATGATAACAAGCGAGCCATTTGATCTCTGAGGGTTGCTTTTCGTAACCATCAATGATTGGCCTGCTCTTAGTAACCTTCGGAGATGACAAACAAGGGATATAAGGCATGCACACACTGTTTAGATAAGACTGAAGGTACATATTTGCATAAATGCAAGAAGGTTGTGTACCTGGAGAATCGACGATTTCTTCCGACCAATCATCCCGTAAGAAAGAAAGGCAAGCATTTCAAAGGTGAGGCAGATCACCGGAATAAGCATAAACTCCCTCCTGGTGATGATGTATTTGGTATGGTCAAGGACATAGAAGTAATCTTTGGAAAGGGTCCCGGCGGTCAATCAGTTCCGAACGACGTCGCTACAAGACACGCACCCATGTGGAAGAAGAAATCTATATTTTGGGAGCTGCCATATTGGAAAGTCCTGCGTGTCCGCTCTTCAATCGACGTGATGCACGTGACGAAGAATGTTTGCGTGAACCTGCTAGGATTCCTAGGCATGTATGGGAAGACAAAAGATACACTAGAAGCACGGGAGGACCAACAAATTATAAAAGACCCAAAGAACATGCATACACAGAACAAGACGGATAAAGGGCGTCACTTAAGTCGTGCCAGCTATGCTCTTACCAAAGCAGAGAAGGAAATCTTTTTTGAAGTCCTTTACAGTATCAAGGTGTCGTCTGACTTCTCATCTAATATGAAGGGGATAATAAATATGGCAGAGAAAAAGTTCCAAAACCTGAAGTCTCATGACTGTCACGTGATTATGACGTAGTTTCTTCCGATTGCATTGAGGGGGCTTCTACCGGAAAATGTTCGAGTACCCATTGTGAAGCTGTGTGCATTCCTCAATGCAATATCTCAGAAGGTAATCAATCCAGATATTCTGCCAAGGTTACAGAAGGATGTGGTACAATGTCTTGTTAGTTTTGAGTTGGTGTTCCCACAATCCTTCTTCAATATTATGACGCATCTCCTGGTTCACCTAGTGAAAGAGATTGCCATTCTCGGTCCGGTATTTCTGCACATAATGTCGACACTCACCCCTATCATTAGTGCTGCCTGGCCCAGCCTGCCGAAATCCCTCCAACCGGGACTAAAGATGAACCTTTAGTATATTGAAAATTCAAACAATGAAAATCCTTCACGTGGTGTCATATTATGTGACATAGTTGAAAGGAAAAATACCAGACTTGGTATATTGATCATGTCTCGAAAAAACCTTCACAAAATGACCTATCATGTTTGAGGTTTCATGGCGGTCCAAATGACCGATGTTATGTGCTGAATCACGACATAGTTTGTGATGATGTGCCCATATTATGCATGCATGTGGAAATTGGTATGGAGAACAATGTTGCAGGAGGAATTTTCCTTTTTGTCGCACGGAAAAGCCCTTTTCCATTTTCCGAGTGCAAAAAATGGGTCGTTTTGTAAAGTAACCACCAAAATGTTGTTTCAGAATGCTACCGTCCCATTTTCCTAAAATACTAGACCACCTTACATGGAGTATCTCCCAACCGGGACATATCAAACCTTTTCGTCCATCCTGGGTAAAAAGGACAAATGTCTACCGAATCGGTAGGAAGTGGGTCCGGTTTGTACTACAGGTACATGATCTATCGCCCGTGATTTTTTGAAAAAATCATTTTTAGACTCGCAATATGTGGTTTCTTCAGAGATCCAATGCAAGTTCTAAATGAGCCATTTTTCTTCCCGCCAGTTTTTTCCACCAGTTCTTCTCTCCAGTTATCTTCCTGCCATTTCTCACTATATATATATATGTAGGGTTATCCTCCATTGTCATTGCACATCTCTAGACTCATATCTGCAACCTCATCACTCTTTCCCATGACTTCCACCGTAGCACTAACTCCCAGGGAGGCGGAGGCGCTTTGTGCCTTGAACTACCCCTTGCCAGACTCTTGTATCTGTGTTTGAATCTTGGCCGGAGGCATCTTGGTCCTCTGTCCCTCTAGGTGTGGCGCGTCGGATGGCAATCACGAACCACTACTACTTCGACCTCACGCCGGAGCAGCGGAGGAATCCCAGATGGCATCCCGACTATTTCCTGACTTGGGAAGCCTTCTCGTGGATCGGCGTGAGAGGACGCTTGCCAGGCACGAGGAGGACGGCCCACCTCCTCCGAACTTCAACGAGGTCGGTCGTCGGCTGTGGTGGCGCGACCGGACTCTCCAGAGCGTCATGGCCTACGACACGGCCGCCGACTCTAGCCCGCTGCAAGGCTGCCTCAAGTCTAGCCCACGAACTCAGCCTTCAAGGTTCAACTATGGCGACCAGACGACGGTGATGACGGCCACATAATCTGCGACTATAGTGGCGAGTATTAAAGGTGTAGGCAGGAGCATGACTGAATCACTCCAACAATGCAAAACAAGTTCCGCCGATTGTGGCTTAATCTGGCCATGTGTCTTAATTTTCAGTTCTTCTATGTAAATTTGTGTTAGTTGCGTTATGTATTTTAATTCCAGTTCTATCCTAATTAAATTTTCTTTCCGCCCATTATTTCCCGTCCTTTTATTCCCGCCCATTAATATATAAAAAATACAAGTTAATTCAAATCCAAATTAAAAACAGAAAATGGTTTTGAATTATTTATTCAAATCCAAACACTTTTTATGATTAAAGTTTTTCTAAATTCCAAATTAATATTCAAAAAATATAAGTTAATTCATTTTTAATTGTAAATGGTTCATATTTTAAATGGTTACATTAATTATTTTTCAAAACAAAAAATGGTTTTGAATTATTTATTCAAATCCAAACACTTTTTATGTTTAAAGTTTTTCTAAATTCCAAATTAATATTCAAAAAATATAAGTTAATTCATTTTTAATTTTAAATGGTTCATATTTTAAATGTTTACATTAATTATTTTTTAAAAACAGAAAATGGTTTTGAATTAGTTATTCAAATCCAAACACTTTTTATGTTTAAAGTTTTTCTAAATTCCAAATTAATATTCAAAAAATATAAGTTAATTCATTTTTAATTTTAAATGGTTCATATTTTAAATGGTTACATTAATTATTTTTTTAAAACAGAAAATGGTTTTGAATTAGTTATTCAAATTCAAACACTTTTTATGTTTAATGTTTTTCTAAATTCCAAATTAATATTCAAAAAATATAAGTTAATTCATTTTTAATTTTAAATGGTTACATTAATTATTTTTTGAAAACAGAAAATGGTTTTGAATTAGTTATTTAAATTCAAACACTTTTTATGTTTAAAGTTTTTCTAAATTCCAAATTAATATTCAAAAAATATAAGTTAATTCATTTTTAATTTTAAATGGTTTATAGTTTAAATGGTTACATTAATTATTTTTAAAAACAGAAAATGGTTTTGAATTAATTATTCAAATTCAAACACTTTTTATGTTTAAAGTTTTTCTAAATTCCAAAGTAATTATCTTTTAAAAAACATTATAGATTTAAACCCCAAAATAAAAAATAAGGCGGGAACAGAGAGAAAATTCCTGAATTTTTTTGAAAACAGGGTCATATGTCCAGGTTGGAGCCACCAACCGGGACTGAAAACCTTGCGTGCGCCAACCCTTGGTCTGCTGAAAAAAATGGAGTATACGTCCCAGTTAGTGGCTCCAACCGGGACGTATGACCCTTTAGTCCCGGTTGGAGCCACCAACCGGGACAAAAGGTCCTTTGGTTATAACTGGGCGCCCCTCCTCTTCTTCTTCCCCATCTCACAATCTCGCGCCTGCCGTCAGTCTTGCCGCCCTACCACGCCCTACCGTCGCCGCAAAGCGTGCAGGAAGCTCGCTTCGTCTCCCGAAGAATCAGCTCCCAATCGTCGCCGTCGCCGCCATCTCGCTCGAGCCCGACGACCGGTGTCGCCGTCGATTCGCCGACTCCCGACCTCACCCCGCCTCCCCGTCACCACCACCGCACACTTGGTGAGCTGCTGGTCCTCGTGGACCCTCTCTCTCGCCCCCTCTCGCTCTGGTTCCTCCTCCCCGTCGACCACCTGCCACCACCGCCGCTCACCGTCATCGTGCTCCCCTCTCCGGTGACCTTTTCGAGGCGACACCGCTACTCTTTGGCTCGCCTCAACCTCCTCTCTCTAACGCGCGCACGCACGCGCCCTAGGTCGCCACCTAACGCCGTTCCCCGTCACCGTCCTGCAAGCCACCGCCGGCGTGATGTCATCCTGGCGTCACCCGTGCATCAATGCACTCGCAGACTCGGGTTGGGGCTAGCCAGAGAGGCTGACCTGTGGGCCAGAGGCCATAGGTCAAACCCCTCGCCCAGCCAAGCGTGCCTTGCGTGGCTTGCCTATGTGGCCTCTGTCCCACAGGTCAGCCTCTCTGGCTAGCCCCAGCCCGAGTGAAAAAAGTTTAACCAACTTTTAATAATTTCAGAAATAATTATAATCTTATAAATTCAATAACTTTTAATCTATAAGTCAGAAAATATGAATAATATATCAAAATGTTCAGAAAAATGAAACCTAGCTATATAAGCTATAATCATGCATTGTTCAACAACTAAAATGACAAGTATAAATAGAAGAACAAATGCACCCCTCTCATATGTTCCGGAGTTTCCCCGAGTTAGGGTTTTCACCCCTTGGAACCCTGATTAAATCGTCGAGCATGTCTTAGGGTTACATTCCAATGCAAATTAACCTGTCATATCATCATACTTGCTTGAGCATTGCATCGATGTCATGTGTTGATTGTTTCCCTTTCTTTCTGGTGTTTGGTTCTTCCCGGTAGAATACGATATCAAGATCGAGATCAAAGCCAGAGATCAACACCGTTGAAGCTCGAAGACAAATACTTGACCAACTGTAATCAAGTCAAGTACAAGGATCCTGAAGCTCTGCTTTCGGCTATCAACAGGCAAACGCAAGCATAGCCCTACCATGATATAATCCTATGATTTCGAAAGCATTTCAATTCTTGCCATGATGCATACAATTCTACTATGGTATTTTATCAATAGATAGAGTGTCCTATCTGTTGCATTACTCCCTTTGAGCTTATATTACCTGATCCACTGCTCCTAGCATATTAGGTTTATTAGTTTGGATTATTAGGTTTATTATTAGTTAGGTATTATTAGGTTTATTAATTATTTAGGTATTATTAGTCTTATTGCTGGTCACTCCGTGGGTAGCCCGCACGATGAAAAACTACCTGTCGATGTACATATTGATTCGCATTATATTATGCCATGTATTGATTGCCTTTCTTTCCGGTATTGGTTCTTCGCGATAGGATCCAAGCAGGGTTTCTCCGAATTATGGTTTATGATTTTGTATATTCATTTTTATTATTGTGTATGTGTATATTAGGGTTTCTCTGAATTAGGGTTCATATCTCTCAACACCGTACCTAACATTCTCCCTTAGCCGCTTTGACTTATCTGTTTTTCCACCTATGCAAAATATGGACCCACCACGACGAGAGAAAAGGAAGAGTTGATCCAAGGTGTGATCATGGGAAGAAAATTTAGATGTATCAACGTTTACGAACAACTCGGTGAGGTGATCCTCTTTTGGGAAGACGACTTGTTTGAGGTTGAAGCGATGCCTTCCGTGAGGAGAAAGCGATGCCTTGTGTGATCTAGAAGACGCGAGCTCCGGAGGTGCATGTAATATAATTAATTCATTAATTAATCATCTGCTATCTACATAGAAATAGTAACGACGATCTTTCTTCTTTTAGCCCTCCGGATCGAAGAAATCTACTGAAAAGAGCAGCCGAGGCCCAACCAAAAAGTTGGGAGACCATGAGAGGTTCAGGATCGAAGATGTCGCTGAAGACGACAAACCGACGGCTCCCTAAGTTGTCGCAAACAAATTTGTGGCACAATGCGGAGTAATCATTAGGGACTTAATCCCGATCACCATTCGAAATTGGAATAGGCCTGCTGATGCGGAAGAAGAGGGAACATGTTTATTTGTCCCTAACAAGGCCAAAGATTTACTGTGGAATAGGCTCATGATTAATTTCAAACTACCGAAGATAGAGATGGATCCAAATGCAGAGGATCCAGTTGAGGACGCCTTAGAACATGGGAGAGCCATGGAGTCTAAGGTCAGGGAGTGGGCTTTGAAGAAGATGGGCCAGTGTTTCACCAACTGGAAGAAAAGATTGCACCTTGAGTATGTCATGAAAGAGAAGACTCTGGATTTCAAGAAGATTCAGTTTGAGAAGATAAAACCATTCTGGGCTGAGTTTGTGAATTACAAGACATCATCAAAAGCTAAGAAAATGTCTACAACGAATAAGATGAATGCTGCTAACAAGAAGTATCACCATACTATGGGGCAAGGTGGCTACAAGGCTGGCATTCCTAAGTGGGAGAAAGTTGAGCGAGGCTGCGTGCTAAAAGATAATTCGAGAGGCATCGATTGGATCGAATGTGCAAGGAATTGGTTTTCTGCATGGGGCAAGTTGGACTCGGAAGGAAGTGTATATATAACATACGACATAAAGAAGACCCTTGCCAATCGAGAAGATGAGAAAAGCGATAAAGAAATTAAAGATGGGGAGTTCATTCGATAGAGAATGATGAGCTCACACTGCCCTTGGAAATAAGGAACATGATGGACGAACACGAGGCACAATAGGCTCCAAACCATGGAGGACCTGGGTTTCGAAGAGGAAGAAATATCTCGATAGAAGCATCGGAGGAGAAAGGACAAGGCGGAAGTTGAAGCGGATATTCGAGAAAGAGCGAATGCGTATAATTGAAGAACGAATAAAGCAACAACAAGATGAAATTAACGCACTTAAAGAGCAAAGTACTACCGGCCCATCTCGAAGACTGCGCATTCAATGCTACCGCCTATCGAATAATCGAAAAGCGGTGTGGCTTCCACCAAGGTCCCGGTGATGACAATGACGATGGCGATGGTGCAAGCGATGGCTCTGTTGGCTCGTAGTGGATGATATCACCACGATGACACTGCGAGATATATGTCAAAGTTGTGAACATATCAATGAAGGTGGCGTCGGCTATGCCATACCAATTGGACTCACACCAACTTACCCGCGTCGGTTCGGAGGGCTACGCTGTTGTCGGTGGATGAAATCATGCCCACCTTTGAAGTTTTGAAGCTTGACTACCCTGCGGTGAAGAGGATGTGATGAGCGGGAGACGCAACAAAGCGTCACCATTCTATGGCCAAAGGAATGTATCGTGCTTGAAATCACACGACAAGGCCATCTTCGCCACCTCACCCGTCTCTAGCGAGGTAAATGCCGCTGCAACCGTCTTCGTCGCCTCACCGGCTCTCGCCTCACCAATCTCCGTGCAGCCATCGCCATGGAGCCATCGGCGCCTCGGGATAAAAAGCGTAAGCGTCTGCTACTCTACGTGGTAGCGATCGGCAACGTAAACAAGAGCCTATTCCAAAAGTACCAAAGGTTCCTCCCAAGAGAGCTTATGACTATACTGAAGAGGAGACTATGGTGATCGTTGATGTGGAAACGACAACGTTTTTCGCTAAGCTGAGGCGGCCAAAAGAGCCAGAGTTCCCCAGCACCAAAGAAGAAAAAGGCAGAGTGTTAAAAATGTTAAAGACTCTTCATCAACCCGAGCCAAAGCTGTCATCAGACTATGAGCGTTCTATTCTCAAGTCACATGCGGCACAACAAGCCTCGAAGAGCGATCTTGATGCGAGAAATCTGTTTCCCAGCTCGGAGAACAAGCAAAATAGTCTTGTGCCCCTCTCAAGGTGATTTCCCATACCAATGTGGGGTCGAGCAAATATGGGGCCGAAGAGCAGTATTATTCAGAGGTAGTTGCACAATACGGAGAAGCTGCCACTGCTCAAGGTATGAGTATTTCCCAGTACTTATCCCGGTTAGAGTACTTCCTCGTGAGTGAAGTAACATACAAATACCAGTACGGCAAACCTCTCATCAAACCTGAGGAGGTAAATAATCTTCCAACAAAAATGCGAAGATTGCATAACTGATACTTGCATGACACAAAGGCCGGGGCTAACTGGATAGTGCTGAGGATTACAAAAAAGCATTATGGGAAAGAAATACATGACATGATATCCATTGAATTTGATGAACTATTTCAATTATTCAATCAATACGCCTTGGACAAAACGATCATCAGTGCCTATTGTCTGTAAGTACTAATTCTATAATTAATTTAGTCTCTAGCTATCTCACCTCGTTTATTGCATGTATATAATCATACTATAATATGCAGAATGAAGATTCTCGAATGCAGCAGAGGACAAATCTATGACATTGGCTTCATTGACCCATATTGGTTTCATCAAGCTAATCTCAAAACAAGCCCCTAGGATACGGAGGATAATATCGTACACGCGTTAAGGTTTCAAGAAACCAGAAGGGAAATACTATTTCCTTACAACTTCGAGTGAGTGTTATTGTCTTGTATACACTTTCTATTTCGCTTACTCGATGTTAAGGATATAATTGATTAGTTATGCATCCGTAGCTTACACTATATTTTGTTAATCATTCGACTTGACAAAGGGCGTGTACTAATCATGGAATAGAAACATAAACCCCTTGAGCAGTGGAAGGACATGCAAATGCTTCTCCAGCGGTAATTCTAATCATTACGACACTATATCGGCAACGTTCGTGAATTTTATGATATCAAGTAATTAATAACTTCTTTTATTCGTTTTCTTCGCTGGGCAGCGCTTGGAAACGGTTCACCAACAAGGTTAGGGGTGTTTGGAAAGATGAGCTTACATTTCAAGCACTAGATGTAAGCACCACTAGCTATATCCGCGCATCTCTTTGATTCTAGTTTTGATACCGTTATTATCATGCTTGATTATTATTTTGATTGAACTATGTTCTCGTAAAGTGCCTAACGCAGGGACTAGGTAACAATTTATGTGGATACTATGTTTGCGAGTTCATCCGGCAGACGTGCTGTGAGAAGGACAGAAATTTAGAACAACTCCACGTACGCAAATATTACTCTATAGTTTTTAATTACCATTAAATTATGTTTAGTTTCATTCATATAGGCTGACTCCTTTTTTAAATCAGATCGAACGTCTACAGGACGGTTTTCTGCCAAAGGATCTCCTACGAGCAATTCATGAGGAATTGGCGGGATTCTTGGATGCAGAAGTCCTAAACCCAAAAGGGGAATACTATTCGGGTGTGTATAAACAATAGGGATTGTACAAAGAGCTTATTTTGTATGTAGTGCATGAACTCGATCCTTGTATCGAATGTAATATGTTCGACACTTGGATCTATATTGTCATGATGATCTTATGTAGTATAATGGTTCCTTCATTGATGAGTGAAAAACACTAAATAAACAATAAAACAACATAAATGAATTCTCTGCCGCGGCACAAAAAGTGGCCAAAATTCTGCCGCGGCAACAAAAGTTGCCAAAATGCATTCTGCATGGCGAAGAATGTGTCAAATCTCTGCTGCGGAGAGTTATTTGTCGATTCGTGTTACGAACGGGATGGTTCTCCTCGCCTCTGCCACGTACGTGTACCCCCTTTTGTCCCGGTTGTTGGGGCAACCGGGACTAAAGTTTGGGGCTTTAGTCCCGATTGCCCCGTCCAGGTTGGGTAGCCGGGACTAAAGCCCCTTACCAACCGGGACCAATGGGGTTGTTCCCACTAGTGATAGTAAATCAGACCTTTCATTATTCAGCCAGGCATGGTGTTGGGATTGGGGCATATAATGGGCGGGGTGCGGGGAGCTTGTGGCGGCGTGGAATGAAGATCTCGGTCTACTTGCTTTCCCTATATATAGAGACTCCTCCCACAAAGTCTGAACCAGGTCGTTAGGGACACATTTTAGTAGCCCGCAGGAGGTTGGGGTGGGCGCATGAGCAACGAGAACGGTCATTCTGGATGTCTATATGCAAGGTTGGGCCGTGCCAGCATGAACTGCGAAGCAGCCCGCACCTAGTGCTAGGGATAAAGATCATTTTGGGCGTTCCTGGGAGCCACCCTCGTCGTGCACTCACCTGATGAAAAAGGCGTCCTCTTTGGATGAGCACGACCAACAAACTGCGCAGGCGGGAGCTTCTCTGCTGCAGCGAACAAGGGGGCGGGATATATTCACTCACCTCTCGCTGAAACACTCCCTTCCTGCTCACTGCTGAAACCAAGACCACCATTCCCCCATCGAGCTCTTTTCCTGGTCGCTCCGCATCAGTCAGCTCACTCATCTCTGATTATCGGCGACAGAGCTAGAATGACGTCGAGAACCCGAGCCAATCGTATCTAGGGGTAAGTTCAATTTCATCCAATTATCCCTAGGGTTAGGGGTATTGCCAATTGGGAATTTCCGATTTGTCCTCAGTTCAACTTGATTTTTTTTTCTGCCAGGACCTCATGAACATGGAGTATGTTCTATACTGCATCAAAGGCCCCACATTATGCAACATAGGATTGCATTGTTCTGAGGTGTGCCGTGTATACAAGTTTGAGTCTATCGAGTGTGTTATATTTGAAGGAAGCAACACTGGCCATAGATTCTATCTCTACCAAGTGGAGAATATAATTTTTTAGCTTCTGATTTCTCACTTTCTAAGGCCGTCAAGTGTCAAGTACTAGGAACTTATGATCTGTAGGAAGTCACAAACTCTTGGTTGGATAAGGAATGGCTTGGTTCAATAAGGAATAACCGGAAACATCAAAAGTGCATTTGGAAGACTCATATAGAAGACGGATCCTTCACAGATGTACTCCACTATTCAAATATACAAAGTGCGCCCTTAATCAATGTGCCTTGTATATTTAGTGGAGACGCATATGGTTAGAATATGGCTCTTATAAGCCTATCTATTATAGGGTTTTTCCTAGTTGTGAAGCGCTAAACCCGTCATATATTTTCTTTGCTACATGTGTCATGCGCCGTGGATTTCCGAAGTGCAGGATTGAACAAAGAAGTAATCTTAATTTTAAACTGATTTCAAGTTGTGAAATTTGCTGAACCTAAGAATATTGAGTAAGAATTAAACCATAGCAACACATGGCATAAGCACCCCATGAATGTCCTAAACCGGTTTCTGCGATATGGTGCGCCATAACAACACATATTTTCTTCTGTTGTAACGTACAGACGTGTGTCCTAGTCCTAGCTGAACAATATTTGTCAAACGGCTGTATTACCACACGTAAGTATGTGTAGCAGCTGCAACCAAGTACAACGAGCTAAAATGAGTGAATATACGCACTAGAACAGTCTATATACCCGTGATTTGCAAATATGGAAGAACTTTTTATACTCCAATTTAGGAACGGCAGATGTGATCCTTATTATGTCTCGAATTAGATGTTGGAGATTTATCTAATTTGCATGTATCTATATTTTTTAGAAAATAGTATATATTAATATCACAAAGATACCAATTACATCCAGCCTCTGCAACAAAGCGTTGGCCTAGCGGCCTTACAGATGCACACAACCAACAAAAAAAAGAAATACAAAAAAAATCTCACTACAACAATCCATTTCTTGTAGCAGCGACATTAACACCATCAAAGTCCAACCTCTTCAAAAACGATATCTTCAAGAAAGAAACAAATCTCAACCACCGTTGTCGTCCGATCAAAGATTATAGGTTTTTATCCTGAAGAAAATCCTCACTCACAAAACAATGCATTCAACAAAATTATTGCCAGGCACAACCAATTAAGGTCAGACCTTGGATTTTTACCCTGCAAGATAAAGCCGTGAACTCCTCAGATTGCTTCCCTCTATGCATAACCGCAAGTCACAGATCACCAAGCCAGTTACTCAACACCACAAAGACTCAATCCACCATCACGAGACCCCTTGTTCCTGCTTTCATGACATTCTCCGTCTCTAACTTCACCATGGATCTTTAAAGACACGACACATGATGGTAACTGATAGCAGAGTTTCACAACGCTCCATCTGAAACCAAACTGTCAGAGAAAATATGGGTGCACACGATCGAATTCTTTCTAATCCAATAATCTCCAGGCATTATGCGCCCATGGGAGTTCACCGGTGGAGCCTTACGGAACACGCCGCTCCAAGCCAGATCAACTGAGGACAAGCAATCAGTAAATCTTCATCTTCGCGCCAGAGGAACCCTAGGACCACCACCATAATGCAAGCAACATCGGCAGACCCCCACGCCTCCGATCAGAACAACCGAGGAGAAAGCCATCACGGTACCTCAACCGTCGCCATCGCTGGATCAGCAGCACGGAGGACACACACTCGCCCTACCTCGCCGCTTCGACTCGCGCCAGGCGCCGCCCAGAAGGGCCATGATAACCTATGCCACGACCTCCCGAAGGCAGCAGCCATGGCCCGATCAAGGGGACGCACCTCCATAGCTGGATCTTCACTCCAGGAGAGGCCCAAGGCACGCCTCCACAACCAGATCTACCACGGCACATGAGACGTGTCGCCCCTGTCAGATCGATTCCACTGGATATCACCACCTCCACCCCGGCGCATGGATACCACCTGGTCGCTGCGCGCAGACAACCGCCGCCACCGCCCCAACAGCTCTTGCGATCACCCCCGACGCACCACCACCCCAACCGCCTTTGGACGTTGGGCCCGCCGCCACCGTGGGAGGGCCAACGGCAGTGGCGGCAAGGGGATACAGTGAGGGGGGAAGCCTTTGGCGGCGCCTAGGGTTTCGCCCCCGGTGTCGCCCTGGGAAGCAACACGGGGAGCCGTACGTATCTATATATCTATATACTCCCTCTGGTCCATATTATGGCCTCAACTTTATCTAAATACGAATGCATCTAGTCTAAATACTTAACTAGATATATACAAATTTAGATAAAATTTAGCTTATCAATATATTCTGGTAGAAGTATTAAAACTGAATTTAAATAAATCTGCGGCATCTAATTCTAGACGGAGGATAGAACCGTTCATGAGAGTCCTTATCAAGTGTGTCATTCTGTTGATTATTTCAGTGTGTCAAAGTTTTTTTTAAGTTTAAAAGGAGTTTTTTGCTATTTTTTCGAATATTTCGAAATCATTTGGCCGATGGCAGAGGTAGTTGCAGTGCGTCATCCATCCAATCGGCGACAGTTGCAGTCGTAACACCACCGGCAGCCAGACGGGGCCACCCAAGACGTTTTCTCCCTCGCTCGCTTTCCCCCTGTCACACACACAGCTCCCCTCTTTCCCATCCCTCCTTCCCACCTTCCTCCTCGGGCGGTCAGGCCAACACCCAGGTCTCTCCTCTCGTCCATCGCCCCCCGTGCTCCTCGATCCCAATCCTGATCGCGGATCGGCGCGTCTGGTCTGGCCTGACCTCGCCAATCAGCGCCCACCCCTCGCCGCGGGCTGCTTGCCCGATCCCTGTTCGGGCGGGGGCAGGACTGGAGCCGAGCCGGGCGGCGGCAATGCCGGAGCCACCGGAGGGGCAGCGCTTCTCCGGCCTCCGCGGCGCCCGGTGGCGCGCCGATCTAGGCGTCCTCCCGTGCTCCGCCGACGTCCCCACCAACGAGCTCCGCCGCGCTGCCGCCGATTCCCGCCGCAGGTCAGTCAGGCCCCCGCGAGCTCCTAAAGCATATGCTGTTGTTAGATCAAGCGATCTTTATCCTTGATCATCCTGTAGGAAAATTGGGTTTGGATTTTCGCTAGGCATTAAATCAGTAGACACCGTGGCCCCGGTTTCTTTGAAATGGTTCCATCTCGTATATGGCGTTATTGTTTGATTCAGTGAAATGTTAATAAGCTTACTATTGATTGGGGGTGTTGGATTGACATGAAGCTGCACGCGTATGCTTTATACTACAACGTGCTAATCATCGCAGGAGGGCTGCATTTCTCCGAACAATCATTCGACATAGTAAATGTTTCATGTTATTCATGTATCAAGTTTTACATGTAACCATGCTGGCAAAAATATGCAAATCAATTGTCTCTGAGGGTTTTGACTCCTGGCTTGCACTTCGTCTTTGTCGTTGTAGATATGCGAACTTGCGGCGGCGGCTGTTGATAGATCCCCATCTCTCCAAGGATGAAGAAGGCGCTCATGATCTTGTTGTGGAGAACCCACTGTCACAGAACCCAGGTGGGTTAGCTTTTGCCTTACTTGAAATTGCTTGCAACACCAGGCGTTCAGTTGAAATTCTTCCACTTAAATACTTGTAGCTTTTAGGATGTTACATCAGATACTCTGGAGCATCTTTTCTCGTACTACAATGGTTATACTGAAATAAAAGTTGATGATGATCTGTTACCAAATGTTTGGTTAAATGGTTGGTGCTAGATGACTTAGGAGAGGCAGCGTGGGGTAAGGAGGATAAAGTGTGAATGCTTTTGTTCTGAGTTTCCAACAACTATCTCACCGCAATGTGACACCAGCCCTCAACTGATCATAGACCGTCTACCATCTACAATCAGCAAAAACTGCTGTAGTTTTTCTCTGCAGTTATGTGTTTCCTTGTATCAGCATGTATGCTTGGCAGTGCAGAAAGAGATATCTTTCGCATGTTCTATGTATTTTTTTAATGAAAAACGGCACAACATTTAACTGCATCATCTATCTTTTTTTTTTGTTCTAATCACTTTGTACATCATGAATGCAGAAAGCACTTGGGGTCAATATTTCAAAAATGCAGAACTAGAGAAAATGCTGAACCAAGATTTGTCCCGGCTCTATCCTGAATTGGGAGAATTCTTCCAAACGGCCACATGTCAGTCCATGCTTGAACGTATACTGTTAGTATGGAGCCTTAGGTACACAGAGTTTGGATATAAGCAAGGTAAGTCGTTGGTGTGTATTCAGCTATTGTGCAATCCTTATCTGGCCTAACCGGGGAGGAACCAACTAGCTCCAAGCCCTGCAATATGGTATACATAAGAGAAATGGTTCGTGGGGCTCATATTTATTTAATATGCTTCCTCCGTTCACTAATATAAATAGTTTTAGCAAACTAAATTATGTAGATATTGTCTTATGGAGCCCATGTATTATAGATATTTTCCAACCAGTCTTTTGTTATATAACTGCAACCTATTGATGGCAATTGATAATGTAATACTGGTGGGTTTCTTGACATGAGCACATTGAACTTAAGTTTGTTTATTAAACTAACTAGCAGGTGCACATCCTTTGAACCACATTTGGAACTCAATATGCTGTCCTAGCTGGCACATAATGTTTTGACTTACTAGGAGTTGATCAATGATCATTATTTTTTCTTCTTCTAATTTCTCTAACATCCGTCTATTATTTTTCCATGTTTGACATCATAATTGACTTCTCATTGACAGGAATGCATGAACTTTTAGCTCCTCTGCTCTATGTCCTTCACATTGATGTGCAGCACTTCAAACAAGTCAGGGGGCTTCACGAAGAGTTTTTTGGTGATGATTTTGATGGCCAAACATTTCCAGATAGGCCGAAGCTGAACAGGAGTGACAGGGCAAACGCTTTTGAGGGTAGTGCAGCTAAAGTAAGAAGTTTGGACGATCTTGATCCTGACACCAGGGAGCTCCTCGTGATAAATGATGCATATGGAGCAGAGGGTGAGCTGGGTATTATTTTATCTGAAAAGTTTATGGAGCATGATGCCTACTGTATGTTTGAGAATTTGATGAACGGTTTGGTGAATGGTGAGCAAGGCGTGGTTGCTATCACTGACTTCTATTCTCTCAGTCCTGCACCAGAATCAAGTGCCGGTTTGTCACCTGTAAGGGAGGCATCATCTGCAATATATCACTTGCTTGCTAGTGTGGATTCCTCTCTTCACAGTCATCTTGTGGAGTTGGGAGTAGAACCTCAATACTTTACGTTACGATGGCTCCGGGTCCTGTTTGGCCGTGAATTTTCACTCGACAATCTTTTGTTTATTTGGGACGAGATATTCTCTTCTCCTAACCATTCGTACTGTACAGAGATAAAGAGTCGAGAAGACTATCAGTTTAAGGTTTTATGTTCTCCCCGCGGTGCCCTGATTTTGTCAATGGCAGTGGCAATGATGCTTCATCTCAGATCCTCCTTGCTAGGAAGTGAACATGCGACTTCTTGCCTGGTGAGACTGTTGAACTTTCCTGATGACATCGACCTAAAGAACTTGATTGAGAAAGCCAAGTTACTGCAATCTTTTGCTTTAGAAAAAAATCTTCCTTCATCTCCTCTCACAGGAAAATCTCCCTTGAGTCCAACCAACTATTGGGAAGAGACATGGAAGACGCTCCAGATGTCAGGAGACAAAAGAAGTGGTGGTCCAACTGTTAGGATGAAGGGAAGGGGATTATTAAGAAGGAGTGTGTCTAACACGGAATCAAATGCTTCCAGAACCAAGGATGCAAATTTTGAAAACAGTAACTTGACTTCAGATAGTCAGTCTATTGTTGATGAACCTCACAACACCGATATAGTTCCTGTCAATTTGATGAACAGTTTGCCATCCATGCCTACCGAACACCAAAAGGATCATGTTGGCCAAGGTACTGCAGAGATCATTAGGAGTACCTCAAACAGTCTAGGCTGGTTAGGCCTGCGTGACGGTGACTACACAACCCCTGTTGAAACTAGAAATCACATTGAAGCAGCTCGTGGGTACGTATCAAGTAAGATGCGTCCATCGTTCCCCCGGCGCCGTAATGCTTCTGATCTTGATACCCGTAATGCAGAACAGCCATGTGTGTCCCATGATGCCAAGGTACTTAATGAGCCGGATCCACTCTCTGTGCATAATAGTACGATTGCTGAACCCGATCAGGCAAATGGTAAGATTAATGAAGCAGAAATTACAAATCAAACATCTGAATCGGTGGATTATCAACCAATTCCAGAGCATACACTATGTTTTGAGGTAGGCCCAAGTTTGAATGTGGTTGATAAGGAGTTGGCCGGAACATTAAGGTCCCTTGGCGAATCAATGGTTGAAAATGTTCAGGTAACCATGCTGAAGTTTCTGATTATGAGATTTAAAGTGTGTTACTGCGACACATCACAGTTATTTTCGTAAATAGTTTGTGGCATATGTAGCTGTTACCTAATCGAAGGTTTTGCTAAAGCTCCTACTTTATGGTTGTGTTTTGTGGATCCTATATTCTGTTAATTTCACATATAGGCGGATCCATTTTAACAGTAAATTACATATTTTCCATGTATAAAATCTGCTGTTGGATCTCGTACGCAGAATAATAAACGAGAATTGTATCTGTTCTGAAGTATATGAGCCCCAAGCTCAGATCATGATATCCTTGTTAACAAGTGTGTCCATTTGTTGCCCTTTGGCTTATTCTCTCGTTTATTCGACAGGTCATTAAGTTGTTTATTCAACCAAATATAACCTCGGAAGAAAATGTTCCTGGAAGGAAAGAGCAAGCTAAGGCACTAGCAGCTCTCGAGGATCTCAGGAAGATCAGTGATCGTTTGCGCCGTGTCTAACTAGTACAGCTCTATATCTATTTGTGGATCTTGACTCTTAGGAGTACAGCATAGCTATCCCTTTTACATATGCGTTCCAGTAGATATTTGACAAGATCTGCAAATCCTTTGGATGACTGGTGTCAGCGTTCAGAGTGATGCAAAATACATTTTCCTGAATAGTTTTGTACATGATCCATGTAACCTGATAAAGAATAATAACTCTGTCTGGACACATTGTCTGGCTGTGAAGTAGTGAAGTTGGGCACCCTATTCTCTATTGTTGCCGGCTTTGTTCGGGCGCCTGATCAATGATGGATTTGTGAAGTTTCTTGTTAATATTCTTTTCCGTTTCTTAATTTTTATAGGAACAACCGAAGAATGGTTTTCCTGCCCTTGATACAATACTGTCAATCCATGTGACAAAATTCCATTCCATAACATAAATTGTGCATTTTCTTTTGAGATTCAATATTGGACCAAACAAAGATATTAGTGCTAGTGAGCATTTGCAGGCCATCTATTTGGTCCATCTAGAGTTTGTTTACTCAATATTTATGACACTGATTGATTGGTTTTACAGCAATTGTGTCAAAAGGAGCATGGTAGCACGGCTAAGCGACATCTCAAACCCGTACGGTGTCACATCACAGGTTACCACAAGGCACAACAATGAAAATATCAATGGAGAGTCACCGGGACTATAAAATGGGTAACCAAAATTTAGATGCACCAGCGATGCCATTGTAACAGCCAAGTGGTTCCATACATCGAATTACATTAAACGTCAAAAGGTTTGATACAATCCAACTATTTTCTCATCTTACAAGTACAACTGCTCCCGCGTACGCCAACCAATCTCTCATTTCTTTCCCAGCTATGAGTCTGATCCCATCGTCCTGCAAGGAGTGGATGTGAAGGTCAATACTGTACAAATAGTTGCAAGATAAAGCATGACACCAAAGAATCCATAGAACAAAAGTTGCAATCCTGAACAAGAGGGACAATGGCATGGCAGGACTTTCTTAGTAATTATGGAAGCACGACAGGGACAATGATGTGTTTCTCCTGGTTATGCTAAACCTCAGTGCAATATGCAAACATGCATTGGCAGCAGATGGTCCACATACAAGCTCAGAAGGATGCATTGTGAAACCTTAAAAGACTCGATGTTTAAGTTCCTACAGGATTGCTCCAAGTTTAAGACTCTACAAGAACAAGGAGTACCATGTGTACCTCCAAAAGCTGAACCACAGCTAACTCCAAAGAAACCAACATACAAGGACTACTAAGAAAATGAATTCTCATAATCAACTACCCAAATAATAACCAAAACCTAATGAAAACTCATCCTCCTAGCTTCTTCCTAGGTAACATGATAAATACAATTGTGACGTGGCTAAATTATGAAGTTTTTTACTTCTGTCGTAGACAAACGGGACCAACATTGGTTGTTCTAATTCTGAAGGATTTACCAAGGCAAGATAACTATTAAAAGGCCTACTACTTACAAGAACATGTAGCAAACATGAATCTATTAGTCCACGTCAATCAGCAGAATTCTTCAATTAACAAACAGCTTGCCAACCAATCCGCTGATGGATTGGAAGCTCTTGGGGCTCACCACCAACCTACTAGTTATAATCAGAGTTCCAACTTCACATTCTCCAAAAAAAAAAAGAGTTCCAACTTTACATTCTCGAAAAACAAGAGTTCTTCAACTTTACAATGCCATTCTCCTTAACTTTCTACACAAAATGAACCTAATATAATGAGGAATTGGAAAGTCAAATATCTGTAGGGGTAGGGTGTAGTAAATTTCCTTCCGTACAAAAAGGGTGTACTAAATCCTGAGCATTCAGAAGTGTTCAATCAACCCTAGCTGTCACACTAAACTTGCAAGAAAACCGAAATCAAGACTTCCATAGATACAATTCCTAACCCAAGATACTAGTAAACTAAGTCAGTGCTGCTGTGGTAGTTACATTCCTAATCAGCAATCTCATCTCTTACCAACTAGTACCAAGTACCAATAGCATCATAGTTCTCACTCGGATGAAAGTTACACACAACCAACGTGCCTTCGAAAGCTAAAAATCTCATGACAGTTAATCACTGATAAAAGATCACACGTACAATACACGAAGAAATTATTATGACCTATTACAGTAACAACGAGCACAGATTACACGGGGAAATGATCTCTTCATCAAAACATAAGGAGA
Organism: Avena longiglumis; assembly: GCA_030063025.1. Taxonomy (NCBI): domain Eukaryota; kingdom Viridiplantae; phylum Streptophyta; class Magnoliopsida; order Poales; family Poaceae; genus Avena; species Avena longiglumis. The sequence goes on along the minus strand of CP125979.1, from coordinate 19,768,189 downwards.
ATTCTAAGCTCTCAAACGGAAATTACAAACTCTACCGGGAGCAACGGATTCAGTCCAACCGCGCAGAAACCTTTACCTTCAGGCTACGGCGACGGGTTGCGGCGCCGCCTTCTGCGGCGGCTCCTTGGCGTCCGCGAAGTCCTCCTCGTTGTATACGACGGTGAGGAAGAGCGAGCACGAGGGGCACCGCGCGATCTCCTCCCCGAGCCTGAGGTCGGCGAGCGTGATCTGGAAGAGGTCCCCGCAGGGGCACGGGTACGTGTACGCGCCCAGCTCCTCGCTCCACTCCATGTCCTCGATCTCCACCTCGTCGTACGCCGACATCCTCACTCGCTCGCCGCCGACGACGACGATGGAGAAACCCTAGCTCGCTCCCGCAAAATTCCTCCGCCGATAGGTTCGCGCCGCCGCCACAAAACAGAAGGAGAAAAGTGAGGAACGCTTCTCCGCTGAGCCCCTCCTAATCTTATTATTCACGACGAGGCCTCTGAGGGTGCAGAGGGCAGACTCGTCAATACACTGGTCAAACCGGTGGCTGCGACCCGTGGTTTTCTTTATTTCCTGGGGCCGAAACCGTCTTTATATTAGGGGAAAAAAGATCTAGCCAGTTCTAGCCCGAGACGGAACCGTGGACGGGTAGTCGACCGTGCTATTTGCGGAGAGGCCCCCGGGCCGACAGCTATATTTACCACCGGCTCCCACACCCACCTCCCCCTCCCCCTCCCCCTCCCAGGACCTTCGCGACACCACCACGCACCCCACGCGACGCGCGAGGCTTCCACCGGTTTCCACGAGCTCCGACCACCTCGGCGGCGTGAGTATGGCGCGGGTGCTCTCCTCCCGGACGGCGGCGGTCCTGGCGCGGCGGCTCGGCGGGGGGCAGCCGGGCGGGGTCATGGCCCGCCGGGCCAACCACACGCGGCGGACGGGCCCAGCGGGGGCGATGTTGCTGGAGGTGGACGCGGCGGGGGCGTCGTCGACGTCGCCCGAGGGCGCGAGCGCGCTGAAGCGGCGGCTGGAGGAGGCCATCGACGGCGCCATGGCCCGGATGTCCGAGCCCGACTGGGCGCCCTTCCGGCCCGGGACCTCCTACTTCGCGCCGCCCCGGCCCGCGGGCGCCGCCATGGGCCTCCTCGAGCTCGTCACCCGCGGCGGGATCGGGGTGCTGCCGCCCCAGCTCTCCGACGACGAGGCACGCGCCATCGCCTCCTCCTCCCGCGGGTACCCCTGCTCCGCCTACTACGTCGATGGTGAGGAATCAAATCCCAGATCTCCCTCTCCATGAGTCCATTCCCCTCTCCCCAAGTAATAACAATAACTCTGAAATGCCTCGACAAAGACACATATTTGCACAGCGACACCCTCTACAATCCAGAACCACTCTGACCTACTAGCTTTACTCTGCAATCGAAGCTGATGTTGCTTCTTCCCTGTTCAGTAAATTTACTCACTGAACAAAAACAATGATCAATTCATCATCTACCCACACTGTGTTCTTGCACTTGCTTGTATTGCATCCTTCCTGAGAACCGTAGCTCACCTGCGGATTATTAACATGGTCACTTACACAGGCCACTTTCCGGATGAAGCGGAAGGATCGATAGAGGATGCAGAACCAGATGAAGAGGAGGGATCAATAGAGGATACAGATCCAGCTGAAGTGGACCAAACTGCAGGGGATTAGCTCACTGCACTGGGTGAAGTGAAGTGGGGGGAATCAAGAAAGACTTGTCTGTTTTATGTTTGCCTATTGTTTCCTGCTACTACTATTGTACATATGTAGAACCCATGAATTCATGGCCTGTTATGGGAAATAAGAACTTGCTGAATTCATGTCATGTTTTCTGATCATCTGTAACACATCAGTATCGAGATCAATGTTAGTTTTCTTGAATCACTGTCGCTTGTGGTAACTTGTTTCGTGAGCTCAATAGTTACAGTTACCCGTGGGTTTTCTAGATTATACGATGATAACATGCTTATGTATTTGCTGAGATGTGCTCACTGGTCAAAATTGTGGGAACATACTGGCATTCAAACGATCATATCATATCAGTTTCTGAATGTGAGTTATACAAATGCGCTGTCAAAGATGTGGAATTGAAAAAGTTACAAACTAAACAAGTTGCTTCTCAAAGTTGGAAGAGGGATATATATACAATCAAAACTAGAGGAAGAGGCTGCAATTCGGGCTAATGTGGATTGCCTTGCTTTGGCGGATTCGCCATCGTGACGAGACTGCTGAATGGATCGCCGAATGGGTTGGATAATCCGGCATTGGTGGCGTACTGAGCCTGCTGCTGCTGGTATGTTTGTGGTGGCATCATCACCATCTGCTGTTGTTGCTGTTGCACCTGGTAGTACTCCTCCTGCTGCATCTGGTAATAATGCTGCTGCTGCTGCTGCTGCTGTGCCATCATAGCTAACTGCACATTTGATGGCGGCGCGAAGCTGCTGGACACGGTGAATGGGTCGTTGGAATCAAATGGGTTCGACGCGACGCTGCCAGTGTAGGTCACACTGGCTATTTGTTGTTGCCTTGCTGTGTCTTCATATAGGCTGTCTAGCAACAGCTTGTCGAACCCTCCAGCCTGCTGAGAAAATACAGATGAATCAGTCACCTCTCGAGTTCTTCTACTTGCATTCAGATTCAGTTATAGGCTGCATTCGGCATTGCAGTGGATTTTCAAAAGCACTTGGTTTTTTCTATTTTGGAGATTGAAAGGATATTTTACAACGCAGAGCAAAATGTCACTAGAACTAGTGTAAGTGTCTGAAACTAACTAGATTCTGCTGTTCAGGTTCAGAATAGCACAACTCTACAGTCGCAGACATACTGTGACAGTCGTTTTTACTAGTACTACTCTATGAGATGTTATGAACAGGTTGAATCTAAAGATTGCAAGATATACATACCAATTGGTTGCCAGCTGGTTGACTTGTATGGATACTTGGTGCGGTGACCAGTGCCAATTCCCACCCAGATTTATCAATGGCGAACAAGTCTTGGGAAATTGAGGTATTGTTCCCACTCCCTACATTTCTCAAGAAATCACGATGCGGTCATGGTAAAAAAATCAGGATGCAGTATTAAGCACCAGATACGGCATTTAAAGATGGAAACATTCTCGGCACACGAAATAGCACTGGTGCAGATTAAACTTATTGGATCATGAGGTGTTGTCCTTGTCAAAAGAACTGTTACTTGTGTGGTTTTGCTTAATCAGTTAACTGGAATTATTTAGCAGATATTACTTCCAGTACATACCTGGTCCCACAATAGCAAGAGCAAGTGCGTTGCTTTGTTCAAGATCTGCAATCATGGGATGTAATTCTTCGTCCAAGTTCTGCAAGTAACATAGGAGTAAGCATGTAAGATTCAAGTAAACATGCAATATTTTTGGAATGAATATAGATCAGAATGGGTTAAAATTACTAATAGATCTCCAGTTGTGGGTAACGGATTGGGTTCATCTTCTTCTGAGAGCTCAGAAGTAGATGGTGGCTCCTCTTCAGGCTCCGCATCCGCACGCTCTTCTGTTTCTTCTTCCACCGCTTTCTCGGTTTCTTGCAGAACTTCGTATTCGTTATCACTAGGTAAACTCTGCTCCTCAGTATCCTGGTTTATCAACAGAAAGAATTAATAGAGTAATAGTAGATACTCAATCTCTTGACTTTATTTTTCTTTTCTGTTTTACTAACAGTAAACACACTCACCACACTCTTGCTCGTGCTGGCACGGGGTGCTTCTCTGATGTATTCTTCCATAGTTACAAGGAAAGAAGAAGGGGGCTGCATGTTGGTAGAACAACAACATATCGCTAAATACCTAAATCCTTGTAACCGGGAGATTCAGTGGAAAAACTAATTGACATCTATAAATAGAAGTGCAAAGAAAATAGTAATACTAATTGTGAAGACAACCGTAGGTCATTTTCAATTTTTTTTGTTTTAGTTAGGCTTGTGCTTCCTTTTTGTTTATGTTTTGCTAGCTTTGTAGTTCTTTGGCTGGTTTGGCTTTTATAACTTAACACGCCCTGTGGGTGTTCTTTCAATGAAAACAAGAAAATTGTCAGTTCAGACCTAATGACGGCCATGTTTACATAAATACACTACTTAAGGTACTAATCAGTATCATGTACTTTATCCTTAATCAGCCTATTGAATTAAAGATCGTGAAGTAGTGTTTGATTTAGGTATGGATGAATCAGTGGGTGAGCATACCTGCCTCAAAGTAGGAAACTGGAAAGTCCTAGCCAGCTCAAGACGTTTGCAGTAGTCATAGAAGGCAGAAAGCCTTTCTGCCTGTAACATAGGCAAAATTACATTATGGAGTCCCAAGAACCGGTTGGTTGACCCGCTATACAGAAGAAAGAAAATATGACTTTCTGTACCTGCTGGCCAGATCTCTTATAAATTTCAAGTGCCTTGATAGCATCGACTTTTGCCATCTCAAAATACTGTTGAGACGAGAGGAATAAGAAACTGAACTTATGTTTATGGATTGTTAATTATGGACATATGCATAACACATAGAGATGATATCCATAAGAGTTGTTACCATATCAACAAGATTAATGATGCCATCATTGATCGAACAGTATATTTTGAAGCTCTCCTTCAAAACCTGAGGTCCATAAGGTCACTAAGAAATACACACTATCGTGTGAACTAAAAGGAACAAATATTTTAACAGAACAAATCACAACAAGTTTTTGACTTACGAGGGCTAGTGCATATTGTACGAGGTAATTTGTGCAGGCCGTACCTTCGGGCTGTGATAATGAAGAAGATGAACAAGAAGAAAAGAAATAATAGCACAGAAGTGTATGTTTACTAGAATCAAACCTGGCAGGAAATAAGTCTAAGTAATAGTTTCTGCAACGCAGGCAAATGATCTAAAAGATCTGCGCATGGAAGGGTTCTCGTCCTACTGTGTGCCTGGCATAAATTAGCCGACATTGCGAAATCAGTAAACCACAGTGCTGTAATCGTACCAAGACTGCGCACCAGATCAGTATGCAGCTTAGAAAGCTGATAATACCTTTCCAGAAGCCTTGGGTAATTTCAGCAGACGATCGGCTTCGACATCGTATTTTAGAACCCTAAAGCACTCGACACGTTCATCTAGGTATTGCGCATACAGGCGGACCCAAGCAGAGCAATCCCAAGCTGACAAAAGGAGGTAGGAGAGCATCGCTTCAGACATCAAAATAGAACAGTGGGAGCTTCCTTGGATGCTGCAGTTCAGAACAATGCGCGACGAACAAACCTAATGGGCTCGAGTCATCCTTGAAATGTGGAATCTGCAAAATATTTCCTCTATACGAGTAGCTCAAGAAGTCGTCTTTGAATGTCACATCACCTTCTCTCAGTAATCTATGTATCACTATCAATGTTTTCAATGCAACCTACAGCAGACAAATTGGTTAATATTCACCCTTGGATGCACCAAATGAATACTTCTCACTGGCTATCCATTCATCTCACAAGAAAAAAAAAAGAGAGGGGGCATTTAGGGGTATATATATGATTTGAATCAAGGATCGTCATCAAGATAAACAGTTTAAAAAAAAACAAATGTTTGACATGAACAAGTAAAGCACAAGACCCACTATCCAGTTCTTGGTCTTGGACAATCTCCTGGCCAATGAGCATATGGAGTAGGCGACATCCGCTCGCGGGCGATTCACCGTGGTCGCGAAGAGTATCCCTGCATCCAGCAAGAAGATAAACCTAGGAATGTTTTGTTCACACAGGATTGGGCATGGATGATACACATCCCAACAGATAAATTAGAGTCCGAGGAAGAGTGAAATCACTCACTCCTGAGGTGCCGCTCCTTGGGCGGGCACTCCACGTGGTTCGTCGCCTTCACGATGGCGATATCCAAATCCTGCAAGATTACAAAGGGGGCATCCGTCGGGAGATTTCAGTCGATTCCCGGGGTGCCGCGTGAAAAAAAAAGGAAATTTCAGTCGATGCGTCAATCTGCAGGGTAATCGATGGAGCAGACAAAATCCGAAATGCGCATCGCGTGCGGCGACCGGCGGCGTGAACAGAAAATGCAGGGCGATTTGTTGACCGGAGAGGAGCTGACCTTGTACTCGCTGTTGAAGTTGGCGAGGCCAACCTTGGTGGAGTCCTTGAGGGCGCCGTACGCCTTGCGCCAGGTGCCGGACCCCATCCCCGCCGTCGCCGGCCCACGCCCTCGGCCCCGCCCCGCCGTCGCCGGCCCCGCCCCGCCGCGCCGCGTCCGCAACCGCGGTCCAGCCGTGCACGCACGCACGCACCGACGATGGCGGTTAGCCCGGTGCGCCAATTTTAGCAGGGGTGAGGAATGGGAGGGAGAGGAGGGGAGGCGCCCATTGGCCAAAAGAGGCGTGCGTAGTAGCGAGCCGGATACTTCGGGTGTGTGTGTGCGCGCGCCCGCGCGCTGGTGGTGCTCTGCTCGGGGGAGGCATTGGGCTGGAGGTGTGGGCGGGCTTGTAGGGGATGGATGCGTGGGGGCGGCGGGTGCGCCGCCCATTCGCTCGCCGTCGCCAGAGAGGTTGACGGCCGCCGCGTCGCTCGCCGGAGAGGTTGACGCCTCCCAGTTCAGTGTGCAGCACGGCTGGTTTGGTCGAGTACTCGTCTGTTGCCACGGCTCCTCTGTTCTTTTCTTTTTAGGGAAACCATGGCTCCTCTGCTTCGAAGCTTGTCTGGCTCCTCTATTGAATTCAGTTTGGTCACACAACTCCAGTTTAGGAGTGCGCTAGTTTTGCATTGTCTGTTTGGATCATTTTGATTTTGAATTATTTGATTTAGAATCAAAGAGAGTTTTGAGTTTTAATCAATGTTCTTGACAAACTCTCGATTTTTCTCGAGAATCTTCGAGTGTTAGTCGAGGATTGCACATCAGAATTAAAAGTCATGGGGGATATATAATGATGAATCTACTTAGTGCACAAACAGAATAAAAGTAGGGCTACTTAGGTTTTCACACGTTCAGGACATGATCAATCTACTTAATGCACAAACAGAATAAAAGTAGGGCTACTTAGGTTTTCACACGTTCAAGACATGATCAGTCAGGTTAGTGCACAAACAGAACAAAAAGTGGTGTCATCTCTGTTTGGCCACTAACTCAATCTTGTGCAACTTCATGTGGTCAAGTTTGAGATTGAACAAATGGTGGTGCTTGGGATGCGTCAACATCAACATCAGCAGCTTGTTCTTCTACATGTCCGGTCTGTCCTTCTCACCACAGTAGCCATTGTGTCCTTCCTCTGCCTCTAGCAGGTATGTTAGTCAAAGGTTGCTCTATAGGGCCAGCCTCTTCTACTCTTGCTCTTCTTCCAGTAACCTTGTTCCCCTTGTGCCACGATTCCTTGCCCTGGTGCCACTTGATCCAGCTCCCGCTCCTCTTCCTCTTGCAGCTACTGTGTCAACAGACATTCCCCGTCCCCTTCCTCTTCCTTTTGATCTACCTCTTCCTCCTCTCAGAATTGCCCTGCCATTAGAAGTGACAGTAGTAACTCTAGCTCTGCTGCCAGGGATGTTATCTCTATATGATGCCACAAAATATGACTCCTCGGGAAAAGGATCATCATCAGTAAAAACGATATTTGGACTCTGCAAATGTATGTTGTCACTATGAGAATCTATCTTTATTTGGGACATATAAGAAGGTAACAAACAAGTAGATAATTTGTACCTCATGGTTCAATGAATTAACCATGGAATCATCTAGGTTTGATGGATCAAGTTCCACTTGGTCAACATGCTACATAACAATCAAGAGATACAATTGGTAAACATGCTACATAACAATCAGGAAACTAACTAAGTTGTGTGCTAAAAAATAAATGATTAGTATGTGATAATGTACCTCCAGCATGTCAAGGATATCTGCATCACCATATTCATCAATATGAGTTGGACGTCTGGTACTATTAGGAATGTTGACCTGCTCATAAATTGTCCTTCTCTTCTTCCTTTTAGGTCTAGGTTTCGGCATAGCTTCATCAGTTGCCTCATTGTGCTCAATATCATTATGTCCTGCTTCATTTTCTGCAGCTTGGGCCCTTGCTTGCTCAGCTGCTTCAACATCTCTTATTACCCGCAATCTAGGACATCCACTCCTATTGTGGACAAAATCTCTACAGTATCCACAGTGGATAACTACACCAGCCCTACTCAGCCTTGTTCCTCCTTCTATTTCTTCTGGATTTGTTCTCCTGCTTTTCTTTGGTCTACCAACTTTCTTATCATACATAGGTGGCTGCACCTCTGGTCCATTTGTCTTAGCCCATTCTGATTGGTCCCTCAATGGCCTAATGCTTGTACCATAAGCTTGCATGTAAGTATGAATGTTGTAGCACTTGCAAACCATTTGCTCAGGTTTCACCTCTTCATGTCTGAGGCAAGCACAAACATGTGTGCATGGGATGCCAGTTAGCTGCCACCTTCTACAAGAACAACTCCTCAAGTTCGGCTCAACTATATATGAGATTTCATTTCTAACTACCCGGAAGACCCCTTTCCCATTAGGCTTTGCTTCGTAATCAGCAGACCAATCAACAATTTTATTCAGTTTGCTCTTTATTTTGGGACAGTTTGCCCAGTCCAATCTTGCAATGCCTCCTTAGGTTTGTTGTAAAACCTAATCATTAGTTGACCAAACATATCTTCTAGCATGCTCAACACTAGATATTCTCTAGCTTCTAGGATCATCCTGCAAGCAATGAAGAATTGATCAGTACAAGGTCAAGTGGCCAAGTATCATCCTAGAGATGCAGCCACCAAAGCTAGTGGTCATTACCTATTGAAAACCTCATAAGAATTATTTAGTAGAAGGTCACACTTAGGAAAACCTGAGAAGAAATCTCTAGCCCAAGTGTTTGGTGTCATTTCCTCTAGCCAAGCATGTGCCTCAGGGCATTCTATCTTGAAGGCTTCCATATTATTCTCCCATCTTGCCACATTGCTTGCCCTTGCACAAGCCCACAAGTGTTTTGACACGTCGGAAACGTATCTATATTTTTTTATGTTTCATGCTTGTTTAGTATCTACTTTGCTTTGCTTTGTCCATACTTTGAGGTGCTTTTTATATGTTTTCTGGTACTAACCTATTAGCAAGTTGCCACAGTGCCAATTGCCTATTTTCTTCTGTTTTTGGTTCCAGAAAGGCAGAAAATCAATATTCTCATAATTGGACGGGACAAAAGCCAAAGTCAATATTTTACCGTGGGGAACATGAAGCCGGAATACGAGACGGAGGAGACTCACCAGGGGGCCACACCCCCTGGCCGCGCGGGTGGGTCCACCCCGCTCCTGGGGGTGCAGCCGCCCTAGTGTCCCCCAGCCTTGCCTCTTCGCCTATAAGAATCCCCCGATGCCTAAACCCTAAGTACCTGATCAATATTCCACGAAACCGTCTGTAGCCGCTGCCACCATCGTCCCTAGATCGAGGGGATATGAAGCTCTTCCGGGCACCCTGTCGGAGGGGAGATCATCGCGGAGGCCTTCTTCTTCATCATGCCAGCCTCCGGTATGAAGAATGAGTAGTTCCACCTTGGACTACGGGTCCATGTAGTAGCTAGATGGTTGTTTCTCCTCCTTTGTGCTTTCATGTCTAGATCTTGTGAGCTCCATTCATGATCAAGATCTCATCTATTTGTAATCATGCATGTTGTGTTTGCGGGGATCCGATGGATATTGACATTACTATGTCAGATTGATTAATGGTTTTGTCTTATTGATTCTATCATGTCTGTTTTGTTTGTGATCTTGCATGCTCTTCGTTGTTAGTAGCTATCTTGGCCAAGTAGTTGCTAGTGACTCTAAGAGGGGGTATTTATGCTCGATAGTAGGTTCATGCCTCTACTTAATCAAGGGAAGTGACAAAAATCTCTACGGTTGTAGATATGTTGTTGCCACTAGGGAGAAAACAACGGTCTCTTGTTCATGGAACAAGTGGATTGTTTACCTTACACACTTTGCTTAAGCATTGTCTGCTTGCAACTTAATACTGGAGGGGGTTCGGATGATAACCCAAAGATGGACTTCTAGTCATAGATGCAGTTGGATGGCGGTCTATGTATATTGTTGTATTGCCCAATTGAATCTCATAGGATATTTATGTATAGTATTGCATTATTATGACTTGCTCAGTCCTATCAATTACCCTGCTGTAATTTATTTACCCAGCATGCCATGTTTGTCTATCTAAGGAGAACACCTCTAGTGAATGATACGTCGGAAACGTATCTATAATTTTTTATGTTCCATGCTTGTTTAGTATCTACTTTGCTTTGCTTTGTCTACACTTTGAGGTGTTTTTACATATTTTCTGGAACTAACCTATTAACAAGTTTCTGCAGCGATTACTGTTTTCTTCGCTTTTGGTTCGGTAGGCGAAAATCAATATTCTCGAATTGGATGGGACAAAAGCCAAAGTCAATATTTTACCGTGGGCGACACGAAGTCCAGAGGAGAGCGGAGGCGGCCAGGCCAAACCCCTAGGCGCGGCCAGGGTGGCCCAGCAAGGCGGTATGGCCCCAGTCGCCTCCCAGCCTATAAGAAGCCCCCGATACAGAAACCCTAGGCACCCGATCAAAACTCCATGAAACCGTCTGTAGCCGTCGCCACCATCGTCCCTAGATCGGGGGGAGGGATCTGAAGTTCTTCCCGGCACCTTGCCGAAGGGGAGATCATCCCGGAGGCCTTCTTGTCCGATATGATGCGTGAATAGTTCCACCTTGGACTATGGGTCCATGTAGTAGCTAGATGGTTGTATCTCCTCCTTGTGCTTTCATGTATAGATCTTGTGAGCTCCGTTCATGATCAAGATCTAATCTATTTGTAATCATGCATGTTGTGTTTGCGGGGATCCGATGGATATTGAGATAACTATGTCAGATTGATTAATGGTTTTTTCTATATGATTCTATCATGTATGTGTTGTTTGTGATCTTGCATGCTCTCCGTTGTTAGTAGCTATCTTGGCCAAGTAGTTGCTAGTGACTCCAAGAGGGGGTATTTATGCTCGATAGTGGGTGCATGCCTCTAGTTTCCAAGGAAAGTGACAGAAATATCTTCGGTTGTAGATGTGATGTTGCCACTAGGGAGAAAACAACGGTCTCTTGTTCATGGAACAAGTGGATTGTTTACCTTACACACTTTGCTTAAAGCAGTTGTCTGTTGCTTGCCACTTAATACTGGAGGGGGTTCGGATGATAACCCAAAGATGGACTTCTAGTCATAGATACAGTTGGATGGCGGTCTATATATCTTGTTGTATTGCCCAATCAAATCTCATAGGATCTTTTGTATGGTATTGCATTGATTGCCTTGCTCAGTTCTTGTCAATTGCCCTGCTGTAATTTGTTTACCCTTCATGCCATGTTGTTTATCTAAGGAGAGCACCTATAGTGAACTATGGACCCCGGTCCAATCTTTAGCATTGATACATCTTCCAATGTTACTTGTTTACTTGTTGCAAACCACCATTACCTTCCACACCATACGTTTAATCCTTTGTTACAGCAACCGTGAGATTGATAACCTCACTGTTAGTTGGGGAAAAGTCTTGAGTTTGTGTTGTGCAGGTCTCCGCGTTTCTTGCAACACTTGTGTGACGTTTCCTTCCTCCTACTGGTTCGATAACCTCGATTTCTTACTGAGGGAAGACTTGTTGTTGTGCTGCTTCACACCTTGATCTTGGGATTCCCAACAGGCTCCACATCAACTGAGCCATCAACAAGTTTTACAAGCGCCGGGGAGGCCAAGGACGTCTTCACAAGGGGATTCCTCCACTTCCTTTCTCTTTACTTTGTTTTTAGTTTGCTTAGTTTCTTTTTCTTGGTTTTGTTTGCCTCTTTTCAAAAACTCCAAAAAAAATAGTTTAGTTTGGTTTGCTTTCTTTATTCAAAAATATAAGAAAAATTAGTTCATGCTCTAGCTGCTACTGTTTTTGGCTTGCCCACCTTTGCCAAAATGAACTCCGCTGAGAACACCACGTTGTGTTATTTCACTAGCACCAACAACAATGATTTCCTTAGCACTCATATTGCTCCACCTGCTCCTGATGCTACCTTTTATGAAATTAAACGTGCTTTGTTGAATATTTTGATGAGAGAGCAATTTTCTGGTGCTAGTTCTGATGATGCTGCTGCCCATCTCAATAAATTTGTTGAACTTTGTGAGATGCAGAAGTATAAGGATGTAGATGGAGATATTATTAAGCTCAAGATTTTTCCTTTCTCCTTGATAGGAAAAGCTAAAGAATGGTTGCTATCTTTGCCTAGAAATAGTATTAATTCTTGGACTAAGTGCAAAGATGTTTTTATTGGAAAGTACTACCCCCTTCTAAGATTATATGTATGAGAAGTGACATTATGAAATTTAAACAACTTGATAATGAACATGTTGCTCAAGCTTGGGAAAGAATGAAATCTTTGGTTGAGAATTGTCGCACTCATGGACTCACTTCTTGGATGATTATCCAGACTTTTTATGTAGGTTTGAACTTCTCCTCAAGAAACCTGTTGGATTCAGCTGCTGGAGATACCTTTATGGGCCTCACTTTGGGTGCTGCTACAAAACTCATTGATAATATGATGGTTAACTACTCTGAATGGCACACTGAGAGAGCTCCATATGGTAATAAGGTAAACTCTGTTGAAGAAACCTCCTCTTTAAGTGATAAGATTGATGTTATTATGGCTATGCTTGTTAATGGGAAAGCTCCTTTAGATCCTAATCATGTCCCCTTAGCCTCTTTGGTTGCTCAAGAAGAGCAAGTTGATATGAACTTCATTATAAACAAAATATTTGGCAACAATACTTATGGTAATTATAGGCCTTATCCTCCTAGTGGAAGTGTTTATCATGGTAGATCTGGGATGCCTAGTGAAGCAAGGATTCTGGAAGTAGAGAGATCCACTAAGAATTTTATGCAGATGCAATATGAGCAAAATAAGATTTTCACTAAAACTATGGAGGAACAATCTATTATCTTGAAAAACATTAGTCATCAGCTTGAGAATCTGAATAGAGAAATTCCCAGTTTACAGTCAAAAAAATTTAGTGCTGAGAAGAACATATCCTCTTTGTCTGAAGCTCAGTCCTCCTTGATTAATAAAATGGCTGCTAAACCTGAAACCATGGAAAGTACCTTTGCTGCTACGCATGCCATACAAGTCACTATTGATGAAAATATTATACTTTTAGCCCAACTTCATGCTAAGTGGGAAAGGGAAGCTGAAATTGATAGAAACAACAGTGTTTGCACCATCACCACTAAACCACAAGTAGTCCCTGTTCCTTCTCCTACTATGCCTAATATTATTGAAAGTTGATAAAAATAAATAAAAATAACTTTCATTACATATTAATATTGTAGTATTTAATAAAAATATTAAACAAATATTTAATGTCAATTTTTGGTAATTAATGATAATTCTTAAAGTAATTATTAATTAAATAAAAGGCAGATAAATTAAAATAAAATAAAAAGAATACAATATTCAATAAATATTTAAAAAATTATAAATTCTTTCTCATTAAAAGAATTTTTATAATTTAAATCAATAGGGAAGAATACATATAAAGCTAAATGATGCATTACATTACTTTGCATAATCATTTTTCTTCTTTAAATATTGTCCTTACTGGGCAATAATGATGTTTTTGTAGACATAGAAGCTCAAGGTCCAGTGCAAGCATCAGACTTCACTACCTTGCCATCACAAGGCAAGTTCATCACTTGCTCATATCCTTTGAAGAGTCTTTATCAAAGTATTTGCAAATTGTGTGTTATCATATATACTCCAAAGAAAGAAAATATTATTTCACAATTAAAGAAATCATAGATATCATCTTAAATGATGATATATTGGAGCAATAGAACTTAGGGTTCTATTTACAACAATGATGATCAATTAGGGACTTAATAACCCCTAACATTAGTGATTCTAGCGCCGTATATTACGCGTTAGCCATGAGATTTGGAATGGGACAGAGAAGTCAGTTGTATCTTCTTCCTCTCGCATGAAGCCGGATGTGCAGGTCGTGGCTGTTATCCTCGTAGCGTGCATATTAATTGGTAATTCGTAGAGGATATGCAGCATATGGATGGGAACCCTCAACGTCCCACGATAGTTCTGGCATCTAACGGTTTGTACAAACCATTGCCGTAATTCATTATGTGGGCATGGTGTACACCAAGGAGGCATGCGAGGTCGCGAAGGGGGCATTGATTTGGCTTGGACCAACTACTGGGCCCCACATCATGGAATTGTGGACGGGAAAGTATGCCCGGTTGTGCAACAAGGAGTTGATCTCTCATGGGTAAAGTAACGCACCTCTGCAGAGTGTAAGAATTGTAACTTGTTACTCCTGTCGGAAGGAGCTACGCGGTGAAAGGAACTCCATGAAAGTTCTGGTCAACCTGTGAAGGCTGATGGTCATAGATTTTTATAATAAAATCAATCTTTGAAGAAAGATTTACAAAAAACTGCATAGTGCCAAGGACTTATAGTCCGAGGTGGTAGTTAGCGCATCAAACTTCCCACCTTGTATATAATGAACTTGTTGGTAACGCTGTTACTCATCCTTTCCTTTGATCCATTGCTTAGACTCTGAGGATCCCGAAGATGTGCCAATGTATGCAGCCGAGCTAACTAAGTATCCTAGCTAGTAGTAACCAACAGAGCCGAGCAGCATGAACTCTATAGAATAAGCTGCTGAGCTCAACTCCTAGTTGGAGTTGCTACTTTTAAATTCCGCTGAAACACTTTATATTTTGGTTTGTAAGTTGAAACCTTTTGAAGTCTTGAACTTCTGGTATCGTAATAATAATAATGTGTGAATGTTTGTAATATGGACCCGCAATGTTTCTGTTTTACCACTCTGAGGGATGTGATATTTATGAAACGGTGTTCTGTGGGTGTCATGTCAACGACTATAGTGTACTACACATGCAGTGGTATGCTGGGTCACCGCATCTTCCCAGAGCCCGGCCAGCGCTCGCCCGTAGCTCCCTCGCGCTGACCTGCCTCACCTCGGTCCCGTGCCCTGCTGTCGGCCCGCATCTGCAACTGTCGTCAGCGCGTGTCACTGCCTCTCTACTCCGTTCCTCACAGCCGCCTTGATGTCTGGCGCCGTATTTCCGTCGTTGTTGTCTCTCCTCCTCCTGCCGTGGACACCACCCGGGTCTCCGCTGGCTGTGTTTCTCACCAGCTATTTTTTCCTTTCCGCAGCACAAGCACGACGCCCTCCCCACAAGTTATTCGAGCCAGTCACCATATGGTACATGCCCTATTTGTTTGTTCTGCCTTCGGTGTCTTTTCCCTGTGTCCGTCTTGTTGATGGTTTGTCGTAATGGAGATGGCCCATGGCTCCACAAGATCTGCCCTATGATTTGAAGTGGATGTGAGTGAGATGAAAATGTACTTGTACACCTATTCGGTTCCAAGTGATGTGATTGATGAACACTTATGAACATTCGTACTTGTTGATGTATTATATGTGAAGTGGAACATTTGTACTGCTGTGTGCAGCTTTTCTGTGTATTTCTGCCATTTTTTGTGTATTTCCTATAATATACCTTGTATTTGTACCAGATTCTATAATTTTTGAATTTTTTTTAAAAAAGGGATTTTGTGGCGCATATGGCCATATGCGACACATAATTTTGAGAATTTTATGACGCATATGCATATGTGCCACATAATTCAAATTTTAGTGGCGAGAATTTAGTGGCGACCACCAGATGCGCCACAGAATTCAAATTTGGTGCACCACTGGTAACGTTTTTCCTAGTAGTGGTTGAATGCATTATTTTGTGAGCGTGGACTTTCTCCTGGATGAAAATCTATGATCTATGATCAGGGCGATGATGGCGCTTGTGCATTGTTCCTTCTTGGAGGTATCACTTTTGGAGAAACTGGACTTCTGGTGTTTTCTTGGTGCGTGGTGTTTAGGTTTGCTGCTACAAGCCGTAGCGGAACTTTTCTTTTTTGTAATTCTTTTTTTGGATGTATACATCTATAAGTCCGCTAGGAAATGTATTTTTTTTGCAGAGGCTAGGTATAATTGGTATCTTCACAATAATTAATATATGCTTCTTATTAAAAAAGATGAGTACTCCTTTGTTGCCACATCTCCTCTACTTCAAAGTTTCCTCGGTGTTGTGTTGCACTTATGCACATACAAACATGTATATGACAGATAGACTCCAATCACCAATATCTGTACTTTTAGATTTTGTACTGAATTATTTTAAAAAAAATCAATCAACTTCAGAAAAGGTAGCAACATATACGACATTATCTTGTTATATTATAAAACTAAATTTAAATATAGATCTAGTGGTACTAATTTGGTGTTTTAGTGCTACTACCTCTTTCTAGTAAGTTAGTCATAGTGTACTCCCTCGCTCTCAAAATACATGTTGGGGATTTGTCAAAATTTGGATCTATCTATATATTGAATGGTGTGTAGATTTATCCCAATTTTGACAAATCTGCGACATCATTTTTGAGACGGAGGGAGTACAATATTTAACTAAGAATAAAATATAAAGTACACTTTATACGCAGACTCAAAAGAATACTGATACGCCCAATTTGCATCATCATTCTATATTATAATTTACATCTATTCATTGATATTTGTCTTATTATGAGGTATTACTTATGGCTTTTTATCTGTTTATGCATGTTGGATGATTCTTAAAGGATGGACTGCCGGAGTCTGGATTCTGATGGAAAATAAGGCGTTTCGGTGCAATTTCACGAAGATCAGAAAAATATAGAAACATATTATTTTACCAGAAGATGGAGGGAGCCAGAAGGAGGAGAGAAGGGGGCCACTGGGGGCCCACAACTCCCTAGGCGCGGGCCCACCTGAGGCCGCGCCTAGGGCAGGTGTGGCCCACCTGCCCAGCCTCCGACTCTCCCCCTTCGCCTATAAATTCCCCTCGGAACCCTAATACACGGGGAGCGACCACAGATAGATTTCCGCCGCCTCTGGGGGCGGAAAACATCGAGAGAGAAAGATCTCTCCGGCAGATAGATTTCTACCGGGAGAATTCCTTCCCAGAGAGGGGAGACCGTCGCCATCAACACCATCATCAAGCTAGGCTTCATCGGGATCAGCATCATCATCATCCATACCATCATCTCCACCAGCACCATCATCACCACTCCGTCTCGCTGTAACAATTGTGTTGGATATTGCTTTAGTTCGTAGGGGAAACTTTCCTGGTGTTAATTACTATTGTAGTTGATGCTTGTGAGTGGAACCATTGGATTATTGTTTATGTTTAGATTGTTATCCATTACCATATCATATTTGATCTTGATCCATATGATGTCTTGTGAGTAGTTCGTTGTGTTCTTGAGGACATGGGAGAAGTCATGTTGTTAGTAGTGAATCTGTGATGAGTTATTATTTAATGGTTTAGTATTTAAGTTGTGGTGCTATTCTTCTAGTGGTGTCATGTGAACGTCGACTACATGACACTTCACCATTTATGGGCCTAGGGGTATGCATTGTGTATTTGGCTACTAATCGCGGGGTTGCCGGAGTGACAGAAACCTGAACCCCCGTTAGGACACCTTTGCACAAGGGAGTATAGGATCTCAGAGTTTAAGGCTGTGGTTAGATTTATATCTTAATTACTTTCTTGTAGTTATGGATGTTTGCATGGGGTTTAATCACAAGTATGTATTAGACCTAGGAAGGGCGGTATGTTAGCACAGGTTCACCCACACAACACTTACAAACACCAAAGAAGAGTACTCAGCTATTTGCAGAAAGCACTTGATGAATTCCATGTGTCCTCGAGAACGTTTGGTCCTTATAAGTATTTCCACCGGCTTGTCCTTTGCTAAGAAATGATTGGGCCACTTGCTTCGTTTGGTCGTTACTTCTGTTACTTGCTCTTTGTTTTGTTGCCTTGTCAGAAAACCACTAAAAATCCGTTTGCTAAGTGTTCACAGGGATTTCCTGCTCCATACCACTATTCAACACCTTCTGCTCCTCATTGGGATCGACACTCCTATTTATCGAAAATACTATGATACACCCCCTATACTTGTGGGTCATCAAATACACAATTTCTAAAATACATGTTTTATTGAATTATATTTCGATAAACCTCATCGTAACATGTTATTTCCCGCTTTATAAATAAAAATCCATAGGATCGAACAATATTAAGTGATGAGCAATGCCTCTTACAAAGCAAAGCAAGTGTAAAACAACAAAAACAGGAGTAGCTACACCCCACAAGAAGCAACCGCGGCTACTTTCTGGAGGTGATATAAAACCAGAAGACATTGTTGCACCGCACCAACCAAGTTGTCACCTCAAAGGACCGCATGTCCTCTCAATCTGGTCTGTGGAGAGCCATCTTGCCACCGAACAATGAGGACTAGGAGCAGAGTTCCCGGGGTTGTGGGCATTTCGGTAGTGGAGGCTCCCAGAGCGTGTCTTGGGGGCTTGGTTTGCCGACGGCGTGTTGACCATGCCACCTCGGTGCGGTGTGGTTGTGATTTTGGTCAAAATCCCAGCGCTCTAGCACCATCAACGACAACGCTATGGGTATCATGTCCTTGGGGCGCAGTTGTGGTCATGTCCCCCGGCTTCGAATGAAAATCCTTGACCATTTTAGTCCCGGCGATGGTTGTGCCCAGCGTCGTCACCCTCTTGGGGGCATATTATAAGACTAATACACGAATGAGCAAGTAGTATCATCATAGTTTCCAATGAATGGGAGTGGTTAGCATGATCTCACAACACACAAGGTTCAAAGAATATATCAAATGAATAGCAACGAGTTTCACAAGCACAATAAGATGCAAATCAAATAAGCCAATCATGCATAGAGAAAATCTTCTTGCAGACACCAAAGGATCAAAAATAAATAAAAAGTGGACACAAAATAAATACAATATCAACTAGAGATTTATCATCTCTTATGCGTACAAGTTTCTAAGTAGATAACATCACATAGATATATGCCTACAAAGATACATGCACACATAAAATAGATACTCAAGAAAGCACATGATATGAAAAAAGGAAGTCATAAACTATACCAATAAGATTTTTGCTTGAAAGAATGGCCAAATACTCAATTTCATCTTATTAGACATTAATGAACTTCAAACACCAATAGACCAAATACATCACAACTATAAACAAGGGGGAAAATAGTTGTAATGCATTGAGAAAGGCAACATGTACACAAGGATTAGTTTTGCAAAATATCATCAATATTTCACATGAGATGACTGTGAGGAAAAAATAAGCAAATGCATTTGCTAGATTGATAAATTTGGGAGATGAATCATAAACATGATTTTATATACTTCCCATGATATGCACTCATCTCAATTTACTCACATATGCAATTACAACGCTTGTGCTTTGTTTCGTTCTTATAGGCGTTGCTTTTGGAGAACATCCTTTGTAGTTCGGGTGCTATCTTTGGTGGTGGTTAGAGTGATGCTGCTGCGAAGTGATTGTTCATCGTGGCGGAGTCTTTTTACTCCCTTTTTTGGTGAGGCTGGATGTAATTGGTATCCGCATGATATTAATACATCTCCTTTATAAAAAAACTAAAAGATGATATGCCATCAAATCCTAGAGAGCAGATAATTTCACAGAACAATTTGCATATCTTAGAAATTATTTTCTTTCTCAAAGAAAGGACATGAGAAAACTCAGATTGATTTCCACCTACAGTTCACGTATAGCTTATGCCCTGACCGAGTAACACATTTCAATCTCTTATAGAAAGACATGGTTAAAAGAGGACATGCCATCAAAAATCCAATTGATCATTTTTTCGAGAATGGCCCAGACTAGTTGTAAGCGTTCCAAGATAATCAACTCAATATAAAAAAGGGCAGTCAACTCAATACCATGCTGGACAATCATGGAACGGAAGTTACAATAGTTTAGAAGAGAATTTTGGTTTGTTTGTGCCGACATGTACAACACACGTGCTGACAGAATAACATGTCTCAACAACAAGAATTTTCCCATCCTTACCCTCGTGCACATGAGTGCAACAAGAGTAAATATACCATGCACATACATACTACATTGAACATGCTATCTATTGTTAGATATTCTAAGCTTCATAACACCTGCTTAATAATATGACATGCAATTAACTGCTATTGTAGAACGCCGTTCTTTCACCATTCTGGATATCAACGCACACAGTGTCGTCTATATGATCCAAGGACATGCTCGAGTTCATGTTCTCGATAACTATGATCATGTGTGGAAAACTACTAAACATACCACAACACTATATTGTTCTCAAGAAGGCAGAGTGTGAAGGATGCCAATACGCCTCATTAAAGACCAATTCAAACTCTATGTTTAGCCACTCCGTAGGAAAGAGCTATATCCTACGTGTCTTACATTTCCAGGCAGCAAACCTCGAAAACAACCGAGAGAAGAATTCAGTGTATTCACTCCTAAATCTTTGCAATTCAAAAGAGTTGTAGGATGAGCCATCTTTGACTAACAAGGCATCCAAGTAAGTTAGTGGGTGTGATGCGGACCAACATATAGTAAAATAAAGACATTGAAAGTGTGTAAGTTGGTAGTATATAACCGTTTATCTGAATAAAAGAATATTAATTTTATATCCTTTGTTCGTGTCTTGTGCTTTATTTAACTTTATCTTCTCCGACTATTTTCCTTTTCTATCTCCGTTGTTTTGTAGCTCATGCTCACATGCATCGATGAGACATGTGGGTCAATTGTTTTTTAGTACTCTTTTTTGTGGTTCTTGTATTTTTCGGGTCCTACCTATAGCTCCAATTTTGCTAATTCTCGGTTGCTAGAATTATCCAGAAATTCTAGCCACCTAAAAATATTCACCACCTATATACGGTTAAAAAAACACATACCACATAGGTATGTCAAAGTTTTGCAGCTATAGAAAAAAAGCAATCCTGTCACGATAATGCCCTTGTAAGAGCAAGTACAATAAGATGACATCAGCTGACTATAAGAGATAAAATACTATATTTTGGCTGAGTTGGAGGAGAGAGAAGAGGAGAGAGAAGAAGAGCTGGCTGTAAGTTAAGAGCCAGCTACAACACGTGCTCTTAGGCACTTTGTGGGAGTGACATGTGGGCCATGTATTAGTAAAGTAGTACATATTTGTAGTTATCTATTGTACTTGTTGGCTATAGTGATGGCTATAGATGACATGGCAGTAACTTATAGCCAACAATAGGCTATACTATTAAACTTGCTCTAAATATTTCCCCAGTAGTCCCGATTGCCGACGTAAAAGGTGTCTCATCAATAGGACAATGAAACTTCTCTCATTGGCTGGCCAGGAGTAGGGCATATTTAACCCGGGTACTGTACTTCAGTTCGATCCTATTACTGATCCTAAAACACAACTTGTTTTTAACCCACCCGCAAAAAAAAAACTTGTTTTTAACCCGGGTACCCCAGTGACGATGTACAAAGGCCCTTCTAGATCAGGAGATGTGCTAAAACACAACTTGTTTTTGCTTGCTGGTTATTACTTCAGGATCTGATGTGTGCTCTATGAGGATTGTTCCTTTGCTCAAGACTGTTGGCAAGATATTGCACAACATGAGAGATACTTGAACACACAGAAACGACGATGCAGGTAGTAGATCAGTGAGACAGTAACTTCACAATCAGATTTTACCTAATCAGATCAGATGTGCACGAGGGCTAACCAATCAACATTAAATCCCCTCTACGAGCTAGTTCCACACTCCTTTCTACTCACTCTGTATCAAAATATAATATGTTTTAACTTTATGAAGCAAATGTATCTAGACTATTTTTAGTACGTAGATTCACTCAGATTTGGAATGAATCTATACACTAAAATAAGCCTAAACGGAGGGAGTACATTATTACTGCTGCCAATGGATTTCAGTTAACGATACGTGCAATCACGCTGATACCTCAGTTCTAATTTCAAACGGGACAAAAAAAATGTTTTTTTCCCCGGCTTGTACTTAATCTCAGCTGTACTGGCTCTGTCGGACTTTGCACTTCATCTTATTGAGATACTTGTACTGAGAATCCAAGTACGGCCGATTAGAACTGAGGTAAAATCCAAGACATTATTCTCTATGTGGTTTTCGCCCAGTTTTCTTCCGCTAAATTAGCAAACGCTGTTATCATAAATGAATTGCAGGAGCTTCTGGCATTTCGACGCTCCCTCCATGAAAAAAAACTGAATAGCCTTCAAATGCAGTGGGATTGCCTCCACTGACCAACTAGTCTTGGTATTTGCTTCCATGTCTTAGGTTTAAATGCAGTTACTGTACATATCACAAACAATGTCAGAACAAACTTGTACAAACTAACATAACATGAAAATTTATAGAACATGGCATTAACAAATGGAAATCTTAAGCCAAAAAAGAAAAGAACGGTTTGCTATGACTCATTATTGCACTATGCATGCCATATCTTGATCTAACTCGTTCAGTTAACACTCTGTCTAGAGCATTTGTTGTTAGATAAAACAATCAGTAACCTCCACTGCAATGTATTTATTTTGTAACTTTTTTTTTCGCGAAAACGCAAAAGCCTTGTGTTTCAATTCATTGATAGGAAAAAGAGAGTTTTGTACAAAGTATACAAAGGCGCACACCCGACACACTCAAGACAGTACATGGCCAAGGCCGCTAGACGGAAACATTACAACCGACGCCACCAAACAAACCTAGGCTAGATGCGCACGCTGAACACGAGCCCCGCCACGGAGGGAGAATCCAATCGCAGAAGGGCAGAGTTGGGCCACTCCGGTTTTGGGGAAGACGCTCAGGAAGCAGCACCACCGCCCACCGCCTCGATCTATGTCGTTGCAACATCAGCTATCAGCCGTCGGCCACCCCTGTCGAGTGAATCCATGCAACCGAAACACCGCAATAGAGGATCCTCCACAATCCACAGTCCTTGCCAGTAGGGTAGCCGAACTAGCACAACGTCGGGGCTCCAAGGATCTGCCCGCCAGAATCAAAGTGTGCGCCATCACCATGCGTGCCACCCAGGGTCGTACCACCAAGAACAACGCCTCCAAGGAGGGAGCGACGTCCAGGACGCACCGATCTAGCAATATAGATCTAGGTTTTCACCCGGGGCACTGAACCACGAGGGTTGGGGGTGAAACAATGCTCCTCGACAACACCTCCAAGGGGGAACGACGCCCGAGGGCGCCGCCGTCGTCGGCACCAACTAAGGTTGAGCAGGACTTTCGCCCGGAGCATCACGATCACCACTCACACATCGGCGCAACCGCCAAGACCCGACAGCAAGATCCTGTCACCGAGAACGCCACATCGGTCTGAGAACCCGACTGGCCCACCAACCAACCAGCAAAGGCCACCCCTAGATGCAGGTTACGCGGCGACACAAAGCATCACCCGAGGTGGAAACCTCGTCGCATGAGCACCCGTGCACCGGCTGGCTCCGATCCTCGGCAAGATGCCCGAATCAGCATGACAGAGCAGGTGCACGCGGCGGCAACCACCCAGTTCCACGGGCGTCGGCACACGGAAGAGGACGCGGATTGCAAGAGAACACAAAGGGTCCACCTTGCATATCTCCACCACCTAGTTGGTAGGGAGCTCAGCCGTCAGCACCGCTAGATCCGGGGAGGATTAGGGACCAAGCAACGAGCACGCCACCCTCCCATTCATGCCGACAACCCTTCCCACCGGAAGTCGCTGCCAAGGCCTCGCCCTTCCAGGGCTGCTGCACACCCACAGCCACCAAGGGGGAGGACGGGCACCGCAGCTCACCACCCATGGTGGCAGAGCTGCCCCCGCCACAGAGCGCATCACCAGTCCAGGCTGCCGCCAACCGATGAGGTGGAGCAGCGCAAGGACAACGACTTCTTGTGTGTGGCAGAACGGGCCTAGCTGCTTTCACGATGGGGCGGACACAGGCCGCAAACCGCCGCCATGGAGGCCCACGCCAACTCCGGCCACCCCAAGTGAGCGCGGGCGAAGAAGGCGGCGGAAGGCTGCCTCCACTCGCCCGCGCCACCCAGCGCGAGGAACCGGCAGCAGCCGAAAACCCGTGATCGGGCCCGTAGGGCCGGATCGACGTCTGCGACTCCGCGCCGCCCGTTGTCGCGCCATCTCGACCACCGGCGCCGTCGCCGTTGCCGGTACCCGCGCCTGCTTCGCTGCATCCTCGCAGCTATTACGTCGCCAAAACAACCCAAACCCGAGCGCCATGGGAGGAAGAAGAATCCCCGCCGCCACCTTACTGGGCGTCAGCGACGGGCGCCTCGTGTGGCCGGCCATGTGAGGAGGGGCTGGTGGCGTGGCTAGGGTCCCCTGTCGCCAGAGGAGGCGAGGTCAAGACTAACTCCTGTTATATTTCCTGTCTCCCTTATTTTGTAACTTGATATGTTATCCTCTTTTAATTCGTCTCCTATGAAATTGGTTTTGCTTTTACGGAAATGGGGAGCATATAGTGGTTTGTTCTAAGATCCTGAGTATAGGGCACATAGAACAAACCACTATATGCTCCCCATTTCCGTAAAACAAGTGAGAATAGGGCACATATGTTCAAACTAATTAAATTCCTACACTACTCCCTACTCCGGCTGACATGTATTCAAACAAGTGAGAATTTTCCAACGATTTTTCGTATGATCAATGATAATACTAGTTCCGCAAAAAATTTAGCCCTACAATTAGCATACATGTGGAATTTGGTCCAAAAATACATCATTTGAAGGCTGGGTGGAAAAGAAATTGAACTTCTGTAAAACAAGTTACAATAACATGATCTACAAAAATCTTTCAGTTACAGTAGGTTACAGACTTTCCCTAAGTTACAAATATCATAATCATGCTAAGATCAGATTAATATTTCTCTTCTTCATATAGCATAATGTTAATGTTAACAGAACATGGTGTATTCATGTTGTACATGGGATGGGATGCTTGTATTGTTGGTGAAATATGGCAAAGAGACAGAGAAATTCGTTTGTACCTTCATAACAGGCATCTAGTTCTTTGCTGTTGATGCTGCCCAGTTACTGCTTCAAGCATCGAGGGAGCTTCTTTATAGCAGGACAGTCTTTAATCCGAAGCCTTTCGAGAGCATGGTATACTTGCGGGTCATTCGGTAGGAAAGCCAGGTTTCTGCAGCTGTCAAGCCAAAGGGATACCAACAATGGGGGCTCATATGGCAGGAGCTCAGACTCTATGTTTAGCGATGTCAACCCCCTGCAATGCTGAATGTTCAGTCTCTTGAGGGATGTGGGCAGACGGAGAATCCCGATCATGCTATCACATGACAACATTGTTAGAGATTCGAGACGAGGAGGAAGGGAATGCTCTCCTCCTCCTCCTGCTGCTGCTGCTGCTGTTGAAGGTTTTTGGATCTCAACCAGCTGACTTGATAGGACATTAATATCACTGCAGCGATCAATAGTTATGACCTTTAAGGACCAAGGAAGGTTTAGGACTTCTGATAAACTATCACACCTAGATAAATATAAATATTCTAGACATGGACAAAAGTGATTCATGGGTGACGATGCCAACTCTGATATAGCTGTTCTCGTGATTGCCTCGCTGCAAGAAAATCCTTCAACTAACTCCGACGTGCCCTGCTGCTTGCCAAATATGGACTCAAGCTTAATGCACCCACAAATAGTCATTCTCTTGAGAGACGTCGGGATGTTGAACATCTCTACTAAACTTCCACAATCATGTATGTCAAGAACCTTTAGGTCTGGCAGGTGTTTACTCCTTCGGGATGTTGATGGCTCAAGAGGAGCTTGTGCGTATCCTGCCAGATTTTCGCAGTTTCTAATTGCTAATCTCCGCAAGGATACCAAGCTTTTGAACACTTGCTCTGGCCAGTGAACAAGCACATCACATCTATTAATATGCAAATCTTCAAGTTTTTCATAATAGTTCCACTTCTCTAGAGCACCAAGTCTAAAGAATGAGTTGCAGCAACCTAGCTCCATAAATATGATAGGACATTTCTGGTTCCTTTTCTCCTCACTCTCCACCGGTTCGATTGAAGTGCGCTTAGCCTCTGATAATGTTTCTGTGTATTTTAGGTTCAATTTCAGATTAGTCAATGAAGCCATATATCTTTCTACCCAATGGAAGATCTCTTGCGCACCATCTTCAATCTCTAAAACACCAAGGATTGGTGCTTCAGGTAAATCTATCAGCTTTGGGCATTTCTGAATTGATAGTTTCTCAAGCAAAGGAAACAACATCTGTTCTCCTTCAACTACAACATGCCATATCTGAAAGCTCTCCAAGTCTTTCATTTCCAGTACCTTTAGGGCAGGAAACTCTAAGCGTCCCAACTTATCACCTCCACTACATGCTTCAGGTAATGCTATCAACTTTGGGCATTTTTTAATGTATAGTTTCTCCAGACGAGGAAACAATATTTTTTCTCCCTCAACTGCAGCATCCCATCTCTGAAAGCTCTCCACGTCATTAACTTCGAGTACCTTTAAGGCAGGAAACGCTGTGTGTACCAATCTATAACCACCTCCACTGCATGGTTCTTGCAGAAATGATACAAGCTTTCCACAATACCTGATAAACAACTTCTCAAGTTGAGGAAATATGATCTGTTCTCCTTGGCTCTCATTAATGTCCCACCATCTCTCAAAATTCAGCAGATGTTCCAGCGTAAGATGCTTTAGTTTTGGATAGATGAAGGATGTATTGCCTCTAACCAAAAACTGCAATCTTTCACAATGAAAAAGATGGATCTCAACCATGTTTTGCAACATACCCATGCACTTCCCTCCATAGTAATGTATCCTTAGAACCTGCAGCCTATTATGAGGTTCAAATTTGTTGAGAACCTCGCTGTCACAAACGAAAGTCCATCTTAATGTCAGTTCTCTAAGATCCTCTTTATTTCCAAGATAAGACACTTTTTTCTCAGCTTCTTTATCAATATTCTCTATCTGACATAGCTCTAGCTGACCACCAAGGTTTAAATGCTGAAGCTCTGCAACATCACTGCAATCAGGCCCAGTAACTGCTACAACAAAACATGTCAGCGTCTGCAGCTTAGTGAGTTTTCTGAGTCCCGGAGGCATGCTCTTCAACTCCGGACACCCATGAGTGTAGAGGTGACGAAGGGAAGTCATATACTTTAACTGACTTGGAAGTCGATCAAGGAAAAGGCAATTGGAAAGGTCCAACATTTGTAGGTTATATAGAATACTTATATCTTCAGGAAGCGCTTTAATAAAACTTCCTGAGAGATCAAGGTACCTCAGGTAACGCAGATACCTTGGTTTCGGTAGAAATGATTCTCTCCCTATATGGAGTTTCAAAGCATGCAAAGAGTTGTACTTTGACAAACGCTGCAATGAGCCTCCCGTATAAGTATCGCATATTAGTGTTCGGATAACAGGGGATATTTTCTTCACATATTCACTTGAATTACCATCAGTTTCTTCACGTGACAAAAACATACCCTTTCTTTTTTCACGTGACAAAAATAAATGCTGAGCAGTATCTGGAAGACGCTCGATGTCGATGTGACCTGATTCCTCAGTTGCAACAATAGTTTGATTTTCCATAACAGACATTGCGATATCATGCATAAGATCATGAATTTTACATGTAGTTCTGGAATAATACTCCCATTCTGTTTTACTTTGCACTATGTCCACAAAGAATGACCTTGAGGCTAGCTCATTGAAAATATATTTTCCAATAGTTTCAAGACTTTCTGCATTCTGTTCTGAGATAAATCCATTTGCAATCCATAGTTGGATCAGCTTCTCCACATCAATTTTGTAATCCTTGGGAAATAGAGCACAGAAAGCAAAGCACTTCTTCATGTGTGATGGCAACTCGTTGTATGCAAGCATTAATATTGGAAAATTCCAGATTCCTCGGTGCAAATGCTGATTCTAGATGATACATCCTCCCATTCTTTCACGCTGGTCTTGGTACAAAGTATAGAGCCCAATGCAGTTGCAGCTAAAGGAGAGCCAGAACATCGCTCTACTATCTCAGGAACCATCTTGACTAACTCAGCAGGCTTTTCCCGCGAACCAAATGCTTTAGCCTCAATTATTTCCTTTAAGAATCTATCTTCCAAATCATTGAGATGGTAGGTTCTATCTGCACTCATTATTTCAGCAACTCGTTTATCACGAGTTGTTGTCAACACTGCACTACCAGTGCCACCATGCTGAAGACACACCTTCAGCCTTTCCCACTTATGGATCTCTCTATTCCAGACATCATCCAAGACAAGAAGATACCTCTGGCCGCTAACCAGTTTCTGAAGCCTATCCAGTGGTGGTTTATCTATATCTTCATTCTTCTTGGGAGATGCTTCAATTATGCTCTTAGCCAGGGAGTTCACATCAAAGGTATCAGAGACACAGACCCAGAGCAGCAACTGGAAATGCTTCTGAACTTCAGGTTCATTGTATATGAGCTGCGCTAATGTGGTCTTGCCAATCCCCCCCATTCCAATGATGGGAACAACTATGAGATCAGGACTGCTAGCTTGACCAAGTAGTACATCAACAACATTCTTCTTCTCTTTGTCTCTTGATCTCCTGGCAATATCTTGCGGGTCGATGATAACATAATCCGTCAGCCTCCACTGCTTGGACTCTGGCGTCTGCCTCAACTGCTTTGACACCGGCAGCGTCTGCCTCAACCCAAAGTCATGCATCTCTGCGATGAGGACATTGATATCCTGCAGACTCATGGAAAGCTTGCGGCCCATTCTGCGACGGAACACAACACGGTTGTGAGTAGTGAGGAGCTTTATTCCACTGAATCCAAGCTCTTTGTAGTGCCCATTCTTCTTGGCTCTACGGCGGAGTGCTTCGTACTTGAACTCGTCGAAGACTCCATGTGCCTCATAGGCCACTGTCTTGAGCTCCTGGAGCCAGGCTTTGGCCCCTTCTCTGTGTGCCGTCGCCTGCTCCTCGGCGTCGGCGATGACGTCGAGGATGATAGGAAGCCTGCGCTTGAGTATCCTGTGCTGCTTCTCCATGCCCTCCATCACGTTGTACTGGTCCAGCAGGTAGCTGGACGCCTTGTCCCTCAGCATCGACACCAGGGGCCCGATCGCCATGGTGACCACTAGCTCCGCCATTGCGGCACGCAGAAGAAGCTCCCTCAATACACGCGGCACGGCACAAGTTTCACTGCACAAATTAATGGACAAGACAATGGTGCTGAGCTTGAGCTCCCAAGTGCTCCCCGCAACACCACACGCACGCAGCACAAGTGCACTGCAGAGATTAATGGTGTATAGATAGAGCTTTGAGATCTGTTCTTGATCCAATTACAAATCAAAATCCAATCTTGCAGCCGTAGTTACCTTCACGAGCTTGCCCCTGAACACACCGGAGCAGCCACGCAGCAACGACAGCTCGGGCGTTGTAGCGGCAGCAGCAGCCTTTGAGGCCGCCAGCGCCGGCCCCGGCGGCGTGGAAGCCTGGGAGTAAGACGTGGTCCTCCCCGGCACGTGGACGGCGAGCAGAAGCCTGGGAGCCTGGCCGGCGACGGCGACGCGGAAGCAGGCGGCGACTCCGGTGAAGCTGTGGCTGCCGGCGCGGGTGAATGGGACTATGGGAATTGGGAGAGATCTGGGAGATGCTGAAGAAGCTTGCGAGCGAGTGAGTGGGAATCGGATTCGGGGGAGGGGAGCAGGTGGAGCCATCCTCATATCCCAATCTTGGGGCAGGCGGCTGCGTTAGGTGTTGCTGCGGGGAAGAAGATGCTCATGTATCGATGGATCACTGGAGCACATCAACGTGTGGATCAATGGAGCCCCCTCTCCAAACGGGTTCATCGCATCTGAATTTTAAGGCCTTTCACGATGAAAAATGATACCTATCACCCGGACGATGGTCGTCCGGTCGTGACTCACCCACGCGCGGAGGTGGACCCGCCCATGATGCTTTTTCTCCTCGTCTTCTTTCTTGTTTTTCTGGAGAACTCCGCCGCTCGCCTTCTCCACAGGAGGGAGACGGAGACGCCGCCTCTCCCGCCCGGCCTCCTCCCCGACCTCCTCCCCGGTCTCTCCCGCTCGGCCTCCCCTTCCCTCGTGTTGCCGCCGCTCCGCTCCTCTTCCCTCGTGTCGCCGCTGCACCACCATCCTTTTCGTCTCGTCGTCGGGGACTCCCGCCGCCGCACCCTGGAGCTTCCACCGCGGCCCCCTGCCGTCTCTGGTTCCCCGCCAACCTTGTGCCGCAGGCGTGGGTCTTTGCCGGCATGGTCGAGCTTGCTTCCTAGGCGACCAACCCGCCATCCTTGCGCCACGGGTCGTGGGTCTTTGCCGGTGACGACCTTGCTTCCGTAAGAAGCTTGCTTCCACCAAGCTGCTTGCTTCAATGGGCCGAGCTTTGCTTCCATGGCGGTAGTGGTTCTTTGCCAATGAATCGAGCTTGCTTCCATGGTGACAGTTCTTGCCAGCAATGGTGGTCTAACTTTTCTACAAGTTCTCCCGTGAGCTCTTGACTAAATTCTCCGCCATGTATCCGCGAAGTCACTTTTTTGCTACATTAGAAGAACTTTGTTGCTACAACTGTCTTATGGTTTTGCTACAACATGTCAACTTTTTGCTACAAGGTCTCCCGAGAGTCACCATGAAGTTTTTCCGAGTTTTAAAGCGATGTCTTGGTAAGTCGGTTTCTTTGCATTAGCACATTTTTTTGCTGCATGGTCTCCGGCGAGGTCTCCGGCGAGGCGTTCTATTTCTAAAACGAACCTTTTTTTTGCTTCGGAAGCAAAAGCGGGAACATATGTAGCAAAAACGGAATGTTTTGCAGCAAAATGCGGGATTTTGAGCTATTTGGGGGACACGTGGCATACGGGGGACCAGGAGGGACGCCTAGCACGGTTCTTTCACAATAGATTTAGATTCACGGTAGAATGTTTCTTAACACGTTATCGTAGCCATTGCATATTCTAATAAATGAACGGTTTCTTAAGGGTTATCTAAAAAGTTTATGTATTTAATAATTTATGGCTCATGTATATATAGGACTGGCTAGCTAATTTTTATGCATATGGTTGCATGTAGGAGGTATAGGCTCGTCATAGCGTGAATAACTTCACTAATAATTAAGAGTTCAACTCAGCATTTTTGCTTATATGGCAATGAGTTATGAGAAAAGAGATATATAAAGTAACTAGCTATGTTAATATAACATCACACATATCAAAGTAAAGTGAGTCTATAACCTAATTAATGTGATATTGCATGTTACCAGACTTAAGTTATTTTCTAATATGGAGATAGTAATCTAGACTAGTAATATATACTAGTCTAAGTTACTATGCACTACGATCAGCCTAAGATACAACACCACTTTCTTTTATCATTAACTATGGTACCATATAAGCAAATTGTCTAGGATATAGAGCTAAAATATACATATTGTGAAAGGCCTAACATGGCTCCAATATGTTCGTCCACTTAATTGATTTCGGCAACATCTTACCTGGGCGTCTTTTAAGGCGACTTTTACCGTAGGAATAGAAACGGAGTTGAAACCGAGGAAACTTGTGGTATCGTGTTTCTTTTCATATTTTTTAGAAGCAGAAACAAATGCAGAATGTCGGGATATAACCCCGGATACCCCAATGGTGAGGTATAAATGGACCTCTATAAAGGAATGAAGGATTTACTGAACGACGAATGTGAAGAAAAGACATATATGAATAAAGAAATGAGGCACAAAGTGGATTGGATAAAAGAAAGAGGGAAAAAGCATCCCTGGGCCGAATTATACTTAATTCAGCCTCTAAACAGGTATCCTGGGCCAAATCTGGCATGATTATACCGAGTTAGTCTTATTACCCGGCTGGGGCGGATTGACCCAGCCGGCCCATCACGTCGCCACCAACTCCTCCCTATGTAGCCTCGCTACACCTCCTCGACGCCACCGACTCTCGCCAACAGCACCACTCACCAAGCCTCCTCGTATTCACCCAGGTGGGCCGACGCGAGTTGATTCGGCCCACCACGGGACCATGCCAACTCCCACCGAGCTGCTCCCCGCCAGGTGATTCTCCCCCCAAGCTCCCTTGACACCAGCACACCTCCACCTCGGCAATCAACACGTCAAGCTCTCAGCTCCTACCTCGACGCTTCCCTGCCCCCGGGTGGGCCGACTACCGCAACCTTGGCCCACCGCGGATTTGGCCTTCCCCCGTGACCGCGTCGTGCAGGCACCACTTCACCCAGCTGGGCCGGGAACCATCTCACCCGGCCCATCGCGAGACCGCGTCGCCTCTACGATGCCACCTCGCCACCTTGCCTCTGGACTCCCCGGGTAGGCCGACACGGGCGGATTCGGCCCACCACGGGTCCCCTCCAATCCAGCTGGGCCCTTCTCTAATTCGAAAGGGGACAAGAAAAATTCGGATGGGCTTTTCTCTAATTCGGTAGGGGACAAGGGTAATTCGGCTGGGCCTCTTCCAGTTCACCCATGCCGAATTGGACAGACCCCGGCTGGGCCACTTTTTACCCCAGGCCGAATTATCTCCTACCTAGCCGAAATAATCTTCATCAAGCTGAATTTCCACTTTGTCCTGAGCACTTGGGACGAGTTCTATTGCCCCGGAAGCCACTTAGAAGCACCCCCGATCTCTACAGTGATACACCATCGAGACAGGATAAGACCAACATGTAGGGGTTCGTAGCATGGAAAACAAAAAAATCTACCGCATGCAAACAAACAAGCCAAGATCTATCTACTAGATTGTAGCAACGAGTCGATAGAGGAACTCACCCTCGAAGATTCCAAAATGGTTAACGAGAGCAGATTCTCGTGGGTGATGTAGTCGTACTCTTGCCGATCTCAAGATCATGTAGACGATCCTTCCGGCGTTGCGTTCCGACAGCGCTTCCGCAGTCGGTCACACGTTCGGTACTCGATGAAGACCTTCCTCTCCCTTGTTCCAAAGAAAATGAGGTTGTAGCACTCTCCTCGTTCCGCAAAGACGACGTGGTACCTAAGTAGAGGAGATCTCGCAGGCTTTGCCGAGCGAGCGAGTATGGTGGAGTATGAGAGAGGCCTTGGTGATCTAGGGTTTAGAGGTCACCAAGGGGAGAGTGTGGCCGGCGGCTAGGGCTTGGGGAAGCCCCAAGTCGCCGAGTTGGAGAGGAAACTCTAGGCGGCGGCTGCACTTGGAGGTGGAGGCGCGCAGGAGCTAGGGTTTGAGGTGTTAGGTAGAGGGGCAGCCCTGCCCCTCCTTATATAGGTGGGAGGGTGCGGCTTGGGATGAGGGAGTCCTCCCCCAAGTCGCCCTCCTTGGCCGGCGGGTGGAGGGAGGAGACTTCCTCCCCAAGTAGGTTTCCTACTCTCCCTCCACCAAGCAAACTTGTCGTTTGACTTTTTCAAATTGATGTTTGACTTTCAAACTAGGATTTGATTTCTCCCTTTATTTTGCCCAGAGAATTGACCTAGTACATGATCCAACCATTCCATATTATCATGACACATTCATGTACCCTTTCCCTCCGGAGTGCCGGACCTTCCCGACCTTTCTAGAACATTCCCGATGAAAACACCGAAATCATTCCCTAACTCCGAAACATGACTTTCCTTATATGAATCTCATTCTCCGGACCATTCCGGATCTCCTCGTGATATCCCGGATCCCATCCGAGACTCTGAACAACATTCGGTCTCTTACTCATCATTCCATAACTACTCAACAACATTGAATCCTTAAGTGTGTCTCCCTACGGTTCGTGAATTATGCAGACATGATCGAGACACTTTTCCGATGAATAACCAATAGAGGAATCTGGAAATTCATATGGCTCCCACATATTTCAACGATTACTTTGCGATCGAATGAACCACTTACATACGATACCAATTTCCCTTTGTCTCACGATAGTTTACTTATCCGAGGTTTTGATCGTCGGTATCTCTGTATACCTAGTTCAACCTCATTACCGATAAGTACTCTTTTCTCATTCCCGTGATATGTGATCCCTTGTGAGCCAGTCACATGCTTGCAAGCTAATTGGATGACATTCCACCGAGAGGGCCCAGAGTATATCTATCCGTCATATGGATGGACAAATCCCACTCTTGATCCATGTGTCTCACCCCATACTTTCCGAACACTCAATGCCACCTTTATAGCCACCTAGTTATGGTGTGGTGTTTGATGTCATCAAAGCATCCTTCCGGTGATGGTGATAAGCATGATCTCATGGTCGAAGGAATTAGGTTACTATGTATCAGAAAGCCTATAGCAATTGAACTATTAAAATGACTTGATCTTTATGCTACGCTTATCTATAGGAGTATGTCCATCATATCATTCTCCTAATGATATGACCTTGTTATTACAACATCTCAAATGTTCATGATCAAGAAACCATGATCATCTATTAATCAACAAGCTGGTATTATAAAGAGGCTTTACCAGGGTCTCTAATTTAGTTTACAAATCACACAAGTATTAATGTTTCTGGTTAATACTGTTATAGCATGAATGTAAACATTTATCATAAACACAAAGATATAATAATAACTACATTTATTATTGCCTCTAGGGCATATCTCCAACACAATAAGTCTCGTGCCAGTCTTGGGATGCCCCTGGCTGAGACTGGCACATGGTGTATGGGAGATGGTTGCCATCCAAGGAAGATGCTAGTGAATATGTCGGGCATCCCCAAAGATGACAAGGCATATGTTGGGCATCTCAGGAAGATGCCAAGCATATGCTACAGAGATGCCAATCATGGGGACAAGTCTTGTCCCCTGGGCTCTCCTTTATAAGGAGCGCCAGGGGGATCGTTACCGAGGAGGCCCCCCGAAGGGCTCCTCTCCTCCCTGCTCGCTAGGAGCTCATCTTCTTCCTCCTCTACTCTCACAGAGAAAGATAGATAGAGGCATAGGAAATATAGCTCAAGGAGCACATTCTAGCCACAAGTATGACAAGATTATATGAGATTAGATACAGGAGTAGAGGTGTTATCTCACTAGGAGAGTCTCAAACCTGGGTACATCGAGTCTCTCACTGTTCTTCCGAGTGTGGTCTTCACTGCATCATCCCTCTCCGGATTCCTCCACGTCCATCGGCCCCAACTTTAGCCTATCTCAGGCATATGTCGTGATACCACCACGACATAGAAAACCCTGAAAATAAATTAAAATAGAAATAGATATTGTTGAAAGTAGATATATATAGACTGAATATGACATGGATGCGGAGCGATGCGGATGCGGATGTTACTCAAAACCAAGCAAATCCTTAGATCCTAAAGAAAAATCTCAAACTTTCGAGCAAACCAACAAACCGTTTCCTAATTGTAGTCAGTTTACAAGATAATGAGGGAAACAGCAAATCGTTAAAGCCTCGTTGAATGCATGGGATGAGCCGCTTTAAAAGTTTAGCTCGACAAGGTCATCGAATGGGCCATTTAGATTTGGCTATGCAAATCAACTTTAAAACCAAAACTCCATATTAGCCAGTTCCGTTTACGTGTCGTTCCACTTGAAATATTGTCAATTTTGGTTTCCGTTTTCACCAAATATATTCTGTTTTTATTTTTCTAAATTCCGTTTTCGTATTTTCATTTTGTTTTGTTTTTTCACGAAAAAGTCGAAAACTTTTCTCTCCATTTTTATCTCTACTAGCTGAATGCCCGTGCGCTGCTACGGAATAAAAAAATTATTCTAAAGTTAAAAAAAGTCACACGACATGTGGTCTCTATTCGTAGATCGATAAAAACCAATTCTCTATCTAATCTCTTTTATCCTTAGCATTATTCTTATACTTTAGCATACCTATATGAAGGCGGTAAGGCAATCTCGTCACTTACCGCTTCAAGCTAGCTATTAAGAAAAGATGACAAGTTGAAATAATTGTGATCATCGAAAAAATTGTTTATGAATGTGTATTGAAGTCGGTTTATTTTTACCGGATATTTTTATGTCATGAAGAATTTCACTTCCGAAGGGACGATAATATAGATACTCGTTTGAACACCTCAAGTGTGAATGTTGTTATTACTATTTCTTTACATTTGTCAATATTTATCATCTGTGTGTTTGTCCATTGATACAATTTCATATTTATCTTAACTTTTATGCTAACGAACAACACAATCCATAGTACAATACATCCAAATTAAACGATACACGGCTCGACGTGGAGCACGCCATCTTCAGAACAAGACAGAGCATTGGAAGATGAAAGTTTCTATTGAGTACATCAGGTTCATACCAAATAATTTGCTATATCATCACTGCCTGTACCCTCCCTTGCCTGAATTCTAGTCTGCCGTGCATGTCTAAAATTTAAATTTTCAACGTCTTGTATACATGCATGTTAACTGAAATTCAGTACACTGTTTTATGTAAAAATGAATTTTTAGTGCAGTGTGACATCTAAACTGAATTATGAGTGCATTTGTGTTATGTTTTTCTTACCGTCCATTGATTTTGTACACTGAATTTGTGTTCACTGTGTTTTTGTTGTATTAAATTTGTGTTTATTATAAATTGAAGTTCAAAATTGTTCAGAATTTCAAAATACCTAACCTAATTATTTGCTATACAAAGCCAACTTTCGTATACAAGCAATCAGCTACAGGAAAGAACCATTCACCGCTAGCATAGTGTGCAGTGTTCTTTGCAATGGTCATGGTCCATTGCCACGCGTCAAGCGAGGATGGTAGATCGATCGAGGAGAATTCAGTTGTGTTTTTGGGAACAATGGCGTGGTGGTGTCACCGCGTGTCAGCAGGAGAATT
This sequence comes from Avena longiglumis, assembly GCA_030063025.1. Taxonomy (NCBI): domain Eukaryota; kingdom Viridiplantae; phylum Streptophyta; class Magnoliopsida; order Poales; family Poaceae; genus Avena; species Avena longiglumis. Next base: position 19,731,394 of record CP125979.1, on the reverse strand, counting down.
CGGTTGTGTTTGTCTCTCCTGTCTAATGGCTCGAGCAGAGAAAATTTTCCGCCTAGGTGCGGCGAGGTTGAAGTCAACTGTCCTAGGCGCATTTGGTGGAGGCAAACTAACTCGATCGTTTCTCGCACGGCGTCACCCATCGGAATACATAACGGTTTGGTGGCAAACGACCGGAACGGGTCTAGAAATGAAAGAAACCGATGGGCGCCAACGGATGGCGATCGGTCAGCCCGCCGTCGTAGGGACAAAGCTGCGATTCAAGCAAAGCAAAGCAGCTTTGGGTCGCCTGCCGTCGAGAGGCAGAGGCGAGGAACCCGCCTGGTCGCACAAGACGCCTTAGACACCTCGCACTTTTCGTAGCATGGTACGCCGGGTCCAGGTGGCGGAACCCTTATCGCAGCACCTCGCCGTACCGCTCCCGGCCACGCGCTGTACTCCGTGCTCGCGAGCCACTCCGTCAACACAGGCGCCACGTACATCCCGTTAAACACGTGGAACCAGTCCTCGTCCGGCACGCCGAGCTGCGGCGCCAGGAAAGATGGCAATCGCCCTTCTTGCGTGAAACCGGTGCAGTTGATCTGGATGATGTCCCGGTGAGGTTGCAGTCGATGAAGAAGGAGATGGTGTTGTTGCCTGCGGCCGAGAAGTTGAGCCACGCCTCGGACGGGATGGTCACGTTGTGTCGAACTCTTGGACAGTCATTGTCGGCGGCGACCGCGTCGGCGTCGGCGACGATGATTGTGTTGTTGGTGTAATCGATGGCGAGGATGGTGTAGTTCGTGCCCTCGGCGAACATGGCGTTGGTGGTGGTGGTGTCGCAGAGGATGGCCATGCCGGGTAGCATGATGAGCCGAGCCATGCCGTCGATTAAGGAGGATAGCATTGGCAAGGCGGAGATTGAGGAGGATAGCACTAAAGGCGTACACGCTTAATCGGTCGCTGATTTAAATGCGGTGGCGGTTGCGGAACGCCCGCACGACTTTGACCTCGGCTTTAGTAGAGGTTGGTGAAGGTCCGGGACCGTAGGTGGAAGCGTGCGTGGCGTGTGACGAGACTGGTTGAGAGAGGACGCGGGTGGGTCTTGGCTTGCTTTGGTTCATCGACGACAACAGATGATGAAGAACTCATCTATGTGTCCAGTGGGACTTGTCTCGCTTCAGTCGAGGGCATGCCAATTTCGCTTTTGAGACACGGTAGCGTATTTTTTGGAACAGCTTGATGAAGACGAAGATCGAAATAATGGTATATTTTTTTGAATTGATCGTCTAGCGGAGTTGTTATTTTTTGTTTAGTTTGTTGAGACACAGAGGAGTATTTCCGGTGCTAAATTCGATAAGAAGAGGATGTAAGACAAAAACCGGACTTACACAGCCACAATCGTGGGATTAGTTATACATATACAAGGAGCGACACGTACTCCACTGGATTGTTTCTGAATAACAAACTCCCATGCAGGATATAACTAACTAACAAATTCCACACTATCTACGGGCATGTCAGATGAGTGAGAGAAAGTTCTTCAAAATATAGCGCGGGGTAACAAACTCCATCCTCCTTTGTTGGTGTTGTTAGTTAGTTTGTTAAAACAATTGAGTGCGGTGGCAACATGCGAGTTGAACCAACAAAAAAGTAGATGGTGCGGTGGCATTTTCTTGTAATATCTTGAAGTGTGATACCAGGCATTCACCACGCTTTTGAAATTAATAGTAAAGATTTATGGTACCTTTTACTTGTTATTGGTAGAGACATGTATGAATTGAATGGCTGTGATACTCCAGTGGAGATTAGGCCAAACTAGCCCAGCAGTCTTAATTACTAGGAAAAAATCCCCTAGAAAAATAAGTTGAGGACCCGTCGCCTCGTCCACCTCCCACATGACCACAAGAAGAGGGACGCAGCCGCCTCCGCCACCCAGGCAGCATTCCTTGTAGGGAGCTGCTGTTGACGCCGCTGGCATGATGCCCTTGGCATCCAAATCGCTGGAAGGTATGTTTTGCCCAAGAATATGCAGTGCATCCTCCACCGCAGGCCCCACTTCCATCAGCTCCGACCTCGAGTGTGTGACACTGACATATGTATGACCTACGGGTACCCAATATTAGTCTATCCGGTCTAGCCCAGCAGGAGCCACATGATGAACCGCATCTGCGAAGAAGCAGAAGGATTGAATGACCTGACCCATGAAGGAGACGATTCCTTGAAGATATAACTAGCTTTAGATAGAAAGTTTAAAGGGTAAAGCTCTAATCTGTAACCGACTCGACTTTATCCTGAGACCTGGCCTCCTCATATAAAGGCCAGAAGGGAACGTAAGGAGGATCATGGAAAACGCTAGCATACACCCGCCAGATCTCATCTGCGCACCCCTGTAATCAATGGTTTCGCCATCAATCAAGAGCAGACAAGCATGAGTAGGGTTTGCCTCTCGGGCCTAAACCTGGGTAAATCTTGTGTCCCGTGTTGCTTGTCTGTTATCCGAACGCGATCTCAAGTGCATCCCTATTTCTCACCGAGTCCATAATAATAGGCATTGACGAGTCAAACCCTCGTCAGACACAATTGCAACTACATGTAGGTAGCTAGTCGCGACCTCTCTAGAGATGAACCGAAGAGATAGGAGACAAATAGACGCAGTGGTGAAAGCCGAATATCCACTGAGTTTGTTTTGGGGAAATTCCCGCAACCCACGACGCTCGCGCGTCAAATTGTGGAAAGACGAGGCGAGGCATGGCGAGGTGGGAAATGGATAAGGAGTGTGTAGCACCCCGGTTAAAACCACTACTAGAAAATCGCTGGTTATTTTTGCTTTGTGCATCATTATGACGGCATGCTCATGTCATCATGCCACATTATATTTGAGCATCCTCATGATTGCATGCATATGTTGCTTAAAACTATTCTTTAAAAGCATATCTTTGTTTTCTAAAATACCCCCTCTCTATTTCAAATGTCAAACCCTCGGTCTGTTTGGATCTGTTACTTGTCTAGAAATATTTACATAAGATTATTTAAAACAAAATAAATAATAAAACTATTTTGTTAGTGGTCAAGGCATCCCAGTCGGCTAGGCCCAAAGGCCCAGCCAACAGGCCACCTACTACCCCACTAGACCAAATCCTAACCACCCCAAACCCTAGCACTTAGTCCCTTCCTAAACTACCCCTGCCGCCTCCACACCTAAACTACCAGACCCGACCCAACCCCATCGACCCACCCTGACCGCGTCACAACCACCCCACGCATGCTTCCTCAAACCCTCCACCAACAACGCACACTGCACGCACGCGTTCCACCCCGTTTTCCCGTCCCACCATACCCACTCTCCTAGGTCACGACGACCGACGTGAGCCACACTAGGTCATTGTCCCCTCTCTCGGGCCCGCGACCCTCGCTCTCGATCCCGAGCCTCGCTCCCGCCCCGTCCGCACGTTCTTCCTGGCCCCACCTCGCTCCTCGCCACCAACCACTCTTCCCGCACGCATCAGGATCCTCTCCCACCAACCCCTATTGCCCTCGCCTTCCTCCTCTCTTCATTCCCACATGGCGCCGCCGCCGCCTGGACCTCGCCGACGCAAGCTTCGCGCGTCACCGCACCTTGCTCTCTCCCTCACCTTCCTCCTCTGTCCCCGAGAAGATCCTAGCTCACTGCCCTCTGCTTCAACCGCCGTCCCCTCCCAGCCTTCCTCTGCCGGTGCCTCCCATCCTCGCCGCCTCCACTGGCCACTCCGCCAGTTGCCGCCCATCTCCGGTTCTCCGGCTGACCTCCGCCTCTGCCTATGTCCATGTCAGGCGCCAGCCTGCTCTCGTCTTCTCGGCCTCCTCCCGCTTACCACCCGCCTCACTCGTTCACGTGAGCCATGCTGTCAGTCCATCCTGCCTCCCCACGGTCCTCGAGTCGACGGCTCTTCACGCCGCCCTTCTACTACGCCAGCTGAGCTCAAATCGCCTCCACATGTTATCCTTTGGTATGTGTTGTTGTTGCTTCAGTTGTTTTGGCTCCTTCCAGATTTCCCATCGGGCATCTCGGTAGTTTTGAGTATGCAAGTCCACACCCACACCAATTTGATATTCCACGGTTTGGCTTGACAGTATGGCTCTCTGGTCCAGCGCCTCTGTTGTTCTTCGGGTGGACAAGATCTCCATCATGCCTTCCTGCAGTTCAACTACCTTGGATACAAACTCATGACAAGATCTCCACATCGATCGACCCTAGCACTTCGGAAGGACGAACATGGCACCACAAGACCACCGGCATCGAACCCAAGTCCGACAGCCAAGGATCTGAAGGCATCTCCTTCACGGAAATCGCAAGATCTCCCTCATTGACACGAAGGCCGAACCTCCATGTTTTATTCCTCCTTCCCGGATCCGAACCACAAAGCCCGATCCCGGAGACCGAACCCGATTACCTTCAGAGCCCAAGACCGTCGAGTCCCCATGTGTGACCCCTTTTTCACGAGACCCTTATTTTATAAATGACATCTATCTTGTGCATCCTAAATTGTCATGAATATATTCATACTTTGTCATTAGGGGTATTTTGTTGGTTCACCTAATAATTAAATATGGAGACCATATGCGGGCTATTCTAGGCTTATATTGGCTCTATTTAAATTTGTGTAGCAAAACAATGACATATTTTGCCTTGTTAAGCCAACATTTAAATTGCGGGGTATCTAAACAACATAAACCACCTAATTAATTGTCGGGACCCCGGTTTCGCCTAATATTGCATAATTGCATCGCACTTTTTCCATGCCATGCATCATGCTCGACTTCTGCCGTAGTATTAAATAGTACATCGAGTGTTTCCTCTAGTGCTTTGCTTCTTCACGGATTAGGTCTATGAGTTGATGCGAGTGTCGACCCGATCTCCGTATGAATCTTCGGTAATGTTTACCAGGCAAGTAGTCTCCCCATTTCTACATATTTACATTTATAGTATTTACTTCCTCATGTTGATCTATTGCTACCTATGTTGCGATGCTTTAGTCTTTTTGTACCCATTATATCCCTTGCAGCCTATATTGCCTTGGACACCTCCTATTATCCGTTGTTTAATAGACAGTTGGTCTTGCGAGTTATAGTTGCTTGCTTAGGTGTCTCTTCGCATCGTCGAGTTCCACCATTATCGGGTGGTTTGCACATGCTTAATGGTGGAGATGATAGTGGATTTAATTAAAGCTTATTAATTAAATGTTGGTGGTAGATATAACTAATGTAGATGCAGCAAGGTAAAAGACAATATTTGGTTTTTAATCGCCCACTTGTGTCCACCTAGGACCCGAGTTCTTAACACTTGTTCCGATATCGAGCGCGATAACCACGGGTGGGGTGTGTGGGCATTCCCATCAGCTTACTACTTGATTCCAAAGTACTGTACTGGGGTACACAACCTAGTTTGCGGTGTTATTACTATCTTGTACTTATGCCATGCTTTACTGCTCTATTTACTACTGTTGCTCGAGGAGCGTTTACTATTCTATACTGTTTAGGAACCCGGTGCCACATTTTCGCTGTATCGACATGTCCACTCATACTTTCGGGTTTCCAGTCGTTTACAACTGTCGCCACACACCCTGGGTTCGTATCGGAGACGACTGATGACCCACAAGTATAGGGGATCGCAACAGTCTTTGAGGGTAGTATAACCCAATTTATTGATTCGACACAAGGGGAGCCAAAGAATACTTTATAAGCCTTAACAACTAACTTGTCAATTCAGGTGCACCTGGAAATAGTCTTGCTCACAGTAGTTTATCAGTAGTAAAAGTTTCTTAGTAGCAATAGCAAAGTAACAACAACAGTGAAACAAAGGCAATAGTAACAATTGTATCAAACAGTAGGATTTGAGTGCGGTAGGCATAGGGATGGATGGACGGGCGTTGCATGGACGAGACTATTCATGTAACTTCAAGATCTAGGGCATTTGCAGATAAATAAGATAAAGCATCCAAGTACTAAACAATCATAGGAATGTATTCCATATATAGTCATACATGCTCGCAATGAGAACTTGCACAACATCTTTTATCCTGCCAGCCCATTGCAGCGGGGCCTCAAGGGAATCTACTGGCAATTAAGGTACTCCTTTTAATAGAGTACCGAAGCAAAGAATTAACACTCTGTGAACACACGTGATCCTCACATCACATCCGTTCCCTCCGGTTACCCTGATTTCTGTCACTTCGGAGCTTTTGGTTCCGGACAATAATATGTGTACACAACTTGCAGATAAGATCACAAACAATACTATCATAATGAATCAATAATAAGTTCAGATCAGAGATCATGGCACTCGGGCCCTAGTGACAAGCATTAAGCATAACAAGTTGCAACAATGTCAAATATAACAATCTTATTCGATTACATGATAGATCTCATCTAATCCCTACCATCCCCATAGCCTATAGCTAGGGATTACTCACTCATGGATGGGGGAAACATGGATAGTTGATGGAGAGGCGTCGGTGATGATGATGGCGATGATATCCTCCAATTCCATGTCCTGGCAGGGTGCCAGAATGGAGTTTCTGGTTCCCATTCACGGATTATGGTGGTGGCGGCGCAACAGAACTCCTTCTGGAAAAACGTCGAACCCCCTCCGGTTTTAGGTCAGAAGGCCGAGGGGGTGCCCGAGGTGGCCACACCCCTCCCAGGCGCGGTCTGGGCTGGCCCGCGTGCCTAGGGGGTGTGGGCCCCTCATGGCCCTCCTCCGTATCATCTTCTGGTTCCTCGAGTCTTCTGGTAAAATAGGAGTTTTGCAATATTTTTCGGGATTTTTACTGAAAGTTGATTTTCTGCACAAAAACGAGACATCATGGCAATTCTGCTGAAAACAGTGTCAGTCCGTGTTAGTTGTATCCAAATCACACAAGTTTAGAGGAGAAACGATAACAAAAGTGTCCGGTAAAGTAGATACATTTTGGATATATCAACTCCCCCAAGCTTAGCTTATTGCTTGTCCTCAAGCAATTCAGTTGAAAACTAAGTGCGATAAAAGAAACTTTTATGAACACATTTGCTTCATATGATGTAAATATTCTCAGCACATGAGTAGATACTTAGACAATTCATAATAAGGAGTATGCAACTAAGTCTACTCAATAGTCATGCAAGCTATGAAGAGGCTCCAACCCAATAATAATAAGCAGCATGAAACATAAACATAAGCAACATTGCAATGCTCATAAGAAGGTATGATAGAGTGGTATCTCTCTTGCCTTTGATTGTGGAGCAAAACATAAATGCCAAGGCACCTATGAAGTTCAAGTGAAGACTAGAAGTAAATATATCAAAGATACAAGCATCAAAGTTATGACATAATTAACCAAGTTTTGAGACAAGCACATTACACTAAGAATGGCAACTATGCTCTCGAGAAGGTGCTCATAGAATAAGTGGTGACTCAACAAGGAAGTGAAAAGGTTTTGAAAAGTTTGAAAGGCTTCCAAATGCTGAAAGTATGGTACTCATTAGCTTTGAGATCTCATTGCCCCTATCATAGGCATCTTTAAAATGGTTAAGGTGAAAGTGAGGTCTAATATGAGTTATATGCTTGATAGACTATAAACTGTACATCTCATGCCCCTTGAGGATGAGGGCCGCTCCTCATGCTACTTAACTTGAGTTACCGGTAAGTTCTTGTCATTGTAAGTACATGTGTATCATAGAGAACCGCCAACGGGGTACCCCTTGCCCCATGATACATGAGCTATCCCATATCAAAATGACAAGGCAAGCAGACAATGAGCATCCCAGCAATCTTCTTATTTACCATGAGAAAATGGTGCTTCTTTTCTCTTTCCTCTTTTATATCTATATCTTTTTATATATAAGAAGAAAGCTTCATAGATTTGTCACTATGGTGATGCTGCAAGTTTCCACCATGATTAGGCATGGCTTAGGCTAGCGACCTAGGCGTTTCTCTAACACATATACATAACTCCATGGACTTACAAGCTCCCCTTTTATTTTACACCGACGACATCCATATACAGAAGAGCATGATATCAACTGGGTATATATTTACAGGTGTTGAAAGCGTTCCCCGTGACAACACGGTTCTGCTAACTCCCAGCCTATAATTTGCAAGCATATAACTTTCATGGACAATCACAATGGTTCAGGCTTATTAAGTGCAAGAAAATAAAGTGTGCCATCAAGTTCGTGAGAGCTTTACTAACCAACTTTCTCATAACAAGCAAACATTTTATTTGGAAGAAAACGAGGCATAATAAATATGCACGAAATAGAAAATGATGCTAGTAGGTAGGTATGGTGGACACTTTTTGACAAGTTTGGTTTTGGGGAGTTGGGAGCACGAGTAGAGCTCATGCTCGGTAAAAGTGAAGGATAGCAATAGAGAGGGAGAGACAAACGAGAGAGCAGTAACTGTCATAATCATGCTTGCAACAAAACATAATTAATTATGGCATAAAAGTGATATAAGAACTCTAAGGCAAAATAAATCATCGAGGCTTAACTGACTTTGGTTCAGTCATATACATGCGTGAGAATGTGCCAAGTCAATTCAAATGAAACATTCAGAGGAGGATACCACAATGTCATACCGAGTTATGAATAGAACAATGCAAGCAAACATTCATGTGACATGCTACAAAATATTAGCAAGTTGGAGCTAATCATAAGAGAGCAAGAACTACTAAGCATCCAATAAAAACATACACCTTACATGAACAGACTAAGCATGCCCACAATCATGAGTATATGTACAAAAATGAAGACAAATAGAGTTCATTACCAGCCTCTTACCACACCTCGAGTTGTCATTAATCATCATTATTGCCTGTCACTTGTGTGGCTTGAATAATAACATGAAACCAAAATCCAATGAGGACCGCTGAACCCTGCAACGAACTTCACAAACCAAAGAAGAAAGACAAATATTTTTGGGTTTTCGATTTTCAAAGCAAGCACTCAAAGCAAAAACAAATAAAGCAAAATCTTTTTGGATTTTTCTTATAGCAAAACAAAGCTAAAAAGCAAAGAAACAAACCAAGAGAAACAACGAAAATATTTTTGGTATTTTTGTGTTTTGGGAAAGAAGAAACAAAAACTAAAAAGAAAACGAAACATGGATATACAAAGTACCGACATAACATGATATATAGATGAGTGTGATGTCGGTATACCTGTTGGAGATATGCCCTAGAGGCAATAATAAATGTAGTTACTGTTATATCTTTGTGTTTATGATAAATGTTTACATTCATGTCATAATAGTATTAACAAGGAAACATTAATACTTGTGTGATTTGTAAACTTAATTTGAAGTCCCTAGTAAAGCCTCTATATAATACTAGCTTGTTGGTTAATAGATGATTGTGGTTTCGCTATCATGAACATTGAGATGTTATTAACAACAAGATCATGTTGTTAGGAGAATGATATGTTGGACATGCTCCTATAGATAAGCGTAGCATAAAGATCAAGTCATTTTAATAGTTCAAATTGCTATATGCTTTCTGATACATAGTAATCTAATTCCTTCGACCATGATATCATGCATATCACCTTTACCAGATGGATGCTTTGATAACATCAAACACCACACCATAACTGGGTGGATATAAAGGTGGCATTGAGTGTTCGAAAAGTATTGGTTGAAACACATGGATCAAGAGTGGGATTTGTCCATCCATATGACGGATAGATATACTCTGGGCCCTCTCGGTGAAATGTCATCCAATTAGCTTGCAAGCATGTGACTGGTCACAAGGGATCACATATCACGGGAACGAGAAAAGAGTACTTATCGGTAACGAGGTTGAACTAGGTATGCAGAGATACCGACGATCATAACCTCGGATAAGTAAACTATCGTGAGACAAAGGGAAATTGATATCGTATGTAAGTGGTTCATTCGACGCAAAGTAATCGAGAAATATGTGGAGCCATATGAATTTCCATATTCCTCTATTGGTTATTGATCGAGAAGTGTCTCGATCATGTCCGCATAATTCACGAACCGTGAGGAGACACACTTATGGATTCGACGTTGTTTGAGTAGTTATGGAATGATGAGAAAGAGTCAATGTTGTTCGAGTCGAATGGGATTATGAATATCACGAGGAGATCCGGAATGGTCCGAGAATAAGATTCATATAAGGAAAGTCCGTTTGCCGAGTTGGAGAATGATTCCTGTTTTCATCGGAATGTTCTAGAAGGTTCCTAATGTCCCAGACCGGAGGAAGGGTACATGAATGTGTTGTATCAAGTTGATATGATTGCATCATGTACTAAGTGTCATCATGAACAAAATAGAGGATTAAATCAAATCCTAGTTTGAAAAGTCAAACGGCTATTTTGAAGTGGAAAAGAGGAGGAAATCGAGTTGGGGAGGAGTCCTCCTCCCACCGCCGGCGCCACCACTGCCGAGTTGGGTAGGGACTCCTCTCCCTCCCCTTGGCCGGCCGGCCCCTCCACCTATATAAGGAGGGGCAGGGCTCCCTCCTAGAGACACACAAGATCCTCTCCTCCAAACCCTAAGCACGCCAAGACACCTTACCGCCGGGCCACGCCTAGGGCAACCACTAGCAACCCTAGCCGCTGGCCTAGCAACCCTAGCCGCCGGCCTATCCCCCTCCTCGGCGTTTCTAAACCCTAGATCGTCGAGGGACTCTCTCATACTCCACCATACTCTCCGGCTTAAGGAGAAGCCCTGCGAGATCTCCCCTCTACTTAGGTACCTGCATTTGCCACAGTCAATCGCGAGGAGAGTGATACAACCTCCGATGCCTGGAACAAGGGAGAGGAAGGTCTTCGCCGAAAATCAACGTGACCGATGTGCATGCGGAGCGCTTAGGAACGCCTTGGGAAGGATCGCTCACGATCTTGAGATCGGGAAGAGTACGACTGCATCACCCACGAGAATCCGCTCTCGTTAAACACTTTGGAATCTTCGAGGGTGAGTTATTCTATAGACTCGTTGCTACAATCTAGTAGATAGATCTTGGCTTGTTTGTTTGTATGCGGTAGAAAATTTTGTTTTCCATGCTACGAAACTCTACAGTGGTATCAGAGCCGTGTCTATATGTAGATCTGTTGCACGAGTAGAACACAATGGTCATTGTGGGCGTTGATGCTTTTATTGTCGATTTCTTCTTGTGTACTTTGCATCTTGCGGTATGTTAGGATGAAGCGGCCCGGGCTAACCTTACATGACATCGTTCATGAGACTTTCTCCACGCTTGACATGCAACTTGTATTGCATAAGTTGCTTTGCGGGTGCCTGTTTCTCCTAGCATAGTTAAGATTCAATTTACAACGGGTGATTAACAATGCTAGTATCAATGTTGTGGTTCTTGTTCGTAAGTTAGAACGACACTTATTGAAAGCCCCAAACCACGTAAAATATGCAAAGAAAGTAGAGGCGTCTAACTTTGTTTTGCGGTGTCTTGTGATGTGATATGGCCATGATTGTGATTATATTTGATGTATGCAATGTTCCTTATTGTAAGTTGGCAACCGCAGGAGCCATATGGTCAGTTTTTAAT